>OX101783.1:1731457-2133316 GCA_944452715.1 Ophion slaviceki | reverse complement strand
TGTGTGTGTGTGTGTGTGTGTGTGTGTGTGTGTGTGTGTGTGTGTGTGTGTGTGTGTGTGTGTGTGTGTGTGTGTGTGTGTGTGTGTGTGTGTGTGTGTGTGTGTGTGTGTGTGTGTGTGTGTGTGTGTGTGTGTGTGTGTGTGTGTGTGTGTGTGTGTGTGTGTGTGTGTGTGTGTGTGTGTGTGTGTGTGTGTGTGTGTGTGTGTGTGTGTGTGTGTGTGTGTGTGTGTGTGTGTGTGTGTGTGTGTGTGTGTGTGTGTGTGTGTGTGTGTGTGTGTGTGTGTGTGTGTGTGTGTGTGTGTGTGTGTGTGTGTGTGTGTGTGTGTGTGTGTGTGTGTGTGTGTGTGTGTGTGTGTGTGTGTGTGTGTGTGTGTGTGTGTGTGTGTGTGTGTGTGTGTGTGTGTGTGTGTGTGTGTGTGTGTGTGTGTGTGTGTGTGTGTGTGTGTGTGTGTGTGTGTGTGTGTGTGTGTGTGTGTGTGTGTGTGTGTGTGTGTGTGTGTGTGTGTGTGTGTGTGTGTGTGTGTGTGTGTGTGTGTGTGTGTGTGTGTGTGTGTGTGTGTGTGTGTGTGTGTGTGTGTGTGTGTGTGTGTGTGTGTGTGTGTGTGTGTGTGTGTGTGTGTGTGTGTGTGTGTGTGTGTGTGTGTGTGTGTGTGTGTGTGTGTGTGTGTGTGTGTGTGTGTGTGTGTGTGTGTGTGTGTGTGTGTGTGTGTGTGTGTGTGTGTGTGTGTGTGTGTGTGTGTGGTGTGTGTGTGTGTGTGTGTGTGTGTGTGTGTGTGTGTGTGTGTGTGTGTGTGTGTGTGTGTGTGTGTGTGTGTGTGTGTGTGTGTGTGTGTGTGTGTGTGTGTGTGTGTGTGTGTGTGTGTGTGTGTGTGTGTGTGTGTGTGTGTGTGTGTGTGTGTGTGTGTGGTGTGTGTGTGTGTGTGTGTGTGTGTGTGTGTGTGTGTGTGTTGTGTGTGTGTGTGTGTGTGTGTGTGTGTGTGTGTGTGTGTGTGTGTGTGTGTGTGTGTGTGTGTGTGTGTGTGTGTGTGTGTGTGTGTGTGTGTGTGTGTGTGTGTGTGTGTGTGTGTGTGTGTGTGTGTGTGTGTGTGTGTGTGTGTGTGTGTGTGTGTGTGTGTGTGTGTGTGTGTGTGTGTGTGTGTGTGTGTGTGTGTGTGTGTGTGTGTGTGTGGTGTGTGTGTGTGTGTGTGTGTGTGTGTGTGTGTGTGTGTGTGTGTGTGTGTGTGTGTGTGTGTGTGTGTGTGTGTGTGTGTGTGTGTGTGTGTGTGTGTGTGGGTGTGGGTGTGGGTGTGGGTGTGGGTGTGGGTGTGGGTGTGGGTGTGGGTGTGGGTGTGGGTGTGGGTGTGGGTGTGGGTGTGGGTGTGGGTGTGGGTGTGGGTGTGGGTGTGGGTGTGGGTGTGGGTGTGGGTGTGGGTGTGGGTGTGGGTGTGGGTGTGGGTGTGGGTGTGGGTGTGGGTGTGGGTGTGGGTGTGGGTGTGGGTGTGGGTGTGGGTGTGGGTGTGGGTGTGGGTGTGGGTGTGGGTGTGGGTGTGGGTGTGGGTGTGGGTGTGGGTGTGGGTGTGGGTGTGGGTGTGGGTGTGGGGTGTGGGTGTGGGTGTGGGTGTGGGTGTGGGTGTGGGTGTGGGTGTGGGTGTGGTGTGTGTGTGTGTGTGTGTGTGTGTGTGTGTGTGTGTGTGTGTGTGTGTGTGTGTGTGTGTGTGTGTGTGTGTGTGTGTGTGTGTGTGTGTGTGTGTGTGTGTGTGTGTGTGTGTGTGTGTGTGTGTGTGTGTGTGTGTGTGTGTGTGTGTGTGTGTGTGTGTGTGTGTGTGTGTGTGTGTGTGTGTGTGTGTGTGTGTGTGTGTGTGTGTGTGTGTGTGTGTGTGTGTGTGTGTGTGTGTGTGTGTGTGTGTGTGTGTGTGTGTGTGTGTGTGTGTGTGTGTGTGTGTGTGTGTGTGTGTGTGTGTGTGTGTGTGTGTGTGTGTGTGTGTGTGTGTGTGTGTGTGTGTGTGTGTGTGTGTGTGTGTGTGTGTGTGTGTGTGTGTGTGTGTGTGTGTGTGTGTGTGTGTGTGTGTGTGTGTGTGTGTGTGTGTGTGTGTGTGTGTGTGTGTGTGTGTGTGTGTGTGTGTGTGTGTGTGTGTGTGTGTGTGTGTGTGTGTGTGTGTGTGTGTGTGTGTGTGTGTGTGTGTGTGTGTGTGTGTGTGTGTGTGTGTGTGTCCACACACTCATTTCCGCTAACTGTCCACGTATTTTTGTTGGTCTTCCGCTGATGCTTCGAGCAATACGCCTGAGAGATTAAAACCCCGGAGAGAAAAAGAAATATCGAGAGGAAGGGCGAGAGAGAGAGAGAGAGAGAGAGAGAGAGAGAGAGAGAGAGAGAGAGAGAGAGAGGGTTTCTTGCTACGAATGTGAAAACTTTTTATGAGTAGAGCGAGGGAGGAAATTGAAAAACAGGAGATAAAAAGAGAGAGAGAAGGCATTCCCATAAGAACGTTGAAATTGTAAGAATAACCGTGAAGCGAGGAGGAGAGGGGAGTAAAATGGTGGGGTACGAACACACGGACGCGGCAAGTTGGAATTTCCATTTGGTCTCCCTACTCGTTAAAGACGAGAGTAAACCATCGTGGGAGGATGGCCCGGAGTTAGAGAGCACGTCGATTCCATTACCCCGATGTATATATATATATAGACATAACAGCGGTACTTAGAGCAAAGCGCTAACGTTGCACCCCGAAGAAAACAGCTACGAAAGAAAACTCAAGCGAGAGAGGAGCGAAAAAGAGAGACAACGGGAGATGGCGAGGAGCAAAAGGAGAGACGGCAAGGAGAGTGTGCAAAAGAACTTAGTACAATCGTACGAGGGATGAGGAAAGCACGGTATCTTCCATTATACCCGGATAGGTGTATGACGAAAACCGTTCAGGAGAGAAGAGAGAGAGGGAGAGAGAACAGAGCAAAAACGGTCTGCCGACGCTTCTTCCATTAGCTTTCTCTCTCTCTCTCTCTCTCTCTCTCTCTCTCTCTCTCTCTCTCTCTCTCTCTCCCTCTCTCTCTCTCTCCCCCCTCCCCGACTCTCTTCAGTCTCTCTTCAGATCCACCGGCAATATTTGTGATCGGCAAAGACCTCCAAAAAACCGAGTGCCAAGATGGGCGAAACTTTTTTCAGAGCTCAAGAACCGCAATCCGCTCCTGTTTCTCCTTTCACAGATAAACTTTAACGATCCTTCGTACGGGTGCAATCGACCGATTTGTTTGAGTTTATTTCTGTTGTTTTGGTGCGTTTTTTTTAGTGCTTTCGTTTATTGTTGCAGCGTCGACGTTTCGCTTGTCAAGGAATGAAGGGCAGAGGCCAACTGTTTCGACTCGACCGATCCTCGGACGACTTCGAAGCTTTGACCCAACCGCCTGACCAATCCGGGACTATTCTACTGGGCACTTCGGAGCTGCAGCGCCGATGCACAATCGATAATCGAATGTCTTATCAATGATACCCGACGTGTTATCGTTCTGTTACACGAATCCTCCATCTCCCTTGTTTGTTTATTTTTTGAATTTATTCTTTTTTAAATGATTTTGTTGCATTATTCTTTTTTTATTATTTAAAAAAATATATTCTTTAGATTTTCATTTATTCATTGGATTCTTGTTTTTCTGAGAATATTTCATTTGGCAAAATATCATGGAAATTTGGAAAAAAAAAACAACATCGTTGAGAACTCACAATTTTGCACAATATTTACGAGTAGTGTCGCAGAAAAAGGAAGAAAAAATGTAGGACTCGAAATCGAACGAATACAGTCCGGAAAATAACGCAAAATTATTTTCAAAAAATAAGGTGAGTTTCTTTGAGTCCAATTTTTCTAACGATCCTTCAATTTTAGTTGATTCTCATCCCTCTCAGATTTTTTCAAACTCATCGCTTATGATCACTTGAGATCCCAATCGAATCGAGAAATTCCCATTAGATAATCGATGAATAATTACAGAAAAAATGAACAACAACCAACAAATGAATTAACGTATTAAGGATGTTTCGTAAATCGTAGCCGAAATCGAAAGAAGAATCAACCCTATGAACGTTGCTAAGAATATTTATTCGAAACAAGAATATCATAAAATAATATTATCAAGAAGTTGTTTAAAAAAAGAATTCATTTTTCTGAGTACAAGTTTTTCGTTTGTTCTTTCTACAGCACTTCCAATATTTTAATATTATATTGTATTAATATTTTGTAGTATTCATACGATTTTAATTTATAATAATTATGGTTTATACATTGTTTTATTTGATCTCCAATATTTGTATTTTTAATCACTTTTAATTATTCATAATATTTTAATTTAATACCAATTATTTATGTTTCGTACATAAATCATACCCGATATCGAAAAAAGAATCAACCTCGTGAAAGTTGCTAAGAATATTCATTTGAAACAAGAATAACACTAAATAATATTGTTAAGAAATTGTTTGATAAAAAGAAGGTCGGAAGATTTTCAAAAAATTATTTTTCTTCGCACGAAACGTATTCATTAGCTTTCTGACTGAAAGGTTTTTCTTCTTAGAATTCTCCGAATATTTTGAAATTATATTGTATTGACATTTCACAATATTTATAACATATTTATTACTTAATATTGTTTATTGATCTCAATTATTTATAATGTTCAATATAATTTTCGAAATCCCTACTTTGAAAATGGTATAAAACATTATAAAAAATTATCATTAGATTAAAATATTGAAAAAAATTGATAAAAAATTAAGATTAATTTTAAATATTTTGAGTAATATAAATGTTATAAATATGTTTCCTCTCAACCGACAAATACATTCAAGAAATAATAAATATTCCCAACCCATTTTGCGGATAATTCGTTTACATCCGGTTCACTAGCAACTTTTCAATCTTCTCACAATTGTAAATCAATGTTCTCAGCATCTTCGACACAATCACTATATTTTTTTTATCCTACCAACGACACATCCTTAATGCCTCGTGTACGAATGGAGCCGACGAAAAAAGCAGTATACATCGCATGCGATATATGTGCGAAGAGCTCGATCGCCGAGTACGATGACAAAAATGAGACTAAACTTGTAGCGTATGATGTCCGTGCAAGCTTACTAGTGCCGCAATAATATTTTTGCTCCAGCGTGTGTCCTTCTTCGACCATCTGACGAGCCACTTAAGAGAAAGAAAAAAAAATGAAAGTCACAAGAATTCGCGTCGGTATTACGTTTTTGCCGTTCGACGCTGTCAAAATGAAATGCGCTCCAGATCCAAACAAATAAAAGGCAGCGAACAACTAAAAACAATGGAAAAACTTGTTTTTTGCCTGTTTTTAGTTGTTCATTTTTAATTCGGGAGACGACCGCAAGGGGTCGAACGGTATTCACGAGCCGACAAACTAATTGTCTAAGAATAATAATAATAATAATTGCGAACAAAAAAATAATAATTGAATACAAATAAAATGTATTTTATGATATTTTACGCATAACTTTGTTGATTGGTTCGCGGTGTGTGCGCGACGACTGTAAGGGGAAAAAAAATCATTCGTGCGCCCTCGCGAGCGACAACGACTAAACGAAATACTACGTACTCGTAAGTAGGTTTGTATAAAAGAGCGCGAAGGAAGAGCGGGGGAAAAAACGATGGGAGGAGAAGAAAAAAAACTATATATATAAAAAAAATATTGAATTAAATTAAAACGATCGAAATAATGATGAATATTCGTAACGTAGAGATCGCGTGATTGTGAGTGTCAATGTGTTAACGAACGGAACGCCAATTTTTTTCTACTCCAACTTGCGTTTTCATTTTTTGGGCAACGAGAATGGAAAAACTAAAACAAAGGGAAAAAAGGAGGGAAAATGTGTTACTGTTTCGGTGCCGATATTGGGACCGCAGGACGGTGATTCCCTTATTTGTATAGCTATTGTCCTATACCTATAGTTATTGTCGATGTTACCGGCACAATAAATATTATCATTATTATTGTTATATTCCTATTATTATTACTGTTACATTGAAGTATTATTATTATATAACATTATAATAGTGAATAATTATTTATTATTATTATTGTTGTATTAAATTATTATTACTATTATTATTATATTAGTTAGAATAAAAATTACTAATTATCATTATTGTATAACATTATAATAGTAAATAAGTATTCATTATTATTATTGATTGTCATTATTGTATAACAATATAATAATGAATGACTATTTCATTATTATTATTTTTATATTCAGTCATTATTATCATCATTATATAACATTGCAGCAGTAATTGTTTATAATTATGATTACAATCGCTACGAATCGTCGAGGTTGATATTATTTGAGGACAAACGTCAATACAGTCCTAAAAACAAATAACTATCGACATATTTTACTTTTTGTTTACTTCGTTCATTGTTCTTTTTTTTACAAATCGACCAGTAAATTTGCCATTATTCGCGACAGTCGTTGCTCGCTTTTGACATTTACAAAAAAGAACAAAAAATAATTGCATATTATTTCACGGTACTTCCTTTTTTTTACTATGGAGACAAAAAAATGGTAGGCTCAGTTCGTACAATGCCGCACGAATTTTCGCTGTCGTATCGAGTGAGAATGGAAAACGAGGAGAAAAAATACGGAAACGAATAGCAGGACGAAAAATAATAGGAAGATCGTACCATTTCGGGATAGGGGATTTTCTGTTTGTTCTAGCTAATGTCTTTCGTTCAAACCCAAAGATTACGTGTCCTCTCTCTCTCTCTCTCTCTCTCTCTCTCTCTCTCTTTCTCTGTCTTTCTCTCTTTGTTTACCTCTCTACAAAAGAATGCCAGCAAATATGGCAATTATAATATTTTTCGCAACCCGCGCGAATTTTGACACCAATTATTTTGGAACGAGAAAAAAATGAGAAAAAAATTCGAACACGAACAATCGTTGAAAAAATAATCCAAATCGCTAAAAATGATCGCGATGTATGAGTAAAGAAAAATGAAAAATGTTTTCTCATAAAGTGCATCAAGCTGAGAGTGAGAGCGAGAGAGAGAGAGAGAGAGAGAGAGAGAGAGAGAGAGAGAGAGAGAGAGAGAGAGAGAGAGAGAGACGAATAGAAAAAACGACGAATAATTTTTAAAATACGAGAAAAGGCGCAGAGATGTAAATGCACAATGGACTAAAGCTAATAATCTAGCGACGCACACGATACTAACGTTATAGTGAAATTATTCTAAAGTGACTAAGAGCGAAAAAGAAACAAAGCAAGAAGCCAAGCGAGCAATGGAAACGATTTTTAAAAAAAGTAAAAAAAAAACACACACACACACAAAAACAATTCCATTGCCATTACTAGCGTATAGGAAAGAATTTTCATTGAAAAGTCCGAAGACTGGATATCGCGACGATGACTTTGATACAGAGCAACGGTGACCACGAGCTTCGTGCTGTGCTTTCTCTCTCGTTATTGTTATTATTGTTATCATAATTATTGTCACAGTACGAATGACGATCTCAAATGTTAAATTCTTTCGCACATGCGCGAGAATTTAACAAAAAGTATTTGCTTTTTTTTACAACCACTATGGAAACCGGCGATTCGCAAAGATTTATTCGCGAAGGTCTTCAGCAGCATTGACATCTTCGAAACTATGGGTGTCGGATGAAAAATTGTCTTCGGATGATGACGATTTTGTCGCAGGTGGAGTTGCTTCCAAGATCCGAAGGTCAACTTTGCTTTTTTTCAAATAAAACGCTGAGTTTTCGTGCCTACCATCTGGTAGCGGCTATTGGGACTCCAACGACCTTTAGTGACCTTGCGTTGTAGGACACTAATACGATGATCCTGCGTCGAAAGTCATGAATGCAATGACCTTGCGTTTTTGGTAATTAATACAATGACCTTGCGTTGTAAGTCATTGATACAATGTCTTTGCGTTGTAGGTTATTGTTGCGACTCGAATGACCTTGCATGAGCTTGCGTTGTAGGTCATACGAGTCGCTTTCATTCACAAAAGGTGTTCAAAGTTACAAGACTCGCCAATTGAATCGGCGATAGAAATTCTACGGTTCCGCTTTGATACCGATGCTCATCACATCCAACATCTTTTAGAAACGAAAGCGACTCGAATGACCTTGAATGACCTTGTGCCTTAGATCATTGTATTCGTCCCAACAGGCGCTGTCAGATCGTAGACGCAAAAACACAGCGCTTCTTTTGAAAAAGAATACAAAAATGACCTTCGTATCTTGGAAGCCACGCCACGTACGAAAAAGTCATCGACGGCTGCACTTCTGTACAGTGCAACTTCCGGTTGACCCGATTTTTTCGTCCGTCACCCGCAGGTTTGGTAGATACGAAAGGTGCTGATAGCTACTGAACTTGGTGTACTCGTGCGTGTATGTGAAATAGTGAAAGCCGATGCTGTATTGGACGAAGAACGATGTATGTAGATAAAAATGCTCGTCGAAACGACCCGGTGCATCGCGAGAATGGCGCCTACAAATGCAACCTATGCAATGATCTTTTGTGATTGTTTCACGCGTGTTTCACAATTGCGTCGTCGCCGAAAAAGTAAAAACAAATTGCGGGGTTAGGCTACTGTGACGACCCGAAAATAAGGGTTGTTTTAAGAAATTAGTTTCGCAGAAATAAGTGACATTGTGGAAAAATCGTTTGGATATTTATTTTGTTGTACACTAACAAAGTTGTGTACCCTATATCATTTAACAAAATTAATAATTGAAGAAATTATAAACAATCTCACGAAGGACCTTCGAACGTCAGGGGCTCAATGGTGTACTTGATTTTGGCCCCGCGGTTGATCTGAAACAAAACAAAAAACGGGTTGTTTTTTAAATGGAGATCATTGGCTAAGACTTGACCGAGCTTTTTTTGGTTATCGTGTTTTAATCATCGCAAAAAAATGTTTGCGTTTTTGTTTCGATTTTTCGAGAAAAAAGACGTCATTAATGGTAATAACTATTTTTTTTTGTTAATGTTAAGCAGAAAAACGTCGGTCAAGACTAAACTACTGTAACACTGAATAAGTGTGCCAAATTTCAAGTCAATGTGATCATTAGATAACAAGAAAACGTGTACATCATTTTGAAAAAAAAAGCTTCGAGAAAAACACGTTTAAAGTTTTACTAGCAGTTCTATCGTCGTAATGATGAGTTAACAACGCCTCAAGCGATGAATGAGTATTCTTCATTTTCACAGTGGCCTGACCCTTTGAGTAAAAGAACGTATAAGAGTTGAAGAAAAAAAAAACGAGAAAAATTAGAAAAAAACCCAAAGCGAAATGACAGGAAGGGAATGAAAAAGGATAACCTCAAAAACAACGTACCTCTTACGCGTCTCTGCCGAAACGCTGAGATGTAATAGTGTAAGCCTAAAAATCGATGATAATGTATCGTAATTTTGAATTTTCGTACACACACACATATGAACACGAACACGAATTTATCCGATAAAAAATGATCCATTCTTAGACCGTATTTGCTTCGCCATAATTGTAATGTACCATAATTCCTGTGTTACATGTAACGGTAAATTATGTTATAAAGAATAAAAAAGAAGAAAAAACAGGAATATGTGGGAGACTCTTTTTTCCGGACCTGTACAGCGAGGGGTGTCATACGAACGCGTACCAAAGGGTTCATCGAGCTTCGGGGCCGAATTCGAAAATTGTGGACTAAAGAAAAAGCAGAAAAAGATTCGGAATTCAAAGGGTCGACGTGTTCGAACAAAAATCGACGAAAATGTTAGACACAAGAAAAAAGAGAAATAACAATACACGGATAGCACAGATCGTATTTTATTTAGAAAAATATAAAAGCATCGGAGATGCAAAGCTCGTTCAACACAATTCACGAATTTTATAAAAGTTTCGTGAGTTTGGGAATATTCATAACGCACTGGCAGTTCACAGATTTTTGTAGATTTTATAAATTTTATCAAATTTGATGAGTTGATGAACTTTATGAATTTCATTAATTTTATACATTTAATCGATTACATAAAAGTTTCGTAAATTTCATGATGTTCTTACATTACGGACAGTTCGCAGATGTATTAGTTAGTAAATTCGATTAAATTCGTTCGATTAGTGAAGTGCGGAGTGTTCACGAATTGCATAACTTTCATGAGGTTAATAAGTAAATCAATTCCTCAATGTGTCGTTTTTTTGTTTGCGCAGATATTCCTGCACCAGTGAGCGGAGCCCTTCAGCGTTATGCATTTCTGCTTGCTTTCTTTTCATAATAAAATAATTGCGACAAAAGATAGTGAGAAGTGGCTAGAGCGCGCGCGGTTGACAGAACCGGGGAAATTCGTAGCCGGCGAGTGCTGCCCTCCTAGCCGTCCGCCGTTACGAGGGAACAACGAACTTCTATGGGAATGATTCTGCTCTGTCGGTAGGATAGAGTCTGACCTTGTCGGTAGAGAAAATACGTCCGGACACTTATATATAGTTAATTACATCCAGTCGTTTATATTCATTCGATTATATGTAGTCAATTATACCCAGTCCATCACATCCCGTCAATTATGTCCAGTCGATAACGTCAAGTCAATTATATCCAGACAATTATGTCGATTCAATTGTATTTCGCGCCTCTTCCTTTGGAGGTCAAAATGTAGTATTCCTCACTTTTCCCAGTGTCGCCAACACGGTCTTAATTGAAACTCCACGGCTTGGCTAGTACGGCTGAATAATTTTTTTTCTTTCTCATAACAGCCACCAGTACGGCGCCACCAGTAGGGTGGTGCAGTCGAAGAGCGATGGAAACAGATTGTCGATCTCTTTTTAATAACCTAAACGCATTTTACGAATTATCAAAGCAATATCAAAGCGCACGCGTTATATTGTTGGTTCATCGTCAAATGTACACAACCTCCAATACCATACACCAGAAACGTAATAACTCTCAATCCCTAAGCAAGTGCTATAAACATGTGACAGTTTTGAAACTTCTCGACCACAGTGCCTATATTACCGCATCAATATATTGTCTCGATACCAAGAAGGGACTATTTTATAATTAAACTCACTAGAGATTACTTCACCGACACCGCTATATCAGATAACGTCATCAAATGGTTCAGCCTTCCTGACACAATATTAACAAATATGTCAATAAATACCGGATATATACATCCGCAATCATTCATATTACACGATAGAGCAGGCTTAATACAAAATCATAAAAACACACCAACTGTGATGCATTGGAAAAGACACGCGACTAATAACAAATTACCAGTCAGTCATGTCCATATGATGTACAACAGATAAAATTTCACATATGATATAACTGTACCAAATTTTGACAAAAACGACGACCATAGACTCGACCAAAAATACTTTTGGCTAGATCCCACTGCCCTACATATAACCGCGAGCTTCGAACAAGACTGAGTCTAGAGGATACCCGACCTCATAGGAAAAGTAAGAGAAGAAAACAATAAAAAATTACAACAAAACTCAACAAAAGGAAAAGCAAAAGGAGGAGAACTCGACTCTCATCCAAAGACTGATTGGATCCCAAATAGGCAAAATAAACATAAAATAATAAAATATATTTTGCCTACCTTATAAACGCACATTACGACAGAAGAAATGATTACCCCAAACTAACCCTAGTATACGAAAAACTCGCCCTAATAAAGTTATCTTGTTATTAGACTATTTATAAGAATTATTTAAACGTGTTTTTTCCCCTCTTGTTCAATATTACACTTTTCCACGCAAAACTATGATACATTACAACATTGTTTACATAATTCAGATATATTTGATCATATTTTATAGAAAAACATTATTAAACTTAGAGATGCTGTCAAAATCCCAGCCTAAAGTTTAACGCATATACAAAGATAAGATGCATTTAGGTTCTACAGCTTACCTATGCGTAAAAAGAGCAAATACTGTATGGCAATGTGTATAACTAATACAAACTTTAGTAAAAAATATTTTTCAAGTAAACTTGTAATGTCGACTTTTTGGGTTCAAACCCGAGAAGTACTTCATTTTTTTCTGACCTATAACATACGTTTGTAAATATTGATTGTCACTCCTATTTCAATTTCATATAACGTTCAATAACGATGTATTTTCAAAACGATGACTATAAATAATTTATACTTACTTTCCTTTTTCGGGTACTCGAGTTCCATTGCGCTAAGGTAAATATTAATAATAACCCTTCCACGACGTGATATTTTTTATTTACTAGTTGGGGAATTAGGGACAAGTACAAGATGAAAATAAAACAATATTAGTTCGCACCAACGCACGCAACAATATTTGTTCGCAAAACAATATTAGTCCGCACTCTAACAATATTAGTTAGAGTGTTCGCACCGAATTTTTTATTGCTTCGTTAATTTACATAGTTTCTTTTCGACGACGAATTCTTCTTTCATCTTCAAATTCTCTTGGTGTGATATCCAGTTCTTAATGTTCACGGTGTCCAGAATTGTTCAACACATTCACGATGACAAATACAAATAGAAATTAAAATAGAATTAATAGCCCGCAGTTAATCGCTCAAGAACGAGGTGATCACAGGAATTAAAGGTTCTGTTGGTTACGCACGCTCCCGACAGTACTTTGCAACGGCGCCAAGTAGTGGCAGCTTCGAGAAACAAAAAAAAAGTATTTATCAGACTTCCCCCACCGCCGGAAATTTGGAAGAGTTTCAAGACGCGAGAATTTGACAATAGTTCACGACAATCTACGCAGGATTCGGAGGGAAGACGAGAGGAGTCTCAAGTATAAACTGACAGAATAATTCTATTGAAATAAAATAACCGCGTCTATTTGATTTTTTTGAGTTTGAAATAACTAGATTTTTCGTGAAATTAAAATTTTTTCTATTGCATTCCAGTATTGGAATTATTTATTTTTAATATATTTATTTATTCAAATCAAAATCTATTTAATGTCGTCCAATAACTAAATATTTTATTTAATCCTAATAAATCTGTGATTCGGTTTCATCTGTTCAAAAAACAATTTAGTTGAATCCACTAAGTGTATTTCAGTGTCTATTCAAGGGTTTATTTCATTTTTTTAAATGTACATTTAATAGAATTTTCGTAGAGTGAACCATTTTTCTATTTGATTGAACTAATGGATTGTCTTTATTGCAACACACACATATCAAAAGGGAGTGGGGGTAGAGAGGGTGGAGAGAGAGGAATTACACACACACACACACACACACACATATATATATATAGGTTATGTTTGAAAAATCTATAACACGTTATTCAATAAAACGCTCTAATTATCACAATGATATTAACTAATTGATATAGTTATGTGATACAACAAATAATTATAGGAATTCATCTGGTCTCTTATGCCGTATCTGCGACAAAGATGTTACAAGCACTCGATAGCATATGGGCAGCGTGCGTAGCGATGCGTAGTCAGGTTCTAGGTTCGATTCAATATGAGTGAAATAATTTTTTCGAAAAAAATAACTTCAGAAGGCCAGGGAATGACGAATTACGATACAAAATCGTTGTGGTAAACTCTCAATGAAGTGTTTTATTTTATTTTAGATTTATGAAATATTTTATGCATGTAGTACACTTAGATTTACAGTGTAGATAGTAAGAAAATAAATATTTATTTAAATCGAATGGTTATTTATTCAATTTGAATATATTTAATATTTGAAAAGAACAGCTGAAACAAATAAAAAAATATCTTTGAAACAAATAAGGTCGTAGTAGGCCGTGAGACAAGGAAAAAACCTATTTGATTTAAATAGATCCTATTTGAATTAAATATTTTTTTTGGCAGAGTAGACTCAGAAAAATGACGAGATGGAAATCGTCAACGACTACGTGCCAGCAGCTCCACCGATGCCGGAGACAGCGGCCCCGGTCAATGCCGAACAACCGATGAGTGTATCCGTTAAACACATAGTGAAAAAACATTCAGCACTCAGACAGCCTTGCTGCGAATATGTCATGATGTGAGGCTGCGGTGGACAATCGGAAAGTGACCATATTAGATCTGTTCGATTTCAGCAAGGCATTCGATACGGTCCCCCACCTCAATTTATTATCGAAGCTCCGGAAGTACGGGTTTTCTGAGAAAGTTCTGCATTGGTTTTTTTTCCTACCTTACCGACAGATCTCAGTCAGTACACGCAGAAAAAAGATCTATTAAGGACAATGAAGTTTGTCTCCCGGCGAATAAGTTTTCTTATTCGTATGTCGGCCTGCTACGATTTTATTACTAGCTAAGAAAATTTGTTATTTAAGTTTATGTTTAAAATTTACTAAGAATTTTTCTTAACTTCTAATAGGATATATAAGTTAGAAGAAATAGGTGTTTCATATCTGTCAAACAAAGTTTTTCTTAACATCTAATAGGATTCTTCATAATCCCCCAGCTGGTTTTTCTCGAGGAATTGTGTCATTTCGTCCGTCATTATTTTCTCACTTGAACGTTTTTTTCTCACTTTATATTCTTACTTACACTTAAATCATTCCTCACTTTCGAGTTTCTCACTGCCGAAACGCAACGCTGACACTTGTGCCAAAAGCATTGGCATAGGAAGAAGCTACGTGGTAAGCGTATGCGTGAGCTACATCTGACGAGCGGCCTGCTGTCGGGCCCGTCGCGTTGAAGGGCAAAGTGCGCATGCGCGCATTAGTATCATAGTCGCGAAATAAGAGGTTTTCGTGATTGGGAAGTAGTATTTATTTAATTTGAGGAAATATTTATTCAAATGTTCTATTTTAAATATGGCTTTTAATTGATGTGAAAAATCGTCACGTAAAAAAACATATTTAGTGACGCCGAATAAATGCTGTAGTTACAATCACATAAAAACTGTCTCCATACGAGTAAACATTTATTAATTTCCAATACATTATGTTCCAATGTGCCAATTTATTACAACATAATAAATCTTTTTTCTGAGTGTAATAGATGATTTTGAGGGTTGCTCTCAATGGCTACCCACATCGACAGGAGTACCGCAAGGATCAATAATGGGTCCCTTACTGTTCTCGCTATACATAAATTACATTGCCTCAGATTTACTGTTCACCAATCATATGATTTTCGCAGACGATTTGCAAATCTACTTAAGCTGCAGACCAGTCGAAATTAATGAAGCTATAGCCAGAATCGTGCGAGATGTTGACATAATCGTAGCGTATTGCTCAAAACAATGGCCGTAGGGGGACGGTAGGGGTTTCAGCGTGAAAAAAAAACACTTTTTTGCGAATTTTTTTCATCTATATGGATAGAGTAAATTTATTGAAACCTTTGGTACATTGTTAAGTGTCATTTCAAGAATATTCCGTGAAATTTGTACGCGAAAATATCCACAAACAAGCCGGTGACACAGCTTTTCCAAGAACGCCTTTGGAAAAACACGATTTGCGGTGTTCACTGTATCTCAGCTAGAAATTATCTGGAATCAAGTACCATTCAAATTTACGCAAAGTATCAGTAAATCCTCCCCCCAATGGTCTTTGATAATTTTTTTTTTCATTTCTAAATTTTTGGTGGTCCCGTAAAATGAAAAGTGCTACTTTTCACGAAAAATTCCGCCATTTTGGGGGTGGAAAACCCCCTTTATGTAAAAAAAATCTAAAACTAACCGTTGGGGCGAGGTATTTTATCTGTAGAAAGTGTGTACCGAGTTTGAAATAAATCGGTCATGTAGTTTTCAAATGGCAGTGAACACGGACTTTGAAAAAGTGGTTTCGAGAAAAAGGCGTTTGAAGTTTTAGAAGCTAAAAAGTAAAAAAAAAATATTTTTTCAACTTACACTGAATCATCGATTCCAGCTCCATAGAGTAGACTCCCTGCAGCAGCTTCGATGTCTTGAGCCTCTTTTTTTCAAGCCTTTGCCTTATCCTGGCTTCTTTGCTCTGCTTCTCAGCTTGTATCTCGGCCCTGTTCGTGCGACAGTTATCCTCCAATCTTGCGTATTCGTGAGCGCTCGGCCCAACGCTGATGTTCATATCCGACAGAAAGGTGAGGAAAGCACCAGCACCTTCACTGAAAGTGCATGCAGCCACGTAGGATGCAAATTCAACGATTTGTTTGCTGCCAGGTAATTTTTTCGTTGCAATCCTCCAAATTAGCTGGTTCAGACTTTCGTTGGAATTTTGGGTAAAACCTCCAAGACATCTTTCAAGAAGTTCATCCTTGCTCAGATATTCGTAAATCGGTTTGCTTGCTTGTAAGACATCTTCTGGAAGTGGAGTGTAATTGTGTTTAAAATGTTCCACTCCTGTTGTGGCCAGAGCTTTTTGATAAGAACACCACGAGTTCTCGACGCTCAGGCACTTATCGTGTTGAGGGTTGACGTCTGTCGACTGCTGGTGGTAGTACGTTGCCCAGATGGCGTTTTTCATTTTCTCTACCGAATGACAATTATGTCTTATTGCTGCTCCGTAGTATCGACTCAAATTATCGATGACTTTTCCTGTTTTGATTTTTTTCCTGTTTTCACGACTTTATCTTCAACATTATTTTTTACCAGATCACGTAGACGTTTTTCCATTCTCTTTTGCACGTGACCTACACATTCTTTTTTATTTATAGTGAAATTTTCACCGTAATGTTTCGCTTTCACTAAATTGCCATAAGTTTTGCTGTCGCCGTCTCCGACATGGTTGCTGATCTTTGCCCCATACTTTTCCTCTGAGCGGCGGAACATCTCGATTACTGCGCCTACTTCCATGTTACCTGATGGTCCGGTGTGATTAGCTTGACATTCATTATTATCAACGTGTTCTTCGTGCCACTCTTCAAATTCAGTTGTATTCAATTTTTTTCCCATAATTTGCAAGACTGACAATACAAACTACTTACGAAAATGTCAATAATTTTTCCAGTCCAATGACCAATCAATGAAGTGACGCCAAACAAGGAGTTAAAGCCTTGCTTCTGCCACGTGCCGTCGCTAGAAACGGTCAAAGTATCAGGCTCCGAATTTGCCCTTGTTTTCTCTTTTTCTTCGTCTGCGGCGGAAAGGAGACATTTTTCAGCAGCCGTATCGACGTAGAAGCAAATCGACTTCATAATATCCATATAAGCTGTGGCTAAACGATGTGGCTAAAAAATTACTTGCAATGTCCATTAGACCGCAAAAATTATTGCAGCGTGCTAAACCCAAACCTAATGTACGCATTACGAAAACAAATCGAGTGTTGATTTCGTAGCGATGACCAGTTTTCTCACTCGACGGTATATAGCGTAGATCACAATTGGCACATTTTATCTGGATTTGAAAGCCAAGACCTTCTTTTTTACAACTTTTGAACGCAACTGAACCATCACACTGAGCACATTTCACCAAACTTGCAATTGTTGAGAAAACAAGCAAAAAATCGACGATTCTTTAATGATTTTCAACGTCTCGCACGCTCGCACTGGTATTCAATGTTATCTTTTTCGATGGCGCACTCTTCGTATTAGCTTCATCCTTATTTTTTTTTACATGGATTAGGCCTTTTTTTCTATCTGCACAAATACATTCTTGTATCTGTTCGGTCACCTCTTGAAACTTTGGACAATCTCGGCATTTTTAATCAGAAAATTTCTTGACGAAATTATAAAATCACTGAGAACAAGCGCTCGACCGAACTTACAACAACTAACTGACGCTCGTTTCTCTTTTGAAAATATTATACACCTATAATATATGTATACGGCTTTTGTTACCTCTCTTTCCTCAATAAAACCTTTTCGAAACAGAATTATGGGAAGGACGATCGCCAAGTGAATAAACTGCATACCTGCTCGTCAGCTGCGCGCTGCCTTTCCGACCGCCCGCAGCTGTCGGAGCTACAGTGTTAGCGGAGCGGGACTAAATAGTCAATAACTTCGAGAATTTTGTTCTGATTGACTTGAAATTTTGGGATTATATTCTGGAAATGTTTAACTATAAGAAAAGACAAAGAAATCGATTTTTCAAAAGTGTAAACCCCTACGCCCTCCTTAAGCTCAACATTGGGAAAGCAAAAGTCATTGTATTTGGCAGTGGGGCTTATATAAACCATGTTGAGATAAATAACCTTCCACCCATTAAAGTCCTTGGTACAACGCTCCCTTATGTTGATGAGATACGCAACCTAAGGCTCACAATGTATTTGAACTTATCTTAGAATAAACAAGTAGTGGACATCTCAAGGAAAGTTAATTTCGCTCTCTACAAACTGAGATACCGTAGAAGTGCACATTCTTAATAATTAAAGAATATTCTTGTTATTTCACTCATATTTCCGGTGTTGGACTGTTGCTGTCTTCTGTACAATCATCTCACTGATGAACGAAATTCTAAATTGCAGAAACTCATTAATGGTTGTATTCGCTTCATCTTTAACTTGCGTCGTGACATTTACATAACGCCCTATCGACGAAGACTTGGCTGGTTGATAGTAAAATCTAGGAAGCTTTGTTTCATGGGTTTAACCATCTTTAATGTCTTGAGAAGCAATGCACCACCTGACTCAATGAACCTTTCTCAAAGAGCACTACCCTTACACTGAAAGAAAAATTCTATTGATATGAACTAATCGCGTCTATGTGATTTTTGCTCATTTGAATTAACTCGATTTTTCGTGAAATCAAATTTTTCCTATTGCATTCCATTATTGAAATTATTTACTTTAAAGATATATGTTTATTCAAACCATATTCAATTTCGTCCAATAACTAAATATTTTATTTAATCCTAATAAATCTGTGATTTGGTTTCATCTGCTCAAAAAAGAATTCAATTGAATTCACTGAATGGATCTATGTGTTTTTTTTTTATTTAAATTAAATCGAATTTTCGTAGAGTCTTTATTGCAACTGTATTGCAACTGTCTTTATTGCAACACACATATAAATGAGGTGTGGGGATAGAAAGGGTGGAGAGAGAGTAATTATATATAAATATATATATAGGTTATGTTAGAAAAATTTATTGCCTGTTGTTCGATAAAACTCTCTAATTATCACAATGATATTAACTAATTGATATAGGCCATGTAATACAGCAAATAATTATAGGAATTCATTTGGTGTCTTAGCCATATCTGCGACTAAGATGATACAAGCACTCGGTAGCAAAGGGGCAGTGTGCGTAGCTATGAGTAGGTAGGTTCTAGGTTCGCTTCCCATATAGGTGAAATATTTTCTTCGATAGAAATCATCTCAAAAGGTCCGGGAATAACGAATTGCGATACAAAATCGTTGTCGTCAAACTCTCAATTAACTATTTCATTTTATTTTGGATTTATGAAATATTTTATGCATATAGTACACTTAGATTTACAGTGTACATTGTAAGTAAATAGAGATTTAGTTGCATCGAATCTTTATTTATTGAATTCAAATATATTCAATATTTAAAAAGAATAGCTCAATCAAATGAAAAAAAATCTTTGAAACAAATAAGATCGTAGTAGGCCGTGAGCGAAGGAAAAAATCTATTTGATTTAAATAGATCTCATTTAAATTGAATATTTCTTTTCGGCAGTGTACAACGTCCCTCGAGGCGAGTTATTCCTATTGCTTTCCACATTCCTTTAGATCGGACATCAATTTTCCAGAATTCGTTTGCGCCGACGGCGGTATTTTTTTGGCACTCGTTACACACTTGAGGTAACTACTTCAATGACACTTGCGATATTTAAACAGCGGCTGTCGGCTTATTGGCTTTCCTTTGATCGATAATGTCTTATCTTGCGGCTTTTTTGTAACGATACTCTATAAACATCTTATTATGCCGTACCGTCTCTATTGTCACGAAAACTCTTACATGTGCGTGCGGAATCGTCTTCTAATGTATGTTTACTTTCAATACTGGATACAATTAATCACCTTTACTATCGTTTCATCATCGACATTATTAACTATTATTATCGTTATCATTCGTTATCATTACTATTATTTCTATTATTATTATGACTCCTATTATTGTTTATATTATGTTGTATCATTATTATTATTATCAGATTACTATTACATTGTTGTTTTTTTACCGTATTGCTTCAAGGTATAACCAAGGCATAATAAAACTAATTAATCAATCAATCAAACTCTCTCTTTATCTTTCTTTTTTAATAAAAATAGTTTAAATTTCATTTCACAGAGAGATTCAGTTGTCGAACGGTTCGCGAAAAAAATATTTTAACGGTTCTCTTTTCCTTTGCCGTTGGCGTACAACCATAAATATTGATTGTAGGAAAAAAGAGGTAATTACCAAAATTGTCGAAAATGTAATTCCTGACAAGTTTGTTCATGTTCATTTATGCTTTAAAGTAAAAAATAAACGAGATAATACAGTTTATTATGAACAGTTATCAATGTAATACAGTTTATATTACAATAATTTTGCTTTCCCGCTTTTTTTAGGTTTAATTCGAAAAATATCGATCGTAGAGAAAAAAAAACTGTAATAACTAAAGCTATAGGAAATTGAATTTTCTACAAGTTTAGTCCTTACCATTTTTACCCAAAAATTGAAAATAACCGAGTTATTCAAGAAAAACAATTGTTCATAAAATTCAAAATGGCTGTCATAAGCCCATGGAGGAGTTGGTGGCTATTTTGACTTTGAACTACCAGTAACTCGTCCCCCAACGGTTAAAATAAGAAAGAGCGACTACGGATTTTTTGTTATTTCAGGGGGATTATTTGGACATAGCGACTGGGATACAGGGAAGTTTGGATCGTTGCGGGATATATTGCATTAGAAAGAAATATAGAAGCGGATTACGAGTCGCGAAATTACAATCAGAAACGGAATTCGAACTAGCAGATTAAGCTTTTAGAGAAATCGTTAAGGTGCTGGGTAGGCCGCAAATTGACTTATTTGCTTCACGAGCAAATGCGAAATGCGAATGGTATTTCTCCTGGCACCGAGATCCCGGTTCATTCTCGATTGATGCATTCGCTATAGATTGGGATCAGTGGTTTGTTTACGCGCTTCCGCCTTTCTCGATCATTTCGAGTCTTACGAAAAATTTGTCACGATCGCACAAAGGGTTGTTGTACCGTATTGGGAAGGCCAGCCTTGGTTTCCTTTTCCTTACTCGTTAATTATTGGCGATCGTGTTTTTTTCACACAGAATGTTAATCTGTTGCATTTCTCTAACAGGGACTCACATCCGTTGTCAAGTCAGCTTACAATGGCTGCCGGCAGGCTATCAGGTGAGCGTTTATCTTGCGACAAACTCCACCGGCGTCAATCGACATTCTCATCGCATCTCTCACAGATGCAACTATCCGGCAATACGATTGCGGGTTGAAAAGATGGTGGCGCAACTATTCTGTGCAACTATTGGTGTCAGTCCATTAAAAGGCACGCCGATGGATGTTCTATCTTACCTCACAAGAGAATACAGAAATAACGCATCCTATGGTTCGCTTAATTGTCATCGATCAGCGCTTTTGCTCGTATTCGGATCAAATTTGGGGGAAGATGAGAGAGTAACACGTTTTTTTTAAGGAGTCTGAAAATTGAGACCCTCGGCACCACCCTCCGATTATATGTGGGATCCGGAAACCGTGTTCCGATTATTTTCAAGCTGGGGATCGAACGAAGAATTTTCATTGGAACGACTTCCTATGAAGCTACTCGACTA
This sequence comes from Ophion slaviceki, assembly GCA_944452715.1. Lineage (NCBI taxonomy): Eukaryota > Metazoa > Arthropoda > Insecta > Hymenoptera > Ichneumonidae > Ophion > Ophion slaviceki. The sequence goes on along the minus strand of OX101783.1, from coordinate 2,111,707 downwards.
TTATAGAAATGTTGATCCGGCAGCCTGAAGACTGATCAGGCCGCTATCAAGCTGCGGTCCGTAATACCGTAGTACGGCACGGTAGAACTTAAAATGACTGATTAATATATATATATATATATATATATATATATATATATATATATATATATATATATATATATATATATGCGTGTGAGTTGTTTTCACAGCCTAAGGGCCTTTGCACAAAACGCATATAGATCAAGTGTGTATCGCGTTTGTATCGCATGGTCTGTACGTAGAAAATACACCGTGGGCAACGGCCCTAGATGGGAAAAACAATTCAGCGTTAAAAACATAATTATTCTTACATTGCAATGATGCAACCTTCAACATTATACATAAAATTATACTGCGACGTCTCGTTCTCGATGATTACTGGTAGTAGCGTCAGCTATGCTCTTTTTCACAACTTTTAGATTTTCAAATTTTCCTCTTCTGGTCTGCATCGCGTTGGCCGTGTATGCCGTTACCTTGGAGCCGCATGTATTTTTCTTCATATCGTTTTGTTGTGCTCAACGAACTCACACAAAAAAAATACCATCGGGAGAAAAATAGTGAAAAGTTTATCCCAACACGCGTAATAATGGGAAAGGATAGGAAGAGAAAGTATTCCCGATCCCCGTCAAGAGAACGAAAGAAAGGAAACGCGAATACCGAGACGGAGTTGCAAAAAATGCAAAAGCAGTTGGACAGCCTCGGAAAATTACTCAACGGCTTCCTGTCTTAAGGACAAGCAGAGAATAAGGCAGACAAACCTGCGATAGAGGAAAGTTCAGGTAAAAGATTCGACACATACGAAAGACAGTGGGCAAGTTCCACACGAATTTTGCCCTCCCCCCATGAGGGAAATTAAACAAACAAATTGAAATTTAAATATAACTGTATTTTTCCACACGAAAAATCAGTTGGCAAGCTCCACACGAGCTTCGCCACCCAATAAGGGAAAACAAACAATAAGTTCAATAAGCTCAATAAGAGCGTACGGCCGTTATTTGTTAAAAAAAAAGAGAGAAAACTCATATTTCAGAAAATAACACGCATCCACTAGTCACTGACGATATCAGAGAGGACGAACAGATTACCGAAAAAGACCCCAACGAAATAACCATAGACAAAGAGATTTTGAATCTCTTGGGAGATGACCCCAATGCGATGGAGGACGAGACTTCGAAATTACACCCAGAAATCGTTAATCGTTGGCAATCTTGGATGAAAGAAGGGATATCAGAGGAGAATCGTAAAAGCCTGACGAAAAAGTACCCTCGCAAAGGAAAATTATATGCCGAACCGCCCAAAATAAATTTGGAAGTAAGCGCCGCCATTACGGAAGTGGCAAAGAAACGAGACGAACATTTCGTTCAAACGTAAGAATGCGTAGGTACAGCAATTGTATCATTGGGTGCAGCTGTGTCTCTGTTAATTGACGACTCTGCAGAAGAGGTGGACCAAATGAAACTCATTGAGCTTCTGTCCGATACGGGCAAATTATTGGCGGACATTTACCACCAACAATCTGTCGGAAGAAAATCATTCATCACGCCGATGATGAAGAGAAACGTTAAGCCGATAGTAGAGGCAACTCATTCAGATGAGTGGCTCTATGGACAAAAATTTGCTGAACAAATAAAAGAAGTTAAAACGATCGAAGCAGCCTGTCAGAGCATCAAAGCTCCGGACAAGAAAACCTTTCTCCGATCTCAACCCCAGGGAAACTGGAGAGGCCCGTCTGCCCAATACAGACAGACGGGCGGATATCACCGAAAACAATTGGTTCGCTTCAAGCCAAAAATACCGTATCGTCCAACTCAGTCGAATCGAGAAAAGAATCGACCAACAAAGGAGACACCGAAAAAATAAAAGAGGTAAAGAACATAGCAGGAAGGCTAAGCTTGTTTACCAAAGAATGGAAAGAAATTACAAGCGATAATTTTATCCAAAATTGCGTAAGGGGATATAAAATTCCGTTCGAAACAACCCCACATCAATTCAAGCCGCCGAAAGAACAAAATTGGAAAGCGGGAGAAGAGAAATTGCTAGAGAGAGAAATTTAAAAATTATTAAAGAAAAATGCGATTGAAAAATGCGAGTCCTGTGTCGGACAGTTTGTATCTCCAATTTTTTTGGTACCAAAAGCTGATGGTTCAAATCGCTTCATACTAAATTTGAAAAGTTTGAATAAATTCATCAAAGCCTCACATTTTAAAATGGAAGACATTAGATCGGCAAAACAACTAGTAACACCAAACGCATTTATGGCCTCTCTCGACCTTAAAGACGCATACTTCCTTATATCAGTATATAAAAATGACCGAAAATACTTACGATTTATCTTTAGAAAACAAACGTATAAATTCAGATGCTTACCCTTCGGGCTTTCCATAAGCCCATACGTGTTCACAAAAATAATGAAACCAGCAATGAATGAACTAAGATGTAGGGGTTTCTTATCAACAATATACCTGGATGATATATTGTTTATAGGAAAAACCTTGCAGAGCTGTCAGAAAAATGCACAGGAGTCGAAAAATCTATTAGAGAAACTCGGGTTCATAATAAATACCAAGAAAAGCTCATTAACCCCATCACAAAAATGTAAATTTTTAGGGTTTATAATCAACTCAATGGACTATACATTAGAATTAACGGATAAGAAAAAACGACAAATCAAATCTTTGTTAAATAAACTAAAACCCGGAACGAATTGTAAAATTAGAGTTTTTGCACATTTACTGGGGGTTCTGAATGCAGCTTGTCCAGCCGTCGCATACGGCACTGTGCATTGCAAGGAACTGGAGAGAGAAAAATTCCTAGCATTAATAGCGAATAATGGAAATTATGAGGCACGTATGTGCATAAGTAGAAAGCTAAAAGAAGACGTAGAATGGTGGAAAATAAGCAGCCAAGTTGGAATAAATCCGATACGAACGTCAAATTACAAAATTGAGATTTTTCAGATGCCTCTTTAACAGGATGGGGTGCTCACTGCAATGAACAATCGATAAATGACTGGTGGAGTAACGATGAAAAGAAATATCACATAAATTATTGAGAGCTTTTAGCCGCCTTCTTTGCCCTTAAAAGTTTTGCGAATGAGTTACAGGACTGTGAGATTTTGCTAAGGTTAGACAATACTACGGCAATAGCGTACGTAAACAAAACTGGGGGAGTTGAATACCCCATCCTGAATGATCTCGCACATCGGATCTGGGCGTGGTGTGAAGAAAGGAAAATTTGGATCTATGCCTCGTATATTGCATCAAAGGAAAATATTTACGCAGACACGGCCTCACGGATTACTAATATAGATACAGAATGGGAACTGTCCAAAAAAGCTTTTAAAACAGTGTCTAACAAATTCGGACCATTTAGTATTGATCTATTTGCCACGGACGCGAATAAGAAAGTAATGAAATTTTGTTCGAGATTTCCTAATCCCAATGTATTTAGAGTTGATGCCTTCACAGTATCGTGGAAAGAAGAAAACGCATATGCATTCCCCCCATTTGCGTTAATTTTACGGACACTTAAGAAAATAATCGAAGATAAAGCCGAATGCGTTGTAGTAGTGCCACATTGGCCGACTCAATCGTGGTACCCTCTGTTCATTTCACTGCTCAGGAAGCCGGTTATTATTTTTAAGCCAAGTAATAGTTTGTTATTGTCTCCTTGCAGAGAGCAGTGCCATCCGCTAGCACGAACACTTTCCCTGGCGGGCGGGAAATTGTCCGGCAAGCTTTTTTAAAAACGGGTCTCACTGCACAGTCCGCAGATATAATGGTGAACTCACTCGCAAAAACTACACTTAAACAATACGAATGTTCACTCAAAAAGTGGTGGAATTTTACCTGTGAGAAGAAGTACGATCCATTCAACACCGATAAAGTCAGAATGATAGAATTTTTAACGAAGCGTTTCGAGGAAGGAGCGGAATACGGCACGCTAAATTCAGACAGAGCAGCAATAACGTTGTTAACCTCTGCGAATTTGTCAGACGATCAAATGGTAAATCGATTTATGCGTGGTGTTTTCAAACAAAGGCTGACAAAGGCGAAATATGCAACTACATGGGATATCGACCCGGTTCTCGATTATATAGAAAATTCATCTAAGAGTACATTAAAGTTAAAAGAGCTCTCAGAAAAAACAGTTTTACTATTGCTATTGACTACAGCACATCGCTTACAAACAATGGCTTCAATCGACATCGGCGATATTATAGTAACAGAGAAAGGAATCGAGATAAGAATCCCAAAATTAATAAAAAATTCTAAGCCTGGAAAATATCAGCCCAATTTAGTATTACCCTTCTTCAAAGAAAGAAAAGCGATATGTGCGGCGACAACAGTACTGGAATATGTAGAGAAAACAAAAGATGTCAGAGGAACACACTCAAATTTATTTGTTTCAAACATTAAGCCGTATAAGCCTGTTACAGCTCAGACTTTATCCCACTGGGTCAAATCTATTTTAGAAAAAACTGGAATCAACACGAACATTTTTTCAGCTTACAGCGCGAAACACGCGACTATCTCTCGAGCGATAAAAAAGGGCGTTAACATTGACACGATAAAGCGTGTAGCAGGATGGTCCGAAAAATCCAAAACTTTTGCCAAATTTTACAATCGGCCACTGCAAAATGACACCGAAACTTTCGCCCTATCCGTTCTTAGCGCGTAAGCGAGTTATGTTAAATAAATAAATAATAATAATAATAAAAGGAAACATTATTAAACCTTATATTAATAAATAAAATATTTTTTATTTTTATTTCTAACCTAGACGCTAAAAGTCTACCAGTAATCATCGAGAACGAGACGTCGCAGTATAATTGCACGATCAAACGAGCCCGCCGAAGGCGGGCGAAGTTCGATCGTGATTATACGAAGACGTCTCGTTCGAAGATGATTACCTCCCTCCCAATGGCAATACCCCATAGATCCCGTAATCATCTTCAGAATGGAGTGTTAAAAAAAAAAGTAAAGAAGAACTCTGAAACATATGAAGACAAACACATGCGGCTCCAAGGTAACGGCATACACGGCCAACGCGATGCAGACCAGAAGAGGAAAATTTGAAAATCTAAAAGTTGTGAAAAAGAGCATAGCTGACGCTACTACCAGTAATCATCTCCGAACGAGACGTCTTCGTATAATCACGATCGAACTTCGCCCGCCTTCGGCGGGCTCGTTTGATCGTGCAATTATTGACCTTCTTTAGAATAGAATTAGACTGATGAAGATAGGAAAAAAATAAGAAAGTTTACACAAGTGTTAGAATGGCGAAATAGGTAGCGCGCGCAGCTCTAGAATAAGAAGGCATAAGTTCAATCCCGAGGGTAGGTAAAAACTTTAATGAGGCAGAACACGTTGAAATTCAATTATCATATAGGCAGGAACATAAATGACATATATGGAAACAAAAAATACTAACAGAATTTTTTTATTCATAATTTTTGGATTGTTTTCATTTGTCATTTCAGGCATAGATACGGCAGCCGGATGAGAGCTTGCAAAGGTATACTGATCAGGTCCCTAACCGGCATCCGCATCAGGGTCGGATGCAAAAAGCGTTTCACCCCTGTTGAAGCCCTGATACGGCGGCCTGTAAAGTGCAGTGGTACGGAATACGGCATGCCGGATACGGCCCTAGTCTGCCCCGTAGCAAAATTTCTAGTCGGGTAGTTAAATTACTAGCGTTACTGACGGGTCATCGTTTGCCAAACTTTTTCGTTGATTGACATTCGTAATATTCGTAAGGTTGACGAAAAGTCTTACGAGATTTACATTCCGGACAGAATAAAAACTTCGGTTCCAAATAAGTAGCAAACATTATTATACTCTTACCTTTTTTTACAGAAGACAAATGTCTGCGTCTAACCGACTAGAAATTTTGCTACGGGGCAGACTAGTGCCGGATCCGCCATGCCATATTCCGTACCACGGCACTTTACAGGCCGCCTTATCAGGGCTTCAACAGGCGTGAAACGCTTTTTGCATCCAACCCTGATGCGGATGCCGGTTAGGGACCTGATCAGTATACCTTTGCACGCTCTCATCCAGCTGCCGTATCTATGCCTGAAATGACAAACGAAACAATCCAAAAATTATGAATAAAAAAATTCTGGTAGTATTTTTTGTTTCCATATATCTCATTTATATTCCTGCCTATATGATAATTGAATTTCAACGTATTCTGCCATATTAAAGTTTTTACCTACCCTCGGGATTGAACTTATGCCTTCTTATTCTAGAGCTGAGCGCACTACCTATTTCGCCATTCTAACACTTGTGTAAACTTTCTTATTTTTTTCCTATCTTCATCAGTCTAATTCTATTCTAAAGAAGGTCAATAATTTTATGTATAATGTTGAAGGTTGCATCATTGCAATGTAAGAATAATTATGTTTTTAACGCTGAATTTTTTTTCCCATCTAGGGCCGTTGCCCACGGTGTATTTTCTACGTACAGACCACGCGATACAAACGCGATACACACTTGATCTATATGCGTTTTGTGCAAAGGCCCTTAGGCTGTGAAAACAACTCACACGCATGTAATTTCGACAAAAATAGTAAATTCACATTTATTCTTATTTATATATTATATACATTTATACACACACACACACACACACACACACACACACACACACATATATATATATATATAAATCAGTTATTTTAAGTTCTGCCGAGCCGTACTACGGTATTACGGAGCGCAGCTTGATAGCGGCCTGATCAGTCTTCAGGCTGCCGGATCAACATTTCTAGTCGGGTAGCGTCGGTTCTCGAAGCCTACTTAGATAGAACAAAAGATATACGCAACGCGATTTTCAGTCTTTTTATTTCTTTCAAGAAGCCGCATAAAGCGGTTACATCGAAGACGCTATCCGGTTGGATTAAAAAAGTTGGTTTTTACCGCGTACTGTACGCGTCACGCCGCCACGTCAGCAGCCAAATGAGCTGGTGTAAGCGTAGATTTGATGCGAAAAACAGCGGACAACAGTCCGCGACCTTTGGCCGATTATATGACCGAGAGGTTTTGTCGGACGAAGTCCAGTTCGCTGAAGGCGTTCTCAATAGTAGAGATTGAAGTGTTTTTATTCGTCATGTTCATTTTTGAAATGCGGGGTATAAGGTTACCCTTACATTCTTGCGATTTTTGTTTCATTTGTTATATTGATTTCAAGACGTCAATATATATAACAGACGTTAATGTATATAACAGTTTCTTTTTTCGTCAGCCGTAACTTGCTTTAAGAGGTCTTTTCACTTTAGACGCTAAAAAAGGGCGTTTTTCATGAATTTTTTTTATAGGTTTACATTATAGATATTGATATAAAAGTTGTTGCACTTAATAAATACACTTCCGAAATACATTTAAAATTTTTATTTGTTTATTTAAGTCACTATTTATAGACGATAATTGTAGTTAAAAAAATGTCCTAAAAATTGTAAATCTGCGCTGTTGATGAAATCTCGGAGATGAATCATCTGAAACAAAAAAATCAAACGGTTTTAGATTCAGTATGTTTATGGCTATAGCGCATATCATACGCTTTTGTATATATGCAAAAAAAATGGCGGACATTTTTCGAAAAAACAATAAAAAACCTGTTTTTTTCACCGTTTTCGGCAAAAAAAATAGTAAGTATCAAAATTTAAAAAATTCTTGTTTTGCGCTAAAGCTATAGTTGTAAAGAATATGTGGTTGAAATTCCATAAGGATCGGTTCAGTAGTTTCGAAGATTTTATCAAAAAGCCGTCGAAAAACGTTGTTTCGAGCAAAACGCGTTTATAGTTTGTTTAGGTTACATAAATACATTTAAAAAAAATTTGTACGTATTTCGAAAGTGTATTTATTAAGTTTAACAACTTTTATATCAATATCTATAATACGAACCAATAAAAAAGATCATGAAAATAGCCCTTTTTAGCGTCTAAAGTGAGAAGACGCCTTAAACAGCTACATTTTGATCTCTGGAGAAAGAGATAGCCAAATGTATTTCAGTTAGGGCTCTCCAGGCACAACTTAAAAAAATGAGAGCGGCCAACAGCGCATGCACGTCGAGAGCATAGAGACCAAAAAACAAAATTTTTGCTTTAAACTATGTGGCGATAGTGGGGAAAGTGCGGGGTACTACTTTTGGATCTCTTCGGAAGAGGCGCTCATACAATCACGACAGAAGTTCACTTAGGTAAGTTCGTGTAATCGTCAGTTATAGCCAGCTAACTATATCAAGTCAATTATATTTAGTCAATTATATCCAGTCAATAACATCAACTCAATTGTATCCAGTTAATTATATTCAGTTGATTCTTTTCAGTCAATTATATCAGCAAATTACACTCAGTTGGTCGTATCCAGTTGTCACGACTGACGAAATTTTTTTGTACTTGACTAATAACAAACAGATCTAACCGAGCAACATTATCGAACCTTATTTACTCTGCTATCGAAAAAAGAGCAAGACGACAATAACAATTCGACATCGCTAGAGCTCTGGTACTCACTGTTGACCCGACAAATAATAAGCTGACTTCGAAGAATTCTAAATGCGCACATGTATCAATTGCGCCGTAAACGTACCGCCACGCATAAGAAAATAGCTTATCCACTCGCTATCTCATAAATTCTCAAGATCGAAAACAAGAAAGAGTAAAATGTCGAGAATTGAAGACCGAAATCCAAATAGAGGGTCTCGGGGCAAGATGATAACGCTAAGGTAAACTTCAAATAAAACACAAAATACGAATCAGTCAACTTCAATTATTCTTTTAAACTCATCGAAATTTATTAATCTTTAAATTTTGGAAACCAAAAATCAGTCTTTCTAATTATTAGCATACAATATATATTTTTAATTAAACCTTTATTTTTCCAATCTTACCCCACATGCGGGGCAAGATGGAACATCAGTGGGAACATGATGGGACACGAATTACCGGCATCTTTCGCATATATAATATGGTATTTATTCTCAATACCAACAATTTGATAATATAATCGTCTAAGTTCTGTAGTATTTAGTCCGAATAACCTTGCTTTCATATCCTTTGAATCATTTGTTAGTTTTTCTTCATCCACTGGTAGACATTAGTAGAAGAGGAACCAAATGCTCTACTAGCTAATTTCACACTTTCCAACGTAGATAGTAGTACGTTGTGAAATATTGCGGCTTTGCGATAGCCTGTATTCATCTTGCCCCATTAAGGCCTTATATACGCGAAAAATATCAATTTTTTTATTATTTTTGATTCCATTAGTCTGAACGATTAGGAATATTTTAAGCTTTACAGAATTGAAAAATGCCAAAAATAAGGTAAGATTGCATTTACAATAGAAACCGCGCTGCGCGTCCGACCGCCAACTTCAAAGCCGTTTTTCCATGATTTACTTTTTTGAACCTTGTGAACGTTCTAACTCTTGAACGGAGGTTCGGATCGCTTTGAAATTTTTACAAAATATTCTTAATATCATCACCTATCGTGTGAACCGCAGAATCAAAAATTTCAATGGCACAAGAAAATATAAAAAAATAAAATACCGACGGAAAATTGAGTAAAAAAATGTTAAGTTTCGAATTTTTATTATAATAATTTTTTCATAATATTGTTGGTTCACACTGAATATACATTCATTATGCAATTATGAATATGTTTATTTTTTTCAGACACCCACATCCAAGCTAAGAACTTTCAACATCAACGGGCGCGCAAAAAAAATACATTGCTTTATTATGTTATATCTACGCCATTTGTTAGTATTTTTGATTTTTTTTACATATACTTAACCGTGTATATATAATCTGTAAAAAAAAATCTTGTCAATATATGCGTAATTTTTTTTTAACCGCGTCTAGACAAGTACCTTCGAAAATCGGCGAAATCGCGTATATGAGGCCTTAAACGGTTAACAATTCGACGATAAATCACGCAATAACCTTGCAAATTTCTGACAGACCGTTCTTATGATATTAATAGTTAGTACTTTTGATGTGTTTATTTACCTGTCTCTAATCAACATGAACAAAAAATTAGATTATTTTGTCAAAAAAGTCGATATTGTTTTCTCACTCGAGACACGTGCTTCCGCCATAGTTCACTCGTTCACCTCCCTGGCGCCCCGGCAAACCCCAATAGGAGCACTTTGCTCGCACACGCTGATTACTCGCTATTATTATTGTTCATTGTACCCCGGGTACAGGGTCCATTGTACAGGGCCTTTATCAACTCGAGAACTTCTAAGCCCAACAGATAACCGAACACCTGTAATAACCAAAAGACACTAGTGGCGAGAGATGCCGCCTCGCGATCGATGTGCCCGCGAATAGAACATAATTTTATGTATGTACACAAGACTGAAATAAGACCTGAAGAGCAAATTTTCTGGTATAAAAACCCTAACTTTTCCACAAGAGGGTGCAGTCACGTTCCGAATTCGACAAGAGGATATTCATCGCCGAAACTCTGTCAGCGATCCGAATTTCCTATAGACGCAAGCGATACTCGGTACAGTCGAATCAAAAGTAATAATTTCGTTGACGAGAAATTGAAAATTATATATCAAAGTATTTAAAAAAGAGTTAGCCTCTTCGATAAAGAATCGTTTAGTACGAAAAATAGAACACGGAGAAATAACTCTCCCGAGCCTTCGCGAGCCAAACGCTCATTACGAGACGAACACCAAACACTGTTCCACGAGGTATTTAGTCAATAAAATAAAATATACATGTATATGCAACTGTATACTGCACGACGCAAAACCCAATCGTCTTATTATATGTTTGTTGTATAATCAAACAACTTGTGATCTTCCGTTTCTTTTTCCGAATCACCAAAGAATGATATCTCCAAAGGTCACACGAGGTACGATTCCCACACCCCTATTATCCTGGAAACGTTCTGTTCTTTAGAATAACAGATAGAGTGAAGCGTTTGCCGCTCGACGCTTCTTACTCCATATACACACACGCACGCACACATCATTTGTATGTACAAAACTAGTATAAAAGGAGTTAGTTTAAAACCTTAAGGATCTCACTGCTCGTACAATCTAACCAAAAAGAGTTTTGGTGGGAATTTAAAGTCCTTCGCGCTCAGGTAAAAATCTGGAAAAATAAACCATTAGTATTTTTTAAAAATATGACAATTTTTTGCGTAATGACATTTTTATTTTATACTCGTTGCTTTTATTATCATTTTGATAATGATTATCAATTGAAATCGACGGTAGTAATTTTTATAAAAAAATAATATCGAAATTGCAAATATAATCAAATACTTATTGTGATTTTCTATTTAAAAAAATAACGTGATTGAAAATATCATTCAACAAATTTACTGTAATCTTACAGATGGTTATTGTCGAATATGTTTGAAAAATCTTACTGATGTTCGATTGGAATTAAAACTCTGTCAAGCATCGCCTGTAAATCTTTTTTTTTCTTGGTGCAAAAGGCAATTTTTTATCTGACGTCTGTTTTAATTGGAACATTCGAACATCATCCATGTTATTGTTTTTTTTAAAGATTTTCATCTCTCGTCCTTCTCGGTCAAAATCATATTTAACGTGGATTGTATCGACGTAACGTTGAATGGATATTTCCCCAATACTTGCAATTTTAATTGAAGTCCAATTAAAATTTTTTGAGTGGTCTAAAAAATCGTAAATTTCCGGTTGCTGTTAAAGGAATTGAAGTAAAATAATAGAGGCAAGGGGTAAGAAAGCATGGAAGAAAAGTCGGGAACAATTCCAGTGTTACTGAAACATGCTAGTTTTCGCGTTAAATATCGAAAGGTGTCAGTTCTCGTGGCGAAAACCGAAACTTGCTAGTTTTCGCGGTGATATCAAACGTGCTTGTTTTCGTAAGAATTGTGAAACATGCTACTTTTCGTAAGCAGCGTCGATATCTAGTCAATTTTACCCAGGCCATTATTTTCCGACAACTATATCCAGTCAATTACACCCAGTTGATTGTAGCAGGTCGACTATGTCCAGTTAAATATATCCAGTCAATTATATCATTCAGATATAATCATATATCATTATAATCATGATATATCAGCCATTATGAATCATTATATATCAGTCATATAATTCAGATATAATTGACCATCATTCATTGACACAATTATAGTTCCGAAACGTTGCCTTCGAGTCGACGCTTGTTTCGGAAAAAGAACAACTCCGCCTGAAAAGTATTTTGCGCTATTTCGCACTTACTGCATCTCACTCAGTCGGTATCTTTCGGGACTAAAATTGAAATATTCACATCGGATTGCAATTCATATCGTCGAGAGATAAATTCTAGGTGCATTAATCGTCCAAAAATTAATCAGATTCAGAACACAGTTTCGGAGATTTTAAATGTTCATGTTGAAACTTTGTCCATTTGGTAATACACATGACACCTCGTAAACGGTACTTGTAGGGTTGCAAGGACTAAAAAAATATTGAGACTCGCATTTAAAAAAAACGGAGCAAACAGTGATTATAGTGTTAGTAACGTCATGTTACAAAATTAAGCCGTTTCTCTACTTTGTTCGCTAATAATACTAAAAAAAGTGAATATTAAGCTCAAAAGGTATGTTCTCGAATATTCAAGTTAGGTAGGTAATTTTCTTCCTCGATATATAATTGTTATGATGTGCCACTATTTTCAAACATAGAGGGTTGAAAACAGATAACTTTATACGAATTTTATTATTCGAAACAACTTTTGTTTGAAACCGTTTTTCATCGGGCTATTAATTATCGAGATACGGCGATTTTTGAGTTTCCAACCCCTATTTCATAGGGTTGAGGGGTGTTGAGGGGCAACATTTTATTGGGGTTACTTTCAGTGTGCAACCATTTACCTTCAGTAAAAAAATCCATAGTCTACGCTAAAAAATGCTGGGTTTTCATCTCTTATACTGGTATTAAATTCGATGGGCATAACAGCTTATAAATCTGTCAATTTTCATTCGATCACCTTGAAACTTTCGGGCAATATTAATAAAATACATACACCGTGAAAATATATTTTTTTGGAAAAAAGTGATTTTTCGACTTTAACAACTTGGCGTAACGCTGAAAGAAAAGCGAAACAGCAGAAATAGTTTTCGCGTTACCATTCGATAATTAAAACAAAGTTAATAAACCATTATTTTCATTCGTTCATTTTTCCTCCGAGCAAAAAGGTAAAGTATATTTTTTTATAGACTGTCTTATTTATCAGCTTTTACAATATAAAGATTACAATTTTCCATACGAAAGAAAGCCAAACTACTTGAAAAAAAAAAAAAAACAATTTTTGATATCTCGTATATGTTGGATCGCCGTACGTTCGTAACATAGCATCAGGATTCTCCACTTATTTTTTATCTTTGTCCGAAAATGTATCGTAAAATACTTCATACGTTGGGTCACGTCGAAAGAACGTGACCTCATTATCGATACAACTTGTATACATTAGGTAGGGAATAGCGCTTCAACATCATTCGGTGACACTCTTAGCTCTAGTGTGCACATCTCGTCTCGGACATTCGGAGCACGCTAAGTACTCATTCGCTAATAAGGCCTGCACAATCACCTGACTTCAAGCCCATTTGCAAATTCGTCATTTAGCTTGGATACAGTTTTTTATCAATCCGACGTTTCCGACAACGAAAAGTTTTGCGGCGCTGAAAAAAAAACGGAAGTGTGGGGGGGGGGGGGGGGGTCGGACGAAGAATATTTGAAAAATCTCGTCGAGACCATGCCAAGACGGCTTCCGGCAGTAATTAAAGGAAATATTAATTGCAGTAATAAAACCAAATATTAATCGTTCATTTCCAAAACGTATTGTAATTTGATTCTCAAAAGTGTTATGTGTTACTTTTTATTTTGTCTACGGTTTATTTAATCCTTTTTTAAAAAGGTACAAAAAAATGGACCATATATTACGTTATACTCTACAAATATCAGAACTGGGCTGAAGAAGATTCATTTGAGTCAGAAGTACTCATTTTTATTTTCACTTTTCTATTTTTTCTATACTTTGGAGGGAAAAAAGCTTATTTAGTGTATGATGGTCTCTTATTTTTGTCAGTTATTAGGTATATATCGATCGATTATCAATAACAATAATGACAGAGAAGATCGATGAACTTGGTTTTAATTTTATTCTTAAAAATGTAATGTGTTTTTTATATTTTGACTACGGTTTATACAATCCTTTTTGGAAGAAGTACAAAAAAAGTGAAAAATGTATTACTGTATGTTCTGCAAATATTAAAACCGAACTGAAAAATATTTATTTGAGTCGAAAGTACTCAAGATCATTTAATTTTTCTTATACTTTTAAAGAAAAAAAGCTTATTTGGTGCATGGCGGTCTCTTATTTTTGTCAGTCATAGTGTGTGTATCGATCGATTATCGATAACAACAATGACAGAGAAGATTGATGAATTTATTTTTAAAAGGAAACAAACATGTTCTATTACAAATTTATGAGAGAGAAAAAATATTAGTGTTTCACTACAATCTTGATTAGTGAACATGCGAGGATTTTTTCAGGTAATTCGACATGGCGGGAACAACCTCGTTATTTATCATTGGCATTTTGATATTGGAATCGGGAATGTGTTGGGGCCTCGGTGATCGTCGGACGACAACCTTGTCGAGTTATGATGCATCGCCCTGCATCTTCTTCAGTGATTCATACACTTTCCAAGGTTCGTAAAATTACTTATCATCTTTGTCATTGGACAAAACTGAAAAGAGAATTGAAGCCACAGGAAAGCTTGTTTGGTGTTTATTTACATGGAACATCACTTAAGTGTCCGCCTTCGATTTAGTGTAAACTCATATATGTGATGAAGCATTGAAAACTATTAAACACATTTTTTGAAATCGGCGGTAAACGTTTTTAAGGAGGGAAATCACCCCTCAATGAAAGACGTGTCAGCCCTTAATTTAAAAAAAAATACTTCTCTAGTGGATTTTTAATCGTTTTACATTAGAATTTTGGTTTTTTTAAATTCAGATCGGTGAACCGCTTGGTGGTGAAACTGCAAAATCACCCCTCGATATGTCTTTATTTGAGGGGTGGTTTCCCCCTAAGAAACATTTTTCCACCGATAAAAAAATACGTGTCTAACAGTTATCAGTGCTTCTTCAAATATACGATTTTCAACCAAATCGAAGGCGGACACTTAACGTGTTATGCCCAGTTGTATCAGTCGAAATTAGCTTGGCATTTTTGGGATTTTTTTACAACAACGTTATAACAAATTTCTACAAAATTAGGTATTTGGAAAAGTATCATCTGAGGATCACTCTGTAATTTTTTTGTGTACAAGTATTTATCTATAATCGATTTACCGCCAATGTCGAGGAACCATCTATCGGAAACGTTTTTTGCGGTGAGAAATGCCCTTCTGAACCAGGTTATCCAATATTAAAAAATCAAACAGATTTTGTTAGTATATTAGTTTATCATATGATTAAACGAAGAAATTTTCGAAATATCAAATTTAAAAAGAAACGGCGCGTGTTCAAAGTTAGTCTTGATTTTTGCGAAAAAATGGGCATTTTTTCGAAAAAGATCCTAAAAATTTCAGAAAGATCTATACAGTACTTTTTTTTAGGTATTTTGCTCACCGACTTTGAAAACGTACTTTCCAGAAAAAAGGGTTTAAAGATTCGAACGACGATCCAACCGTTCGGACAGGCGTCAACATAACAGCCAATAAATCTGTCAATTTTGATCCGATCACCTTCAAATGTTCAGAAAACATTCATAAGATGATATATTGTCAAAATATGTTGGTTTTGAAAAAAAGTGATTTCTTGAGTTTTATAATTAGACACTACCCCTTAAGGGGACTTCTCACTTTAGACGCTAAAAAAGGGCTATTTTCACTTTTTCTTTCATAAGTTTACATTATAGATATTAATATAAAAGTTGTTACACTTAAAAAATACTTTCAACGCAACACTTTCAAACAAACTTTAAAAGCGTTTTTCTCGAAACAACGTTTTTCGACCGCTTGTTGATAAAATCTTCGAAACTACTGAACGAATCCTTATGAAATGTTAACCACATCTTTTACAACTATAGCTATAGCGCATATGATGAAGGATTTTTTCAAATGTTGATATTTACTATATTTTGCCAAAAATGGTGAAAAAAACCGGTTTTTTTTGTTTTTTCGAAAAATGTCCGCCCTTTTGTTATTTTTGCACATATCAAAAATCGTATGATATGCGCTATAGCCATTAACATACTGAATCTAAAGCCGTTCGATTTTTTGTTTCGGATAATCCATCTCGGAGATTTCATCAACAGCGCAGACCTACAATTTTTCAGGATATTTGTTTAACTACCATTTTCGTCTATAAATAGTGACTCAAATAAATAAATAAATAAATTTAATGCATTTCGAATGTATTCTATTTATTAAGTGTAACAACTTTCCTATCAATATCTATAATATGAACCTATCAAAAAATCATGAAAATAGCCTTTTTAGCGTCTAAAGTGAGATGTCGAAAGTCACGTTCCTTGTTAGTTAAAATAACATCTCACCAAAGAAGTCATTCCCATGTAGAGGTTGCCATGAGTTGCCCAATGTTACGATCAGGCCAATATTGGGATCATCGTATAAGCCAACAAAAGAGAAATAATATTGGCCCATTACTGTTCGGAACTAAACTGAAAACTGGCACAATATCGGCCCGTCCCTAAAGCCTGTCCTGGCCCATCATTTAAAACCAATAAATAGCCGTGATGGTTGAACTATATTTGCCAATTTAAAAACTGGTAATGCTAAAATACAAGCAATTACATTGGCCCCTTTATTATCCCGTTATAAATTGAGAACCGGCACAATATCGGCCCATTTCTAAAGATTATCCTGGCCCATCTTTCAAAACCAATAAACAGCAGTGATAGTTAAACTAAATTTGCCAATCCTAAAGCTGGCAATCCTAAAATACTGGCTATTACATTGCCTCATTATTGTCTCGTTCTAAATTGAAAACCGACACAATATCGGCCCATATTTAAAACCTATCATGGCCCATCTTTTAAATTCATTACACAGTCATGATAGATAAACAATATTTGCCAATTTTTAAACTGGTGATGGTGAGATATTGCCAATCACATTGGCCCATTATTGTTCCGTTCTAGAGAACTGGCACAATATCAGCCCATTACTAAAACCTATCCTGGCCCATCTGTTAAAACCAATAAACAGCCGTGATAGTTCATCGAAATTTGCCAATTTTAAAACTGGCAATGCTAAAATACTGGAAATTACATTTAATTAATCTAAGCCCTTTATTGGCTAAGTGGGTCAGACCATACCTGCTTTTATTTTATTTGAGCCTTGGGTTATTCATTATCTGTATATTGTGCCAGAATAGACAAATAACTGGCACGTCATATATTAATCGTCCATATTTTGTAATTCAGTTTTTATAATCAAGTCTTGGCCCATTATTGGCATTTGTAAATAACCAACATAAGTAAGTAAAAAATGCCAATTTTGAAACCTGTCATAAACGCAAATCACAATTTATTTCAAGATTATTCCATGAAATATGTATCCATAAGTACCAATCTTGGGCCAATCTTGGCCCAATATAGGTTGAATATTTATCACGCACCCAAACAAACCCAAAGAAACTCACGGCCCAATATTCTAGATAGACCAACTGTGAAGGCCCATCATAGAGCCAGTAGTCAATTTCTACATAGGCCCTTTAAGAGGGCCCACATAGGGCACAGTGCAATCACCAACATCGGCGCTACAATGAATTAAATCATTGGCCCAATAATTGTTGGCTCTGTTGGCCGATATCGGGCCGTTCTTATCATTTCTAGAAAGGCACCTCATTGGTAAATACTCACGGCCCAATATTCTAGAAAGGCTAACTGTGAAGGCCCGTCCCAGGCCCAACGGTCAATCTCTACATGGGTTGCTTCAAGTTTCTCGGAGAGCTTTCTAAGGATGCACAAGTGTGTGCCGTATTTGCACATGAAGGACACAGGGAAACTGAAAAACCTGTGGCGGAAAAATAAATGCGGCTATAGTCGATTGACGATTGTGTCAGGATCGGAAAAACTCAGTAAAACTGCCTCGCACGCCCGGCTCTATAATCGGAGAGTGAACCAGTGCGCGACTGGGCGGTAGCCCATCCAAGTATTGGCCGAAGCTAACGCCGATTAACCCGAGGAGATGGTGGAAACCATTCATGCGTCCGCTTCCTTCGATCTCCCTCCGTCAAATTTTCTTTCTCTTTATTGTCTCCTCCGCATTTCATTATTCGCTTGGGCTATTGAGAACAATCGATCGTCGTTGTAGATGTTATCACCTGGCTAGACGTTTTCACGATACTGGACGTGAATACAATTTGGCTTGACTCGATTTTTCCTCGGGCTGAGCGTGCTGGGATCGTTACCAATTTTACGGACGTGTATTCCAAATTGGGCTCAATGGCCGATTTCGAACGACTCGTCGACACTGCACACAAACAAGGTATTATTTATGAGAATCCGAAGAAATCGTCGGAACAACTCGAACGGTCCTCGCAATAATATTTATTTCATTGAATCAGGCATCAAAGTCATCATACGAGTATTGCCGTTTGAAACACACTTTACTCACGAATGGTTCAAGAAATGGCGTTATAACGTGAGCCCTTATAACGATTTTTATGTCACAGTAAGTACATTAAAATGGCTAAAAAATTGGTTACTTTTCTATGATGTTCCATTGAGGTGAATGTTTGAACCCCAATGAATGAATACATGCATTGAGAATAAATACTTGAACTCCTATGAATATGGGGGTCATCCCATGTGACAGCTGTTTTTTTTCGCTTTGTTTGGGATTTTTTTTATGAACCATTAAAACACGCTGCTTTTTTAATTTTCACCTCACATTTATTAACATTTTACAGTCCCTTAGAATGTTATCAAACAAAAATAACGAGTTGAATCGACAGTACACCTTGTGGAAGACATGTGTAAAAAAAACTTGACTGACGGCTGCCATGATTCCGGAGCTTTTGCCCATCTGGAATCAAAACATCAAACGGCATTTTAATTTATAGACCTGAGGCTTAAAAAATCTGGCAGATGTCATAAATATTCTAGTTCGGGTGAGAACTATACATGTGCGGACTATACCATACAAATTTGAGCGAAATCCGTTCAATAGTCTTTGAGATATCAGGAAAGCCAATTTGGAAAATAGTTTTGAGAAAAATACGTTTAAAAGTTCAAGTACGATTTACACAGAGAAAATGTTGACTCACCATTAATTTACTATGTCGAGTTCATATAACACGCACACATTTTGCAATTTGTGCATAGTTTGTTTTTCGATATTTTGGGCCTGTCACAGATGATGACCGCCCTAAAACAATTGAAAGAATAAACAATGTTTTGGATCAAATAATTCAAGGTCGCGGGGAAGCTCGAGCTCGATGGGGGTTACAACACTGAAGACGCCATAAATTACCAGCTCGCCATCAATAGTAAAGCATGGTGCGAAGAAAGGAAAAGCCTTTATCTTGTGAATTTTATGAATGCACCCTGCCTCGACCTCTCGAACCCAGAAGTTCGTAGCCGACTGAACAAAGTAAACACATTTGTTTATCTCTTATTTCGTTTCTATTCTTTGCTCTATGTGCATTTTTATTTTGTGGTATTCTATTGTCGCTTGCTTTCAGGAAATATTCGATTTTTGGTTGAATAAAGGCGTAGATGGTTTCGTCATCGAACAACTTTCGCAGTATGTCTTCAACTCCGAATGGCTTCCTCCAAATGGTACAATTATCATGGACAGTAATAAACTCTATTTGCACGAGGTCCGCGAAGTCGTCGATAACTGGGCGATTGAACACAACTCCACATACAAGTACGTATCACGACGAAAGTTGCGATTTTATTTCGTGCTCCACTGCTGAATTTTATACACTCCGACCAACAATTTGTTGTTCAAGTTTATTATAATGTTGCTAAAGTTGATTGTAATGTTACTCAAGTTGATTTTGATCTCAATGACAATTATAAGACTCATTAAGTGCTTATAATAGCACTCCAGGTACTTGATATTTTTATGTAAAATGTTTCCTTAAGGGAGGGCACCACTGTAACTGCCTATTTTTGACCGTTTTCTTTGGATTTTTTTAAAGAAAGGAATGAAATACATGGTCAGGGGAGCTTTTAGGTTTTATAAGGTATATATTGAGGTATGTAAAAAAAAATTATTTGTCAAAAGTATACAAAATGGCGGCACACAAGTCACTATAGCACTACTGTTTTTCACCCAACCCTCTCCGCGGCACGCAGTAGAACTGTCGTAAATTTAGTCCCCGAACTAACAGTGAAATATTTTCGTTAATTTTGTTATTTTTAGCAGTCAAGTACGGGGGGAATTGTAAACAATTAAAAGATAAATAGAGACAAGTTTGAAAAAAAGTTCGGTTTTTCGACCATAATTTTCATATCAAAAGTGATACATCTTTTACAATTTTCGATTAATCGAAAAAAGTGCTCGTACTTGACTGTTAAAGCAATCTAAGTAGCTACATTTAAAATTTCAAGTCGATTGGACGAAAATTGTTCGAGTTCTGCTGCCTTAGTAACGATGACAATTTGGTTATAAAAAAATCGTTGTTTTTAATTTAATTCCATGTATTATGCATAAAATATTACATTTTTTTATCAAAATGATTCCAAAGTAACCCTTAATCTTTGACATGAGTTGCATTTCAATGCCCTTTTAAAAAAGCCCCACTTTCTTATACATTTGATAGCCAAAGGACACACTATTCTATTGGAACAAGAAAAGTTGGTATCTAGGATGTTAAAAAAAAGCTAGCTACAAAAAATGTTCAATACCTGTTCAAAGTAGTCCCGATTTACGGCACCATTTCATCGGTTCGCAACATTTCTCACTTTATCTTGGTTCATATTCTGCGTATGAGTGTTAATAAAAGAAAAATCTTCTTTGGTTTTATTCTTCGATTAATCCCGCCGGCGCTACGTGTCACGCCGTCTGACAACATCCGTGACCACCCGTTTAAAAGATACCTCCGCCATTTTTAAAGATCAATAAAATTTGAAAATACCATGTTACAGCCAAAAGTAGTAACATTAAACATAGTATGTTTAACTATATTTAACTTTAATTTATCAAGTTCTAAGATATTTTTGACTTTCCGAGAAAAAAATGCATTTTTCTTCCTTCTGCGTATGTATACTTTCCTTGCGATCTTGATCACTTGTGTTATCGTTATGAGATGCACTGTTGAGCAAAAAATCAATGACCTACTAACTTAGATGCGTTGTATGTTCATCAACGGTTGGAAAAATCGGTTCGAGAGGTTCATTCACTAAAGTTCGGATGATAAAAAAAAACAAATAATCATACCCGTCCGAAAGACTTCCAATTGCTTTTAAAAACTTGAAACAATAAAAGGATAGAACATACACGAATGAGAAGGAAAAATAAAAACTTATGCTACGAAAAAATGCGAAAAAATTTAGTGAATTGCTTCTTACTCGAAAAGTGAAAAATGTAGTAGTAACATGAAACATACCTTGAGTCGCAGAAACAAGAGAAGTCGTTCCTTTAAAAAAAATCATGAAAATCAACAATTTTTTCCCTCGTCCAAAGGTATCTCCCCCCTTGAACACTCTTCAAAGACCGTTTTATGGTAACGCACGATACAAGTCTCTGTCTTATTTGGGCACAGATATTTGGGAGTCTCTACGACATCGTTTGAGAGCGCAAGATCGCCACACACGATTGAAAATTTGTTCAACTTCAGCTCTATAGTCCTCGACTTTCCCATGATTTCTAATGCCGGCTATATGAAGAGCTACCTTACATCGATGCTCGGCTTTTACTCCCCAGCAGTAATCAACAACGAGGTGGTAAGTCGAACCAAGCCCCAAATATGGGCCAGTTTTCAAAACACACTTTTTTTCGTATCGAACAATCCCCGCATTTTCAAACCTAATTTCATTTGGCATGTTTGCAGATCTGGACCAGCAAGACCAGGGCCGTGCACCTAGGCCTGCCGCAGTTTATTGCTTCGCACATCTTCGCCATGCTGATGCCGGGTAAGGTTCGCTTGCAGATGCTTTCGGAATTCGATGGAGAAAGAATCAACAGATGGGATACAAGCCTTGCCCATCGAGTCGTCTATTTGAAGCAAATGCCCGTCTTCAAATACGGTGATTGGCAAATCGAAAGTCTAAATGACGATGCCGTGTTGGTATTGCGAAGGTAAGTCTTCCTACGTTACTGCTTGCGCTTTTCGTCGTTTGAAAATCTTTATTCCATTTGGCTTGGATTTGAATCAATTGTCCCCCATATGTTGAAAGAATTTTATTTTGGTTATTTAATGCCGTTTCAGAATATCATCGTTGCTTTGGGGCCGGGTTGAAATTCCGAACTTTGAATTATCAGAGGGCTGAAAACTCCGAAAGAATACTACCCCGAAAGATCAAAACTCCGAAAAATTTTTACACGAAAGACAAAAACTCCGAAAATCTAAACACTGTCGAAATAATTCGGCTATGGAAGTTTTAAAAGTTTCAAAATTATTAATAAATTGACGAAATATTTCATTATTTTTTTTTCGTTATTAAGAAGTGATTTTACGTCAATTTTGAAATTTGTCTAGACGATGTTATACGTTCTACATCATTTACAGTCAACTGTGTAGACTTTCGCTGGCATGATCTTGACGAAACTTGTCATTTCGGAACATTAAAATTAGGAATTTTAAACCGTCGGAGCATTCAAAGTTCGGAATTTCAACCCGGCCCCCTTGTCAAGATCATACCAGCGAAAGTCTGCACAGTTGACTGTAAATTATGTAGAACGTATAACATTGTCCAGACAAATTTTAAAATTGACGTAAAATCACTTCTTAAAAACAAAAAAATTCTTTAAATAATTCGTCGATTTATTGAAAATTTTGAAACTTGTGAAACTTCCATAACCGAATTACTATGACGGTGTTCAGATTTTCGGAGTTTTGGTCTTTTGTATAAAGTTCTTTTGGAGTTTTGAGCGTTCTGATTATTCAAAGTTCGGAATTTCTTGAATTTCGAAACATTAAAATTCGGAATTTTAAACCGTCGGAGCATTCAAAGATGGGAATATCAAGCCGGTCCCGTTGCTTTTTTTTAGCTTGCCCACTCTCGATTGTTTCAAGTTCCATACATCGGCTGCCCCATTTAATGTTGCCCCTTATTTATCTCGAAAAATAGTGCTCCGATCGAGTATTGAGCATAGTGAATTTTTTTTAATTAAAAGGGGAACGGTCGAGGAAAAAATGTTGGCCCATCATTTAAAATGGCGACGGTGAAATGGCCGACATGTTTAAGGAGAATGGAAACATGGCCTGACAAACCTTTTTCAGCAAAAATGTTGTCAGACCAAAACAACTTTTGCAGGATTTTTTTTATCCATAATTTTTGGGTCAGAACATAATGTTTTTAACGATCTTAGTGCTATCCAGGAAGTATTACGAAGAGGTACAGTTTTTAGCATCCCATGTGTAAGTGTAAGTGTGTGTGTGAAAGTGTATATACGCGTGGCGGATTATCCGACCTGCACTCGCTCTCTCAATTTTTTGGTGAAAAAAGTCATGTTTTCGTTTTAAAAAATCGTGTCGGCCATCTTAACATCGCCATTTTTTATTTTGGACCAAAAAACAATGTTTTATCATCCCCCTTTGCACCCTAAAAGTTTCACTACACTGAATACTTGATCGGAGCAGTATTTTTCGAGATAAATCAGGTGTGTAAAATGGCACATCCGGTCCATAGATCATATGTACACACACACACACACACATGAACTAATAATAATAAGGGCCGCTTCAAGCAAGTATCCTGATGTCCGCTTCGATTTCGACGGTACGACGCGATATCCGTAATTGAATTGTCGGCCCCGGCCAAGACAAACGTGTCACGAAAGGAAGAAAATAAACAGCTCAACTATCAACCTCTTATGGCCGAGCTGCGTCGTCTGAACCGTTTAGGGTGACTCTCATTGTCCTCATCATCAGCGCACTTGGAAGGGATGAAGAAATCTTATATCAGGTCGCTGGCATACCGGTTTGCGAACTCACTGTTCGCTTGCTAGCAGATCCGATGCAGAAGGCGGTGATCCTTGGATCCCTCCGTTTACTTAGGCAACCCGATTGTGGAGTGCGGTAGCCGCTTACCCCCTGGCTTAAGCGGTAGGCCACAGTAACGGGTATAAACCATGTGCGAATTTGACATTTTTGTCGTATGAAAAAGTGATTCACTCATAAAATTAATTACACATCTATTTAGTATGAATATCAAGCTGTTAGGATTTTTTTGTCGATGTACACAATGGCCGACCACTAATATTTTCTTTTGTTATCTTATTTTTTAAGGCGCTCCGCGGCGTGACATTTTGCAACCACTATTTTTGACCTAGAACAAAAACCGAACATTCTCGTCAATCTACATTATAATGGCTAGAGAAGTACGTACGGAATTTAAAAAATATTGTTTTGTTCTAAAGTTGTAGGTATTTGAACTTAAGAAATGAATTTTCAGTGAAAAATTTCGTTATAACTGCTCATAAACTGCTCATATAATGAAGTTTTCGATTAATCAGAAATTCCGTGCGTACTTCTCTGCGAAATGCAATGAGGAACATAACTTTTTAATTTGAAGTAAATCGAGTGAAAATCGTTTAAGCTATTTGTCACGCCAATTGGAAAAAAGCTGTTTCGAGAAGTTTCGAGTAATCGGCCATTTTGTTCATCGAAAAAAAAATATATATTTTCTAACAGCTTGATATTCATACTAAATAGATGTGTAGTTAATTTTATGAGTGAATCACTTTTTCATACGAAAAAAATTGTTAAATTCGCACATGATTTTATACCCGTTACTGTGACCTAGCCCCTTAAGGGAGCGGCTGTTGAAGAGCAATTTTTAACATTTATGTGTGGCGTTTTTCTTCACTCGGCTCCAACATCCCAGGTGGTGTCGGAGCCCTTCAGGGCCACCAACCATTATTGTTTCGGTATAGATTACGATCGAGTCTCACCCCCGTATTCAGTAGGTGAATGTTTCACAGTGCAACCTGAGGAAGTGCGTTGCCCGTAGCAATAAAATCTCATATAAAGAAAATAATAATAATGATAGACATATACGTCCGTGCTCAATGCTGGATCGTTCGTTTTTGTTTTTAGAGAATTGCGCGATGATCCTATGGTTTATCTGGTCGTCTTAAATACTTCGATGAAGCCGGAGACGGTAAATATGACGACGGCGTTTTCGGACTTGAATAAACATCTGCGCGTCGTTCTCACTTCCAGTCTAAAGGACGCACGGAGGTTCGTTTCCAAACGTTAAAATGAGTCGACGCGCGATCCCCCAAATGCATATGCATATGATGATTGGATAAATAAACACTCCTTTTCTTCTCCTATCAAGAGCCCTGAGGTTTGTGCCCCGAGATTCGGTCACCTTGTCGAGATACACCACAATGGTGCTGACATCGCTTCGGCCAGGTGGGAACGAAACAGCCAAAGACGCGGGAATTCAGCCATACAAAAGACCGCAACGTGAATAATAGAACCCCTCTCTACAATCCCGGAAGTACAATATATCGCGCAGCTGTACTCAAGATATTCGAAACATATCTCGAACTTAGCATGTTGTCTAACGACGTACTGTTGGAATTAGTAGTAATCATATATAATAATAATAATAATAATAATTCAAGGCTGTGAACAATGAAGGAAGTACATTTCCTTGCTACGGAACGGCGTTCTCTCCAAACACTTATCCAACGGTCACAACATTGTAAAGATAAAGAAAATAAAAGAAAATATATTTTTTTAATCGTAAGTTGCGTTTGAAGCCTGCGGGATCGGCGCATAACGACGATGGAAATATGTCCAAATGCGAAAAAACTGGGATATGAAAAGCTAATGAGAGACAAAGAGAACATACATCGAAAAACATTAAGGGACAACACCACTGTGACGGCTTCAAAAAATCGATTTTTTGAAAACCATCTAGAAAAATCTAAAATACATTTAAGATTAAGATGCCGTTGGACCCAGGTGGAAAAAATAATTATTTTCGGAGATATTGAATATTTTGTGGAGCGGTGCAGCGCTCCGTGACGCTCGGGGTCCCGCGCAGCTGCGCGCCTCAGGGTCGGCAGGTATACCGGGATATATAAATTTGAGCAGAGACGATTTGCTGCAGCGTTGTTTGGGCGGCTTCACGCAAAACAACAACGAAAGCTACAACAAATAAGTTTGGGCAATAGCCCCCAAGTGTCAGTCCGGGAGCAAAAAAATCGTCGATATTGCAGCTGATATCACGGTATTATTATTCAATGATGGCCTGAGAAGACTCATGAAAGTTTTGGAGACGTTGGGGATAACTATCGGCCCAAATTGTTTCAATTTTTGCGTTGAAACCGACGCAGCGCGGATCGAACTGGCGGAGCGCTCGCTCACAGACGCTGCAAAAGAGGCAAGAAGAGCCTCTACAAGTTCGAGAAAAGATGCTAGGGATAATGATTAGACCTGCGCAAAACAGCGCTTTATAAAGTAATGTGATATGGCATTACATTTCGTACCGAGTGATATTACATTACAACATCACCCTAAACATCACCCGAGATGGCGCCCCATGCGGCAGCTCACTATCACGTCTTGTGTGATATTGTAATGGAATCCTAGGGTGTAATATAAAGTAATAGATAGATTAACACCCGTATTCATAGTCGTTCCTTAAGAAACAAGGATCCCTCATTCCGCGTTCCGTTGTAAACGCGAAATGAGGAATCCTTATTTCTTTAGGAACGACTATCTTTCTCAGGGAATCGGATCTACTTCGATCTCATTATCGACATTTCTATTGGGAAGAGATACAAGCTGTCTATCGCTATTTACTTGAATTATAGGATGGATGGCGGTCATATGTCGGCTCAGGCTTCCTATTGAGCTGGAAGAAATTGCCAATATACGCGAGCAGTAGCCACATTTGGCCTTTTTGCTCGGAACAACTTCTTCGAAGTGATTCCAAAGAGGGTTACTTTTTCTTTCAGTCGCCATTATACACTAACATGTGCAAGTAATGCGATTGATGATGACCGCGTACTGTAGCATTACACTAAAGCCGGGTTTAGTGCTCAACCGACATCAGCGCTCATCGTCGTATTGCATATGTATTGCATATAACTGTACACGCTCGACTGACATCAGCGCTCCCCGCGGTCGAGCACTAAACCCAGTCTGACATATTACGCGTTATATGACCCGACACTCGACCGATATCAGCGCTCCCCGTCGGTCGAGCACTAAACCTAGCCTTAGTGTGATGTGTAATGCTTAATTTGGTCGAGTCATGTATAATGCTACAGTACGCGGTCGGGTGATATTACGCGTAATGCATCAATCGCATTACTTACACACGTCTAATAATGATTTGCTTCTTGAAGGCCAGCTATATGGTGCCGGCATCGCTGATTAAAGGTAAACATTTTTTTTCCAATTTATCGCATAAATTAACAAACCTAAAACTTTGAACGCGTTTTTCTCAAAACAACTTTTTTGAGTGCGGCACGCAGCAGAACTTGAGCAATTTTTATCCGATCGACTTCAAATTTGGACTGCATCAATAAAACTAGATTATCTAAAGAAGTACATAGGATTTTTTCGATATCTCAATAATAAAAAAAAGTTATAGCCTATTTTCGACGAGAAATTTTGCTCGAAAAACGTCCTATAATTTCAAAAGCGTGCCTATTTTTTAAAAATCAATATTTTTTCAAATCCCTATGTACTTCTCTTCAAAATATCATATTATTAACGAAAACACTCGGTATTTTTTTTCAGATCGACTTTGAAGAGAGTTCTGCTGCGTGCCGCGAACCACTGCAGAGGCAACAGTACCTGTCGCGGGAGCTTCCCCAGCGTCACCATGGGGCGTGAAAAATTTGAAAAAAATTTTTTATGTATCTTCAATAAACAACGAACAAAACAAAAAAAATTTCGAATATCTCTTTTTTTTCCACAAAAAAAAATTCTTGAAAAATGGCAAAATAACAGGGGGTCACAGTGGTGTTGTGCCTTAAAAGGATATTGCTGGGTACGTCTGTCCAATAGTAGTCGAGGGTGGCTATTGTGATGACCCGAAAATCAGGGATATTAAAAAAAACTAATTTTCGAGGAATAAGTTAGAAGATGGAAAAATCGTTTGGACATTCATTTGTACGTACATCAACAAAGTTGTGTGCCAAATTACATTTAAAAGTATTAATAATTGAAGAAGTTATGAATAATTTCGTGGAGTACCTTTGAATGTGAGGGGCACCTCGATAACTATAAACGATCAACAAACGAATGAAGCAAAACAAAAATGCAAAACGTCAAAGTCCAGTCGGTAACATAATACTCATTGTAAACTCTCATTTTTAAACTATAGACTGATGTCACAAACGTTTTAATTAATATCACAAACAACCACGAACAACATACAAAAGATAGAAAAAAACATTGGCAAATTCGATGTTGAGTGCTTAACTTACCGGTAATTTTCAACTCAAGACTCACAAATGTTTTAATTGTTCTCACAATCAACCACAACTGACGCGCAAACGAGTAACGCAACAAAAATAATACAAAAAGTCAATATCGAGTCGCCAAATTGGCACACCTTTCCCCACGCTGCACGCGATTGCGACGAGCGGAGAGTGACACCCAATGGGAGCTTAGGTGTTCTGGAAATCCCCTAGGAAAGTAAAGCACGCATTGGATATCATTCATCGTTCGTCGCAAATCAAGCGCAGTGCGCGGGCACTCTAAGTAGCGGACCACCATGGTGACTAGATACAGGGGAGCTATTACGGTTCTTGTGTGAAACTTCTCACTTCTCGCATTTTCATCTCACGTGAGTTTAGTCCACGGTCTTTCATACAGGTCTGACAACGACGGTAGTGGGGGGGGGGGCTCTTTTTTATTCCGATTTCTACCGCTTGGCGCACGACGGCAAAGGGAATTCGTGTGCGACGGAGAGAGAAACAGCTCTTCTAGCTCTTCCTCTGCTCCGGAACGCGTGCGCCATTCGCCCTAACCTTGTTTACCCTATTGTTGTCTAAGCTAAGCATAATTACGAAAGCAATAAAAAATTATGTGTCGATTCGAAAGAAAGATGATTACCATTACACTCATCGTAATTGGGTTTTTCTATACATCCCACAAGTTTATTTCAATACCTAAGCGGCCGCGATGAATGTGAATGATATTCATTTATTGTGTTTCGAGAAGATAGTTTAGCATAGTTGTGGCATGCTCAGCTAATCTGCATGTTATTTTGGGTTTGATTTCGCTGAGCTTGTTTTTTATTTTACGTTTTTTCACCTGTGATTTTGTAATCATACAATTCATTATGAATCCTCAACGAATAATTTATCAAATTCAAGCAGCCGTGATAAGTATCAACAATCTTCGTAGAGGAAACCATGCTGAAATGTTCACATCTATTGCTATAAATCGGTCGCTGCGATTGCAGCGCCCCAAGTTTTGCGGTCACTTTTGAAACTGAAATGGCCTCAATAAGGGTCACACGATGGCGTATACGAAGCATACGGGAGTGCCCAGACCTGTATATACGACCGTGCTCCATAGGCAAACTCGTATCCAGTTGGTATATTTTAGATTAGTAGATTTGTCAGGTAGTCGTTTAGGCTTTTCCATACTTTTTTCCTCTGCGCCCTGCACTCCTTGTCCCACCAACTTGCCTCACTACTTTTGCCCTCATGTTTCTTTATCACCCGAACCGTTCGCGCAGCTTTCGAGATGGTTCTCTTTAGCAACTCCCAATCTACTTCTCTTACCTCAATCGTTAGTTCCTCGTTAATTGATCTATCCGCCTCGAGTTCGAATTCTCATTATTTCTTTTTTCGTTTCTCATGATCTACAGGTCCCCACGGAACCCCCAGCCTAACCGCTGGACGTTTATTATTTGTAGGTCCATTCGCAACCAGTCTTCTAAAATTCCCGTGATTTCCTGGGCCTTCTTTGTCTCGCTCCCCTCGTTCCCCACTCTTCTCACCGGGATATTTCTCTTTCTTCTCGATCTTTCAGTCCTTTCCCGTTCCCACTCACCTGCTGATAGCGCATCAGGCCGTCCTTCATTTCTCTCGCGCCCCTCTCGATTTTATCTGTTATCTTCTATTATCTTCTCCCTTTCTTGTGTTGCCGCAATACAACTTTCTCGAACTCTTCGCAGTCATTTAACAGGGTCGTCTAGTGTGAAGGCCGTTTTTTAATGCTTTTTTGGGGATTTTTTTTTACAAACCATTAAAGTAAAATAATGTATAAATTGTATATCATTTTTATTAACATTGAAACAAACTTTTTGAAGTCATTATATAGAATATAGTCGGAGATACACCACCCAACAGGAACACATATAAAAAGAGGTGCTCTACCGCTGCCATGATTCCGGCCGTTCTGCTCATCTGAAATAAAAACACCAAACGCAATTTTAATCGTGAGACTTGAGGCTCTACATGAAACTAAAATAAAGTTAGAATTCCAAAGAAAATAATTTTTTTTACGGTTTAGAAAAAAATTCAATTTTTGTTTTTTTTTTGGGTCTATATAGCTGATAAAAAGAAAACTAACGACGCAATCTTAATTGTTTTAGTTCAACTTGTAGTTATATATGTACTAAAGATGCTGTATACATTTGAGCAGAATCAATCAAATAGTTTTTGAGATATCATGGCAGCAGTTTGAATAAAATCGTGATTGAGAAAAACGAGTTTGAAAGTTGTTGTATATAGTTCATAATAAAAAAAATGGTCTCACCATCAATCTGCTATGCCTAGACCATAGAGTACACCTTCCTCTTCTTCAAAGAAGTCATACAAGGCCATTTTCTCTTCTTTTGATCTGACACACTAGACGACCCCCTTAATGCGCAGTTATTGAGTCTCCGCGACCCCATTTCCACCTCGTTCGTTGTATCATCCTTCCCTTTTCTTTGTCTTTTATACACGCCGACCGTTTCTCTGTTCTTGTTGCTGTCCGCTTGTCCGGCTCCAGTGTTAGCTGTTCATTTTTGTTCCTTCCCAAATTTTGAGTTTCCATTTCCTCGCCGAATGCCCTTATAGTGTCTTCGTACCTGTTTTTCACTTCCTCTCATACCGCTCTGTCCCTATATGTTACCATCTTCCATACTTCGGCCTCTCCGAACTGGTCCTTAATTATCACTTTTATGTTCTCACATCTGCATAGTAGTGGTGAGACTAGCTCGTTTTCCTGTTGCAGTCTGTTTATTGTTGCTTCTTGCTGTTTACATCATTCCATCCATTTCACCTGTTCCTCTATTAACGTTTCTTCTACTTTTTCACTCAGAATCGTATCTTTTTCCGTTTCCTCTCCCGCTCTCTCGTCTCGTTTATGCCCTTGCCCCCCCCCCCCCCATCTGCTCATCATTTCTTCTTCGACCGTCCTTTTTACCACTCTCCTTATTTCAATTTTCCAATCTTCCGCCCAATTCCCAGCCCACTTACTCTTCATTTTTTTTCAATTTCTTCCGACAGTTCTTTCTTCTAGCAGTGGATCTTCCTTTTTTGAGCCCGAGAGCCCCTCTTCGTCTTCCTCTCCTACACTTGCTTGTTTTCAATATTTCGTCCGTTGTGTCCATTTCCTCTCCCGGCTCCGCTCTCGGCGTTTCTCCGTCTGTCACTGTCAAATAAGTGTATATTCATTATTATTATTGTTATATCACATTATTATGATTATTATTATTACATTATATTACAATAGTGATTATTGACTGTAATTATTGTATAACAATACAAATAAATATTTATTATTATTATCGTTATAGTTAATTATTATTACCATCATTATATAGCATTGCAGCAGTAAGTGTTTATAATTATTATTACAATCGCTACGAATCGTCGAGGTTGATATTTGAGCACAAACGTCTATATACAGTCTATATACTTTTTGTTTTCTTGGTTTATTGTTCTTTTCAAAAATCGGCCAGTAAATATGCCATCATTCACGGCAGTCGTTGCTCGCTTCTGACACTGAGAAAAAATAAAAAATAATAATTGCATATTATTTCGCGGTATTTACATTTTTTTTTCAACGGCGACAAAAAAGGGTCTGCTCAGTTTGTACAATACCGCACGAATATCCGCGGTCGTATCGTGTGAAAATGGAAAAAGAGGAGAAACAGGAAGGAAACGAATAGTGGGGTGAAAGTTACGAGGAAGATCTTACCATTTCGGCATAGAGGATTTTCTGTTCGTTCTAGCTCATATTTCGTTCGAACCCAAAGATTACGTGTTCTTTCTCTTCTTTCGTTTGCCTCTACGAAAAACGCCTGCAAATAAGGCAATTGTAATTTTCTTCGCGATCTCCGAACGTTTTGATACCGATTACTTTCAGCGATTTTTCTTCACCTCCTGTTCATTCCGGAGATCGATAAATCGCATCACACCCGCAGTCGGCAACGCGAACGAGAAAAAAAAGAAAAAAAAAACGATAGTGAACAATCGTTGAAAAAGTAATCCAAATCGCTAAAAATGATCGCCTGTATGAATAAAGATATACGAAAAATGAGAAGAGAGAGCTGAGGGAGAGAGAAAGAGAGGAAGAGAGAGACAGAGACGAAGAGAGAGGCATAAAAAAACGACGAGTAATTTTGAAAAGACAAAAACCGGAGCAGAGATGTAAATGCACGATGGACTGAAGCTAGTAATCTAGCGACGCGGATGATACTAACGTTATAATGAAATTATTCTGACAATAAGACTTCACCGAGTTTTTTTCGTTGGTGTTTCAATCATCAAAAAAAATGTTTGCATTTCTGTTTCAATTTTACGAGAAAAAATGACGTCATTGTTGTTAATAACCAATGAAAAAACAATGTTAAGCAGAAAAACATAGTTACGAGAAAGTCGCGTTTAAGGCAGAATACCACTGTGACCCCCTGTTTTTTTGCCATTTTTCAAGAATTTTTTTTTGTGGAAAAAAAAGAGATATTCGAGAAAATTTTTTTTGTTTTGTTCGTTGTTTATTGAAGATACATAAAAAAAAATTTCAAATTTTTCACGCCCCACGTTGACGCTGGGGAAGCCCCCGCGTCAAGTACTGTTGCCTCTGCAGTGGTTCGCGGCACGCAGCAGAACTCTCTTCAAAGTCGATCTGAAAAAAAATACCGAGTGTTTTCGTTAATAATATGATATTTTGAAGAGAAGTACACAGGGATTTGAAAAAATATTGATTTTAAAAAAATAGGCACGCTTTTGAAATTAAAGGACGATTTTCGAGCAAAATTTCTCGTCGAAAATAGGCTATAACTTTTTTTATTATTGAGATATCGAAAAAATCCTATGTACTTCTTTAGATAATCTAGTTTTATTGATGCAGTCCAAATTTGAAGTCGATCGGATAAAAATTGCTCGAGTTCTGCTGCGTGCCGCACTCAAAAAAGTGGTTTTGAGAAAAACGCGTTCAAAGTTTTAGGTTTGTTAATTTATGCGATAAATTGGAAAAAAAATTTTTACCTTTAATCAGCGATGCCGGCACCATATAGCTGGCCTTCAAGAAGCAAATCATTGTCCCTAGCATCTTTTCTCGAACTTGTAGAGGCTCTTCTTGCCTCTTTTGCAGCGTCTGTGAGCAAGCGCTCCGCCAGCTCGATCCGGGCTGCGTCGGTTTCAACGCAAAAATTGAAACAATTTGGGCCGATAGTTATCCCCAACGTCTCCAAAACTTTCATGAGGCTTCTCAGGCCATCATTGAATAATAATAGCGCGATATCAGCTGCAATAACGACGATTTTTTTGCTCCCGGACTGACACTTGGGGGCTATTGCCCAAACTGATTTGTTGTAGCTTTCGTTGTTGTTTTGCGTGAAGCCGCCCAAACAACGCTGCAGCAAATCGTCTCTGCTCAAATTTTCGAAGACTGGCGTAATTGCCTCCAATACTTCCTCAGGAAGAGGCAGCTTATGGCGATATTCAGAAATATTACCGCTTGCGACCGCTCGCTGCCACGAACACCACGACTCGGCTCCCTCTGGGCAATCGTCATGTTGTGGCTCACTATCTGTGGATATTTTATGTTTGATAGTTGCCCAAATTGCCTTCCTCATTTATTCAACATCATCACTGTTCCTCCGAATAGCCAAGCCGTAATATGTGCTCAACTCGTCAATCAATTTTCCGGTGAGCTTTCCTCTGCCAGACAATCCTTTTTGTTTTTTCACGATTTCGCGGAGGCGCGTCCCCATAGGTTTTTGGACATGATCGATGCACTCTTTTTTTTATCTCGAAACCGTCGTATGGATCGCTATTCGATATGCCTAGAAACGTTTTAGAATCGCCGTCACCAATATAATATTTATATTTTATGCCATAGAGCTCTTCAGACCGTTGAAACATTTCGACAGCTAAGTCGACTTCCATTTTTCCGGAGGAGCCGCTATGGTTCGCCTGGCACACATCGTCGTGGGTACTTTTCCATTCCCAGTACTCCGCGGTGCTTTCTTTTTTTTCCCAATGCTCGCAAGCTTTGCAATATTTCGATTTCACCATAACGTCGATCACTTTTTTAGTGTACCAGCCGATTAGCGATGTTATGCCGAAAAGCGAGCTGAAACCGCGCTTACGCCACGATCCGTCGCCTGAAACGATAATTCCGTCCTCCACCCCATTTTCCAACGAAATTGTCTCCTCCTCAAGTGCAGCCTTTTGTTTGCTCACTGTGCTCACAGCTTTAGTGGCAATCGAAATCGAATTTAAAATTCGATCGTAGAAAGACTGAAATATGGGGCGCGGTAGGTCGATAAATGCACAAAACTTCATTAGGCCATTCAAACCGACGCGAAGAAGACGCATACTGAATACGATCCGACGATTTATTTCGTATGCATTGTCAATCATAGGACACGAATTGGTTTGCACTTTTTCACAATGGCCGCAATCGACCTCGATTTTGAATCCGAGTCCGCGCAAACTTTTTTCAGTAAACTTTATTTCGCGATCACACACTTTGCACTTCACTAACGCCGATATAATGTTCAATGCATTGACGAGGTGTACTATACGATAACCGAAATCGTTAGTAACACCGACCTCTAAATCGTCCGACGATTCTAACTTTTTCGCCGACGTGCTCACATACTCTGCAGAACTATTTTCGGAGCTATAACGGTTCGGAGGTTTTCGATTCGAAATTTTCGTTCGACTCCTCGTCACATAGCTCCGTTTTGTTCCCTTTTTCCCCGCGTACACTTTCGGATTATCCATTTCGATGTGCAAAGAATAATTCTGAGCGTTCGATATTTATAAACGAAACGATTCGGAGCGTTTAGATACGAGTAGCGTCGCTTCTATTCGCAAACTGACGCTATGACGCTATCTCTATACCTGCCTTGAAAATTTTTCAATTATCGCCACCTATGGCTTTTTTTCGAAACTATATTTATAACAATAACCGGTTTTTGTGAAGGGAGACAAAAGAATACCTGGGAAAGACCCGCAGGACCTGGGAAGGCCCGGTATACCTGTCGACCCTGAGGGGCGCATATCCGCGGGACCCCGAGCGTCACGGAGCGTTGCACCGCTCCACAAAATATTCAATATCTCCGAAAATA
Source organism: Ophion slaviceki (assembly GCA_944452715.1). Taxonomy (NCBI): domain Eukaryota; kingdom Metazoa; phylum Arthropoda; class Insecta; order Hymenoptera; family Ichneumonidae; genus Ophion; species Ophion slaviceki. The sequence continues at coordinate 2,075,986 of OX101783.1, read as the reverse complement.
ATTATTTTTTCGACCTGGGTCCAACGGCATCTTAATCTTAAATGTATTTTAGATTTTTCTAGATGGTTTTCAAAAAATCGATTTTTTGAAGCCGTCACAGTAGTGTTGTCCCTTAAGGGCGGGGTAAGGTTAATTCGGTGAAAAAAGGCATGTTTTAAAAAAAAATTCTGGCGATACAGATAGTGTTAGTTTATTCAGTCCATTTCCATATAATAATGCAACATTCGAACAATACTTTCCTAAATTTTCATTGCAAAATATTGAAAATTGAGCGAGTGACAGTGAATCTCCGGAGGCGCCTCGAAAAAAAAGTTGTTTTGCGGTGTACATCATGATTCGCAACAGAATCATCTGAAACAAAAAATCAAAATGCATTTGTTGAAGGAGATGTTTCTCGAGGTAACCACGGGAGGATTTTATTCTTCGATTTTTCAATTTTTCGTAGCACTTGGGAGCCAAAAAACCGATGTTCGCTAAAGAAATCGGTTCATTTGTTGTTTCAAAATTAATAATTATTAAAAAAAATAAAAAATAAAAAAGCTCTCGTCAATACCTGGTGAATTATGTAAAGAAGTACTGTGCAAAATTTAAAAACGATTGGTCCAGTAGATTTTGCGTTATGACGTACACGGACTTCAAACAAGACAAGTTATAGCAAAACTGAAACTGAATTCAACACACTGAAAAATTCAAAATAAAACTCGATAATTTTCTCATACTCATACAGAGTCGTCGATGCCAGGTCTGTAGAGTAAAAAGCTTTCATAAACATGATCTAGAGCATCTTTTTGCATTTGTCTACGCAAAACTCTTTCTTCTTTACTGTTGTGCGCCGCTTGCTCCTCTGCTCTACTAATTCGCAACTCGTCAACTTGTCGCGTCCATTCGTGAGAACTTGGCCCTGTACCGATGTGCATCTCTTGCATAAAGGCCAACAAAGCAAAAGAACCTCCATTGGAACTACATGCAGCTACGTCAGTTGCAATTTCAACAATTGCAGAGGTGCCACTGACTGACTGGAGAGATTTTCCAAATAAGCTGATTGAGACTCTCATTATTATTTTGCGTGAAACCTCCAAGACATCGCTGCAAAAGTGCGTCCTTGCTCAAGTCCTTATAAATGGGCTTGATGGCTTCCAGAACGTCAGTAGGAAGGGCTATGTAGCTGTGTTTGAATGATTCTAGAGCATTTGCAGCTGCAGCTTCCTGCCATTCGCACCAGGAGTCTCCGCCGCTCGGGCACTTCTCGTGCTGTGGGGTCTCGTCGGTTGAACTGTAGTGATGATAAGTTGCCCATACGGCATTTTTCATCTTCTCAACTGAATCATGAATACGTCGAATAGCCAGTCCATAGGAAGCAATGAATTTGTCAATCATTTTAGCAGTAAGCTTTCCTTTGCCAGAGAGGCTTTTTCCTTTTACGATCTTTCCGGCCTTGGTTTTTGTGTCAAGTACGCTTTTTTTTACTAGTTCACGCAGACGTGTTCCCATTCTCTTTTGGACATGCCCTTTGCATTACTTTTTGTTTATCACAAAATCTTCACCACAAGGTTTCGCATTAAGAACGCCGCTGTACGTCTTTGAGTCACCGTCTCCGATGTAGTGACGAAATTTCACCCCAAGATTTTCCACCGATCGTTCGAACATTGCTATAATTGCTGAAACCTTCATGTTTCCAGAGGGTCCGACGAGGTTGGCTTTGCAATTGCCGCTATCCACATGCTCTTCGTACCACGCCACAGTAGGAGAAAAGCCCAAAAACCTGGCCAAAACCCCAAAAAATAAATTTTCGAAATAGGGTCAGTTGAGTAGTCATTCAGGTAGAGGACTAGTAACTGCATTCTATTGTGGAAGGGAAAGCCCTTTAAGTGTATACCTGCGCCGCAGCGTCAGTTGGCAGTTAGTGTTCGTGAAGAGTGTACGTGTCACGCGCTGAACAGACCAAAATAACGCTGACTTCAAAAACCCATAACTTTAAAGTGACGGGTTTAATTTCAATTCTGCAACATGGATACGACTTCTGGAGGTATGTAGAACATGTTTTTACATCGGTTGAATCTAAAGTTTATGTATAAATGATTGAAATGTAGTATAGCCTTCGGCATAAATAAAATTGAATAATTTTGAAAACTTATATTTTCAACGGTCCGAAAAGTTATATATTTTGTCACATTTTGCAAAGCTCCTAGTCTCGGCCTTTAGTTTAATGTATAAGCTTTCGAAATTTACAAGAGTTACCTGCGGAAAACGTGCGTCTTGTCCGTTATGATTTTTTTCGCATCGTGCGGTAGCCGAGCGTGCACGCGGCACTATTGAGCAGCCTCTGCGCCTCTACCTGAGAATGGGTGAAGTAGCATCATAACGGACAAGACGGCTGTTATACGCTTGAAATAAATTATTTTAATATATATGTATGTGTATATATATATATATATAAATTTTCTGTGATTTAATTATGATATATACGTATGCATATATATATATATACATATTAAAATCAACCACATAAAAATTTCTTAAATATGAATGAAATGTTATAACATTCAAATAAAATATTTGAATATATATATATTATATAGTAAGCAAAGCTTTCTTATAACCAAATCCATGTCAATATTTTCTGTCTAATTTTCTTAAAATTATTTCAATTATTGCGGTTATTTATTTGGTAAAATAATGTACATTGTTCAAGTTTTTGTATTAATTGAAAATTTTATCTTTTCCTTTAACACCAATTTTCTACAATTTTATGTCTTTATTACAGGATCCGGTTACAAAGAATTGGTGCTGACAAGGAAAGAAGTATTTCTGATAATCAGCGAGCATTTATCCGATAAATTCGCTTCCTTGATCGAATTTATGGTAGAAAAAATTTCCAAGGACACCGGACGTACAGTTGTAGTGCCTGAGGACTCGAAACAGATTTTTTCGATACTCTTCAATCAAATGAGAACGAGGTGGCAACAAGCTCACAGAAAATCCTGTGTATTTTTCAAGAATAACGGTGAATGGCTTAGCAAGCAGGTATGTTTTGCCGCACCTACAGACACTGTAGTAACAAGCCCGGGTAATACGGGTGGCCGCCCGTCCCTTGAGTTTACAATGTCCAGTGAAAGATCTAAACGAAGGAAGACCCAAGATATTCGTACATCGTTCAACTCGGTCGAGTTAGCATACGCTACTCAGATGAGCCTTCGCTCTTCAGGACAATCCGACGCCGCAAAAGTTATTAAGGACGTAACAATGACGAGTCCTTTAAGAGCTTCCAAGTATCGTAAAGCTTACTCAGCAACGGATGAAATTACTTTATCCGAAGAGGCTGCACTTTCCGCTATGATTGAATATAAATTCTCCAAGAGTACTTACCAGGGAATGAGAAGATTAGGGAAGGAAAATAACTGTAAGCTATATCCGTCTTACGAAAAAGTGATGAAAGCAAAAAAGCGTTGTTATCCACCACGTGATGCAATCAGGATTACAGAGAGTAGTGCAGAAGTCCAACTACAGGCACTATTAGATCATACAGTTGAACGTATTTTACTCGTCCAAAATGTACTCATTCAAAGATTGACTCCAGATAATGTTCGTAAAATGGACTTGATTTGCAAGTGGGGTTGCGATGGAAGTTCTGGGCAAAGTGAATATAAGCAGACGTTCAGTGATGACAGCAAATCTGATGCGCATGTATTCTTTACTTCAGTCGTGCAACCCAAACAAACCCAAACAAACAAACTCGGATAATGATTCTGACTCCGACTCCGACTCCGATTACGATTTTGATTAAGAATAAAATTTTCTATTTTTGAAAAGTTCCGTATGTATTTTGGAAATAAAAATAATAATTGCGTAGAATACACTGTTCACGTTTATTTTATTATGATGATTTTTTTAAATATATTAATTTATCTATTTAGCAGGATACTCGGCCATTTTGTTTATAACAATTTGCTGTAAGCTCTTTGTTGCAAGTTATAAACAATAGATATCGGATTGGTAATCAGCGACCTTGAAAACCCGTATATACCAATTTTTGTCAACATCTGGTAACTTTTTAATGTTCATGTCGGCCATATTGGATCGGCCATTTTTTTTACGATAATTTGGCTTGCGGATTCGTAATCAGCGACCTTGAAAACCCGTAAATACCAATTTTTGTCGACATCTGGCAACTTTTTAACATTCATGTCAGCCATATTGGATCGGCCATTTTGTTTACGATAATTTGGCTTTCAGATTCGTAATCAGCGACCTTGAAAACCCCTGTAAGCCAATTTTCATTCCCGTCAAAGGTCATTTGAGGTTTTGGCCAGGTTTTTGGGCTTTTCTCCTACTGTGCACGCATCGTATTCGGCAGAATCCAATTTGTTTTCCCAAGTCTTACAATCGTGGCAGTAACTGCTTTTTACAAAAATGTCAAATACCTTTCCAGTCCAATATTCAATTAGAGAAGCAACAACGAATAACGAAGAGAACCCTCTTTTTTCCATGAGCCGTCGCCTGATACAGTCAATTCTGACGTTTCTTCTACATTATTTGCTTCACACATTGCTTTTTCCTCTTTTTGTACAGCGGATGCGAAGAACTTTTTGGCAATATTTTTTATCTATTCACAATTTTTTTTCATATGTGAAGTATAGGTTGGTTTCGATAAGAAACACTCGCCAAATCCATTAGTCCGCAAAACTTATTGCATCCGGCTAAACCTAAGCCTAACACTCGCATTACGAAAGCAAATCGATAATTGGCATCGAATGCACCAGCAACTATTCCTTCACTAGATGGAATGTAATGAGGCTGTTTAGACTTTTCACATGTTACCTTGATGTTGAAACCAAGACTTTATTTTTTGCATGTTTGGAATGCAACTTTTCCATCACACTTCCCACATTTGGCTAATGTAGCAATAGTCGAAAAAACAAGAAGAAAATCTATTATTCCGTAATGTTTTTGGATATCTTCTTCTACCTCTACAGCGGGACTATTTTTAATTTATTTCGCTGACGCGCTATTAGCTTCCGCTTCGTTGTTTTTACGCTTTTGTGGAGGCACTTTTTTTTCGGTCGGCACAAGATCTTATTACTTTTCTTACGATTTTGTCTGGTAATTTTTCGAGGCGTTTTTCGAGGTATGAACACGAACGAAAACAGAGTGAACCTTTTAGGGTCACCTGCTACTGCTCAGCACGGCATACAGCGATCAACTGATGTATATACCATGCCTCGAATATACACAACGCTACCTGAACAGACGCTTCTACCAAGAAATAAATTTGGGGATTATAAATGAATACAATAGCGCGCCGGGTGAGCGCGCCGCGCAGCTGACCATCAGCTATAAAAACCGGGCCTGGAGCAACGGACGCTCAAATAGTCATAACTTCGTCAATTTTGCTCCGATGGACTTGAAATTTTGACACAATATTCTTCAAATATTATGCATTCATTAATTTTTTTTAATGCAAAAAATGTTAATACCTTACCCCCCTCCCTTAAAGATTTACTAGAGGTTTTATCGTTGTTATAATAAGTTTACCGTTAATCTGCGATTCCTGCACCATATGTTGGACCATCCTCTTCAATTTGAGCCGTCTCGAGCGGCAAACGTGTATTGGTCAATTTCACAGTGGCCTAACCACTCAAGAGGTTTATACTGTCACGGGATGAAAAAATCAAAATTTTTTATTGCAGTTTTTAACTCTGTTCCGCCATAAAACTGATATCCAATTGCTGGTAAAGTCAATTTTCACTTTGTCGACTCAGTACAGCGCTTCAAAGTAAAAGCACTTGGTGCGCGCGCTTTCGTACGACTACCCGCTGCGCGTCCTTGGCAGCTGTTGGGGACAGCTGTTTCGAATTTATACCTGAGGATACACATATGCACGTATACTTCTATGCATTTACTGTATAGTAGTAGTCCCTCTTTTCACTGTGTGAGGAAAAGGACGCTCTACCGGTTAGTAATGTATAGTATAGTAAACTTTAAACGCGTTTTTTCTCGAAACAACTTTTGTAACCCGGCGTTGGTGATTTCGGAAAATCGGGCTTCATAAAGATTAAGAATCTTTATGAATTTTTCGTTTCCGATTACTTGGAGAGCGCAAATCATCAACGCCAGCAACTTCCTTTTTTCGGGGGCGGGTTGAAATTCCCAACTTTGAATGACCAGAACGCTCAAAACTCCGAAAGAATACTACCCCGAAAGACCAAAATTCCGAAAATCTGAACACTGTCAAAATAATTCGGCTATGGAAGTTTTAGAAGATTCAAAATTTTTAATAAATCGACAAATTATTTAAAGATTTTTTTTATTAAGCGATTTTACGTCAATTTTGAGATTTATCTAGATAATGTTATACGTTCTACATAATTTACAGTCAACTGTGCAGACTTTCGCTCGCATAATCTTGACGAACCTTGTAATTTCGGAACATTGAAATTAGGAATTTTAAACCGTCGGTGCACTCAAAGTTCGGAATTTCAACCCGGCCCTCATGTCAAGATCATGCCAGCGAAAGTCTACACAGTTGGCTGTCCATGATGTAGAACGTATAACATTGTCTAGACAAATTTCAAATCACACGCAAAATTCTTGACATAATTCGTCGATTTATTGAAAATTTTGAAATTTTAAAAACTTTCACAGCCGAATTATTTTGACGGTGCTAAGATTTTCGGAGTTTTGGTCTTTCGTGTAAAATTCTTTCGGAGTTTTGATCTTTCGGGCTACTATTCTTTCGGAGTTTTGAGAGTTCTGACCATTCAAAGTTTGGAATTTCAACCCGACGCCATCTTGATTTTAGGAACATTAAAATTCGGAACTTTAAACCGTCGGAGCATTCACAGTTCGGAATTTCAGCCTGGCCTCCTTTTGTCCATGCTTTCCACGATTATAAAGTGTTAAATAAATATACATAACATCGAGCGGTATCAGACGAACGCGTACCAGAGTGTCGGCTTCATCGAGGTTCGGTGCGTAATTCAACCATTGTGGACTAAGGAAAAAGCAGAAAAAGATTTGCAATTCCAAGGGTTGACCTGTTCGAACAAAACTCGACGGAAATATTAGACCAAAGAAAAAAGAGAAATATCATTACGCGGATAGCACAGATCGCATTTTATTTAGAAAAATATAAAAGCATCGGAGATGCAAGGCTCGTTTAACAAGATTCATGAATTTCATGAAAGTTTCGTGAGTTTGGCGATATTTATAAATCGCTAGAAGTTCACAGATTTTCGTAGATTTCGCAAATTTTATCAAATTCGGTGAGATTATGAACTTTATGAAGTTCATGAATTTTATACATTTAATTGATCACATAAAAGTTTCGTAAATGTCATGATGTTTTTACACTTCGGACAGTTCGCAGATTTATTCAAGTTAGTAAATTCGATGAAATTCATTGAGTTCGCGAATTTCCGAATTTTCACGAATTTCATGAAGCTTCGTGAAGTCAATGAATTTCATAGATTTCACAACTTTCATGAAGTAGATAAATTTCATAAATTTCGAAAAGTCCACAAATTTTATGGATCTTCATAGATGGAATGACTTGAATAGATTTCATGACTTCAATAACGTTAACGGATTAATAAACTTAATGAATTTTTGTTTAACTTCGCAATTTAATAAACTTTGAGAATTTCAAAAATTAACAGATAAATTCACGACTTTCATGAAGTTATCCCAATTTAAAGAATTTCATAAAGTTTACCAAGTTTAATACATCTCATGAACCTCAAAAAGTTTACGGGACTTCATAAATTACATAAATTTCGAAAATCGTGCAAAATTCACGAATTAATAAATCTCATCAATTTCATGCAGTTCAATCACTTTCACGGATTGCATAAAGTTTGCGAAATTTCATAAAGTTTGCGAAATTTCATGAATTTCATAAAGTTTATAAAATTGCATGAAATTCATAAAGTTCACAAAATATAATAAATTTTACGAAGTTATATTTTCCATGTTGCAATGAAATCTATTTCATAAAGTGAATAAATCTCATTAACTTCGCCAATTTCATGAATTTTGTGACATTCACAAAATTCACGAATTAATAAATCTCATGAATTTCATACAGTTGAATCACTTTCACGAATTGCATAAAGTTTGCGAAATTTCATAAAATTCATAAAGTTCACAAAATATAATAAATTTCACGAAGTTATATTTTCCATGTTGCAATGAAATCCATGAATTTCATAAAGTGAATAAATCTTATTAACTTCGCAAATTTCATAGTTCTCGTAAAATTCGTTGAGTTCGTGGCATACGTACGGTTCATCGACCCAACGAATCTCCTGACTTTTGAGGACTTCACAGAATCATGAGAATTCCATGAAACGCTCGTTCAATGATACGTACTGTCGAAGCCGCGTCGAGAAACTTGGCGATATTATTGCGCGTCTCGGAGAATCGCACGGATCTCGACACGACCCGATCACCGCGATCAACGACGGTTCTTTTCCCGGTTTGGAAAGTTAAACGACGAACGCGCGAATTTCGCGGATGGGCACGCGCATTCGCGAATCGTAGGATCGTCTTGGTTGGCACAAGCGACGAGGCGAAAAACGAATTATTCGATCGTCTTCGACGACTTTGTGTTCGGATAAACGGAAGAAAAAAAAAAGGAAAAAAAGCACAGCGCTCGAGGAAATATTCACATATTTTTGTAGCTAACGATGGTGTCCATTTTGTGGAGGGAGGTGGAGAACGATCTCAATTGAACCTCTTGGCTGTTGGCGATGAACACAGGCTGCGTCTCGTCCCACTCCTTTGGTATGCCGCAGTCCGGCACTGTGTAAGTTAATATGTCGAACGAGCACGGACAGTCCAAGAGAGGCAAAAAGCTGACGGTACCTGGGGACGAAATTCGTTCAACCGTCAATTTCGTACATTCGTCAGTTTCGCGCTATCAGTATATACAATATTATCAAAGCGATTGCATAAGCTTGAACGTTTCAAGAATGCGATTTCTCATTGCGTAGCTTTATAGCCTCGGGTTTTAACTTAAATATGCAGTTTATCCATTTGTTAATGAAAGAAAAATAATAAACTTGTTTTTTTTCTGCTGAAAGTCGAACTTTTGTTCTAAGGCTTGCCATTTTCGTAATTTTCGAAATTCCAAAAAACTATCCGGTCATAAAAAAGTTATTTTTTATATTGAAGTTACATTTTTTTATTTTTCTAATTTTATAACGGTACTGTGAATCCTCATTTTCACGGTATCAAGGGTTAGTCCGATAATTAGTCGAACCGTACCTATTTTCTCAGCCCAGCAGATATTAATGATGTACTCAAAAATGATCGGGAGTGTTCCATAAGCATAATGTAATTAGCCCATGAAATACGTCGAGTTGCCGATTTTTTTTTTAAACGGTACTGTGGATCGTATTCAAACTGCACAGGATGATGAGCAGAGAGGTTATAAAGGTCCAGGAAGAATTTCAGCTCAGTGGTAACATGTTGACTCAACCCCATAAAAACCTTAAAAATTGTCCCACTCAGCAGGACTATGTATCAATTGTGTGGAAAATCCCGGCCTCGTCGTCCAATACTCCGATCAGAAAAAAAATATTGCAAATCGACGTGATTTTTCGCTTCCTAGCTTATGCAGACCCGTTAACAGTGACATTATCGTCAGCGTCACAACGATAAACCTCGTCATTATCGTCACAAGTATCATGGTTCTAGCCGATGTTATTACCGGTGATTTGCCTAATGACTTCTCGAATTTCTTTCTGTATAGTCTTGACGTCTTTGGTGCCGACATCCGGTAAATTGATCGCCGTCTTGTTGTCGCTCGAGGCGTCCTTCTGGCTCGTCTGTCCTTCGTAGTCGACTTTGAAGTCCCACTTTTCGAGCACCTCCTTAGTATTTACATTGGTAATGACTAGAGTCACTTGCTGCACTTTCCTCTGTACCAACCAGTCTTGTACCTGACCGAGCACCGTATCCAGGAACGACTTGATCTTCTCGTCCGTCGACATTAAAAAGAAGAGGCCGAGGTGCTCAGCGGGCTCGAATGTTTCCGGCGGATAGATACCGCGCTGATACAGTATGCTGTTTATGCCGTAAACTGAAAATTACACAAACAAAGCATAAATATACACCGAGAAAAAAGAATCGTTGAATGTGCAAAATGCATTTTGTTGTATCGAAATTTTGTTGTTTCAACAGTTGCTCAGACATGCTAAACAAGCAGATAGTTTAAATGTATATTTGGTTATGCCAATCAAAAATCGAGTTGAACGTATTTGAAGATACAATTTTGTTAAACCAACTGAATTTTGGATGGATAAACGAATTTTTTTTTAGTGTATCTATATACATAATGAAAAATAGAATATATTTATGTTAGAAACTTGTTGGTAACCGCCTACTGGCAATAGATGGCGCTAGGTACACTATTTTGTCGAATCTAAAGTTGGGGCCTGTATTTAGGCTTGTTGTTACATTGCCAAATGTTAAAACCGCCATAAACGTGATGTTCTGTTGGCTCTAAGTCACCATTGGAATGAAGGTAAGTTTCTACTGCCTTAGGATAATCCTATCGCCAGATTTCAATCCATAGGATTTTCATTTTTTTTGCTTCACTGAATATATTAATAATCGTCTCTGTGAAATTTCAGGGTCGGTTATGGACCTAATTACAGAGAAAAAAAAATTTAAGTTGCGTATTTTTGCGAAGGAATTCCAAGACGACATGCAAAAACCCAATTTCCGGTCGCTACAAAAGTGTATAGGAAAGTGGAAATCCGTCAGATTCTTAAAAACAATCAGATTTACATACTTAACACTTGTGGTAATCCAATGCTCTTAGAAAAATTACGATTATTGACCTAATTTTTATGTAATATCAAGTTTAATTTGAACTTCCGGTATTGTATTTATTACCACTTGCTACGATAGACGTGACAGGAAGGCAACAGCTGACTGTAGTCCTAACCTCATCTCACTCATTCGAATTTCCACACATATCTCATTTTTCACCGAAATATTTCGCCGACACAAATTTTCCACGCTTTTTACCAGTCGTGGCCCGAATACAATGCTTTATATTTCCCGCGCCTGACATTGTTTTGACAGATCGATATTGAAAAGCATGGAGGTTAAAATTGCCTGGTTGAGTAAAAAGGAGATAGAACCAATTTTGCCCAATATCAAACCTAGAAATACTGCGCGAATCGTTGGAATAACTATTTTATTCATTTTTCTCATTAAATGACAGCATTTATTCAACAGTTAACACATGGAAAATTTTTGTTGTTACAAATTATTTTTTTTGCATATGTTAAAAATATAAATTGTACAAGTCTCAAGTATGATCAGTGGTGTGGCTAGTGTGAAGCGATAGGATTACCGTAACGGGAGATATACACCTAGATGGTCAAGGTTGAGGATTTAGAAGCTATGAACATTCCGTCGACCTTAGAAGACCTACACTGGTCTTCTAAGGCCTGGTATCGATGATTCCATGTAAGTTGACAAATTTCATGATTTATTCATGCCCAAATTTTCAAACGCGTTTTTCTCAAAACCACGTTTTTCAAATCGGTACCCAAAATTTCTCGAAAACCAATAAACCGATTGCCTTGATGTTTTTTGTGGTTATTCTATACACCATTATCTAGTACTTGTCATAGGATTTTTTTTCCGTTACTTAGTTTTTGTTTTATAGGAAAAATAATAACCAATTTTTGGCCCAAAAATCACTATTTTCGTTCAAACATCCGCCATTTTGTCATAAAGCGATATTTTCAAAATCGACTATGACGAGTACTAGATTATAGTATCTAATTCAACAATCTTCTTGGTTTTTTTTTCAATGATTTTTGAAGAAACGCCAGTGGGTACCGTATACGCAAATTTTTTTACGACGCTCCAAGGACCATACAATATCCTTGTATATTTTTGATATTTTTAAATAAAGAAGATAAATTATTTTTTCGAATGTATATACTTTTAGATAATTAAAACCCCAATCCGAAATTTCAAATAGTTTTCCTTGAAAAAATTCACAAAATTGACTTTTTTCCAGCTCCTAGGTGTGTATCTCCCCTTAAGAAAAATTATATTTAGGTTAAGCAAGCAGCGGGTAATATATTTATATTAGTCGATAAGCTCGGAAACAGCGTGTAGATTATACTGCTAGATGGGACATTGTATTCCAAAATTTTAAAAATGTTTAAAAATCAAAAGTTGAAAGAAAGGTAAAACATATTTCCAAACCTATTACACAGAGAGCGCACGCCCGTGGTTTCATGGACGCAGGCTTCGCAGAAAGTCAATTGTGTCAATAAATAGACTGAGATGCAATCAAACTTCATTAAGGTATTCCCTTCACGAACCCGAATAATTTAACAATTTACTGATCTTCAAGTCTATAATCAAGTAAAAATACATCTCGGTATACTGGTAAAATTCCAAGCCAAGTTATCGAATTTTTAACGAAAAATTACGACGCTAAAAATCGTTTCATTTATACGGCGCTTTATGAAGATGACATTTCTATTCAATAATGTATACACTAAATAACTCTAAGTGCCTCCAAAGATTCCGTAACGACAATACCAACACCAGTCACCGACCCCTTCAAACAGGTTTGAAGAAAATAATGATAAAATTTAGAACAATGTGACTGGCGGGACAATTTTCGTTGCGTATAATAATTGATTGTGGCTTATTTTTATTAAGCGCCGCTGTAAATTACCAACGATTCGGAAGCGTCTTCCTTATGCCCCCACAAAATACAGCCCTCCGCGAAAGAAATATCTTAAGACATAGCCTGTTTAGGATTAAAGCGGTAGATCTGGTTGTGTGCGATTGCGGAGCCAATATTCAGGCTCCCAATCACGTGTTTCGGCAATGTAAATTGCACGATGAGGCCAGGGTAGGATTGTGCAAATCGCTTGCAAAAATGAAGTTTTATCCACCTGACTGTATCGATTCCTTTCAGACCACAATGTGCCTTAATATAATTGTCACCATGGCCGAATTTATTAATAGTATCGACATTAAAATACGAGTATGTTATTTGATAGTACAGAGTAGAACAGTCGTAGCAGATAAGCAAAAGATCAAACCAGTTCCCAGTTACAATTCAAACATATATGTCAAAGGTTTAAGGACCTTAATGATTATATTTAATGAGTTTGGAGCTCGACAAATAAGTTAAAGCTCATAGATTTTATATTAGAGGCAAGACATAGTTCATCGTATTTGAATACTTTCATACTGTAAACTATATCGCCGTTATAATTCTGACATTCACTTGGTGCAAATGCAATTGAGCAAGACTTATTAACTCAATCTTAAGCTTGGTAGAGCACTCGGCTTTATATTTCTCGGTCAGTCGATAGGGGAGACTCCGCTCTGCCCAAACGGCTTAGATCTTTGCACCGTTATATACTTTTCCAATGAAAACAAGCATCACAAGTTGGCAATAAACATGCTGGTAGGTCCAGAATTCCGTTAAAACGCTTTACTCAAAAACTAATGCACCGGGCTTATTGAAATCTTGCACGCTTCTTCAAAATAGCATTGACTAGTGATTGAACGAAGGTTTTTTTTTCGATTACTAATATCAGTAAATTGTACCAAAAATTGAACTATTTTGCATACAATTCTGCCAAAAATTCCAAGTTCAATTTTTTTCAAATCCCTAAAACTTATCTACCAACAGAAAAATTTTAGTTTAAGTTCAGATAAAGCTATCATGAATTATCCTGACCACCATGAGTACACGTTTTTTTAGGGTTTTCCGGAAACCAGGTCGCACTACCAAAATTTCCCAAATTTTTGGACAACATTTTTTATAAATATTGTTGAAATGTTACCCTTTTATGTGCTTAACATTTTGTATAAAATAATGTATATATACCTTTTTTTTAAATAGAGAAAATATGCTTTCTTTTTGCTTCGAAACCCACGTACCACATTAATTGTCTCTGCAATGGCAAGTTTTCGTCCAAATAAGTCACGTTTATGGCAAGCTACGCTTATTTCCCAGCTAAGAAATTGGCGGCGCAAACGCATTGTTTGCTAGAGCAAGTGTACGCCAAACATGCTGCATCGAGTATAATATGCAGAGTGCTTTTGCCACTTCCATGGTCATGATTTCTCTATGAACAATGTGGATTGTGGAAAACCACCCAGAAGAGATCTGTTGTGTATTGCGAGCTGCTGGAAGCATTGGAAGGCATAACTGGGGATTATTATGGACAGCAACTGGCGCTTATATATATATATATATATATAAGGACACAACCTTGGCGCACTTATATATATACCAAAAAAAAATTCAACACGAAAAAAACATATCCGAAATGTTTTCAAGGAAGATCAATAAGTGCAAGAGATCAAGGAAGTGCTCCAATCGCAATCAATTAACATCTAACGATCGGTAAAATATTTCCGATCCACTTTCCCTGTAATTCACCCTAGAAATGACTTTCATTCGAAATTCGAAAACACATTCTCGCTGTAGAATAACACTCGAGGTTTAAATTGAACCCCCATAACCTCACTTCGCGTCGATCTTATTTTTCGCGGACGTGAATCCCCAATGCGTCGTTTTTTTACTTACGCAAATATTTCCGCACCAATTCCGCGGAGCCCCTCAGCGTTATGCATTTCACCTTTTGCTGAGTCTCCGTCATAATATGAAACGGCGAGGTATTGCTTTCTTTTCGTAATACAACACTCGCGACGAGAAATGTGAGAAGCGGCGAGAGCGTGCGCGGTTGACAGAACCGCGGAAATTCGTATCCGCCGAGTGCTGCCCTCTCAGCTGGCCGCCGTTACGATGGAACTGGGAACTTTAGTGGGAATGATTCTACTCTGTCGGTAATATAGAGTCTGATCTTGTCGGTAGAGAAAACACGTCTGGACGATTGTCTGAGGTTCTGGCGGACAAAATCGAATGAAAAGTAATTCATGGACAAGCCATGAATTACTATTTTACAGGAGAGGTCAAAAACTAACATAACCAAATAGAGATGAGCTAGAATTGTTAAGGTTTAATATATGATGGCTCTATCAAAATGTAACTCTGGACCAGGCGTTGGTTAAATAAAAACTCTGACTACCATTTGTTTATTTTTATTTTGTACAAGTCCGGTTCTGAATGAGAATGGTGGACAACTCCGCTTTTTAATGAAAATCTTATGAACATATCCGGTTCTAAAATAAAACAGATTCTTTTAATTGAATATAAATGTTTTTTTATTATCAATTTAATCATCCTACCTAAACTGTTTCGATTGCAAATGAAAATGGAATGTATTTTTCATCCAGCCAGCTATGGACGAGGCCCTTTCTGCTTGAAGAGGTAGGTTTTTTTTACAAATATTAAGGTGTTCAGAGCCGGATTTGATGCAGAATATTTGGGGAACTAATAAAGGTACGTTTGAAGAACACAAGAATAAATATATACATATTTTGACTTAGTTTAGACAAGTCCGATATTGTTCGCCAGCTCCTCATGGAGTCAATTACCTCCAGTCATTTTCATATTTATTCGATCATATGCAGTCATTTATACCCTGTCCATACACCCAGCCAATTATATCTAGTCGATAACATCGAGTCAATTTTATCCAGTCAATTATGTCGATTCAATTATACCTAGTCAATTATGTCCAGTCAATAACATCAAGTCAATTTTATCCAGTCAATTATACCCTGTCAATTATATTACGCCAGTTATATTCAGCCAATTAAACTCAGTTGGTTATATCCAGTCAATAATACCCAGTCCATTGTATTCCCCCAATTAGATCCAGACATGATGACCAGTTGATTATATTCCGTCAATTATATCCAGGCGATTATGTCCCGTAAATTATATAATTCAGATATGGTTGACTGTCATTTATTAACAGAATTATAATTGTGTCAATTGTACCGTACGGTCAATTATTCTTATATTTGGATCTCGTACTTTTCTTGCGGCGCTTGACAATAAAAAATGTATTGTTAAAATAGTACGTCAAGCGTTATTGAAATAATCTCAAATGGCAACGTGACAAAAAGTTTTCGCGATTTCAAACGCTTATTTTCCCATGCGTATTTGGTTGAAGCCACGGTCGTATATACAGGTCTGGGCACTCCGTTAAAGAATGCGTGACTCTAAGTGACGCCTCTATTTGCGCATTCCACCGCGGCGCTAGTGAAGGGGAGGCACTTTTGTTTATACCGCGTTTACGGGGCATGGCATGCACGTGTGTGGTGACGGTCGTATGTACGTGTGGCCTAACCTCGTTTTGGCGGGGTGATTTCGAGTGTATCGTAGCCACGGTTTTTATTCAATACGGAATAACAAAAGATGAAGGGTCTATATATTGCGATGCCGAAACGGTGCATGATTCCGGGATGCAGAAGTGGATACATAAATAACCCGGAGCACGTCTCATTATTTAAAATTCCCAATGATGACTACTGATATTTTCTACTACTTTTCTACTACTACTACTAATGAAAGGAATGCGTCCTACACGTAAATTTCGAATGTTCTTCTTTTCCGTAAACGAAAAAAAAATGTAATTGGATTGAGCGATGGTTAAATCAGCATATCCATGTCAAAGACGATGAGTATCATTAACTAATGGCTCATCGCTCATATTTTCGGTTTATGCTTTTAGTTTTTGTCTTCGACTAAATATTTAGGATGTGTTAATTTTTCATCACAGCCACGTGAAGGGAAAGACAATTCGCATACGCGCATACATCGCGCTCTGTCGCACATGCCTCCGAGATAGTAGCGCTCCACGCTTTTGCGGCCTGTTCCGCAAAGAGAGGCGTCAGATAGAGGCACGCTTTGGGGTATGCGGAATATACGGGAGTGCCCAGACCTGTATATACGACCGTGGTTGAAGCTAACGTGTTGGAGATTGAAAAATACCAGAGGTATCACAACCACGTACTTGATAATAGAATCGCTGCGGAGTTTCTTTTGTTCCTGCCGTGCGGATAACAAAGACAAAGGAGTGTTGAAAAGCTCAGGCAAGAGTATCAACTCTCCACGGTAAATATATAACACCTCGAAAAAATTATCGGTTGTTTCACTATCTTGAAAATTCTAATTAACCTCGACATATTTTGGATTTTATTTCAAACAATGGTTTTATTTAGATTATTACTCTTTCAAATCAAACGTACAAAAGAATTGAACAAACTTTTGTTGAAAAAGCCAAGCAAGTTTACTAGAACCGTACAAAAAATTTTCAAACCCTAGAAATACTATTTTTCAGAATATTTTATTTAAAAAAAACCATATTACTGTTGTAATAAAAAGTTCGAATCACGATTATATAAGAGTACAACGTATGTATCACACAAGTACCGTATGTATGTATCACTGGAAATGCTGTACAACGACTTGGCGTGCATGGTTAAGGAAAAAAGTTCGACGAAGGATATTCACCAAATTCATCCGAAAATAGTATTTCTAGGGTTTGGCAATGTTGTCTACGTTTCTAGTAAACTTGCTTGGCTTTTGCATAAAAAGTTATATCAGTTCTTTTGAACGTTTGAATGGAAAACGTAATAATCGAAATAAAACCATTGGTTGAAATAAAAACAAAAATATTTCGAGGTTAATTGAAATTTTCTAAATAGTGAAACAACCGATAATTTTCCAAGGGGATTTTTTATTGATTGGCGTTTTTTTCTTGTTAAAATTTTTAAGGAGATTTCATATCTTTTTGAAATAAATATACATACAGGGCTACTGGTTTTTGGTCACGATCCAAAGGGTTGTAGAACATTTCCCACTGTCAAATAACCTAGCAATGTTTTATGCAACGGTTAACCAATTTTGAGATATTTTAATGATTTTTTAAAAGTGAGGAGTAGGCAACTTTAAAAATTGATAAAAAAAATAACTGTTGTATGGAATAAAACTTTTTTATTATTTGTAGTTTTTTCACCTTACTGCAAATACTAAATAGGGGAAACACCCCAATTTTTGGGGGGATTGAGGGGGGGCCATTTCTAATTTTTGCACTCCCAGACCCGATGTCGTATCACGGTAATCGAGATATGATTTTTATCGTTTTTGTTTAATTTACCCGAGATTTCGCCTTTAGATCGTCCTAACTTTTTGTTACTAGTTGTAATAGCCGGAAATTTATTTTTTAATTCTGCGATCGATGTTTATCGTCAATAAATCATTATTTGATATCATTGGTTTCAAGAAAATGACTTTTGAGCTTCCAAAGTCTTAAAAATGTGTAAACGTATGAAAAATATCATTTTCTCAATTCATTATAAAAAAAAACTTATTCTCTTTATTTTGACCACATAATCAATGATTTATATGAGATGTAGCATCCCGTTGGGAAGTGTATAAACTGGAGAACATTTTAAAACAAAGCTAAATTCAAAATACCTTTTAGTTTTTATTTTATAGTGAATTTCGAAGTAGATTTTTCATACATTTACGTATTTTTAAGGCTGGAAGCCCATACGTCATTTTCTTGAAACCAATAGTATTAAATAATGAATTATTTATAATGAACATACATTGCAGCATAAAACAAGTTATTTCATGCTATTACAACCACAAACAAAAAAGTTAAGACGACTTAAAGGCAAAATTTCGAATAATAAAAAAAACGAAAAAAAATCATCTTCATCATCGTGACATTTAGGACATAGAGTCTTAGGGTAAAAAAACTAGCAAATAACTCGATCCCCCCAAAAATGGCGTCGGTCCATGCGCCAAACACCCTGTATATATAAAATTCACGAGGAGGCGGGAATAACAGTAGATGTATACGTGTGTGCCTGGTCGAAAACGACGTACTGAATGGGCATTACGCAAAACATGCGACGTTCCTCGGGCGTACTACTGGCACGATTATACGTCGTGAGTCGTCGAGGTCACCGAACCGGCTCGCCAGCCCATCCTCATGTTTTTACGCTCGTCCTGCGAACCGTAATATTGCACGACTTTCAGTCCTGGAGACCACGCGCGCGAGCTCGTTTCTCCAATTTTCTGCAAATCGTTCGTACAGTTTTCACTATTTTTTCGTAAACAAAACAGATCGGGGACTGCCAAAGGGGACCAAGATGGAATCAGATGTTATGAGCTTTTATTTAACTTGACTTTGTGTGAGGCAAAACGGAAAATCGATATTTCACCGACTTCCCAACCACTTAGAGCCCTGAAATTTTGCAAACATGCATCTAAGAGGTGACAATGCATGATGCAATGTAAATTAGAAAAAAAAAATCCTCAAAATTTGGCATTTTTCATGTAAAATAAAAATTAGCGATATCTAATCATCCATATAAAATCTCACTTACGAATACAAACAAATTCGTAACCGACTGTGTTTGTATGCGAAAAGTTTATATGCAGCAACTAGTCGTAAGTTCAATCCCAATTACATTCTTTGTTATTTTTTACAAGCATTTCATGTTCCTATCGTACGAACTCGTTAACTAGTAAACTACTAGTACCAAATAACTTGTAAAATCAATTGAAGACTAAAAAGTATACAATAATTATAAGTCAAAAAAATATTGTTAAAAACAAGCTTTCATTTAATGTACTAAAAAGTAGAAAATAATGTTTTTCACCAAGTCACCTATATGCGACTAAATAAAAGCTTGGGACGCTCAAAATTTGAACATATTATCTTCAATTTACATAAATCCGTTAACGTATCAACTGTATTTAATTTACTGCAAAAACAACCTTAGATTTCTTAAATAAAAATCCTGAAACTGAGTATAAACGTGTGATAACAATTTCTCTAAGGACTATTGTGCCAAATTAAATACGGTTCATGAAACTGAATTCACCAAATTTGTTGAACATTTAAAAAATTGAGCGCCACACGCTTTTATTCATAGTCGCATATAGGTGACTTGGTTAAAAAAAAGTATTATCTACTTAGTACATCAAATAAAAGCTTGTTTTTTTTTGTAATATTTGTTTTACATATAAAATTCTGAATTTAAGACGAAGGATTTTTTTCCCTACTCATGGTGGAAAAAGGCTGTGACCTGGATAGTGTTCCCGAGACCCATCTCATTGGCCAGGATACCGTTGACCTTCTGCGAGTGAATTACAGCGAGCCAGTTCCTTGACCATCCGATAGGGCACAAGTTTCAAGCTGGCCGAAATACCTGCGAGCTGATGGCTGATCATCGAAGCACTGGCGGCCATGGCTTTTTCCATGTTCACTGAGAGTTTCGGGCACTTCTTCATCAGCGCATTGACCACGTGCCACATCAAAAGCAAAAACTGAGCGGAGTTACTTCAGTTTCTTTTCCCTTTCTTTGGTCTTGTCGCCTTCCGAGTCAGCATCTTTCGGCCTCGGGGAGTTCCCGACGTTGCTGTCACTGTCCTCGATACGATTGACGATCTTACCGCGCGTGTGAAACTCTGGAAACGGTCAAATTACTATCGTCATCTGTGAAAAAAGACGACGTCAAAGGTTTCATTGTTGGAGCGCAAAGATTTTTTTTTTTATTTCGTCGTTTTTATTATTATTCAAAACCCTTTTTTTGCAAATCAGGTAAACCTGTAACGAAAATAGGTAAAAACGTCCAAACGTCCAAATAGCCTAAATCGACCAAAAAGAAATGTTATCAATAATAAATAGTGAATTTTCGTTGAGTTAGAACGATGCAAACTTTAAGATCATAAAAAAAGACGACACGAGACGTTCGTACTTTTTTCCCCGCAATTTTATCGATAAGAATTGCGAACGAATGAAGAGTATAAAACGAATAATCCGGGCGATAAATGAAAAATATATTCACACATGGTTGATTTTGTTATCGTTTTTTTATTGGAAACGAAATTTTGGAAGATTGTTGAGAAGTCTTGAGCTAATTCTGTCAGTTTTAATTGTACCCTTATCGGACATAGCTGGGCGTCGAGCGACGTTACGAAGACTTTCGGCCCGAAGCATCGCGTACCAATATTCAAAAGTTTTTTCCCCTCTTTTTTAAAATCAATTTTGTAACCGTAAATAGGGCTGATTTTTATGCACTTGTATCCACGTTCACTGTTTTTACACTTCCACTGCTTTTCCATTTTCACGCTCTCACCTTACTTGGAGGTTAGAGCCGGCCGAAGCCGTACACTTGAAGAACCCGACTGTTTTGACACTAGCGCGCCATCGTTTGCTGCCGGCGGCGAGTCGGGAAACGTTGCACTCCATAGCGTACGCGTTCTAGGCGCGTACGCTAAGCATGACGTTCTCGCAAAGGATATATATAACAATGCTTACGAGGCGACGGAATTACTTTATTCGATTGAGTTTGGAACGGCAAATGTGGAAGAAACATAATTTCTGTGGGAAAAAATCGCTTGAAAGTTCGGCCGAATATTATGAGATCTCAAGATTGAGTAGACGAATCGAAAAATGACCCGAACAAAATCGATAGGAAAAAATCACATTACATTTGGTACGGTCAAATGGTGATTTTGCTTAAATTTGTTGGTAGAACGCTATTTTTTGTATTGTGGGGGGGGGGGGTTGTGGGGGTTGATGAGTGTGAAACTCAGTTTCCGGGACGCTAAGGGCGGCAGAACAGCCGCCATCTTAAAATTAAGGGTATGATTAGTTTTTTTTATTTATCTCCATAACCATGAGGCTGACAAAAGATTTGTGGAGTTTTTTGTAGTTGATACAATTATCCATAACTTTTTTGCATAACTTTTTGCGTTAATGTCAATAATGAAAAAGTTATAAACAAAAAGAGATGAAAGATTAGGGGATAAGAAACTTTGCGGCAAAATTATTAATTAATTTGAAAATTGACAATAAAAATTATTTCAAATTAATTAATAATCTTGCCTCAAAGTTTTTTGTCTAATTTTTTATCTTTTTTTGTTTATAACTTTTTGCTTTTTATTTATTAATTTTTGTCAGCCTCACAGTTACGGAGATATATTTTAAAAAAACCAATTCACCCTCAATTTCAAGATCGCGGCCGTTCTAACACCCTTAACGTCATGGACACTGAGTTTTGCACTCATGGCCTACCCCCCTACGAAATGAAAAAAAAATTGCGTTGTACCTAAAATTTTCACGAGGCCTTTTTTGAAGCACCATTTGACCATACTAATTGGTAAAAAGTCATTAGATTTTCTATTCGTCGCCGCGATTTCGCGTTATTTCGATTCTAAGTTGAAAAATCGTCTGCTAAAGCCCATCTTACTGTATAAAGAGTCGCGGTGAGTCGTCGTCTGTGACAGTGGTGCTCATATTTTTTTACAGCCGTAAAAAAA
This sequence comes from Ophion slaviceki, assembly GCA_944452715.1. Lineage (NCBI taxonomy): Eukaryota > Metazoa > Arthropoda > Insecta > Hymenoptera > Ichneumonidae > Ophion > Ophion slaviceki. The sequence goes on along the minus strand of OX101783.1, from coordinate 2,053,728 downwards.
TAGGTATATATAGGTGCTGACATTTACTTTTTACTACTTGGCGTCGAAACGTTACCGATTTCGTTATTACTTTGTAAATTGTAAAGCGCAGAATCGAGTGACTTTGCACTCATATAAATTGTACTCAATCGTAAGAGGATTTTTTCAATACTAATGTAGGGACATTGAAACATTTTCACAGTCAAACTCGCCATTGGCAAGCACACGTACTACCTTAAGGGGTTATGACTAGTTGCAACAGTCGAAAACAGCTAAATTTTGGGATTTGTTTATAAGAAAATCGCGGTGATGAATTTTTATAAAAATTAAGTATTTGCCGAAGTATCATCTGAAGTAATGTTTTTGTGTAAAAATATTCAATTATAATCGTTTTTCAGCCGATGTCCGGGAAGCACCTCTCGAAAACGTATATTAGTTTATCCTATGATTAATCGAAGGAATTTCCGATATCAAATAAAAACAAAATGGCGCGTGGTGAAAGTAGATTTTGATTTGAATTTTTCAGGTAACATTTATAAGATAATATACCGTGAAAATATATTGGTTTTGAAAGAAGTAATTTTTCGACTTTTACAAGAATACGTAACCCCTTAAGCTGACGGAAAACTGAAACAGCAGAAATAGTTTTCGCATTGCCAGTCGAGGTCTCATTGATGGAAGACTTTTTTTCTTTCCATCCGTTCATTTTTTCTCCGAGCAATGGCGTAAAATAATTTTCTTTATATGACCTTGTTGTATTTATCAACTTTTACAATAGAAAGATAACAATTTTCCAAACGAAACAAAGCCGAGCTAAATGAGGAAAAAAACAATTATTGATATCTCCTATATGGTGGATCGGCGTACGTTGGTAACAAAGCATCAGGATTTTCCACTTATTTTTGTTCTTTGTCCGAGAATATATCGCAAAATAATTCATAAGCTGGGTCACAAAGAACGTGACGTTATTAGCGACACAACTTGTATACATTACGTAGGGAAGAGCGCTTCACCATCATTCAGTGACACTCTCAGCTCTAGTGTGCACATCTCGTCTCGGATATTCGAAGCACGGTGAGTATTCATTCGCTAATATGGCTATACGTATATACAAGAATATTGTAAATCAGCAATTTTTTCCTCGCCTAAAGGCATCTTCCCCCTTAACGGCTGATGAATATATTGAAATATTCAACGAATGTCCGGTGTTATCAGTTCGGTTGAACGGTAATTTTATGTTTCCACAAGACAACCACATTAAACGTACAGCAAAATAAACTTAATCATTTTTCAAGTGAAAAAAAAAACATTGAGGCACTTAATTGACCTGACTGAAATGTCATTTGCGAATTCGTGATCTAGCTTCGATAATTTTTTAAATAAAAGCGACGTTTCCAACAAAGAAAACTTTTTGCAGCGCTGAAAAAAAAATCGGGAGGGGTTGGGAGAAGAATACCTTGAAAATCTCGTCGAGAGCATGCCAAAAAGGCTTCCGGCAGTAATTAAAGGAAATGCCAAATATTAATTGATTGCTTCCAAAAAGTATTGTAATTTTATTTTAAAAAATGTAATGTGTTTTTTATATTTTGTCTACGGTTTATTCAAACGTTTCTTTTTAAGTACCAAAAAAATGAAAAATATATTACTTTATATTCTACAAATATCAAAACCGAGCTGAAGAAGATTTATTTGAGTCGAAAGTACTCAAGATTATTTAATTTTTCTTATACTTTTGAGGGAAAAAAAGCTTATTTGGTGCATCGTGGTCTCTTGTTTCTGTCAGTCATGGGATATATATCGATCGATTATCGATAACAGTAATGACAGAGAAGATCGACGAATTTATTCTTAAAAGGAAACGAGCATGTTTTATCTCAAATTTATGAGAGAAAAAAATATGAGTGTTTCAGTAAGATATTGATTAGTGAAGATGCGAGGATTTTTTCAAGAAATTCCACATGGCGGGAACGATCTCATTCCTTATTATTGGCATTTTGATATTGGAATCGAGGATATGTTGGGGCCTCGATGATACCGAAAATACAAACCAGTGGAAAATCGTGCTGAGTTCTGATATATCGCCCTGCATCTACTTCAGTGGTTCAAACACTTTCCTAGGTTCGTAAAATGACTTATCACCTTCGCCGTTGGACAAAAGTGAAAACGAGAAATGAAGCCACAGGAAAACTTGTTTAGTGTCCACTTACAGGAACATCAATTAAGTGTCCACCTTCGATTTTGTTGAAACTCATATATGTGATAAAGCATTGAAAATTATTAAACACGTTTTGTTTTTGTCAGCGGAAAACGTTTTTAAGGAGGGAACTACCCTTCAAGAAAGATGTGTCAGCCCTTAATTTTTTTTAAAGACTTCTATAGTGGATTTTTCATTGTTTCACATTACAAGAATTTTGGTTTTTTAAAATTCAGATCGGTGGACCGCTTGGGGGTGAAACTCCAAAATCACCCCTCGATACGTCTTTCTTTGAGGGGTGGTTTCCCCCCTCAAAACCATTTTTCTACCGATAAAAAAAATACGTGTAACAGTTTTCAATGCTTCGTCAAATATACGATTTTGAACCAAATCGAAGGCGGACGCTTACGTGTTATGGCCAGTTGTAACAGTCGAAATTAGCTTGGGATTTTTGGGATTTTTTTACAACAACGTGATAACAAATTTCTACAAAATTAGGTGTTTGAAAAAATATAATCTGGAGCGCACTCATTTTTTTCTGTGAAAATATTTATCTATAATCGACTTACCGGCAATATCCGGAAAGCACGTATCGGAAACGTATTTTGCGGTGAGCAATACATCGGGGAAAAAATTCTTCGATCAAATGCTATATTTTTACATCTGGAAGCAGCCAAAAAAATTTCAGAAAGATCTTTGCAGTAGTTTTTTTTAGATATTTTGCTCACCGACTTCGAAAACGTACCGTCGAGAAAAAAAGGGTTTAAATTTTCGAACGACGCTCCGAGCGTTCTGACGGGCGTCAACATAACAGCCTATAAATCTGTCAATTTTGATCCGACCACCTTGAAATTTTCAGAAAACATTTATAAGATGATATGCTGTCAAAATAAATTGGGTTTGAAAAAAAAAAATTTCGACTTTTACAGGAGGCCGGCATGGAATTTGACATGGGGGCCGGGTTGAAATTCCGAACTTTGAATTCTCCGACGGTTTAAAATTCCTAATTTTAATGTTCCGAAATTACAAGTTTCGTCAAGATCATGCCAGCGAAAGTCTACAGAGTTGATTGTAAATGATGTAGAACGTATAACATTGTCTAGACGAATTTCAAAATAAACGTAAAATCCCTTCTTAATGACAAAAAAATGAAAATTTTGAAACCTTTGAAACTTCCATAGCCGAATTATTTTGACGGTGTTCAGATTTTCAGGTCTTTCGTGTAAAATTCTTTCGGAGTTTTGATCTTTCGGGGTAGTATTCTTTGGCAATTTTGAGTGTTCTGATCATTCAAAGTTCGGAATTTCAACCCGGCCCCTCTTTCTTGTCTCCTCCGCATTTCATTATTCGCTTGGGCTATTGACAACAATCGATCCTCGTTGCAGATATAATCAGCTGGCTAGAATTTTTTAAAATACTGGATGTGCAAACAATTTGGCTCGGTTCGATTTTTCCTTGGGTTGAAGCTGGGATTGTTAGCAATTCTACGGACGTGCACTCCAAATCCAGCTCTATGGTCGATTTAGAACGACTCGTCGACAGCGCACACAAGCATGGTATTATTGATGAGAGACTACCCGAAAGAATCGTCGAAACAACTCGAACGATATTCGCAATAATATTTATTTAATTAAATCAGACATCAGAGTCATCATATCAGTGGTACCGTTTGTAACGGACGCTTCTCACCCATGGTTCAAGAAATGGAGTGATAACGTGAGCCCTTATAACGATTTTTATGTCAACGTAAGTATATTAAAATGGCCGAAAAAAATAATTATTTTTCTATAATGTTGCATTGAGATGAATACTTAATTTTTTTTTCGTTTTTTTTTGGGAATTTTTTTTTATGAACCATTGAAACACACTATCTTTGAATTGTTACCACACATTTATTAACATTTTTACATTCCCTTAGAATTTCATCAACCAAAAATAACGAGTTGAATAGACTTTTCACCTTTTTGTGTAAAAGAGTTGGTTGACGGCTGCCATAAATCCAGAGGCTTTGCTCGTTTGGAATTAAAAAAAAAACAAACCGCCGGAACTAGAGTAAAGTGAAAATATCGAAAATTGAATTTTTGGTACGGTTTTAAAAGCTAAGTTGCAAGTTTCTCCATTTTTTTCGACTTTTTCAGCTTAAAAACACTATGGCAGAAATCAGAAATATTCTAATTAGGGTGAGAACTTTAGATATGCTGACCATACCATACAAATTTGAGCGAAATCCGTTCAATAGTTTTTGACATATCAGGGAAGCCAATTTAAAAAACAGTTTTGAGAAAAACGCGTTTAAAAGTTTAAGTACGATTTACACAAAAAAAAAAAACGTTGACTCACCATTAATTTACTATGCCGGGTATAAACAACACGCACACATCTTTTGCAAATCGTGCAAACATTTTTTTTTCGACTTTTTGGACCTGTCACATGGGATGACCACCTTACAACAATTGAAAGAATAAACAATGTTTTGGATGAAATGATTGAAGCTCACGGAGAAGTTCGAAAATGCTGACGATTTCCACAGTGAAGTAGCGAGAGATTACGAGCTGTTAAACCATCACAAAGGATGGAGCGAGAAAAGGGACACACTTTATCTTCTTAGTTCAATAAATCTACCCTGCCTCAAGCTCTCAAACCCAGACGTACGTCGTCAACTAAACAAAGTAAACACATTTGTTCATCTCTCATTTCATTACTATTCGTTGATTTATTTGCCTTTCTATTTTCTGTTTTTTACTGTCGTTTGCTTTCAGGACATAATCGAATTTTGGTTGAATAAAAACATAGGTGGTTTCGTCATAGAAAACCTTAATCACTATGTCTCCACTAACGATTGGCTTCCTCCAAGCAGTGAAGACGTCACTGTAAGTAATAAAGACTATTTGCACGAGATCCGCAAGGTGGTCGATGACTGGACTGTAGAACATAACTCCACACCCAAGTACGTATCGCGACGAATGTTGCTATTTTATTTCGTGCTCCACTGCTGAATTTTATACAGTCCGACCAACGTGAACTGCAGGTAGAAGGTGATGTCACTGAACTTTTAGTATCTCACGTGTCGACTGTAAAATCGATGGTAAATTCAGATGCTTTGGAGGGGTAGCAAAAAATGATTGCCAAAGCTTTTCATGGATTTCTTTACAGGCGGAATCCTATTTTACGAAACTGGTGTTTGTTGTCCTCGCTGGTCACCTCGATAATCTCTAAGGGGGGAGACACCTTTGGGCGAGGAAAAAGCTTTGTTGATTTTCATGATGTTTATCAAAAGACAAAGATTTCTTCACCATTTTTGAGAATTAGAGCATGTTTTATTACTACATTTTGCTGTTACATGATATTTTTAATTTATTAATCTTCAAAAACGGCGGAGGTAAGACACGGTCTTCTAACTTGCTCTTCTAAAACGGGCGCGACGCATAGCTAAAAAAACCTAATCGACCGACTATGATAAAATTTGGTATAAATATTTCTAACCTTATTGTCTAAAACACGATCCTAAATGTTAAAAAAATGTATTCAAAGTATTTTTTATTGTCAAATGTAATTCTAATATTGTAAATGTATCTCTCACTCTATCTTGGTTCATATTCTGTGCCCGAGTGTTAAGGCGTTACCCCCACTTGTAGCGCAAAAAAGGCCTTTTTCATGAATTTTTTTTAAAGAAAACTACAAAAAAATTTTAATCGATCAATATACCATCTTAAAGCACACATCTTGAAGTACTTTCAGTAATTTTTTTATTGAAAAATATTACATTGTTTCGTGGCAAATGGCCGTCAATGAAATAATGTTTTTATATACACGGTTTGCGGTGACCAACATTGCGGCGAAGTGGATCATCTGAAAAAAAAAATGCGGATGGATTTAGTCAAATATAAGTATAAACTAGTCTTTAATCGAAGGATTTTAAAAAATATTCATTTTTCACAAAATGGCGGACAGTCAAAGTTAATGGTTCGATTTTAACGAAAAAAAAAAACGGCCGTTTTTTGGCTATAAAACGGCCATTTTTTTCGGAAAAAAAATCGAACGATTAAAGACTACATTTTTATGTATTAAATAAGCCTGCAAAATTTCAAGAAGATCGGTTCATTAGTGTTCGAGTAATCTTGGTCACCGACTTCAGAAATGCCATTTTGAGAAAAACGCGTTTAAAGTTTCAATTTCAGTTTACACGAAGAAAATATTTTTTTTTGTAAACTTACATAGAGTCATCTATTCCGGCCATAAAAAAAACTGCACTTCAAATTGCACCTCAAAAAAATGCAATAAAAAAAAAACGATTTTTTCAAAATCGCAAGTGGGGGTAACCCCTTAATAAAAAAAATGTCTTCGTTGGATTTTTTTCTGATTAATCCCGCGGGCGCTAGGCATCACGCCGTCCGACAACATCCGCCGCAACCCGCTTAGAAGACCGTGCCATATCTCCGTCATTTTGAGAGATGAATAAAATAAAAAAAATACCATGCAACAAAAGTAGTAATAATACATACTCTGAGTGTCAGAAATGAAAAAATCTTTCCTCTCACAAAAATCATGAAAATCAGCCACTTTTTCCACGTCTAAAGGTATCTGCCCTCGTGAGCACTCTTCAATGAATATTTTAATGTAACAACTGATACAGGCTTTGTCTTATTTGGGCACAGATATTTGGGCGGCGTGACGGAACGGCATCCGAATGTAAGCTGGTTTGATAGCCACGCGGGTGGACATCCGTTAAACTTCATCTATAAAATCCACAACGTTCCCAAGGTTTTTAGTGCCGCCTCTCTGAAGAGCCACATGGAATCGGTGCTCGGTTCACTCTCCCAGGCGGAAATCAACAATAGGCTGGTAAGTCGAGCAAAACCCCAAAAATAGGCCACTTTTAAAAACACACTTTTTCCCGTATCACAATCCCCGCATTTTCCAACCTAATTTCTTTTTGCATGCTTGCAGGTCTGGTCCATCTACACCGCGAACTGGAAAGTCAACACGCAGGAGTTTATATCTCTTTACTCGACGGCCATGCTGATGCCCGGCAAGGTTCGCTTGGACGTTGATCGTTCACGCTTCGTTGCAGGCAGCATCGTCGATTGGGACATTACGGTTGCCCATCAAGTGGCCACATTGAGGGAACGACCCGTATTCAAAGACGGTGATTGGAAAATCGAAACTCTGAATGACGATGCCATTTTCGTATTGCGAAGGTAAAGGGGTTCCTACGTTGCGGCTTGTGCTTTGCGTCGTTTCAAAATCATCATTCCATTTGACTGGTTTCGCATTGATTATCCCCCATATGTTGAAAGAATAGTAGTAATAGTATTTATTTCAGGTATACCCCTTCAGGGTGTTCACACAGACGAAATCTCCCCTACATGTTCCTTTCCCCTTACAAGTTTTTCCTTGAGTCTACTTATAATATCCCGTGCAGAAATTTTGGCAGGGATACAGCTGGATTCTGACTTGTTCCCGAGCTCCCAGTCGGGATCTAGTCCGATATCGGATCAGATTCTAAGACTAAATGTAAGATCCGTAAACTGGATTCCATTAGGGATCCAGAACCGGATCCTTTAATGACTCTAAATAGATTCCCCATGGAATCATTGAGGAATCTTGGAAGGATCACGGGTAAATACAGGCTGAAATAAAATGGCAAAAATGGAATTATTGCATGTTAAATTTATTATAAAAATAATTAACATTTATACATTTTTGATGAATTAAAATATCAATTTAAAAAATGAAAGGTAAGAACACCATAAAAAATGGAAAACTACGACTGGGTTATCGTTTTTTCCACTACTTGGCGTCCTTTGCGTACATCTCAGTCTTTTGCGTTGGATATTCCTATCTATAGAAATTGGAAATTCCTATCTATAGATAGGAATTTTATAGATAGGAACCTCTAGATGGAAATTCCTACCTATAGATAGGAATTTCATAGTAATACCGAAAATACACGTGACGCCAAAAGTTTCAAAGATATGCCATCGTCGTCATACATATTCCGATACGGATGCAAGTTGGATTCTAACCGGGTTACCGGTTTTGGGGAATCCATGACAAATCCTGATCGGGATTTGATCGGACATAGGGTATCCCTGTCAAAATTTCTGCACGGGATGTTTACGTTTTGCATATCGTTTCCACTTTCGCTTTCCTTCTTTCGTTTGTTACTTTTCCAATTAGTTTCTGGAATTGCTTTATGTACATACATAGTTCCGTTGCAGGTTCCTTCTTTAGTGCCGTTTGTATTTTTCTACCGATTTGGTTTTTTTCTTCCTCCCCTAACCACTTTTCTAGATCTTCTACGATTTCTTTTTAAAGTTTTTTCTTGATTTTCTCGCACGTGCATATATGAACTAAGTTCTCCACTTCTTTTTCACACACCCTACATTTATCGTCACTATACCCCTTATTGCCTTTCCTACATTCCCACATCGAAGTCTCGGCCAAGTTTCTTTGTTCCTCCCGTTATATTTGCATCTTCTCGGTCATTTCCTGTCAGTGACTCTCCTTGTCATACTTGGAGCCCCCCGCTTACTCAGGCAACACGATTGTGGACTGCGGTAGCCGCTCAGCCTCTGGCTTGAGGTAGCGGCTATCGCAGAGCAATTTTTAACACTTTTGTATCGCGGTTTTTACACTGGGTGACACCCAAGGTGGTGTCTGAGCCCTTGAGTGCCACCCAGCATTATTGTTCCGGTATAGATTACGATGGAGCCTCACCCCCAGGGGTGGGTAAATGTTTCACAATGCAAACTGAGAAAGTGCGTCGTTCGGAGAAATAAAAATGTAATATAAAGAAAGAAAATTATAATGATAGACGTGATTGTCCGGGCTCAATGCTGGATCGTTCGTTTTTGTTTTTAGAGAATTGCGCTATGATCCTATTGTTTACCTGGTCGTCTTTAATACTGGGAAAAGCAGAGAGACGGTAAATCTGTCGAAGGCGTTTTCGGACTTAAGGGAGCATCTGTGCATCGTTTTCACTTCGGATATAAAGGTCTCATGGAGGTTCGTTTCCAAACGTTAAAATGAATCGACGCGCGATCCCCCAAATGCATATGAGGCATTTCACGTCACTTCAGCCAGTAAAAAAAAAATCCACAAATAATTTTGAAAAATCGAGTTACTTTGTTGAAAAATATTCACCTAGTGTCGAAGTTTTTTAAAAATTTCTGTTTTTTCTCGTTGATTACCATTTTTTAATATTTTTCCATTCAAATGGCTGTATCTTCGGCAGGATTTGACGTATTTACATTCGTAAAAAACGAAAATGTGCGTCTTTTTCTAGCCGTTCAGAAGAAAATTAATTTAGATTTTATTGAGCAAGTCGAACGTCCGTTTTAGGGCAAAATATGCAAAAAAAATTTTTTTCTCAAGGAAAGACACCCGTTATTTTATTTTTAACAATTTTGCCGAATTGTGAATACGAAAAATGGATTTTTGATATTTTTTATATTATGGGATTTCTAAACACCGTGAAGTAACAGCTATTTTTATATTTTTTATTTTTTTTATTAATATTCGATTGAAGAGTGTGGAGCACTCGCTGTATGTTTACCAGGTTTTTGAAAATCATATGACATATATGTCATATGTATTGGAGCCTTGGAGTGCTCCACACTCTTCAATCGAAAATTAATTAAAAAAAAAATTTAATAAAAATAGTTGTTACTTCGCGGTGTTTAGAAATCCCATAATATAAAAAATACCAAAAATCCGTTTTTCGTATTCACAATTCGGGGAAATTATTAAAAATAAAATAACGAGTGTCTTTCCTTGCGAAAAAAATATTTTTGCATATTTTGCCCTGAAACGGACGTTCGACTTGCTCAATAAAATCTAAATTAATTTTTTTCTGGACGGCTAGAAAAAGACGCACATTTTCGTTTTTTACGAATGTACATACGTCAAATCCTGCCAAAGATACAGCCATTTGAATGGAAAAATGTTAAAAAATGGTAACCAACGAAAAAAAACGTCAGAATTTTATTAAAAATTTCGACACTCGGTGAATATTTTTCAATGAAGTAACTCAATTTTTCGAAATTATTTGTGGATTTTTCTTTACTGGCTGAAGTGACGTGGAATGCCTCATATTCATATAATGAATGGAGGAATCAACACTTCTCTTCTCCTATCAAGAGACCAGAGGGTTCTGCACAGCGATTCGGTCACCTTGTCGGCAGAATCCACAATGGTGCTGATGGCGCTTCGGAGCGCTGGGAACGAAGCAGTCAAAGACGTGGGACTTTAGTCAAACAAAACACTGCAATGTGAAAAATGGAACCCCTCTCCACAATCCCGGAAGTATATTGCGCAGCTGTACTCACGATATACGACACATATCTCAAAGCATGTTGTCTAAGGATGTACTGTTGCAATTAGCAGTACGCGTATATTATAATAATAATAATTCAAGGCTGCGAGCGATGAAGCGCATTTTGTTTTTACGGAACGTCGTACTCCCGCAACGCTTGTCCAACGGTCACAACGTAATAAAGAAGAAACAATGAATAAAGAAAATAGAAGAAAATATTTTTTTAAATCGTGAGTTGCCTTTGGAGTCCCCAGGATCGGCGCATAACGACGATGGAAATCTGTCCGAACGCGAAAAAAAAACTTGGCTATGAAAAGCTAACGAGAGACAAAGAGCATAGATCGATAAACATTATAATTGTTTATGAGTTGGACGATAGAGTAGAAAATGTATACTTTTATATAACTTTTTAAATAATGTAAATAAATTAACATTTCAAGTATCGTATAGTCTAGGGGTACGTCACAGATTTGATCCGTACCCCGCGGGTTCATGAATACAACTGCACAACAATATACACTAGGCAGAAAAACTCAAGAATATGAACAAGATCCGAAACTGTTCGCTGATTTTCAAAAAGCTGTCACGGTGTGACAAATGGTCGTAGAGCAAAAACAAAAAAAGCAACTTGAAGCTTCAAGACTTTAGTTTTCAGATCCTGAGGTCAAATATTTTTATCGTTGACCATTTTAGAGTAATCATTAAAAAACCAGCGGAACATTTTATTCCAAATTTTTGCTCATCTTTCGAAAAGTGCACGGGCTTTGATTAATTTTTTTCGGTAATTTCATTTAAGAACTCTTTCAGCTTGATTCTTTCCCTTTAATTTGAGCGGTTGGAAAGCTCTGTACAATGGTCTTTCGCCAAGTTATCGAAGTTTGAAGCAAAAAAGACACTTTTGACTTTGATCATCAATTGCTCGAGAACTAATGGTCGTACAGAAAATGAAGGAAAGGTTCTCAAGATTTCAGAGTATTCTCTATAAGTTGCTTTTATTACCTTTTCATGACATTTTTTTTCGATTCGAAAATTTTATTTAAACAAAGGTAAAAAAATGCCTTTTTACGATTTTTCGTTTAACTTGTGATAACTATACAAATAATGAATAGACGAAGGACAATTTTTATTTTTCTTTTATCTCAAAGTATCCCAACGAAACCCACAAAAGTTCAAACCGCTGCGCTTTTTTTTCATAGTGTTCCGCATGATTAAAGTTGGAACTTTTGGTGAAAAGTCAATTGAAGGATAAATATTTTTTGTATTTATGCATTTTTCAAGATGAAAATGTTTTTTGTCGATAACCTACATTTTTATCACCACGAAATGTCAATTATTAAACAACTAACAAAAGAGAGAAAAAATGAAGAAAAAAAATTAATTTTTATTTATCAACATTATTCAGAACGCTGAGTACATGTAAAAAAAATGGTTTGATTTTTACCAATCGTCTCAATCCACCATTTCTTGAAAAGTTATTTTCAAGGCGGGGTCTCACATCCACCCAGTGACCATGAATGAGTGCGAGAAAGATAGCTAAATTGTAGATACCCAATGATTTCTGGACGCTCTGTTTAACGGCGAACAACGGCTATCTCTTCTTTTACTCGAAATGCGATCCGGTTACGAGAGTAAGGTTGGCAGTAAGGTTTTCACCTTGGGCCAGTGATGGTTTGCGTAGCCACGGCATGCGCATCCATCAATACCAAAACGCCGTTGGTCATCGTTCGAAGAACATTGAATGCTGAAAGGTACATCAATGAAATCCTGGAACCATATGTTCTGCCCCAGCGTAGACGATGGTAAATCGTTTCATTCTTATGCAGGATAATGCTCGTCCTCATACCGCGAGGCTGACAAGAGATTTTCTTGTTGAGAACAACGTGACGATTCTTAATCACCCAGCCCTGAGTCCTGATTTAAACCCCATTGAACATGTCTGGGACACAGTTGGTCGCGGATTGCGTCGTGATTATCCGCGATTACAAAATCTTCGACACTTCACCCAGGCGCTTCATCGGGTTTGGCCAGGGATCACGCACCGAGATATCCACCGTTGCATAAACATGCGAAAACTCCTGGATGCGGTAATTCGCAACAGAGGCGGCAGTACGCGGTATTAAATCGCGGACAAAGAGGCGTAAATCCAACCGAGCAACTTCTACGTGGTACGCTTTGGGTGACGCAAATGCCGGTGGTAAAAAAGTTGAGCAGCGTTGTGACATTTCTTTGAAATTTTGTTTGAATTTTTTTGTTGTTCAATAATTAACATTTTTAGTGATAAAAATATGGATAATTAACAAAAAAAAAATCATTTTTAAAAAATGTTTGTGGGTTTCATGAGGATGCTTTCGGACAAAAGAAAAATTTAAATTATCCGTCGTCTGTTCACTATTTTCACAGTTATCCCAAGTTAAACGAACAATGGTAGACAGGCATTTTTTACCTTTTTTAAATCAATTTTTTCGAATAAAAAAAGGCCATGAAAAAACAATAAAATCAACTTATAGAGAATTCTCCAAAGTTTTTAGAACCCTCCCTTTATTTTTTGTACGGTCATTAGTTCCCGAGTAATTAATGATCAGAGTCAAAAGCGTCTTTTTTGCGTTAAAAACCGATAACTCAGCGAAAAACCATTCTACAAAGCACTCCTACTGCCCAAATTAAGGCCTTAGGCCACTGTAGAGGCCGAAAAATACGCTTTTTAGGGATTTTTTTTTCAGAAAAACTACAAAATAAATCGATATTACAAAAAGGGTGTTTATCATACATATCAGTGACTGTATACAATCGTTTTTTTAGGCGATTAATTTCAAAATGGCGGCTGTGAAGTGTTTATCTCAAAACTGCATTCTTTAAGTTGGCTGGAAAAATAACTCAGACAATTTTCAACCGATTCACTTGAAATGTTGAATATATCTTGAAAAATACATTGTCTATGGAAGTACGTGGGATTTTTTTATATTGCATAGTTCACTTGTTATTAACAATTTTCTGACGACTATTTAGGGAAATTTTTGGAGAGTGAAAAATTTGAAAGCTTTTTGAAAATCAGTGTTAAATTTCGTTTTTTTTTCATATTCTTTAATTTTCGTGGCTAGTGTATATAGATATATACATTGTTGTGCAATATATATTGTCTCAAAACATATTTATGCAGGCAGAAAGAAAGGCAAATTCTGTATTCTGCGAGCTTTTTTTCTTAATCATGCACGCCAAGTTGTTAACGTTGCGCAGCATTTCTAGTGTCCTTATGTGGTACTTACGTTGTACTTTTATATAATTGTGATACCAATTTTTCGTTATAACAGTAATATGATTTTTTTAAATAAAAATGAAATATTTCGAAAAATTTTATTCGTAAGGTTTAACAATTTGGTTTACAACATTTCTAGTGAACTCGCTAGGCTATTTTATAAAAAGTTATTTCGCTGTTTTTGTACATTTAAATTGAAAAATATCATGAAACTATTGTTAAATAAAAATAAAAATTATTTTGCGATTAGTCAGAATTTTTAATACGGTAAAACAAGCAATGAGCTAATGCTTTGAGGGGGATTTTTCATTACTTGGCGTTCTTTTTTTACTTTTTCATATCTTTTTGAAAGGGAAAATCTTTTTTTTTGTTTAGATGCAGTTTGAAGAGAAGCGATTTTCAAATATGTCTGAAGAAACTATACGTCTATAGGTTCAAATTCGTATTGAGCAGGGAACAGTATTTTCAGATATTTGAATGGATCGGAACCTGGGAAATAGCATCCGTAGCATAAACTGTAGCATAAAGCGTTTTCTAATTTTTAAATTGTTTTTATAAACTTGAAGATTGATTTTTTTAATTATGTTGAAAAACTAAAAGAACATTAATATTTATAAACGAAATTGTCGAAGGAATTTTTATTGAACAAATGAATAATCGAAGCGTTCAGAGTAATTCCTGCGATTATGAAAACATTCCAGGCTTTGTCTCGGAAAAGGCATTTTCTACTGATTTTTATTTCCAGATTGTTAGCTGGCAAAGTTGAATATCTTACTCAGAACGTGATCGTTCGTTGAATCTCTTGATAAAATGAATAGCCATAATTATAAATTACTTAAAATTTAATTGTGAATTGTATAAAACATTCGTTATCGTAGTTTTTAAAATAACAATCATCGTTAATGTCATACTTTTTCAAGTTGGTAGTAACACAAAAGTTTTTCTAATCTACGTAATAAAAATATTAAAATACATAATTTTGCCCTTTAATTATATATTTTAAAAAATAACATATACAGAATAAATCTGTACCTTGTATGCATTTTTTTGAGGTTCATTGAAAAGAAAATGAATAATTCGTTATTTGACTCAATTGAATCGCTCCAACCTCCTTAAAACCGAAAATTCAAACAGCTTTTCCTCGTGGTATTTTATCATAAACGTTGTACTTTTCTAGTTAAAGAATCCAATTAATTAGAGTTTCGAGCAAAAAATAGCAAAAAAAATCTGAAAGAAAAATTCTGAAAAGATTCCAAGCATGTTTTCGCTCCGCAATGTGTAAGAGAGAGATAGGTGGCTCATTCCTGCCCCCCTGCCGTGACAGCTGTTCGCTCGTCACGCGGCAGTTTGGGTCGCAGAATACTTGTCTTCAGGCCGCCCACAAGAACTGTTCTTCTATGTACGCAAGAAGACTAGAGGTAAGGAGTACGAACGCCTACGGCGATCACGATCCAAAAACATCCATGAAAATCCAGCTGAGAAGGGTGGCGCTGCTCTCCTACCGAACCAAATTAAAGTCAGCAACAAACCAATTGTTGCTGACCAACAACCAACTTCATATGGAGCGATAATTTGATCACATCAATTGTAAAACCAGTGCCGTACGATATGCAAAAAGCACCCTTTGCTTCTTCATATGGAACGGTAATTTGATGAAATTAATTGTGAAACCAGTTCGTGAAGGAAATTTCTATATATTAGATAGAATATAATAGAACCAAATGCGGAAATTCAGTCAATATGTTTTTTTTTTTCGTTGCGGAAGCAGTAACAAACAAAACTCATTTATAGACATAAGAAAATTCATAAGAATTTTGAATCTAGACAAAACTTCTACAAATGATCACTCGTTATGATACGCTGTACAGATAAAAAATAATAACGAAATACACAAATTAAGTCAATGTGTTTTTTTCGTTGCGGAAGTAACAAACAAAATTTATTTCTAGATACAAGAAAATTCATGACGTTTCTTCAACACTGCGTTCGTACTCCTTACCTCTAGTCTTCTTGTATGTACGTCTGAATTCGTTGCCATAATCTCGGTCCGTGTGTCATCTTATGCTCTTGAAGTATTTCTTTAACGAACTCGAATATTGAACAGTTAATTGATTTTTGTCTATATTCAAGTAAAAATACATCGCCGTATAATGGTAAAATTGAAGAAGATAATGCCCCGATTAATACCATTTTTACTAATGCAGAAAAACCCAAAACAAAATAAATCAATAATTACAAAACAAATGGTCATTTAATTTGGGAACGTACATTATGTACATCATTTTTACTTACCGCCATTAATTAATCCGAAGACTGTAGAAACTGGAAAAGAGCTTACCCGACCAATCGAATCATTTAAATACGCCAATAATACGTATACCAAAAGAAAGGGGCGAATAAATGCAACAAAAAAGTATTCACCGCATCTGAATTCATAAAGCATTTTGTTACCTGAAAATAAAGAAAATGTTGTTTAAGAATCGAACCCTGAAACTTGGAGTTACCAACCTTGGTGCTAACCATTTAGCCAAACTACGATTAGATAATTTGGCATAAATATCGTTTTTGCTCATCGAAGCTGCTTGGTTGTACAGAATTGTTATATGCTACGTCGATGACCTCAATTATGGTGGTGTATGTCAATCATTTTGGTCTTCAGTAAGCTTATTATTTGTTCATTTGTTTTTTTTTAATTTGTACCCCTATCGAATATGTGATAAACTGGGTTAGGGGCACGGTCGACGACGCATCCGCCTCCATCAAGAGACTGAGAGAGACAGACTGAAGCTATTCTGTCCTTGTCGCACCTTACCCTTCAACAGCAATGTCACGTAGTGGCGAATAATGTAAAGAAACGTGGATCGGCCGAGCGTACCTACCAAATTGTGGTCCTTTCCAGACCTGTATATAAGACTGTGGTTTGGTCTCCTGTATCTAGTCCACGGTCTTATAAACGGGGCACACAACTTGGAGCGCTAGTATCGGAGCGGTCGATTGTGGGAGAGAGCGATATACTAGCGCATGCGTACTGTCTTCATGGTTGTAATAAGAATACATCCTCTACATGATGACATATAGCATTTATCATAGAAACTTACTTGTGCCATAATTTGTCCATCTCCGTCTTTATGGACGAAGTGTCGGGTTGATTAAAATGCTTCTCGCATATTTTGTGCGTTGTTTTTAATTCATTTATGAGTGGCGATACTGCCTTCACCCATTTTTCAGGCAATATAGGATCTCTCAGGCATTACAAAATGTTGACTTCAGTTATAAATTCACTTGAATTATCGGTTCACTTCAATAAAAGACACTTCAAATAAAATACGGTGTGGTAAGGTGGCGACGAGGTTATACACAATATACTAGCAAACACAACAACACTAGTATATATAAGCAAATCGGCCGCTCCGACGCTAGCGACGTGGCGGAATTTGGAACTCAATTGGCTTCACTTAGTGTCACAAGCTTTTAGCCTCTGTGGCCAGACCTGTTTATAAGACCGTGATCTAGTCCACGGTCTTACATACAGGTCTTGAAACTCGCTCAAAATTTCAGTGGTGGGGGATGGCCTCTTATTGAAGCACCGACTGTTTCAACTCGTGACCACGAGGATCGCTGTTATAGAGTGTTGCAGGCTGTGTGAGAGAGACGGAAATAGATTTCAAAAGTAAACAAAGCACGTAGAGCTTACGACGTGTTACAAGTAGTTACAAGTAGAGCACGCGACGTGCTCTACTTGTAACTTGTAAAAACGGTGACATTGAAAAATAACTGAGTGGTGTATTGTGCCAACGTGTAAAACAGGCTCTCGGAGTGAAAAATCGAAACGCTCATTGTTTCGGGTGCCGAGAGACTTGGCGCAATTAAAAAAATGGGAGGCCTCGATACCGGGAGTTAGGAAATTAGAGCCGAGACACGTTGTGTGCGAAAATCATTTCGAACCGAAATATATTCATCGAGAATGGGCGAAACAGGCGTTGGAGCCGGGAACCTGAAAAAAATGAAAAATTATTGGGATCATTACAATAAATACTTTCCAGGCTGGAAAACATAAAGCAAAATTAGTGTATTATTTTCATTTATCCTACTCAAGAGTCCTTCGCTTAAAGGTCGGAAAAGAGGTGTTTTTTTTTTAATTTACCAACACAAACCGTTTCGGAAACTGCAAAGTAGAGATTATTGAAAATGTTTCTTGAGACATGCATTAAAATTTTTCGAAGAGGAAATAAAGAATTGCAAAAGAAGCACTGTTTCTTAAGTATTTGTTTCATTTTTAAGAAATACATCCTGCAAGTGTTTCGGTCTGGAATAGTTGCCACTCATTTTCCGGTCAATTAAAACAACGCGTAAAACCTATTTTTTTTTATAAAAGCCAAAACTTGTTTTAAAAAAACCGAGCGCACAGGGATCGAACCCCTGAAAGCAGCATTACGAAGCTTGCACCAAACCCCTCGACCAACACGAGCTCACATTGACACCTATATAAAAAACATTCATATTCATTGTACCCACTTGGATAACTATATTCTTTTGGTTTTTTTCAGGTTTACGATAAATTTACTTTTAATTGTATTTAGGTCCATCATGCATTTTTGACATTGAATATCTTAATTTGCCTGCACCAGCCAATTGTACAGTTAGGTTAGGTTTCTATGAGTCAACAATCGATTTCCATCTCTCTCGCACAGCCTGCATCACTCTATCGCAGCGACACTCGTGGTCTCTAGGCGAAACGGCCGGTGCTTCAATCCGATGACATATCCCCACCACCAGAGTTTGTTTGGGTTGTATGTAAGACCGTGATCTAGTCTCACGGTCTTACATACAGGTCCTGTAACGAAGCTAAATTTTCGTGGTAGGGGTAGGCACGCTTATCGGCTTCACTTTTCGATTCACTAGGCGCCGCTACGCGTCGCGACTAGCAAGGGGAAGTAGTTTTCCCCTTACCTCTTACCGGCGAATGGGCCCCAGGTGTTTACGTATGTTTTTTGTGGCGCGATTGTCGAAATTTATATTTAATATTTTATTTGCGACCATATACCAGAAGGTTCTACGCGATTTACCGTGATACATTTTTTATCGTGTTTTTACGCATAAGTGTGATTTTTTTTGGTAGTGTTTGCGAAAAAGATGCGAAATGGCTAAGGGTTGCGCGGTTCGCAATTGTAAAACGGGGTACAAAAATTGTAAGCAGAAATGCTCCGTGTTTCGCGTGCCCAGAAACGTCGAACGATACAAAAAATGGCTCGATGCTATTCCGGGACTGAAAGAGTCTGAGTACGTGTGCGAAAAACATTGCGAAGAATGATGTATTGTGAGACATTGGAGAAAAAAGGATGTAAATGGTCGTAACATGTGCTGGTATGAATTAATGTATTCAAAAAGTTTTCAGTTTTTTTTTTAGATGAAAGTAGTGATCTTATTTTTAATCAACACATTTTTTTATTGGTTTCGTATATTATGCAGTTTACACGACAGTACGGTAAATTAAGTTAGGGCAAACGGCGCATGCGTTGCGTTCAGGAGGAATAGGACAGAAGAGCTATTTCTCTCTTCGTCGCACCACACTTCCCCTTGCCGTCACGCACCAAGCGGCAAAAATCGGAATAAAAAACAGAACCACTAAGGGTGCCTGCCCCCACTACCGCCGTTGTCAGACCTGTATGTTATGACCTTTGCACACTGCGCGCGATTTGCGATGAGCGATATCCAATGGGAGCTCAGGTATTCCGGAAACTCCCTAGGAGAGTGAAGCTCCCATTGGATATCGCTCATCGCTCATCGCGTGCAGTGTGTAGAGGCCATAAGACCGTGTCTAGTCTTACATGCTCCATATCTACAACAATGCAGCGTAAAAACGCAGTCGGTGGGGAAGGTTTCTCCCGCCAAGAACATTTGCGTATCGCTCGCCAGAGGCGTCCAGTTCGCCACCGCGCCTCCGAGCTCCGCTTCGCCACCTGCCGGCGGAATGTTCCACCGACGCGTCTCTACACCCTCGATCGTCAGGGATCACCATTTTGTGCGTTCAGTATACCCGAACGAGCCGAGCGAGTGTACGCGACCCGCCATTTCCGACGAGTCTCGCGTTTAAACAACGGCAATAATAATCCCATCGATAACAACAGTAATAATAACGATAATTGAAAAGACGTATAGGAGTGGCGGACAATGCAAGTTGGCATTTTGACCGGGTGAGATACGTGAGTGTCGTTATTACGAGTTTCCATTGATTGCGCGGGGATGGGTCGGGTGGTCGCTGAGCTGTGATACGCACGTCGTATATAAATATATATACATACATAAATCTATATATATATACATATATGTGTGTATATATATACATACATATATACCTATATCAAAATCGAGAAAACACGCCCTACCGTTCGCGCGACAATTGGCACGAACGGCGTGCCAATTGCTCTGCCGCCGAGCCGCCGCGGCGACGAGGGCCGGGGGAAGAGGAGAGGGGTGAAAGCAAAAAGAAAAGCAGTTTACGCCGCCGAGCCAAATCGCGTTGGCGTCACGAGAAGCGACGTTTGTTTCCCTCACCCCCCCCCCCCTTCTCCATTCAGACCCCGACCCTGCTCACTTCACAAGCACATACACACGCATACACACACTTACATCCACAAGGTAACGGTTTTCGTTCCTTCGAGGCTCCCAGTTCAGCATCCTCGTTTTCCCCTCCACAGTCCGTTCTCGTTATAATTGTCGCGCAGTGTCGCAGCAAAGGTGTGTATGGTCGACGTTGTGAGGGACGCCATTCGCGTGAATATTCGGGAAAAAAAAAGAATAAGCGAAAGAAAAAGAATGTCGCGTCGGTGTCGCTCGGAGCGATCTCGAGATTTCCGGGCTCTCGCGACGACGCGTCGGACGTCGCGCACGCGCGAAGAGTCACCGCGGTCTCGCGCTCGGTACAGACGCGGTCCGTCCGCGGCACGGCAGTCGCTTACGAGCACTCGCCGCGCTCCTCCCCTCGCGGGTTACGACGACGCAAAAAAAAATCGATAAACGAAATTCGTGGGCGTGAGCATGGGAGATCGAGGGAAAAATCGAAATTGCTGTAATAACGCGTCGATTATCGGAAAATGGCAACAAAAAGAAAACGTTGAAATGAACCGGAAATGTCGCTCGGGCGCGCGACGCGCGTCACTGGCACAACGGTCGGTAACGTGCCTCGCGGACTTTTTCGCCTCGAACTCCCTCGGTAATATCGCGGGGCAAAGAAAAAAGAAACGCAAAAACGCTGCCTTTGATGCCGGTGTCGGACGGTCGCGAACGGAAACGTACAGCGACACACCGGAAACGGCGTGTTGCTCGAGGTCCTGTATCTGAGAAAAAAAAATGACACTTCGAGGAACCCTGGCTATATCTTCTCTCGTGGACGCCAGCCTCGTTACGTCTCAGCGTTTATATCGTTAGCAGAAAAAAAAGCGCAAACAAAAAAAAATACAAAACAGAAAAACAAAAATCACCACGCCAGTCGTTCCTTGACAATTAACGTGTTCACTGCTCTCGCAGGAGTTTGGATCTTCTGTTGTAACGAGCCGATCTCTCTGTCTCTCTCACACACGCACGCACACGCGAAAGCCTGTCGTGAAGAATCGCTCCAGGTAAGTTCATCCTACTTAATGACGGTTCACGCGATATATATCATACTGTATCAATTAAGGGGTGATAAGGTGATATATTTAGTGATAAAAATCGCTGATTTTCATGATTTCTTTTAAGAGGAAAGATTTCTTCACCATTTTTAAGACTCAGGGTATGTTCCATTACCACCTTCGGCTGTTACGTCGTATTTTTTTTTTTATTAATCTTAAAAAATGGCGGTTGGGTGGCACGTCTTCTAAACGGGTTGCGGCGGACGTTGTCAGACTGCGTAGCGTCGTAGGGATTCGGAAGAAACAATTAAAAAATCGACCAACGTTTAACCTCCTATTTTTTTGTGAGAAAGAGACAGTATGTCATTAACCACGTGGAGATAAAAAATTTCAAGCCACTCCACCGTACCATTTTCGAGATATGAACATTGAAAGTTGGCCTAAAATACACGCGCTCAAACGTAACCTCCGAAAAATTTACCAGACATGATAACTTTACGTAAAATTTCGTCGTTTGACCCAACAGACGAAATTTCTTATTCGAATCTTCGATTAATACGGAATTCACCTGCAAAAATTGTAGCTCTTCGACTGTGTAATTTTTTCACAATAATTTATTAAATTTTGCTATGCGACATCTGTCTCTCTCTAAACGGTGATCGGAGCGTCAGCTGTGATTGCTAGGGGAAATTCCTAGACGGCAATTCACGCAGAATGCGATATGAACGCCGCCGAATGCTTACGCTGCAGATCCTGCTAAATACAATAAGAATAGAATATAAGTAATAATAAAACGAAGGATAAAAAATTCATAAAAATATGTTGATTGTAGATCTTATATTTTTTTAATTGATTATTCCGTATACAAATATACATATGAAGAACGGCTGTAAACATTTTTATTTAGAATCCTTTAAAATTTCTTTCCGTTTTTCGTTCTGTATATTTACCTGAAGATGAAGCTTTAAAAAACTGCCCAATCAATCTCTTATTATTTATCTGCGTGAACAAAAGCAGATCAATTTTCTGGAAAAAAAAAGAAACGACCACTTACACGTAATTGTGCCTTATTTTGACATTTGTCGAGTCGTTGAGTGGGGTTGTTTGAATTCTTCTAAAGTGAGGTTATGTAGCGTAGCCAACTGCTTAAAACATGAACTCACCAGTAAAGTCGATAATGATGAACCGAGTGCTCGATATCCAATGTTGATTGTAAGTATTTATGAAAGTCATACATTTTCATTCTAATGGGTAACAAAATAAAAATATTTTTCTATGGGATTAAATTCTATGTATTTTAAACATTCGAAAGAGAAAAATAAAAATTGTTAATAATTGCGTTTGACTTCCGGTTTTTTTTCTGAACTACTTTAACCTGACAAAAACAACCAACGAAGATTTTTCTTTCATTAACAGTCACACGCAGAATATGAACGAAAAAAAGTGCGAAATGTTTTAAATCGATTAAATCGGACATTTAAAAACAAAAAGATTGAATTTCAAATAAAATTGATACATTATGCAATGAAAAGACTTTTTTTCTTCAATTTTCGAATACATTTAGGTTCATGTTTTAGACAATAAGGTTAGAAAGACTTGAACCAAATTTCATCAGAATCGGTCGATGTTTTTTTAGTTATACGTAATGCCAGTGTGGAAAATGCAATTTAGAAGACCGCACCATAGCTGCACCATTTAGATTAATAAAAAGAAATTTTAAACACCATGTAACAGCCAAAAGTAGTAATAAAACATACCTTAAGTCTCAAAAATGACTAATTTTTTCCTCGCCTGAAGGTAACTCCCCCCTTAAGCTACTGTGGCAACAGGAAAATCAGGATTATTCGGAAAAAATCAATTTTGAAGGAATAAGTGAAATGATTGAAAAATTTGGACATTTATTTGTATGCACATTAACAAAGTTGTGTGCCACATTTTATTTAAAAGATTTTAATAATTAAGGCAGTTATAAAAAATCTCGTGAAGGACCTTTAAACGGGTGCACCTCAACGGTGCTTCATGTTATAAATAGTTGAATATAGTAATATCACTGAAATCAAGTAGAGCAATAATTATTTTTTTCTATAGTAGAAGGAAAAATATGTTGGAAAAAAATATGGAAAATATATTAGAGAATTCGGGGCAAAAAATACATTGGGAATAGTATATTAAAAAACCATCATTATTATTATTGCTATATAATATAATAAGAGAGTTGAAATTTCGGCAAGATCGAAAACAAGAAAAACGACGGTATGGAAAGTATGGGAAAATTTATGAATAGTATTGGTATTATATTGATATAACACTGATATTAATATGAAAAAAAAATTCAAACAAAAACTATTACATTCGGAAAAGTATATTAGAAAATCAACAACAATAATAATTATTATATTAACAATTTTCAAAAATTCAAAATATTCGTACTATCACAACATCATTATAATACAATAATTGGTATTTTTGCTAAAATCGTGAAATAACTTTTTAACAAATCGTCGAATGATTAATTTCGAATATCGCTGTAAGAAAAAAAATGTTCAAATAACAAGGTAACAATGACTTCAAATAATGCCGTAACAAATAATAGCACAAAAATAGTAAAATACTTTCGATAATACTCAACATAGTAAAAGGCGATTGCAAATCATACCATGCAAAATTACAGGATAAACAATAGTCCAATATTTTCAGTAAAGTTATCATTATTATGATTTTATATTAATTTTTTTATAATAGACTATTCCCCAGTGTGCACTGGGAAGCATTTACTTACCCCCGGGGTTTAGGCTCGGTGTCATCATCATCATCATCATTATTATTATTATAGTATCACTATTGCAAAAGTGATTAAAAAATACGATAAAAACAGTAGTTGAATTACTAACACCGCAAGCCGAACAAAGATTCTGAAAAAGAATAATAACTGAACACGAAGATATAAACATCACACAAAGATTTTTCAAAATCTCAATTGCATATGTGCAACGTAAACCGGTAGATGTAAAAAAATGACAATAATAAAAATAGTATACGAATTGAGCAGAATATAACCAAACAAAGTCAAACTTCAACGTGATCAGTTTATCGTCGATTATGGGCAAGCGACTAACCGTCCTGGTTCGATTGTTCCTTGCAGCAATGTCGCGCGACTACGAGGGCAGAAGAAGGGGCGCGAGCGGCAGCGGCTCGAGCAAGATGCGAATGGACAGTAGTACGACGCAGCCTCGGAGCCACGGCGGTGGCGGCGGCGGGGGTGGCGGCGGTGAGATGTCCGGCAAGAGGCGCGAGCTGGACAGCATGATGAGGAAGGCCCGTGAGTCCCAGTCGAGTTACTGGAACAAGAAGCTATTGGAGGTGGAAGAGCGTGATCCGAACCGATGGAGGCACAGCGGCTACAAGGAGCTCTACGTGGGTGGCGCTGGATGCGGAAGTGGGGGCGGCGGTGGCGGTGGCGGGGGTGGCGGGGCCGAGGCCAGTCGCGGACACCCGCGAAGTCCGCGAAGCCCGAGACCCAGGAGTCCGCACAGTCCGCGGCCGCGTAGCCCGCGGGCTCGAAGCCCAAGGTCACCGAGGGAACGTTCCCACGCGAGAACGAGACCGGCTCGTAGCCCGAGCTCGGGCAGCACTTGCTCCGACAAATCTTGCTCCGTTTGTTCCCCGAGGGAACCACCGAATCAGCGTCGTCGCGTACCACCGCCCTCCCGATCGCGCTCGAGATCAATGACCCCGCTGCGCCAGCGCGGACATCCCAAGGACGTCGGGGCGCCGTCGAGCTCGCGCGGGGCGCCTCCGGTGCCCCAACGATCGCGACCGAGATCACCACCGCTTCCCCGGCCTCGTACACCACCCAGTGCGCCCCAACCACCGAGCGCACGACATCAGAAGGAGTACAAGATGCTCAAGGACAAGGAGGCCGCAAAAGCGGCACGACGCAAGGAAAAACACCACGGACGCGCGCCCGAGGATCCCCGCGTACCGGATCCCATACCTCTGGTAAGCGAACCCTCTGACGTCTCGATCAGGGGGCTGGCGCCTAATATCCCTTACCGTATATAAAAATGCTACGCGCTTTTTGACCGCTTTGTTTAGTTCTACGTCTCCACGTGGCGCTAGCAGGTCACTGACGATATTCCTATTGCGCAGGCGCGAGGCTCGCACGGCGTACTTAACGCGGTCCTCTAGTTTCTCGGCTGTTTTTTTACGGCTTTTTCAATAATTTTTTTTACGGGCAAAGCATCGAAATAATCAATCTCATTGTTTTTGCATAATCTTTATTAACATTTAAATAAGCTTTACAAATTTTTTGAAGTCAAAATATATAATAGAATAACGGTTATGGTGGCCGACAGGAAGACATCAAGTAAAAGAGGTGCTTGACGGTGACCAAGATTGGAATGTACATGAAGTTTGCATCGTTGCTATCCAACGGTTTCATTTTTTTTTTTTTTTTTTCGATTTTGTAATTTCCTATTTTTTCTTGGTCAGTTCGGCTCTAGTTGCTAAAAAAATATGGCAAAATGAATAAAAAATATTTACGGCCACCGAGACCAACCAAACAAAATCGAAAAAAAAAATGAAACCGTTGGATAGCAGCGATGCAAACTCCATGTACATAAGATTGGGGCTGTTCTGCTTATCTGAAATCAAAAAACCAAACGGCATTTTAATCTTCATATTTAAGACTAGCGATTGAACTAGAGTGAATTCTAAATTACAAAAATTGACTTTTTTTTACACACTTTTGAAAATTACATTCTATTTTTTACTCATTTTTTCTTAAGTTTTTCGCTCGTACAAAAAAAAAACTATCGAAGCAATCATGATAATCCTAGTTCAATCGCTGGCTTATAACATATTAAAGATGCTGTATAAATTTGAACAAGATCGGTGGAGTGGTTTCTGAAATATCGTGGTCACCGTTTCGAAAAATGGTGTTTAGAGAAAAACACGTTTGAAAGTATACCTGCTCCGTTCCAGGGCCGTAACTTGTGAACCACTTCGAATATCGAAAAATCCTTTGGCACACATTTTCTACACATGTTGTAGATGTGATTTATGAAGAAAAAAAAATCGATTTTTTCGACCCGAGAAACTAGAGGACCGCCTTAAGACGGAATTACACCTCATCGCGGTCGGTATGGTAGAGCAATTGTAGATACCCAAAAATCTCTGAAACGGCTCTTCAGATCCCGTCGAAACTTTTCCAAACGACGTCAAATAGATAGACGAACAGCTGTCTGCCCCTCAAATTTTCTGAATTTGAGAAAAAAAATGTAGATTGGCTTATGATAAGTCAATCTACTTTTTTTTTCCTCAAATTCAGAAAGTTTCGATTTTTGGGAATCTATAATTGTGCTACCATACCGACCGCGATGAGGTGTCATTCCGTCTTAACCACCCCGACGCCGGATACGACTATTTTTACGTTTGGAGTTTAAGGCCTTGGGCCACTCTAGAGGCCGAAAAATAGACTTTTTGGGGATTTTTTTTCTTCAGAAAAACTGGAAAATAAATCGAGATTACAAAAAGGGTGTTTATCATACATATCAGTGACTGTATACAATAATTTTTTCGAAGCGATTAATTTCAAAATGGCGACTGCAGCGTTTATCTCAAAACTGCATTTTTTAAGTTGGCCGGAAACACAACTCAGACAATTTTCAACCGATTCACTTGCAATGTTGAATATATCTTGAAAAATACATTGTCTATGGAAGTACGTCGGATTTTTTTTTATATTGCATAGTTCATTTGCTATTAACAAGTATCTGACGATTTTTTAGGCAAATTTTTGGAAAGTAAAAAAAAAATTTGCAATCTTGATTGATTTTGTAGTTTTTCTGAAGAAAAAAAATCCCCAAAAAGCCAATTTTTTGGCCTCTAGAGTGGCCTAACCCCTTAAATCGCCGTGCGGAATTGGTGAAATTACCGAAATTCCTTATACTCGTGTGCTAATGCCGTGCCGTTGTGCACGCTTGTACCTCAGGGTACCCGCGTAATCCTGAAAAGGTGCGATTTTCACCGTACTAGCCGATCCTCGCATTCGAAGCTATGGAAAGTCTTCGAATTGTATGTGTGCGTGTGTGTATATATACATAGCCCTTGCGCGCGTATCAGGATTGTTCGAGAACAACTAGCGCTACGAGTGGCAGAGTAGGACACTACAAACAGAGGATATTTTGTGTAGCAAAAATTCTGAAAGATGCCAGCCCCCTTGTCCCGACTCAAGAGGACGCCCTATCGACGGCAGCAACAAGTCCGGCACTTGGAAGAACGACCTTTTTTTCGATACTCCGCAGTCGTCTTCGATAGGCCAAGACGGCTATGGCCTCTGTACTCGTTTGAGCAACGAAAAACCCTTGAATAATCGGTTAGGGACGTGGTCACGGCGAAATTCACTCAAGCCCGTCCCGAGGGTTTGTTTGTTTGTAATGTGGGATGGATACGGGAGCAGGTAGTGCCGGACAGTCACGGGGGAACTGGGGCGACACGCCCCTGCCAGCCTCCGCGTAGCTAAATTTACTGGCGTGTTACTTTTTTGTAACATGCCACTGGTAGCCAAATATTTTTCTTGTACCGGTTACTGAACTAGGTACTTACAGGTTGAAGGGCTTGTTAGTTGCTGATTAATGTAGTAGCTACTTACTAGTTTCCACTAGTGAGAAACTAGGTACTTACTAGTTACTCCTTATGGGGCTGAAGTTTGCATCGTTGGAACGCAACGAAAGTTCCTTCGAATGTCTCACTTTTATTATTATCCAAAATGAAATTACGCAAATTTGTTCCAAATCGCTAAATAAAAATCCTAAAAAATGTTTGCGTCATTTCAGTAGTTCAACTCTGCCAAAGAAAAATTATGAAAGTGAAAAAAAATTATTTTCGTTGCATTCCAACGATGCAAACTTCAGCGCCATTACTCCTTGATGAAATAGATATTCACTAATTGATGGGCTAACTACTGACTACTTATTTCTCAATGAACTAAGTACCGGCTAGTTGATGAACTAGCGACTGGCCTACTTACTAATCTATGAGCTACTTACTGAATTCTGAATTAGCTACTTAATGGGCAATGGACTAACTCTTCAATGATCAATGGACTAGGTACTAAGTACTCGACAAGTTTTGAGACCGAAATCAAAATATTCGGATTCGATTGAAATTTATATAACCGAGAAATTGATTTATGATTCATTGAGTTTCCAAAAATCAATTAGATTCCCAATAGACCTTTGGAGATTTTCAATGTTCAAGTTGAACCTTTATCCATTTGGTAATGCCACAAAAAAACGGTGATTATAGTGTTAGGAATGTCATGTCAAAAAATTGAGTGACATCGCGGTTCAGTTCACAAATAATACTCGAAAAAGATGTGAATTTTGAGGTTAAGCGTTATGTTTTCGGAAATTACCGAAACTTGAAGGTTAAACGTGGCAATATCGCGTTAACTGGCTCTGTCGAGTGAGCCGCTCGCAGTCAAGCAACTAACAAAGAACATCCCTCAGGTGACACCCTTCGATTTTTGAAATTTGGATATGTTAAAAAGCACCGAAAAGTAAGCGACACGTATTTTTTTTCATCGGCGGAAAAACGGTTTTAAGGGGTGAAACCCCTTAAACCCCTCGAAAAAGCAAATATAGGGGTGATTCACCCTTTCATTTTTTCTCCAATGTCACTATAGTGGATTTTTCATTGCTTCGGATTAGAAGAATTTTCGTTTTTGTTTCATTAAAATCGGTGGATTCCTTGTGTGTGAAACTGCTATATTACCCCTAGAGATGCCTTTTTCGAGGGGTGGTTTCGCCCCTTAAAACCGTTTTTCCGCCGATAAAAATAAAATACGTATCGCTCACTTTTCGGTGCTTTATAACATTAAATTCAACAAAATCGAAGGGTGTCACCTGAGGGATGTTCCTTGTAAGTCTCTAATACTCAAGTACTACAGCCGAAGACGCTTTAGCGATAGTCTGTCGGGCCAATGGCAGAAACTGTGGGTTATTTATCATTGAATAATGATTGTGTATTGCAGATGCGCAAACCCGTGAAAATTGAGAAAACACATTCGGGCCATGGACCCCCACAGATGGTCCATCCACCGCCGGAATCGTCGCCGAGCGAGGACAGCGACAGTTCCTCCAATAATTCACACGTTGGACCACCGCGTATGACGCTTTCCGAGCGGTATGATAAACACGGAATGCTACCGTGTTTTCTCGACAAACGTCTTCTTTCTCACTCACGTTAAAATTATTGCTCCAATGACGTTCGAGCGTAAATATTATTCCGGGAATTGCAATTTGCGTATCTTTATCCGTATTTTTTATAGCTTCGGGCGTCGTTTGGCTAACTTTTTTCATTGTGGAATGAAAAAGTTTTTTCATCGGGTTGAAAACAGGTCGATTTTTCATTTCTCTTTCACAACGGTAATGGGATGATGCGATCGGGTTTTTTTTTACACAAAATTGATACACAGTCTTGCCAAGTTGTATTTATTTTCTATTGAAAAATATTGATAAACAATGAAGTTATTATTATTTAAACGAAGTGCCGCCGTTGGTGCATGGAAGAATTTAAAAAAATTACTTTCAGTATAACAATAAACCGGTCGTATGACCGGATACTTTTCGAAATTTTGCAAATTACCAAAATGGCCCTGTAGAAAAAAAGTTCGACTTTCCACCTAAATACAACTTCAATTTTTTCAAAATCAACAAATGGATAATCGTATGAAAAAAATCGTATTTTTTTTTAATTCAAGCTTACGCAGATCGCTGAAAAAAAAAACAGTTGTGCTCAAGAAATTCGCCAAAAGAATTCCAATCAATTTACCAAACCGATTGAAATTGTATTCCCTTGCGTTCTCAAACTAATCGAATTATTTTCTTCCCATTGTCACACAATGTCTCGCCATCCTCCGTTCCGTATCCATCGGCCCTCAGATTCGGCAAGATGGCGCAGTGGAGCGTCGACAGGCGGGACATGGAGAACATGCGCATAACGAAGGACGGTGAGAACGCGATGAAGGTGGTGATCGAGGGGGAGGAGAGGATCGCGAGATTGGGATACGAGTCACCGCCGCCCGGTCACTACCCGGAGTCCCTGTTGGCCCAGGGACCCCGTGGCCTCGACTGCTGGAACGACGTTCGAGTACGTTACGATTATTACAAAGCCCGGGGCTACCTGCGCGATCTCTCACTCGACGACTACGTCAAGTGGGAGGAATGGTGGTACAAGTACCAGGAGTGGCTCGAGGCCGAGCGCTTCTACGAGCAATGGGCAGCCTCCGGACGACAGCCCGGCGGTGGCGGAGGCGGTGGAGGAGGCCGGAAACGACGGGGCCGTCGCAACAACGCTGCACATTGAACTCATCGCCGTCGAATGCCGGAAATATCGATGGGACGATGGGGACAAAAGCAATGGAGAAACATTCAGACGAGAACGAACCAACAGAGAACAAACGTGTTTCGCCCGACGCGGCTCATCAATCATTATCACCGTTGACGTATATATTGTTAAACGTTTGGTCGCGCGCTTATCCGTCAGTTTAAGAGTACTACATACGATACATGTGCACAATATATATATACATTTATATATATATATATATATATATATATATATATATATATATATATATATATATATATATATATATATATATATATATATATATATATATATATATATATATATATATATATATATATATATATATATATGAAAGATATAATATGTAAACTGTAAAAGTTAATTAAATGTTAAATAAAAGCAGTTTTTTGTACTCTCGTTATCGTTGCAATCTCCCCCTTAAGGGAAGCTACATCTTTGGTGATCCCACATATCGCCGGCAGATCCAATATGGCGGACGCAAATTCGAAAAATAGTTTGACTCTGACGAAACTGAGTATCGTTTGATTTCCGAAGTCGCTGAATCCGAATCTGAAATCGGATTTTCAATGTTCAATATGGCGGGAGAAAATTTTTCATTTTGAATTTGTGCGCCTAGATACACAGACACGCAAAACTAAGAATTTGATCAAATCGAAATAAAAATAATAAAAAATTGAAAATACAAAAAAAAAACATTTTTGAATTTCCAGAAATGCAAAAACATGGAATACGAAAGATACGAGAAAAAGATTAAAAATATGAATAGTAAGAACAATTTTTTAAAAATAGAGAAAGCAAAAAAAAATTAATACTAACAGAACGGAGAAAAATACAATACGGAGTCAACAACCGCCGCGTCCTCGATTCGTGACTCTGGGTTCGGCAGAGAGCGGGATATAAAACCAGGAAAATATTCTTTTACATTTTTTTACTGTGGATAATTTGTCGAAAATCGGTTGCTAAATTTTTATTCGTCACAATTTATCCGAGCTTCAGATGCCTAGAGTCGGGATTCAAATTCGAAATTCGCGACCACAAACATCCAAAGATACAAATTTTTGTCGGAATCAAACTACTCTTCGAATTTTCTTCCGCCATATTGAATTTAGGAGATTCGATTTCAGATTCGGAGTCAGCGACCTCAAAAACCATCACACTCGCTTATGGTTGGATTCGTCGGAATCAAACTATTTTTCGAATTTGCATCCGCCATTTTGAATTTAGGCAATTCCATTTCAGATTCAGCGACCTCAAAAACCATCACACTCGCTTATGGTCGGAATCAAACGATTTTTCGAATTTGCATCCGCCATTTAGAATTTTGGAAATCCAATTTCAGATTCGGATTCAGCGACCTCAAAAACGATGATTTACCAAATTACAGTCAAATCGATGTCGTAAAACATGTTTTTTTTCTCCGAATGCTCACATATGTGTCGTGACACAAAAGTGGCACGACTTTTTTCTGCCCAATGTGCGACACTGACAGTCAAGGGGTTAAAAAATGAAGATCGATTAAAAAAAAGTGAGATCGTCGACGACCTGTAAATGTTTCTCATCGTATCTCCTGTGAATCTGGAAACAATCCATCAAATGGTTCTCGAGATATTATGTTCACCGGACTTTGAAAACAGTGTTTCGAGAAAAACGCGTAAAAAAATTGAAGTTTGGTGCTCTTACCGCTCGCCGAGCCGACAGTTAGAAGCTGTAGCTCTGTAGAAGTGAAGGCAGCTCCTTCACGGCGCGCGAGTCGAACGTTGCCGCGACTGCCGCCATGAACAGTGCAGCGCTGTCGGTCGGTTTATAGATAGATTTTCACATTATCAAACAAGTCGCCCACCGTCTTATCGACGGCGTCGATGTGGCAGAGATCTCCATTACCAACGGCAGGACGGAGAGGCAGAAGTAGCGGCAGCTCTTACCAAGCTCCTCTGGACGAGACGAACATCGCTCGCGACACGCCACCAGTGCAACACTCGCAAGCGTCGTCGCCGATGTCCGCGCGATGGCGCTGCGCCGCGCTCCCAAGCGGTGCTGCTCCCGTGCGTCTCTATCGCGAAATCCCGTTCGAAACCCAAAGGGGAGCTTTTTTCCAACCCCAAAAATAACCGCAGGCCCCAAAATATACGAGAGTGCCAAAAAAGTAGAAAACAACGAAAAACAATCACACGGTGAGTCGCGTGAGCGAGCCGTTCCTCAATAAGAAAGCCAAGAATCTTTAGTTGGCGAGAAGAGAAGTGACGTGGGCTGGTCGGGTGTTCCCGCAAAAATGTTCCTCGACGTCGCGCACCCTTGGCGCTCCTGACGTCATCGCGTTAGTGGGGGGGTCGCGCGAAACAGGCGGGGAGCGTAAGGGGTAAGCGGAGCGCCACTATCGCGGGCAGTCTCTCCCCGTCAGTTTTTCCGGCTGCTAAAATCGCAGTGACGCCATATTGGCTGTGGTCGCGCGCGCGTGTGTGTTTATATTCGGTGTTTTTCGCCTTTTCTGTCCTCGTTCTCTCGCTCGCGACAATTCATCGTTTTACGTTCCCCCGAAGGGTCGCTCGCACCTTCCGTAGTGTTCCCCCTTCGAAGCCTTGACAAAGATAAAAAACGGTAGCAGAGGAAAAAAACGTGTACAGTGTCTCGAGGGATTTTGGATCGTCTCGCGAGTGCGCCGAGTGCGGGTAAAGAAATAAATCCTGGATACTTCAATTACGATCAAACAATTGACGCGATAGAAGGAGAGAGAGAGAGAGAGAGCGCGCGCGTTCGAACTTCGTTCGAGGATCGCGAGTGTTCAGTGAGTCCGTGTCAGTGTTTTTTTTTAATTATTTTTTTCACGTGTGTTTTATCGACACTCGTGATTTGACGTTTCCCAGTGTGTTATTCCATATTTCGAGCTCTACATCTGTCGCTCGCTCGCTCTCTTTCTCACTCCTGTACGTAGGGGAGATCCCACCGAACTGTCATCGCGCTACGTGGATTTCGATCGAATACTGGAATTACCGATTATCGAGCGGAAACATAATGCCCGTCCGTAAACAAGGTGGTAAGCTCTCGTAATTATGCAGTACTTTTAAGCGTTCCGACCCAATTCGTACGCCCGCCCTCCTTTTCTTGCTTGGGGGGGGGGGGATGAGCATATCGTCCTTTTTAATGCCTTCGATTTTGGTTCATATCAAAATGTGTGCATATATATATATATAGCCAAGCAAATGGACCCCTCGTGTCAGTGACAGCCCTGCCTCCATCGACGCTCCCGTTCATGTGCTCTCCGCGAAGCTCCCGCAAAGAGCGACCGTAGAAAGTATACGTTTTTCCTTGTGAAATGATTTCAAGGATAGTTTGATTATTTTTTTTTAGTTCAAGGCCAGAATAACTGTAGTTCGGGGAGTATGAGTATCGTGAGGGTAAATGAGGTACAGTATAATCGATTGAACGAAAATTCTGCGAAAAATGGAAGTGGATCAGCTGCGGTGGAACGCCCGAGTTTTATTTCTCTCTCTCTCTCTCTCTCTCTCTCTCTCTCTCTCTCTCTCTCTCTCCCGCTCTCTCCCTCTCTCTCATGATGTGGAAGTTTGCATGGTTGGAACGCAACGATAATATTTTGTTGCTCATTAGAATTTTTTTTTCGGATCCAAAGATACGGCAAACTTTTTACAAGATCCTCATTGGAGACTTACAGCTTGAATGTATCAAAAAATGTTTTCAATAGCAGAGAAAATGGAGAGGAGGGATAATGAAAAAGCATTTTCGTTGCATTCCAACGATGCAAACTTCAGCAGTATTCTTTCTCTGCGTTTCTCTCGTCTAGTTTATCTCTTTCTCCCTCTGCAACCATATTATATTTCTTTCTCTCATCCCAGATAGACAGTCATGATTATCACGCCGTGCATACAATTGATGAAGCGAATTTTACAGCATATTGACTACATGTCGTGATGCAAAGCCATAAACTCATTTAGTACCATGAATGTACAGAGCATTTTGATCTCAAAATGTCGTTTACAAACGCATCGTACGTTTAGAGCACGTCGAACTCGTATCGCTGTGCTCAAGTGTCCGCAATTAATATCCGCAAATTTTACGTCATATTGAAATCATGCAGACATTTTGGCGTGTATTCACTATGGTAGGATTAATTGTTCTCATTAATTGTACTTAACATGATCGCAATTTCGTTTACGTTGACGAAGACATTTCATGAGCTCATTCAGTATCATGAATTTGAGATACGTCGTGACTTGAATTTGTCGTTTCAAAATGCATCATCCGTTAATTAGAGGATAAACTCATAAGACGGCAAATTTCAATTCCACAATGAATATTTACAGATTTACGTCGTAGGGAAGTCATCCAATGACTTTTGTTGGTGAGTTCACTAGGTTGGCACTGGTAGTAGACATGCCATGCAAGCAATAAGATGGCGACATGCACATTGATAAAAATTACGAATTATAAAAATGGGCAACGAAACAAAGAAAGTTTACACAAGTGTTAGAATGGCTAAGTACAATGAGAAAAAAATCATTGATCCAATATCATTAACTATAAAACATATATAACAACAAAACATATATATAAACATATATAAACTATATCAATAACATGATAAAACTAAAGGTTTTTTTTCATTCAAAAGATACATTGTTAGCCGAGAACAATATATTATTGAAACTATCTGAAAAATTATCGCGAACAAATTATATAGTTTTGAATGCATTTTCTGCAACGAACAAAAAAAGCGTTTCAATCCACAAGATGAGATTCGAGTACACAAAGAAAGTTGAATTTCGCTCGTTTGATTCAGGCAAATTTCTATTGAGTAAATATGTTATTTTATTTTTTTCACCATATCAGATATTGATTTTCAAATACATTATTCGTTGAAGTATTAATATTTTATTTTGATCGAAAAAT
This sequence comes from Ophion slaviceki, assembly GCA_944452715.1. Classification (NCBI taxonomy): domain Eukaryota; kingdom Metazoa; phylum Arthropoda; class Insecta; order Hymenoptera; family Ichneumonidae; genus Ophion; species Ophion slaviceki. The sequence goes on along the minus strand of OX101783.1, from coordinate 2,018,077 downwards.
ATTAAGCAAATGTCTGAATTGGTTAAATAATTAAGTAAAAATAAAATTTGTTTCTTGCGCATTTGGTTAAAAAAAATTCAACCAAATCACGGCCGAGCGCCACCGAAATTATAGGTGTGAGGAAACCCGTAGTTCTTGGAGTAACCGCTAGAGGCCGCACGCGCGCTCGTTTCTCTCAAGCGTAGCGCGAACCGAAAATCTACTTAAACACCGGAGAAACTCTAAAGACTATCGCTTCTTAGCCTGTGGCTAAGATCAAAGTGTAAGATCTGTTTTTATCAGTTGAAGTTTTATTTGACATTCAAAACAAATTGAAAAACTTACGTCTCATGGTATATTCGTTTCTATGTAGTAAAGAAATAATTCATTCTATTGATTATATTTTTGTACGAAATAAAAAATGTTGTAGCAACCGCTCAATTATTTCATCCATACATCTACGGATTGTATATAGAATGATTTCAATAGAATATAATTTTATTTGAAGGATAATGTATTTAGATATTCAGAGAACAGAAGAGATTTTCAAAAAAAATAATGTTATTTGAATCAATCACATTTCCAATATTTTATAGTATTGTAACAATCTGATATATCGGTGGCACTCCGCGATAAGACATTTATTTAAATCAACCAATATATTTTTTTGATACAATTGGTTTTTTTTCTCAGTGTAGGTAGCGCGTTCAGCTCTAGAATTAGAAGTCTTAGATTCAAATCCCCAGGGCAAGAACTCTAACGAGGCAGGATACGTTTTAATTCAATTATTATATAGGCAGGAACATAAATAAAGCATATGGAAAGAAAAAAACACTAGCAGACTTTTTTTATTCAAGATTTTTGGTTAAACTATTTTTTTCACGCTGTGACACCCATATGAGCCCCATATGCACTCACTTATTGGATATTCGTTGGATATTCGTAAGCTGATTTTGCTAGTGCTGATTAATTCACAAATACGTACGATTATGTGCTGATTAATTTAATTTGCAAATATTACTTGGAGGGGAGGACTCATAAGGGACACATAGCTGTGTGATTGTCTATGCCTCATAAAAGATCTACGTATAATGCCAATATGAGTTACATGTGTCTATCTGGGATGTGACTGCAACCATATTATATTATATTTTATAAATAGTAATAGATAGATCTCGTTATAACGACTGTAAACTATGTTATCTGCAATCTATGTATAGTCTGTACTTATGAGAAAAATATTCTATAAGTACAGACTATGTATAAGTTAATTGTACAATAGAGTATTACTATAGCGTTTAATTATGATTTGCATCGCCATTTGCCTCAAGGCTTTGCCAAGGCATAGTTAATAAATAATCAATCAATCAATCCAATCTCTCGGCTACAAAAATGTTTTGTTTTTTCTGTCGTTCTCGTCCTCTCGCTTCCGCTCACTCTCTTCTTTCTTTCTCTGCTGATGGCGTTGAAGTTGCAATGCAACACAAATCCTCAATTCTTTCATTTCTCTATTTGCAAAAATGTTTCAGTGATTTTTTTAGCCCAAATGGGCCAAAAAATGGGCATACAAAAAAAATGCATTGCCTCGCAACGATGCAAACTTCAACACCACCCTCGTTCTCTCTCTCTATCTCTCTCCCTCCCTCTCTATCTTTCTCAAACCCAAACAAAGCAAACCAACTTCGAACAAAAATCTCTTTTCCCTTCGTTCTCTCGTAACTCGCCAACCGCAAGGTCGATTTCCAGAACAATGAAGTATGATAATAATAATAGGTCCTGTTAGTTTCGACCTCTGTTCAATACCGAACAACGGGGATGTAAAACAGTTTCGCCATCTTGCCCACAAATATTCGCCGATATACACCTCACGAAGGTTTCCCTCTAGAATATTCATCGCAAACACTGGAGGTGGACCGCCCAATCTTGTTTCACGATCATCGCGTCCTCGAACTTGACACGCTTTATACGTTCACCAACTTCTATTATTATCATTGCTGCTTTTATTATAATAATATTATTATTATTATTTCCATCATTGTTATTGTCTTGATGTCCTAACAGACGTAAAGAATAGGGCAGACGAAACGTGGCTACTGTTACGTTGACGTGTACACCAAAATCGTGTCGCAATCGATATTTTGGAATATATGTATGTGTGTGTATATATATATATATATATATATATATATGTATGTATGCATGTATCTATTTATTCAATGATGGCCTTCTGCCAGGTTGAGTAAAATTTTGGCACTTCCGCGACTTTTTTTCGTTCATTCTTTATTTCACAACAACAATAACAATGATAATAATAATAATAATAATAATTATTATGAATACTATACAATCCTCGGCTCCTACCCGGCACCTATGACAGTCCTACCGACGTATGGCGAGTATGATTTGCTTCTTCTTTTTATTATTATTATTATTATTATCAACCCCTAGAACTCCAACATTGTTTTCAGCATTGGTCGCTTATTAGACTACGTTACAGTATGCGAAAAAATCTGGAAAAATTCTTTACCCTCCTTTGGACCCCTGGCTAACGGATAAAATTTTTGCTGTGCAAAAAAAAACATTACTCAACAATCTTTTTTTCCAAAAACCCAATTTGCGTAGGCCATTGAGCTCGGAAATCTTAAAAATTCATGTCTTACGATGTTTTTCGTTTAGAAATACAAGTCAAAAGGTTTTTTCCGCGCTATATGACATAATTTTCGACAAAAACATATGCGGAATTTTGCGACTGAGAATAAGATATTTATTTTGCAAATTGAAAAATTATAATTTCAAGACCGCCATATGTAGTCTATGACGGAGCGGGAAAATTGGAAAAATTTGTATGCCTGCTAAGTGATATTTTTTGAAAACATTCATTGAAAATATTTTAATATTGAGTTGTTTAGTAGATTTTTTTTTGTAAGTTAGGAGTAGGTAATTTAGTGACATTATTAGAAAATTTGTTTAGATAAAATGTGATCGTGTATTTGAGCATCAGAAGTTTTTTTTTATTAGTCAGATTAACAGTTTCGACGGCGGTGCAATATTTGTTCGTGTTCATATATATATATATGCAAGACGGCGAATTCGCAGTTGTTGTTATCAACCCCCCCCCCCCCCCCGTGCAGAATAAATTGGGTCGAGTCAGTGGCTTCCGTTCGCACGCGGATATGCAAAAAAAGAGGAAAAAATGAAGACAAAAAATAGCCTTTTCATCTCTTCCGCGTGTCTCAGACTTACCGGACACTTTCGTTGTGTGCGCGTTTGCGCGAATATCGAGCCCGCCAAGACGGAAGGAAATTTCGAATTGTTCGTATCAATAATAATAATATTAATGAAAGTAATATGTATAATTAATCATTTTTGTACTCAATTATCGCAAATACTATTTCATTTTATACTCAAATATCGCAAATACTATTTATCAATACTCAATTATACTCAATTATCGCAATACTATTTCAATATATTCATAAAAACAATAACAACAATAATGTTGACAAATAATCTTAGCAATAATATTAATAATAATTTTTATCTCACATACTTTTATTGCCGTCATGGTATATTAATAACAACAATAATAACGATGCTCGTATAACATTAATAATAATATAACAATTGCAATACGACTGCAATACCAGTAATAATAATAATACTAATAATTAACACGATAATAACAATGTACGACGGAACCAAAAAAATGACATTTAAAAATAAATTCGTAATCGTTTTTACACCTTGCCGGATTATTATTGTTATTGTCATCATTATCACGAAAATTATCGTCCGAATAACCGGAGCGGTGTTGCAACTCTTGACCTAATTTTTTCTCCGCATCGACCTGAGAAAAGAAAGAAAAAAAAAAGTTCTCTGCCCTCGTTGGACCCGCGATATTTCGATGAAAAATGAATTTCCCTATGGGAAAACGAGCACTTGTCCGTAGATGCGAGAGAGCTCCGCAACTCGACGATGCGAAAACGACATATTTACTTTTTCGAGAGCTTTCGCGAAATCGCGCGTTCGAGACATTTCGAAAGCTTTCCATGCTCGGCCGAGCCTCGGACTTTGAAGTTGAATTAAAAAAAAAAACGCATCGGAATGAAGTAGGCGAAACGAGGAGCGTGGAGAGAAACTTTGTGAAACGTTTTCACTTGTGAAGTAGGCTCGGGGTATAAGAGCGAAGTAGTAACTGCCCAGTTAAAAATCGCTAACGGTCGAGATCCGAGCCCGGTTCTAATCCTTGAAAATTGAGGAGGAGCAGGGGAGGGAGAGAGAGAGAGAGAGAGAGAGAGAGAGAGAGAGAGAGAGAGAGAGAACTCGATAAGAGCGATAGCATTCAATTTCACGGTACACGTCAGCACTTTGTGCTCGAAAACGCATGATTGAATTAACTTTTATAAAAGGATGGGATGAAATGAATTATACTGCGATTCATAAATTACCGTAACACTTTGAAATATTTAAAACTGATGAATTCATAATTACAAAGCGTGACTGCGTAAAATAAAATTAAATGTGACTTCTCTCTCTCTCCCTCTCTCTCTCTCTTTCACCCACGAACACACACGCCTTTTTATTCAATTACGAATTTTCATAAATAAAATAAAATTGTACTTTTCTGACACGGTGAAAATGATAATAAATCAAAGAGGTTTATGCACCTTCATTGGTTATTATCCGTCGCATTTATTCATTGTATTGTACGTATAAAAATATAATTTATATTTGTGATTTAAATATCCTCGTTAAAAAAACCCTATAATAAAAGTACAAAATGATCTTTCTATATGTTGTCGAAACTTCCAACCTTGGCATGCAACGAAAATGCTGTTTTGTATATTTTATCAGCTTACTTTTATCGTTGTACAGAGTTGTTTTTGCACATTTAGATTGTAGATAATTTAAAAAGCAGCTTAAGAAATGTTTAGGGCATTTTGGAAAGCGTTGTTCTTCCAGCTAAGATTTTGCGAAACGATGCAAATTTGAGTTTCATTTTACAAATCATTTTTACAATTTAATTTCTACATTTCAATTTTTACATTTTGAATTTTCCCTTTTGATTTTTGCATTTCAATTTATTGTTCAAATATAAATAAATTTGATACGAATATATTTCCATTACAGCAACTTGTCATAAAATCTTTTTATCCTCGCAAAATGTCCCAATACTACCCCAATTCCAAAGAAACTAATCCCTTTTCGATAACGCATCGCTCACGCGATTGTCATTCTCGAACCCTCCGTAAATGTATGCAACAAAAATAATCGCGAAGTACAACGCAGAAGAGAAGAAAAAAGCGGAAAATAGAACACCGGTCGGACGTTCCATGTGCGCCTGTGCCCTGATAATGAGACCAATGAATGGAAAGTAGGGCACAACGGGGAGCGCACAGCAAAAGCGTGTAGCTCAAGTGCATGCGAACTTTGTAAGTCACACATGGATATATATACAGGGTGATTCACACTATCAGGGATCCCTTCACGAGCATGTGTTTTTTTTTGTCGCGCGACAAAAATTCGCCGATATATTCGGGCTCAAAGTCCAAATAGTGAAGAATGGCACAGTAGTTGCTCACGCGCAGAACATGCAAGCTGGATCGAGCTCAGCTTCGAATCTACGTTCGGAAAAGTCAATTTTTTTCTTAACATTTTTTTTTTCTAAAACATAACGAACACGGAGACCCGCTTTGCAATTTGACAATGTGATTCAATCTTTTTTGCTTATCATTTAATATTTGAAGAAAGAAAGAACTTGCGCGCGATAAACTACTGTACCTCTGATTACTCAGCGTCGGGCTCAGCACGGAATATCTCGGCCAATTTTCGTCGTACGACATTTTTCAAAAAAACTTTGTGCTCGTCATGACACGCCCTATATACTCACAAAGAGAGGCCCAATAGTTGTGCATCATTGGATATATATTAGGGTGGTTCAAAAAAGAAATATTTTTTTTTCGCGGTACACAACGGAAAATGTTACTACGTTATGAAAAAGTAATTCATACAAAATTTAAGAGGTCTAAACATTTTTCTACGTAGCGCTCAAACGACTTAATTTTTTTCCTTTCGATTTTTCGTAAATTTTTTCCCACGCCAATAGACATCACAATAATGTAATTCCAATAATTTATCCAACTTATGTTGAAAGAGATTTTCGCTGAACTGAGTTTGATTTTTCGATGAATAATTTTTTTTCAATACTATCTACTCGAATCGTAATTTTTGTAACCTTTTGAAATTGATGCAAGGTTGAGAAATTCCTATTCCGCTTTCGCTCGAAATATTAGTTATTTTGTCGATAACGTTTTGTGTACTCTTTCGAACAGAAAATTTAAGAGCATTGTGATGGTGAAAAATATACTCAATGCTTCTCTATTCGTGGGTAACTTTCGCTCCACAAATTCTTCGATATCCGACCCAATCAGATAAATTTCGGCACTTTCACTACCGTCCACACCCGCGAACATTTTTTAGATTTTTATTTTTACGTGTACTGTGACGTATCTCAATACGTTTGTAACTCTCGAATCCGTATGACTTTGTTTTCTTACTCCTAAACAACACATTACTCCCAAAAAAACACGCATCCTTGTTAGACGTTCAGTGATGTAAACACCGTGTTCTTGTTCATCAAGTGGTTGATATAATTTTCACAGCCGAATTACGTATAATTATTCTTAATCTGCAAATACAAATTGTTTATGGTGAAATAAACTATTTAAATAAAAATTGTGTATTGTTACAGAAAAAATAAAATCAAGACTTACATTGGATCGCGAACTGACATTTTCTGCATTGAGATAAAAAAAATGAATACTCCGATAATCATGAAAAAGGCGTTTGAGCACTAACTAAAAAAATGTTTAGAACCCTCAAATTTTGTAAAACTGTTTTTCTTAACATAGTTCAATTTTCCGTTGAGAAAAAAAATCGTGTGCGTCACCGTCGATATTCACGTTGAATTAAGCGAGATTCCAAATGTGTATGATGTATCTGGTCGTTGCGCAAACAACGAATGAAAGGATTCCTTCCATTGCAGCTCACAGACTCTCGTCATCTCGCGGAACAAAAAGCTAAAGCACACAGCAGCCTCGCAAATCCATCCTCGTGCACACTCGTTCAATTACATCGCACGCTTCGTTTGTGCCTCGTCTCAGCTTACGATCGATCTTTCCGAGCGACCTAACCGTTTTTTATTTGCGTTTCGAAAATACAGTAGGTACAGAAACTATCAGTACACCCCTTTTTTCTTAAATACCGCTTCGAAAAAAGCAGAATATTTTGGTAAATCATTTCATTCGGTAACCCATTCCCAATAGAAGAATGCCCAATAAGGAAAATTCATAAAAAACATTTACAAAAATACCATAGTGAAAGAAATTGCACAGTAACGCTTTCAAGATACATTTTGATGTTAATGGTCAAATTCACCCAATAAAAAGTCTTTAAGGGCCGAAAAGGTCATTTTCACCGAGTTTTTTCGTCTAAATGATTCATTTGGGATTTGAAAAAAGGGCATGTTATTGAGCATACATTAAGGGGTTACCCCCACTTGCGATTTTGAAAAAATCGATTTTTTTATAGCATTTTTTTGAAGTGCAATTTGAAGTGCAGTTTTTTTGATGCCCGGAATAGATGACTCTATGTAAGTTTACAAAAAAAAATATTTTCTTCGTGTAATCTGAAATTGAAACTTTAAACGCGTTTTTCTCAAAATGGCATTTCTGAAGTCGGTGACCAAGATTACTCGAACACTAATGAACCGATCTTCTTGAAATTTTGTAGGCTTATTTAATACATTAAAATGTAGTCTTTAATCGTTCGATTTTTTTTTTCGAAAAAAAAAATGGCCGTTTTATAGCCAAAAAACAGCCGTTTTTTTTCGTTAAAATCGAACCATTAACTTTGACTGTCCGCCATTTTGTGAAAAATGAATATTTTTTAAAATCCTTCGATTAAAGACTAGTTTATACTTATATTTGACTAAATCCATCCGCATTTTTTTTTTCAGGTGATCCACTTCGCCGCAATGTTGGTCACCGCAAACCGTATATATAAAAACATTATTTCATTGACGGCCATTTGCCACTAAACAATGTAATATTTTTCAATAAAAAAATTACTGAAAGTTCTTCACGATGTGTTCTTTAAGATGGTATATTGATCGGTTAAAAATTTTTTGTAGTTTTCTTTAAAACAATTCATGAAAAAGGCTTTTTTTTGCGCTACAAGTGGGGGTAACGCCTTAAACTAATTTCGTGTAAATTTAGATTTCATAAAAACAAATAAAAACGAACTACGTTATTGAGGTATAGTAGAGGCTCTGTATAAAAAATTTCGTCCAACGGCCGAGTCGACAACTAACAATGGTTGGTGTGAAAAATAACAACAAAAAAGTTTCATAATCTATATAAATATAATTCTCGCTGTACGTAGCCGGTTTGCGAAAAAAAAAAACATTTTCACAAAATGGCAGGTGTTAAAAAAAAGTGGAATTTTGGCTAAATTTTTGCTTATATTCGGAGGCTTAAAAAATACTAAATTCGAACAAAACGGCTGTGTACAACAATAGCTACTGCAATTACGAAAATTTTATTTTTTCAAATTGAAAATCGGACTATTGTAGCTAGAGTTATGATTCCGGCCAGACCGAGAAAAGTCGTTTCGAGAAGAGCGCAATTGAAAGTTTAAGTATACGTGTTGCGCAACCTGATTTTATTAAATCGTCATATACTTTAAGAAAGTGCGAAAAATTCATTTTTTCGGATAGTGTAATAGTGTAAATAGTGAATATAGTGTGACTTTTCAACAGATTTTTCAATGCAATAAAGTTCATCTACTCATTTGGTCTTGTTATATATAAAATAATTATTACTATTATCCGTATATATATGTATATAGCCTTCGTCTTTTTTCATCGGGTCGTCAGACATTATTTGTCATGGAATTGCCACTTGTCGAGTCCGTATCTACCATACTTCTCGATTCTCCTATTCATCACGCACCCTTTCTCTCCATGCTTCCTTGCTATTTCATTACTTGCTATAGTCGCTCGCTCGCTCCTTGTTACTCTTCACTTTCAAAATTGATTCTCCGTCAAGAATCGTCGCTTCTGCAAGAACGTGTATAGCTCAGAGGCTGAGAGAAGACATTATTTCCTTTATCCGGGCATCCTTTTCGAAAGTACTATCGCTCATGCTCTTTCCCTCTCTCTCTCTCTCTCTCTCTCTCTCTCTCTCTCTCTCTCTCTCTCTCTCTCTCTCTCTCTCTCTCTCTCTCTCTCTCTCTCTCTCTCTCTCTCTCCTCTCTCTCTCTCTCTCTCTCTCTCTCTCTCTCTCTCTCTCTCTCTCTCTCTCTCTCTCTCTCTCTCTCTCTCTCTCTCTTTCTCCTCTCTCTCTATGGCTTTTTCACTTCAATTAACGTGCTCCGATAGTATCGCAGCTCGGGTATTCTTGCGTACGCTTCTATAAATCTAATATCGAACGCGGATTCTGATTTCTTAAGGCGTTACGTCTGAGTAGAGAAAAATGATCGCCATTTTTTTTAATGGCTCAAGTTATATTTGAACATCATAAGGATGATGTAGAAAAGCAAATTATGGGCGAAAAATTGGAAAAAAAATAAATAAAAATGTTCAGAGTTCATTTTCCGCCTATCGGGCACTCCGGAACGCGCAAAACAGACTAGACGGTGAAAGTAGCAATTTGGAGTCGTTTGGTCCAGTCGTTATACGACTAATATACAGAGATCTATCAGCTGAAGACCATGGGATTGAAGTTTGCATCGTTGAAATGCATCCAATTTTTTTTTCAATTTTTTATTTTCATTATTACCCAAAATCATATTTTGCAAATTTGTTGTAGATCGCTCAACAAGACTCCGTAAAAGTGTTTGCGTGGTTTTCGTGGCTCCAATGTACCAAAGGAAATTAGAGAATTAAAAAAATCATATTCGTTGCATTTCAATGTTGCAATCTTCAACGTCATTGACGACCTACTATAAAGATGCTTCCGTGAGCACACGCCGAATTCAAATGAGAGCTCCAATTCCGTCGTGCGGACGATAGCCCCTAAATCAATTTTCAAACTTTCAACGCGTTTTTCTCGAAACCACGTTTTTGCAATCGGGAGGACGCATGATTCGGTCATGTACATGAAGTTTGCATCGTTGCTATCCAACGGTTTCATTTTTTTTTTCGATTTTGTTTGGTTGGTCCCGGTGGTTGTAAATATTTTTTATTCATTTTACCATATTTTTTTAGCAACTAGAGCCGAACTGACCAAGAAAAAATAGAAAATTACAAAATCGAAAAAAAAAATGAAACCGTTGGATAGCAACGATGCAAACTTCATGTACATGATTCGGTCAGTTTTCACCCGATTGACTTGAAATTTTAATTGTAGCCTGTTAGATATAATCTGTTAAGGCGTTACCCCCACTTGTAGCGCAAAAAAAGGCCTTTTTCATGAATTTTTTTAAAGAAAACTGCAAAACTTTTTTAATCGATCAATATACCATCTTAAAGAACACATCTTGAAGAACTTTCAGTAATTTTTTTATTGGAAAATATTACATTGTTTAGTGGCAAATGGCCGTCAATGAAATAATGTTTTTATAAACACGGTTTGCGGTGACCAACATTGCGGCGAAGTGGATCATCTGAAAAAAAATGCGGATGGATTTAGTCAAATATAAGTATAAACTAGTCTTTAATCGAAGGATTTTAAAAAATATTCATTTTTCACAAAATGGCGGACAGTCAAAGTTAATGGTTCGATTTTAACGAAAGAAAACGGCCGTTTTTTGGCTATAAAACGGCCATTTTTTTCGAAAAAAAAATCGAACGATTAAAGACTACATTTTTATGTATTAAATAAGCCTGCAAAATTTCAAGAAGATCGGTTCATTAGTGTTCGAGTAATCTTGGTCACCGACTTCAGAAATGCCATTTTGAGAAAAACGCGTATAAAGTTTCAATTTCAGTTTACACGAAGAAAATATTTTTTTTTGTAAACTTACATAGAGTCATCTATTCCAGGCCCATACAGAAGTATGGGCCCGGATACTTATACTTCAAAAAAATGCAATAAAAAAAATCGATTTTTTCCAAATTTCAAGTGGGGGTAACCCCTTAATTGTAGCCTCTTAGATAGAATCTATTAAGAAGCACGCACGATTTTTACGATCCATCAACAGTCCTTGGTTTTATAAAGTGATCAAGGCCGAATTTTTAGAAAAAAAAATGATTATACATGATGCCATTTTGTGAAAAAACTATATTTTTCAATAATCGTGTGTAGGTACTTCTCTAGCAGAAACGATGTCAGTAACGAATTGTTTCTTCTATTCTGGACGGGAGGGCGATTTTGGTACGTTAGAATCCCCCACAGCATGGTACCACGGACCTTTCGCAATAAATTATGCAATTTTTTTCTTTTGAACTTCCTAAATTTCCTTCGACGGATCTACGCTATAAAAATGCCCTGAACATTTTTTACGCTCTTAACGATTTACATCCTAAGTCCACGGAATATGATTTTCAATAATAATAAGAGTAAGAATTAAAAAAAAAATCGTTGCGTTCCCACGATGCAAACTAAGTTTATGGCTACAAAGTGTTTGAACGATTTACAGAAACTAAATTTGCTAAATAAAACATTGGGCGATTTGAACCACAGTGAGTTTTCGTTGCGTCCTGACGATGCGAACTTTAACATCATTATAAAAAAGTGTCTTATGGGTAGGTGAGTCTTAATTGGGCAACACAATATTGGCAATTTTGTATCCCCTCCACGACCCCTAAAGATTTCATTGACCCCCAACCGGTCTCATGCGTCGCCCGACTATAACGAACGCCCCTTAATGAGTCTCCATCTCTTTTGCCGCGGCGATTAACGCGGCGCGATTTCTCTGCAACGAGGGCAATCTAACGAATGTAGGACGGGGCGAGTCTGCGACACGGCTAAATTTAATTTGAGAATCGGTCGAGTTCGAGCACGAATAGTGCCCACGCAAGCTGTCAGTTCGTTCCGCGAGCCTATCCAACCCTTCCGGATCGTAAAGCTCTCGGGTCGGAGTTTCTTCGGCCTTTTTTCTCGTTGAATCCAGCGATTGGGGAACGTTAATCGAGCTCGGAGTGTTGGGGAAGGCGAAAAGATTCTCGTGTAGAGCGTGTTTTTTGGATTACATTTTTTTTTCGTGTAAACGAAACGTGACTCGTCAGTTTTTTTTTCGAAGCTTCGATGGCAACGTCAGCACGTGCGAGGCGTTATTTCGCTCCGAAGTCTCATTAACGCGTGTACAATTCGCGTAGCACGTGGCCGCATTGTGCGATAAATAAATACGCTCGATATTGGCTCGGAGCCAGCGGCCATAGTGGTTCCATTTTCCCCGGCTGGTACGGGAACGGTCGAGAAGCTTTCCTGGATCGTGAAGTTTCGACTTTTTATCAAACTGTCTTTTTTTGGATCTGGGCTATTGTCGAATGACCGAGAACTTCGACCGGTAGTGAGAATACCGGAAATCACAGTGAGAAAAAACGTGGTGACAAATGGTACGAGACGATAGAAAGTAGATGGTGAAAGACCAACGTTGAAGGACCAATGTTGAAACATTTACATTTTAAGATCGCAGAAGGCTGGTGAAAGTTGAGGCTACTTTTTGGCTTATGGGCGAACAATTGTTGTAGACATGGGTCAGCTACATTGCGACCGCCGATAAACTGCCAATAAACCTCCGCTAGTCTTACCGTACGAGATAGTATGAGAAGATTAAAAGTAGATGGTGAAAGATAAATGGTAAAAGATCAATGGCAAAACAACTGGAGTGCTAGATAGCAAGAGGACCGTAAAAGAGGAGGCAACTGTATGGCTCATTGGCAGGACAATCCTCATAGATATGTGTTACCTATATTGTGATTGTCGATAAACTGCCAATAAACCCCAGCTAGTTTTACTGTACTAGATAGTACAAGACGATCAAACGTAGATGATGAAGGATCATCAATGGTAAAACATCAGTGCAAGATAGCACAAGCATGGTACAAGATGAGGCCACTTTATGGCTAATTGGCAGGTCAATCCTCATAGACATGTGTCACCTACATTGTGAACGCCGATAAACTGCCAATAAACCCCAGCTGGTTTCACTGCACGAGCTAGTACGACAGGATAAAACGTAGATGGTGAAAGATAGATTGTGAAAGATCAATGGTAAAACATCTCAGTGCAAGATAGCAAAAGGATGGTAAAAGATGAGGACACTCTATGCCTCATTGGAAGGAAAATTCTGATAGAGCTGTTGTCAGCTACGTTGTGATCGCCGATAAACTACCAGTAAACCCCAGCTGCTTTTACTGGATGAGATAGTACGAGAGGATAAAGCGTGTATGGTGAAAAATCGACGATGAAAGATCAATGGCAAAACACGTCCAGTTCAAGATAGCAAAGGGATGGTGAACGATGAGGCCACTTTATGGCTCATTGGTAGAACAATTCTGATAGAGTGGTGTCAGCCACCTTGTGATTGCCGACAAACTACCAATAAACGACTGCTAGTTTTTCTGTACTCTCTTCCAACATAAAAACTATCGAGTTATCTCTCAGTGCACGTATTTCGCGTCGCCGGTTTCGATGGGCGACGGTTGTATGAGGTTCGACACTAAAAAAGTCGATCTATTTTAGCGTCGGCCATTTGGATTTTACATACAACCCGTGAAAATGTGGGTACCGGTGGTTTCGTTAGTGTGGACCTTCATGTACCTGGTACAATCGAGGTTCCCGACCTTAAGTTTGAAAAATGGCGATGCGGAAACGGTTGACGAGAACGAATCGCGATCAACGGATGCTCAAGGTATTTTACAAGACACGTGAATTTCTTGCGATGATTTTCGGACGTCCGGTTTTTTTTACTCCTTTGACTACTTTCGTTTGCCGTTTGGGTCGATCTGCGGCTGCTACGTACGTGGAATGTCGTAAACCTTCTACGAAGCTTTGGAGTACTCCAGTACGGTTAGCTAATTCCGGCGTTTCAATGCTTCGAGTGCTATACTCTTGAGGCAATAATTCATTCCGAGTACCTAAAACCTATATACATACACGGCAAAACCGATATACGTAGATGCGATAGCGAACTTTGCCTCTGCGCGTTCGGGCTGTTCACCATTATTTCGTGGGTGGCCGCGATGCGGGCTTTGTCCCGTACGTACAATACGTTGCGTTCGCCCATGGGAATCTTTAAACGCTCCGTGCCAATGGATACGGTTGTACCGGGTGTCCCAAATTGTTCACAGCCTTCGGACGTTGGGTGGGCGGGGAGATCGCAAAACTTCGAGGCGAAAAGTTCTTACGCATTTTTCTATCCGATGCACAGATAGTGAGATATCGGACGGCAAGTGACGACCAATCGGATGCGCGTCTGCGGCGAAACGTACCGCTTGGGTAGCAATGAGCGGTTCCGCCACGCCCCGTGCTAACGAAGCGTGTGGGCCTGAACGGAGTGGGGGACTGGCCGGCCCGCCTGATTGGCTGTTATTAATTGTTCGTTAACTCAACAACGGTGCTTCGGAGAGCAAAACGGCTGAGGACTTTTATCTTCCAAATTTTACGACCTATCTAAAAGAACTAGATCTAAGGCTACCTCCGGACACCCCATGTAGAGCAACGAAGTGAAGACCTACGGAGCGTTCTGCTACAGCGTTCTCACCGCGTCGTATTACCGACATCCCGGGGCTGGCAATTGTCGCTCTCGTTGACCGATCTCTACATACCTATAGTCGCCCATACAATGGGTACCATACCGAAGTTATGCGGTTATTGCGATCACCGCGTATTCCGACTCTCTCTCTCTCTCTCTCTCTCTCTCTCTCTCTCTCTTTCACTCACTATCGCCGTAACCTACCTACATATCCTCGGTAGCGGTACACAAAGCACATCGGCCTATGGAATATGGGTTTCTATGATTTACCGAGGGTTCGACGCGTGTTTGCTATATGGGAATGAGCGCATCGACTGAATAATAACCGAAGCTGACATCGAACCTGCGGTTTTGTGTCATCAGACCACGAAATAATGACTATATTTCTCAAAGCTTGAACTCTTCGGGATCGATCTGAACATTTCTCACATTTTCATCCCAAAATCTACCCCGTTTCGGTTCACACAGTACCGGTTTTGGCCAGTTCATTCCTCCTCGACCTCGTCGTATTTTCGGATGCGTTTGCCCCCGATTACTCTGGAAACCGTCTGAACGGTATAACCGGAAGGAGCCGAAGTCTTGGGGCAGGGGGTCGTTCGGTAAAACGTATAAAAACCCCGGACGGCACAAAACAGCTACCTAATAGCATCGCTCCCGGGTCAACACAGCACATACAGCAAAGGGAGATCGCTTTTGCGTACACACACACACACACACACTCACATATGCATGTATACGAACGTCGTTACGCAAATTGGCATTTGGCCGTCGCTCAGCAACGTCCCAAGAATCTTATTCGATGCTTTCAAATGCTCCCGCCACCGACCCTTCATCCCCTACGTCAAGTTTCTCGTTCTCGTTAAGGACGAGAAAATTCCCCGCTTAGGGAGAGTTGAAAAACTTGGAGCGAGCAATACATATTTTATTGTTGGAACACAATGCTCCGGCCATTGTTGAAATTCGCTGTTCCTTTTTTCATCCGCGGTTACAGATTGTTGTCCGTGTTCACACACACACACGCGCGCACACACACACACACACACACACACGCGCGCACACGCACACACGCACGCACACACACACACACACACACACACACACACACGCACACACGCACACACGCACACACGGACACACGCACGCACGCACGCACGCACGCACACACGCACGCACACACGCACACACGCACACACGCACACACGCACGCACGCACGCACGCACGCACACACGCACGCACGCACGCACGCACACACGCACGCACGCACGCACGCACGCACGCACGCACGCACGCACGCACGCACGCACGCACGCACGCACGCACGCACGCACGCACGCACGCACGCACGCACGCACGCACACACACACACACACACACACACACACACACACACACACTACTCCAAAAAATTTAAGCAAAAGACAATTTCTTACTTTTTAAAAATGTTTTTTGCAGCGCTATATCCGTGTGAAAAATGATCGTATCGAGATGAACAAAAAGCAATTTGACGCATGAAGTTTCTAGTTTTGAGATCTTTTGGCAAACATTTTTTGTGAGCTACGGTTATCGCGCATTCATAAGAAATTGCGCGAGACAAAAATTTACCAAATTTTTTAGTTTTTTTTTTCAATGGTCCGCGGGCTCGGGAATGTTTTTTTTTTTCAGTTATATCAATGCATAGGTCAGTTAGCTTGTCTATTTGTTTTTTTTGTCTCTTCACGTCAATTTTTTGCTGAGATATCCGACTTTGAATAAAAAAGGATCCTTTTGTCTTTGATCGACATCTCAGCAACCAATCATCGCACAGGCAACGGGAAAGGGCAGCTTTGAAAACTGTAATAACTTCCTACAAGACTCTTTCATTGATTTTTCTAAATTTCATTCTTAACATTAATTTGAAAAAAGTACAAAAAATGACTTTTTGTGGTTTTCAGTAAATCTACCCCACTTCACAAATATTGATGGAAATACTAATCTTGCCAGGTTTTTTGTCAGCTTAATGTACCCCCAATAGACCAAACCCAAAGTTTTACAAAACGATTAAAGGAACGATTAAAAGGAGTTCATTAAAGGTATTGAAGGAGTGTATTAAAACGATTAAAGGAGTGCATTGTTCCTAAACATCGTGTAATCACCATCAAAATAAAAATACCAATTTTGTCGACTTTCTTCACAACTTTGCACTAGTTACTTGTTAAATTTGGGAAAAATGAAATTCGAAGAATGAAAAATATATATATGGGTCATTCCATGTCAAATCGACAAATTTTTTACCTGACCCCCTTTGATTTCGCTGAAAATTTTCTATCTTTTTCTACCCCCCGAAAGTTATTTTTCAGAATTTTTTCAAATTTTTTTTCCCGACTCAAAAAAAGTTATGAATTTTTGAAAAAAACCGCTCTTTTATTTTTAAATTGCCAGAACTTTTTCAAAAATTGACCGTTTGGGAACTTTTTTTTTTCAAAATTTTTGTTTTTAAATGTAGTTTTCGAAAAAAAATATGAAAAAATTTTCAGAATCCCAGATATATGAAATATTTTAGTTTTTTTGAAAAAACCGTAATTTTCTCAAAGTCCGACCGTTTTTTTTTTTTTTTATTTTGCTCTAAAAATACTTCAACTAATTCTGCAATGATCCCCGTTAATCAAAAGATGTGACGACAATCGCTTCTAATTTTTTTTCTTGATTATAAAAAAATTTTTGTTGAATTTTTGCTGATTTTATATAACTTTGTTATGAAATTTTTTTTATTTCCTCGTGAAACCTCAAAAGTTAAAAAATAAAATTTTATTGGAGAATTTCAAGTGATTATCGTCCAAGAAATTGTTATTTAAAAAAAAAATAATAATTTTTTTCTCTCATTGACGTTATTTTTTTACTCTTATGGACGTTTTTTTTTGGTACTGAAATATGACAACTTAACGTCATTTTGGTACTGAAACATGACAAAATAACGTCAATGAGAGAAAAAAATTATTTTTTTTTTTAAATAACAATTTCTTGGACGATAATCCCTTGAAATTCTCCAATAAAATTTTATTTTTCAACTTTTGAGGTTTCACGAGGAAATAAAAAAAATTTCATAACAAAGTTATATAAAATCAGCAAAAATTCAACAAAATTTTTTTTATAATCAAGAAAAAAAATTAGAAGCGATTGTCGTCACATCTTTTGATTAACGGGGATCATTGCAGAATTAGTTGAAGTATTTTTAGAGCAAAATAAAAAAAAAAAAAAAACGGTCGGACTTTGAGAAAATTACGGTTTTTTCAAAAAAACTAAAATATTTCATATATCTGGGATTCTGAAAATTTTTTCATATTTTTTTTCGAAAACTACATTTAAAAACAAAAATTTTGAAAAAAAAAAGTTCCCAAACGGTCAATTTTTGAAAAAGTTCTGGCAATTTAAAAATAAAAGAGCGGTTTTTTTCAAAAATTCATAACTTTTTTTGAGTCGGGAAAAAAAATTTGAAAAAATTCTGAAAAATAACTTTCGGGGGGTAGAAAAAGATAGAAAATTTTCAGCGAAATCAAAAGGGGTCAGGTAAAAAATTTGTCGATTTGACATGGAATGACCCATATATATATTTTTTTGTAAATTTGTAAAACATTTCAGAAAACAATACTGACTCATATTAGACACGATTAGGCCATTGCGTACCATAATTTGACTCATCCTTAGCTGCATTAATTGAAGGTTTATACTCCCAAGTTGTATTCACTACTGGATTTGAGACCATTTACGGATTGATTCTCGATATTTTCTGCGAAGGTTATTAGGGTTACAAAAACAGTTTTTTTTTTCAAAATTCATCTTTTTTCGGGGAAAAAACCAGTTAACAGTGTTTTTCATTTTTTTTTGGTAAAATTTTTATAATTTTTGGTAAAAAAATTAATCAAAAGTTTTTGTAAACTTGATATTTTTTTTATTTTTCGATCAGGCCTATCCGGCATTTATCCGAGCCAAAAGTCGCTCGCTAGTGACTCGACTAATGACTTAAGTACTATTACCTGAAATGTTTTACAAATTTTTCAAAAAAAATTCTCAAGTTATACAAGTAACTACTGCAAAGTTGTGCAAACGTTTCGATGGATCAATTTGAAATTTTACAGGGCTATTGGGGGTACAATGAGCTGAAAAAAAACCTGGCAACATTAGTATTTTCATCAATATTTGTGAAGTAGTGGTACGTTTACTGAAAAACGGTAAAAAGCCGTTTTTTAATACTTTTTTCACATCAATGTTAACGTAAACAAAATTTTCTTGCTGAAAAATGAATGAAAGGGTCTTGTAGGAAATGTATTCAAGTTTTCAAAGCTGCCCTTTCATTCCCTTTGCGATCATTGGTTGCTGAGATATCGATGATCAAAGACAAAAGGATCCTTTTCCATGCAAAGTCGGATATCTCAGCAAAAAATTGACGTAGAGAGACCAAAAAAAACCAAATCGAAGCTGAATAAACGAGCCAACCGACCTATGCATTGATTAAACTGGAAAAAAATTCCCAACCACGCGGACCTTTAAAAAAAAATCAAATTTGGAAACTTTTGTCTCCTGCTATTTCTTATGATTGCGCAATAACCGTAGCTCACTTTTTTTGCCGAACGATCTCAAAACTAGAAAATTGAAGTTTTAAAATTATTTTTTTTTTCATCTCATTGTCAATACGACCATTTTTCACACAGATACAGCGCTTCAAAAAACACTAATAAAAATTCGATAAATTTTTCGTTCCTTCAATTTTTTGGAGTTGTGTATATATTGAGATATTATATAAGTTCTCCTGTTTTTTCTCGTGAAAATGAATGCTTTATTTTAAAAAATCATTTCCAATGCATTCAAACGTTTCGAAACTGTTGTGTGATCAACTCTTAACGATTCTGCAAGTTCAGCTAGCGTCTGACATGAGTCTCCATGACATAATGCCTCCAATTCAACACATCAAAATAATTATTTTTGCAGCGTCTAAACCAATCTCTGCATGTCGTTTTTGACAAAACATGGTCACTGCAAGTCTCAACAAAAATTCTGTGTACTTCAGCCTCATATTTTTCTTCACTAAAGTGGTTCACTAAAATTTCCCGCAAATACGTTTTTTAGCATGAATTTTGATATGTTTAACACTATAAAAAAAAATTGTTTCCACTTCGGTGAAGTGACATACACTGAATTCCAAGATTGCTTAACCATCTTAAACTACACATACGCAGTTCTGTTAACGCCATCTGTTGGAAAACACCGAGAACTTATTGAACGTCCTATATATGTATACACATAGATACACATATATTTATATATGTATATATATTTATATTATATATATACATATATACATACATACATACATACATACATATATACACACACATAGATACACATATATAAATATATATAAGGAGATGTCCAGTAACTATTAGCATCTTTTAGCAAATCTTGGAACCTATGGGTGTCGAAGGAAAATGTGTCTAATGGAAATTGCATTAGCATGGTGATAACGATTTTTTCTGCAGGTGGACTTGCTTCCAGGATACGAACGCCACCTTTGTTGTTTTCAATTGGAACGTTGTGTGTACCATTTGATAGGTCACACAAGGCCATTCAAGGTCATTTGAGTCGCTTTCGTTTGTGAACGGCGTTTCAATGAACGTCCGTTGCGATGAGCGTCCGTATCAAGGCAATACTGTAATCTTTCCATCGCCGGTTCACTTGCGCGTCTTGTAACTTCGAACATCTATTATACATGAAAGCCACTCAAATGACCTCGAATGACGTTGAGTTGCCCTTATAGTGGTCTCAACAACCGCTATCAGATGGTAAACATAAAAAGACAGTGTTCCAGTTGAATTAACAAAGGTGACCTCCATATCTTGGAACCGACTCCACCTACAAAAAAATCGTTATCACTATCCGATGACCCCGTCCGTACAATGCAGCTTGTGCAAACATTGTTTTCATATATCCATTCTCGAAGATATTGAAGGTGCTAATACTTATTGAACCAGCCGGTATATATACATCGATTTATTGGAAAATAGTGCTCCGAAACAAAGACAAAAGGGTGGAGAATAAAGAGCTAACGAGTTTGTACCGTCGGACACTGACCTCGCACCGATTGATCCCGTTCCGTTCGGTGACGCGCATAGAATTGAACTTGAGCGAAATGAAATGCGGCTAACAAGGCTATAGTTGCCTAAAAGCTAGTTGCCTCGATTTCCACGTCCTATTTGAAAACGCGCACCTTCGATACGTGCAACCCTGCTATTTTATTAAGCTGGGCGGGCGTGTGTGACGATCGGCCTGCAGCGCGAGAGGAAAAAAATTGATCCGGACGAATATCTTCCAAAAGTAGTTACGTTTTTTGCTGATTGCTCGTCGGAATGGGGAAGAGAGAGATTTTAATAAATGTCATAAAATTCGATAAAATGGATTCAACATAGAACATCAATTAATATTAAGTAATTACCCATCGAGATCAATGGAGTTAAAAAAAAACCTTTTTTTGTGGGAGATAATGACAACGATGAATGCTGATTGTTTAGCGTGAATGTATCAAAATGGATTTAATTAATTGGACTGGACGGCCCACTTTTATGAAATTCTAGTGGAGTTGGAATGGAATGGAAGCTATAATTTTTTAATAGCTTCAATTTCTTGCAGCTAATCCACAATACGAAAATTTGTCATTCATTTTTTTCAGCCACTTATTAAGGGCGGGGTAAAGTATTTAATTTTTTTTAATTTTTTAAATGAATGCATAATATATCAAGAATATTGTGTTAAAATTTCAAGTCGATCGGAGTAAAATTGACGAAGTTATGAGTATTTGAGCGTCTATTGCTCCATGCCGGGTTTTATACCTGGGCGGCAGCTGCGCGGCGCGCTATTGTATTTTTCAACCCCGAATAAATTTCTTGATAAACGGGCCTGTTCCGGTGTATATTAGTATACACATTAGTCTGTACATCAGTTGACCGCTGTAAAGAAGAAAGAGTTTTGCGTAGACAAACGCAAAAAGATGCTCTCGATCATCTTGATGGAAGCCTTTTGCTCTACGGACCTGGCATCGACGACTTTGAGTGAGTATAAGAAAATTATCGAGTTTTATTTTGAATTTCTAAAAATCCAAAGATAACTAAAAAATCTGAAAAAATTCATACGTATTCAGAAAAATGAACGAATCACGAAAAAAAATTGGGTTGCGGGGAAATTTGTTGACTAATTTTTTTTTTTCAACATTTTGTTAATAACATTTTGGAATTATTATTATGCAAAATTAATCTTTTGAGTACCTTTAATATGTATGAATTTTCTCAGATTTTTATGCAATCGAGAAGTGTTCTCAAACTTATGTGCAATGAGCGCAAAGCGACCAAACTCTTCTGCGTTTTTCAAACCGTTTTTCTGAGACTTGTCATATTTGAAGTCCGTGTGCACGATAACTCAAAATCTACTGGACCAATTGCTTTGAAATTTTGCACAGTACTTCTTCACATAATTCACCAGGTATTGTCGAGAGCTTTTTTGTTTTTTTTTTTATAATTACTAATTTTTCAACAACAAATTAGCCGATTTTTTTTAGCGAAAATCGGGTTTTTGGCTCCCAAGTGCTACGAAAAATCGAAAAATCGAAAAAAAAAATCCTCCCGTCATTACCTCGAGAAACATCTCCTTTAACAAATGCATTTTGATTTTTTTGTTTCAGATGATTCTGTTGCGAGTTATGGGCACACCGCAAACCAACTTTTTTTCGAGGCGCCTCCGGGGTTTAATTTTCACTCGCTCAATTTTGAATATTTTGCAATGCAAATTTAGGAGAATGTTGTTCAAATGTTACTTTATTATATGTAAATTTTTCAATAAACGAACACTATTTGTTATGCCAAAAAATCTTAAAAACATGCCTTTTTCGCCGAATTAACTTTACCCCGCCCTTAAGAGATCTTGAATTTAAGGTTGTTATGGGGTTTAGCCATCGGGGGTGAAGTACGAGGGGAGCGCCCTAAGCTTATGCACGGAATCGATTGACTGTTCCTAACTGTTAGCTTTCAAATAATTGTCATATTAAACGTACGTTTTCGATCGATTATGCTACATCTATTTGTAAAAATATGCATTTTTGAACATTCGGTGATCACATTAAGTGTTTTCATTACTTTGTATATATACGTGGGTCATTTGACAAGTACCTAGCCTCACCGCTAGATGGTGCCACTATTGCAAGAGAAATACACTATAGTGTAGTACCGTCTTGTAGACGGCTACTGACAAAATTTCAGCCGGATCGGACTTGTAGTTCTCTTTTGAGAGCGTGTGAAAGCAAGTGTGTCCGTTGATTTTTGAAAGAATGGAGAAAGAACAATATCGGTCGGTGATTCGATTCTTGTTTTTGGAAGGGAAATCGCGCAGTGAAATTAAAGAACGCTTGGATGCAGTGTATGGGGATGCTTCTCCTTCGATGGCGACCGTTAAATTTTGGTATAACGAGTTTCAACGTGGTCGTACGTCGGTTTTTGATGATCCACGCCCAGGTGCTCCAAAAACAGCCACTACGGAGGAGAACGTGACAAAAATACACGATATCGTTTTGTCAGACCGCCGATTAAAGGTGCACGAGATAGCTGTGATAGTAGGCATCTCAGAAGAACGCGTGTGGCATATCCTACATGAGACTTTGGGCATGAGGAAGCTGTCGGCAAGGTGGGTGCCGCGTTTGCTGACTGCAGACAACAAGCGCATTCGTGTGACCACTTCAGAGCAGTGTTTGGGTTGGGTTGGAGCTGTTTAATCGCAATCCAAAAGAGTTTTTGCGTCGTTACGTGACTGTCGACGAAACATGGATTCACTGGTATACTCCAGAGACCAAGGAACAGTCAAAACAGTGGACCTTACCCGGTGAACCTGCTCCAAAGAAGGCGACGACGGTCCCGTCGGCTGGAAAGGTGATGGCCACTGTTTTCTGGGATTCTCAAGGTGTGATTTTTATTGACTACCTGGAGAAGGGCAAGACGGTCACGGGACAGTACTACGCCGAACTATTGAGCCGATTTAACGTCGTGTTAAAAGAAAAACGGCCCCATCTGTCGAGAAAGAAAGTGCTTTTCCACCATGATAATGCACCTGCTCACACCTCCGCGCTCGCCACGGCTAAATTGGTCGAATTACGCTATGAACTGCTGCCCCATCCACCGTATTCTCCAGATTTGGCTCCGTGCGACTTTTTTTTGTTTCCGAATCTAAAAAATTCACTGGCCGGGAAGAAATTCCACTCTAATAACGAAATAATCGCCGCCACGGAGGCCTATTTTGCAGACCAAGAGATAACATTTTTTTCAACGGGGTTAAAAAAATTGGAACACCGCTGGGCCAAGTGTATTCAACTAAAAGGAGACTACATTGAAAAATAAATTTTATTTTTAGCAAAATTTTGGTGTTTTCATTTGTAGGCTAGGTACTTATCAAATGGCCCACGTATTTTCTATAACTTTTTCTCGATCAATTAACGCGAAACGAATTGGCAACATCGTAAATCGTGGTATATCATAATGCGCAGGTTGGGAGAAGTGTCGCGAAATTAGAGACATATGCGCCCCTTTCGTAACCTCAATATCGGCCCCAGGAGCTGTCAAAAATGATTATCGGTCCGTGTAAGAAAAATTCCGCTGGAAAGAAAAATGTGTACTAAAGCTGTCTATAATCTCGAAGAAATAAAAAACTTCAATAATGTTCCGATATTAAAAAAAAAAACTCGTGTATGAAAAAAAAATCCGGGTTATTTTGTCTTTACTTAGAAATGTTTAGAAATGTATAATTTCTGAATATAGTTATCAAATTAATATTAAGTAATTATTACAAATTAAGAGAATAAGTACCAACAATATTCGTTATTAATTATCCTGACCGTGTAGTTTGAGGTTCCCGGGCATAATTACCGAATACCGATAAGATAGGTAGCATTTGTGCCGTCTACGACGTTGCCACGATTGCACAGTCTAATATGTTGTGTGCTTGATTTTCGCACAAATTTGCTATAAAAAACATCAATAATTTTATAACGGTACTGTGAGTTCTTATTTTCACGGTACCAAGGGTTAGTCCGATAATTATTTGGACCGTACCAATTGCTTCAGTTCCGTGGTAACATTCACTCAGCAGATATTAGTAATATACTGAAAAATGATCGGGAGTTTTCCATAAGCGTAATGTATTTAGCCCACGAAACACGTCGAGTTGCCGATTTTTTTTTCTAGAAAAGCAGCAAAGAGGTTATAAAGGTGCAGAAAAAATGTCAGCTCGGTGGTAAGATGTTGCCTTAAGCCCATAACAACCCCAGAAAGACAGTCATGATCATCACGCCGTGCATACAATTAATGAAACAAATTTTACAGCATATTGACTACATGTCATGATGCAAAGCCGTAAACTCATTTAGTATAGTGAATGTACAAAGCATTTTGATCTCAATATGTCGTTTACAAATGCATCGTACGTTTGGAGCACGTTGAACTCATATCGCTGTGCTGAAGTGTCCACAATTAATATCTGCAAATTTTACGTCATATGGAAGTCATCCGATGACTTGTGTTGATGAATTCACTGGGTTAGCACTGGTAGTAGACATGCCATGCAACCAGTATGACGGCGATATGCGTGTTTGTCAGTGATACATTCGATGGACGCAACATGACGGTGACATGCGTGTTTCTCAGTGATACATCCTATGACGGCGATATGCATGTTTCTAAGTGACACATTCGTTGAGCGCAATATGATGGCGATATGTATATTTTGTCAGTGATACATCCCACGAGCACAATATGATGGCGATATGCATGTTTCTCAGTAATACATTCCATGACGGCAGTATGCATGTTTTCAGTGATACATTCGATGAGCGCAATATGACGGCGAAATGCATATTTCTAAGTGATACATTCGGTGAGCGCAATATGACGGCGATATGTATGTTTGTCAGTGATACATCCCATGAGCGCAATATGACGGTGATATGCATACAAATTCAGAATGATACAAATAGGCAGACACAAAGAAAGTTTGCACAAGTGTTAGAATGGCTAGGCAGGTAGCGCGCTCAGCTCTCGAATTAGAAGACGTAAGTTTAAACCGTAGGTAGGTACAACATTTAACCAGGCAGGATACGTTTTAATCCATTTATCATATAGGCAGGAACATCAATAAAGCAAATGGATATAAAAATCCTACCCTTTTTTTTTAATCAACATTCATATGAGACACTCATATGAGCTCCATATGAAGACAGCATAGTTATGTCACGCCATGCCGCTAATATGAGCTCCGTATGAGCACAGCATAGTTACGTCACGCCATGCCGCTAATATGAGCTCCGTATGAGCACAGCATAGTTACGTCACGCCATGCCGCTAATATGAGCTCCGTATGAGCATTACGTCACGCCATACCGCTAATATGAGCTCCGTATGAGCACAGCATAGTTACGTCACGCCATGCCGCTAATATGAGCTCCGCATGAGCACAGCATAGTTACGTCACGCCATGCCGCTAATATGAGCTCTGTATGAGCACTACAATTTCTTCACGCCGTGACGCCCATATGAGCCCCAAATGCACTCACTTGTTGTTAAACATTCGTGAGCCGAATTTGCTAGTCTGATGAATTCACTTCATGCATATTCGCGTGAGAACAACTTTGCTTCATTTGGATGTATTGTTGTGAATCATCATGTGATGCAAATATGAGTTCAACGCGAGCACTCATAAGGGATTCACAGCTGTGAGGCTTTCTATGCTGCAGTGATGTTGTACATATGATGCCAATATGAGGTACACCCGTCTATCTGGGACCTTAAATGCCCAGATAGACAGTCGTGATCATCACGCCGTGCATACAATTGATGAAGCAAATTTTACAGCATACTGACTACATGTCATGATGCAAAGCCGTGAACTCATTTAGTATAGTGAATGTACAAAACATTTTGATCTCAATATGTCGCTTACAAATGCATCGTACGTTTGAAGCACGTTGAACTTATATCGCTGTGCTCAAGTGTCTACAATTAATATCTGCAAATTTTACGTCATATGGAAGTCATCCAATGACTGTGTTGATGAATTCACTGGGTTAGCACTGGTAGTAGACATGCCATGCAAGCAATATGACGGCGATATGCATGTTTGTCAGTGATACATTCGATGGGCGCAACATGACGGCGATATGCATGTTTCTCAGTGATACATCCTATGACGGTGATATGCATGTTTCTAAGTGATACATTCGTTGAGCGCAATATGACGGCGATATGTATATTTTGTCAGTGATACATCCCAGGAGCACAATATGATGGCGATACGCATGTTTCTCAGTATTACATTCCATGACGGCAATATGCATGTTTTCAGTGATACGTTCGGTGAGCGCAATATGACGGCGATGTGCATATTTCTCAGTGATACATCCCATGAGCGCAATATTACGGCGATATGCGTGTTTCTGTGATACATCCTATGACGGTGATATGCATATTTCTAACAAGGAGAAGGCAGAGCCTGGATGTCGCAAATCGGGTTCGCCTTTCGCGTGGTGAAAGTTGAAGACCTCCGAATTAACGTCGCTTTTGATTTTTGTTCCAATAAGCCTTAGTTACTGAGATATCGCGATTTGAAAATTTGGGAGTTTCGTCTCGTGCCTAGAGTACGTTGAGCGTTGACACTTGAGACAAAAGCAGCCGTAGCTAATAAGGGAAGACGTTAGACCGGTACTCTGAAAGTTCACGGTTCGCGTCCCTATGCTTTTTTTTTTAATTTTATAATCTCTCATAAGACTTTACATGTGCAGGTAAATAAGAAAATTCGAAAATATGTTTTACTAGTTTTATTTGTCTATTATATTAAAATAATTAATCCAATAATGAAGTCACAATTACAAAGCAAAATAATATGGTATAAAAAATAAATAATTAATATAATTCACAGGAAAGCATATTTGAAGATCTATATCTTCAAATATGCTTTCCTGATAGAATTTATAAGGTTAAATATGGTTGCGGTGGTATTACGTTCATTTTATGTTCGTGGTATCGTAAGCCTTTGTGCTACCCTTGCTTTTACGATGGTTTCCACCCTCCAATTTGTCAACTTACTGATCTGATAGAAGAAGAATCAGAATAATTACCTGCCGCGAAATTTGCAAGTGTGAATTAGATTAATTATTTATTTTTATACCACATTATTTTGCTTTCTCATTGTGACTTCATGATTGGATTAGTTATTTTAATATAATAGATGAATTAAACTAGTAATACATATTTTCGAATTGACATGCAAAGTCTTATGAGAGATTATAAAAATAAAATTAAAATAAAATTAAAAAAAAAGCATGGGGACGCGAACCGTGAACTTTCAGAGTACCATTCCGTCGTCTTACCGTATTAGCTACGGTGACTCTTGTCTCAAGTGTCAACGCTCAACGTACTCTACGCGCGAGCCGAAACTCCCAAATTTTCAAATCGCGATATCTCAGCAACTAAGGCCTATTGGAACAAAAATAAAAAACGACGTTAATTCGGAGATCTTCAACTTTCACCAGGCGAAAGGAGAACCCGATTCGCGAAATCCAGGCTCTGCCGTCTCCTTGTAAGTGATACATTCGACGAGCGCAATAAGACGGCGATATGTATATTCATCAGTGACACATCCCATAAGCGCAATATGATGGCGATATTCATCCAAATCCAGAATGATACAAATAAGCAGACACAAAGAAAATTTGTATAAGTGTTAGAATGGCTAGGTAGGTAGCGCGCTCGGCTCTCGATTTAGAAGACGTGGTTCAAACCGTAGGTAGGTACAAAATTTAACTAGGCAGAATACGTTTTTAATCCATTTATCATATAGGCAGGAACATCAATAAAGCGTATGGGGATAATAAAAATCCGACCAGATTTTTTTATCAATATTTTTGGATTTTTTTAATTTTTCACGCTATGACACTCAAATGAGCTCCATATGAGCACAGCATAGTTACGTCACGCCATGCCGCTATTATGACCTCCGTATGAGTACAGCATATTTACGTCACGCCATGCCGCTAATATGAGCTCCGTATGAGCACTACAGTTTCTTCACGCCGTGACACCCATATGAGCCCCATATGCACTCACTTATTGTTAGATATTCGTGAGCCAAATTTGCTAGTCTGATGAATTCACTGCATGCATATTCGCGTGAGAACAACTTTGCTTCATTTGGATGTATTATTGTGAATCATCATGTGATGCAAATATGACTTCAACGGGAGCACTCATAAGGGATACACAGCTGTGAGACTTTCTATGCTGCAGTGATGATGTACATATGATGCCAATATGAGGTACATCTGTCTATCTGGGTGTGAAGGAAAATATTTGGTGAAATAATAAAAACGAAGAAATACAAAAATAAAGAAGAATATTCGTTGTATAGCAACGATGCAAACTTTGAGACCATAAGAATTACCGATTCTCACAGTGCAAAGCGGTCTATCTTTTTATTTTTGGTTTCAATATCGTTTGAAAAAAATTAACGACGGCCGAATGTGACCGTGCGTCGCGAATCGAGTCATTGAAGCCAAGTTCAGATTGGAGAACACGGTATGGTCCCGCCTGCGTGCATTCAACGCGATATACGACCCAAATTCCGCGTGGAAAATATAATGTTCTCGCAGCTTTCGACCTTTCGGATGTCCGTGACACGGTAGGCGCCGCTATGTATGCGCACGCTTGCAGCAGAAGAAGCTTTCGGTGCCGCCCGTGCGGATGTACATGAAGTTTGCATCGTTGCTATCCAACGGTTTGATTTTTTTTTCGATTTTGTTTGGTTGGTCCCGGTGGCCGTAAATATTTTTTATTCATTTTACCATATTTTTTTTAGCAACTAGAGCAGAACTGACCAAGAAAAAATAGGAAATTACAAAATCGAAAAAAAAAAATGAAACCGTTGGATAGCAACGATGCAAACTTCATGTACATCCCGTGCGGTCTCTTGGCTGTGGCTGCGCGAACTGTTCTCGAGATTGTGAACGAGACGAGTCGTCGCACGAAAGGGTGGCAACCAACGAACCCCTGAGAGAGAGAGAGAGAGAGAGAGAGAGAGAGAGAGAGAGAGAGAGAGAGAGAGAGAGAGAGAGAGAGAGAGAGAGAGAGAGAGAGAGAGAGAGAGAATATAGCCATCGGAAGGATGAGATCTGTAAAAAAATGTATGGGTTTCGTGCCCATAGATCCCAACATGTTCCCATAATGATAATAGAAGAAGACAAAAAAAATGTTGGGTCTTCCACTTTTCATTTTTGGATACTTTCCCTGTACTTTTCGTCACGGCGGAGGGGGGGGGGGGCTGTACCACCAAAGTCTTGACGGGTGTCTCGATCGAGGTAAAATAAAATAAACTTTTTCCGAATACTATTTTTTTTTAATCAAGATGTTCTATTCTAAATCTCGATAAACACCGTTGTTACAAAACGTACTATTACTATACACAAGGCACGTATAAAAGAGAGAAAAAGATAAATGGACAGAGAAAGAGAGTAACGATCAAGAATAAGCTGAGCGAAGCGGAGCCCCAGATAGTAAAACGAAATAGAGTATGTAACTCTTTCGTCTCACGTTTTATGTACCTAGGACAGCCCCCCCTGCCCACCGTTGGTGTTCCCGATGCTATCGTTACTACTATTTTTGTGCGGCTGTCTACGTCACGCAATCACCGAAATAACTCAAATCCCTGACGTCACTGCGTCAAGTCTCGAGGGCCGTCCGCCCCTCGTGTCGCCTCTCCCCTCCCGGATCTCGCCAGGGAGCATGTGATGCTCCCGCGCAACCGGCGCGTAGAGTATCAGCTGTTTTCGTAATACGCAAATGTGCATGCGTGCAGTCATGTGTATACCTACATGAAGCGGGCCTAAATTTGTACATGAGTGTACGCATATATAATCATGTGCATATGAATATAACGTTCCTGCGGGTAATAAGGCCTACCTAAGGCATATTTTAGATAAAATAAAAAATATTCAATTTAATCAACATGTTTCAATTATAATCATTATTTAAGTTCAGTTTTTAGAAAATATAAACGAAAAATGGTAAGTTGTACCATAGACAAAAACAACATTAAACATTTTTTAAATATTGATAGTAGGCCTTATTTTACTATGGTAGAATAATGAGGCTTTAACATACTTAAATAATCGAACTATACGTAAAATATTTGGTATTTGAGATCAATAATCACATGAATGCAGCAATTAGACTTGATATTTTTTTAAAAAAGTACACTGAGAAAAATTTATGGTAACTTCAACTATATTTTATATTACCCTGAGGGGTCAACGATATTTTAGAGCCCCTAAAATTTTTTAGGGACGTTAAAAGTCTAAATGTTTTACTGCCGAAAATATAGTACTGCTTGTGATATTTTCGCAGTTGTGTTAACTATGCTCATATGTTAACCGCAACCAACAATCTTACAAGCATACGTTGATTGTTCAATGCTATATAATATAGTAGTTTTTCATAAAATCGATATTTCCTTACACTATCAAAAAATAGTGATTTTTACCATATTGAATGGTATATCTACTAAATGTATATAATATTTAATAAATTCAAAAATTCTGAATTGAGAGTACGATTTGTATGATTTTTATCTACCTGTATGATCTACCTGTATGATTTTTTATCGTAATTTGTCATTCCCTGACCTCCCGAAATGATTTCGATCGAAGAAAATATTTCGCCTGAACATAGATTCAAACCTACGACCTACCTATCTGTACTACGCATAAATAATCGCGTAAGACAAATAATTGTTAATCACCGAGGATCTCAGCACACATGTTTGATAAAAAAAAACCAAAGGCAAGCTGTAACCAAATGTAAAGAAAAGACCACTGGGTAAAACTACTTACTTACTTAAAAAAAAAAATACTACGCACGCTGCCACTATGCTACCGGGTACTTATGTTATTTTGATCGTAGATTTGGCATAACACATAAAAGTCTTTCCAGCTGCAATTCCGAATAGCTGTTTCCTCCGATATAAGTGAAATTTTGGAAAGCTCGTCTTTTTGATAATATATGTCGCTGCTTAAATGAATTTTTGGCGCAACGCAATGGTTTTCGAAATATCGAATTTAAAAAAACGGATAAATTAATGTGCTAGTACATCTATATCGATCATAGCGTGCTACCGCTGTCGCCACTTTATTAACACGTTCCACAAATGATTTACGTATTTACTATAAGATTACCACAATTTTGTTCGTATAGTCACTTTTCGTAAGATCTTGTAACAATTTATACTCAACAAGTGCTAATGTTAACCATATAAATAGTACAAACTTTCACTGAGAAAAATTTCCATTTACAAAAAAACGCCCATGGTAAACGCCCATGGTAAAAATGGGCATAGTTGAAAGTACTATAGTTTATTGACATCGCAATCACAATATGGTTAACACAACTATAAGCGTCTATCTAATCATGCCGTTTTGGTAGTGTGTTTGATTATCTAGTATCCCCAAAATATGTACATGTACCCAAATGCATATGCACCCCAAAACATGTACTTGTCTCTCAGTGCAGCATTAGGGCCGATTTTGTGATATAGCTGAATCAACCATATCGATATTGTAAAGCCTTTTCCAATAGAGTATACACTGAGAAAAAACTCGTTAATAGTGCAAAATGCATTTCGTTGTCTTGAAATTTTGTTGTTTTAACGGTTGCTCAGACATGCTAAATAAGCAGATAGTTTAAATGTATCTTCGGTTACTGGCCAACTATGCTGTTTTGTTATGCCAATAAAAAATCAAGTTGAACGTATTTAAAGATACAATTTTGTTAAACCAACTGAATTTTGGATGGATGAACGAATTTTTTTTCATTGCAGTAATTTCGGATATACTAGATATTCAAACACGTCATCAAAGTCGCATGTTTACGTATACTTTTCGCTTATAGTTGTGTCAACCATATTATGATTGAGGTGACAATAAACTATAGGGAATTCGACTATACTCTCTTCTACCATGCGCGTTTTTTGTAAATACTATACCCTTTTCTCTCAGTGTATTAATTGCCTCGCCCAACAGCACTCGAAGTCATCAGTATCATCTACTGGCAAACCGACGCACTCCCGATGATACCATTTGCTGCATTAAGTGCCTCATATCAGCTATCTCTTCATAGCTGTGACAGTACCACCTCTCTTGCTTTTGTGAAGTACCACTGTTATCTTTGGAAGTAGATTTATTTACGAATGCGTTTTTTTTCTTTCGAGTTGAGATTTTGCTTATTTTCTTCACTATTTTTGTCAAACAGATCTTTCATGACTGGAATTCCTCTGTGAGGTTTTTCGATCCAGCATTTTTTTCAAACTGCCACTCTGGAGATGGTTTCTAATAGTTCTTTTGGGAACCCCGTTCCTCACTGCAGCTTTATATAAACTCAAAGTTCCTCTTTGCACTGCTCGGACAGCTGACACCACGTCGTTGTCTGACCACGACGCTCGTTTAGGAGGCATCGGGATCGAGGCACTAAAAATAACGATCAAATAATTAGTAATAAGCATACGTACTACTTATTCACATTCGTAACATCTTAGAAGTAACGTAAAACACATTATAAAACAAACAAACTTTGATACAAGAAGTGATGTACATGAAGTTTGCATCGTTGCTATCCAACGGTTTCATTTTTTTTTTCGATTTTGTTTGGTTGGTCCCGGTGGCCGTAAATATTTTTTATTCATTTTACCATATTTTTTTAGCAACTAGAGCCGAACTGACCAAGAAAAAATAGGAAATTACAAAATCGAAAAAAAAAATGAAACCGTTGGATAGCAACGATGCAAACTTCATGTACATCAAGAAGTGGGAGGATAATAAGGCCTATGGTTGAATTTAGTAACCTTAATAATTGCCGACCACGTATGTAAGAAAAACAAAATAAAAATGTTTGGACCATGATAAGTTATTCAAATATTTAAGATAATTGAAGCTTGAATTAATAAAGATGAAAACTGTCATTTTAGATAGATAAGCGTAATATTACAAAAAATACTTACGATTTATTCGAACCGATTTATATTGTTGGTGCTGCGCGGCCGCAACTTACGATGGACCATGCAACACTGGGGCATGGTGCCGGTTATCGCATCTTCGTGCAATAGGCATCTGTGAGTGTGGCCTTAAGCGAGGGTGGTTATTTTCATTACGATTTTCGTTACTTAGTAATTATTAGCCGACAGGCCTTATTAACTGCACGTACCTGACACATACGCGTGTGTGGATGTGTATATCAGTTCATATGAAATCCATGTTTCATATGCACTCAAGGCGATTCGCTGAAACCCACATTTGAGCGAAAGAAAAGCTAACGGTTCCGTAGCAAATCGATTAATCGGCTTATTGAAGTATTGCCCACCGGAACAGATAAGCTTGGTCTAACTTCCGGTCCCAACAATCTGTTTTCACGCAGGAAGAATTCGGGATCTTTAGAGGCAATCCAGTCATCCAGCCATTTTTTGGCTTCTCCGTGCGAAGTGAAGTGCTGAGACATGGACGGTGGGGTAGGATTTCCCAGTTGACTCCTTCCAAGTCCTTCTTAACCGGTTGAGCAACGTGCGGCCTGGCATTGTCGTGCTGCAAAATCAACTCATGGCGATTCTTCCATTCGGGCCTCATTTCGTGGAGAGCTCGCTTCAAGCGCATCAGTTGCAGTTGATATAGATCCCCAGTGATGCTTTCCGACGCTTTCAGCAGCTCGTAATACACGACAATCCCCTTTTGGCTGGTTTTCTGCTGTCCTTGTTGTCCATAGAGAAATCGCGACTGTAGAAACCATGAAAGCGCTATGTTAGAAAAATACAAGAGTTTCAACCGCCTCATTGTACCCTACGTTTCGCACTGGTTGACACACTGTACCCAGCCATATGATACATTGTACTCTACTCATGGGGTACAATGAGCCAAGCCGCAATTTTTTTCGATCCCATTATTTTGGTATTTTAAATCTTTTTGCAAAAAATATGCGAGCTTCATTGTACGCCCAAAGGTCTATAAAATCGACCTATTATGACCTTTTTTTCTAATCGGACTATCGTGATTAGAATAAAAAAGTCGTTAGAAAAATGTGACACAGTGTACCCCACCGTTCCCTACTTGATTGAGCATGTTTGGCATACACTTGCTCCAGAAAACGATGCGTTTCCGCGGCCGATTTCTTTGCCAGGAAATAATGGAGTACAACTTGCCGCAAATGTGACTTATTTGGAAGAAAACTCGCCATCGTAAAGACATTCAATATAGATGACGGTAGCGCATCGCAGAAATGTCACCTATGGCGTTTTAGAGGGACCTACCGTTACGTGTATTGCCAACGTTCAATTCGAGCAAACATAGAGATGTAGGTTACAGGGTGAATGAAGATAACGACACTCCACAAATGACGAGAATAATAGTAAAACACGTATGACAGTAACTTTGATGATACACTTAAATAATACTTTGAACCACCCGATGTACATGAAGTTTGCATCGTTGCTATCCAACGGTTTCATTTTTTTTTCGATTTTGTAATTTCCTATCTTTTTCTTGGTCAGTTCGGCTCTAGTTGCTAAAAAAATATGGTAAAATGAATAAAAAATATTTACGGCCACCGGGACCAACCAAACAAAATCGAAAAAAAAAAATGAAACCGTTGGATAGCAACGATGTAAACTTCATGTACATAACCACCCGTGTGGAGGAGGACGCGCTAAGACCAATAATGGCGGGAACAATCAGGCGGCAAAAAAATTGCCTCCTGATGAGTTTTACCATTAGTTGAAGGCGATCGTAGCGCCGCGCTAAAGCGACGCAGGTGGGGGTCAAAATGTCGAATTACCAAATATAGAACGACAAAGATTTGGAAACGACAGAATTATGAACTCTCAGAATAACGAAGGTTAAATTATTCGAAATGTTATTCTTTGGCCGATGACGAAATCGAATAACTATTATACCAAAGGATTATTTATTCGAGAACATATATTTAGATAGTCTGCAGTTTGAGTCATACAAATACAGATTCGAACAATCTACAACGTTCATATCTCCGAAATAGAAAAAAGTGAGTATCTAATATTCGTAATCCCGTATATAGCAAAAAACTATATATCGCGACTAGAAACTTCGAATGAGTAGATCTTAGAAACGCAAATGATCGATGGTCCGAAATGGCGAACATGGCATGGCTGCCTGACCCGACTGACTACTAACGCCATCTGCCATCTTCCTTCTGAAGCGGAAGTAGTATTGCTCGATCTCAAGTATTCGTTATCCGGACCGCTCGCCATTTTGACTCAGCTCTATTTTAACTGATCGACTTTTCTATCCTTCCCTTTAAGGCCTTAGGCCACAGTAACGGGTATGAAATCATGTACGAATTTAACAATTTTCTTCCGTACGAAAACGTGATTCACTCATACAATTAATTACATATCTGTTTAGTATGAATATCAAGCTGTTAGAAAATATTTACTTTTTTTTCGATGTACAAAATGGCCGTCTACTAATATTTTCTTTTGTTATCTTTTTTTTAGGCGCTCCGCGGCGTGGCATTTAGCAGCCAGAATTTTTTACCTAGAACAAAATACAAAAATTCTCGTCAATCTACATTAGAATACCCAGAGAAGTACGTACGGAATTTAAAAAATATTATTTTATTCAAAAGTTGTAGGTATTTGAACTTGAGAAATGAATTTTCAGTGAAAAATTTCGTTATAACTGCTCATAAACTGCTCATAAAATGAAAAGCTTTCGATTAACGGAGACTTTGTCCTTGAAAGCAACGGGAGATGTTAGCGGCTCAACTTGAGCAGCTAGAAGAAGAGGAGGGATGCCTCTATGGACCAGGCATTGCCGATTAGCGGTAATTATAAACACATTTGTGTAAACACATTACAAAACTTTAAACGCGTTTTTCTCGAAAACACGTTTTTAAAAATGGCTGACATTCTCCTGACCGCTGTAATTAACATATCGAGCTGAAATTTGGAGAGCATACTCAGAAAATATGTCTTCACGGAATGACGGATCGTTTTTTCGATAAATACATTTTTGCATTTATTATTTATCTTTTTGTGCGAAAAAAACGCGAAAATTCGATTTTTTTTTAAATTACATGACCAAAGGGTCACAGATTGATAATATGAAAAAATATAAAATGTAAACACCTGAAATATGGCACTCCAAGGACAAAGTCTCCGTTAATCAGAAATTCCGTACGTACTTCTCTGCGAAATGCAATTCGGAACATAACTTTTAAGTTTGAAGTAAATCGAGTCAAAATTGTTGAAGTTATTTGTCACGCCAATTGGAAAAAAGCTGTTTCGAGAAGTTTCGAATAGTCGGCCATTTTGTACATCGAAAAACATATATATCTTTTCTAACAGCTTGATATTCATACTAAATAAATGTGTAGTTAATTTTATGAGTGAATCACTTTTTCATACGAAAAAAATTGTTAAATTCGCACATGATTTTATACCCGCGGCTGTGGCCTAAGGCCTTAATGAATTAAAAATTGTAAACTATCGTAATATTTACAATTCGACGATTTGACGTCTCGAACTGTTTGGTGTATATATACAGGCGAATCGATATTATATCTCTAAGTATTTTGTTAAATCTGATATTTGTTTTTGCTATAAATCAACTTCGAGATTTTTGTATTCACAGTTTCGATGAACTATTTCACAGATCATCTTAAGATTGATCTATCTATATTGGAACGTTCGTCATTACTGAATTCGAACTTTCGGTCCTTCTGAATATTGATAGTTCGAAATTCCGATCCACACTCAGCGAGACGCCACAAAAATACCTAAAAAATGTACCTAACGCGAACTATTGCCAGCGAGCGGTTTCACATGCAACCACCTAATATTTATATATATATATATATATATACACACGTAATATTCTTGTATCGTAATAATACGTGAAACATTAATGCAATTTTTCAACTCGGTCTGACCGAGCGCGATTATTAATTTGAAATGCCCACCCCACCGACTTTATACCCTCAAAGAAAAATGCGAACCAGCACTTCGTTCGTTGGCCTCGATCGAGGAAATTTCCGTAGGTTTTCGTTACTCTTTCGCCTTAAGCTCGGAAAATAACGTTTAATTAACTTACTCATGTAGTGTGTGTGTGTGTACTCACACACTACATGAGTATAATTTATACTATATATATATGTATAAATTATAGGGAGAGAAAGCCACTGAATGTTCTCCCTACGTATACAAACGACGAGCATCCTGTTGCCGTCCGTTGCCAACCGAGCTGGGAGTTGTAAAGTTGCTCTATTTTTTTTTTTTCATTTCATTTTGGTTTTCTCCCCGTTTCTCGCCTTAAGGTATTGCGGAACACCGTCGCTTCGCTGATTTCTCTTTATTTTCGCTTGTTCCACAAAATACATTTTATTCGTAAGTAAAAAAAAAGAACGAAAAAAGCTCGAGCAGACCGATGGAAAGTTGCCAGTGAGTATAACGAAGCATTTCGTAAGAATTACACTTGTATGAGTGTAGACACATATATACGTGTCTACATGTCGTGAGCATTGACCTATCTTCTCGATTTGCCTGCTTCATAAGAGCGAGTCCTAAACCGCTTCTTCGGCCAACGCAAATATATTTTCTCCGGATATTACCTCAGTACGGACATTCACTCCCCACCCCCGCACGCCCCGCCTACCCCGTGCCAAACGCTCAAACTTTTTCCTGCTCACCGTCTCGTCTCACGAGTTTTTCCGCGTTACTTTTTCATAGTGCACAGTCAGCGAGCAGGATCTTGACGTTCGGACGTTGAAAAAGAAGCTTTCGTCGGTCGATCATTACGCGTATATTGTAATCCCCCTGTTCGAAGAGGATATTCCGATTCTCGGGCGATCATTCGTTTACGAGCGGGGTGACATCCGGCAAATGATAGAACGAATTAATTCATGAAATATATATGCATATATACACACACACACACACACACACACATTCATATATATATATATATATATATATATATATATATATATATATATATATATATATATATATATATATATATAAGAAAACGTGATTTTGACGACATTTGACGTAAAGGAGCATCCTCATAATATTGTAAAACATTGAAATTTGGGATAAACTTCCGAAAAGCCCACACCTCCGAATAATTTAGAACTTCGTGTACTTATGTATTTTGACTCGCTGATCACGAATATGATAGTGAAAATACCCGAAAATTTGATTTTCAACATCAAACCTGAAAAAACGGTTTTTTTGCAGTTTTTCTATTTTATTTCAACAAATGTTGATCGCAAAGGGAAATGTCTTGTACGAAAGTTGTAGCCCATTAAAAGAGTAATAATTTATGTTCTATACAAATTTTGTCTAAAATCATTATTTTTCAAGAAAAATGGGATAATACTCCAATAAGTATATTTTGCTAAACTCCATTAGTTTCGATATTATCTACTTACGCATTTTACTGCACATGGGCCCACATAAACCCAAATAAAACAAACACAAACAGCAATCAAAACAAACCCAAACAAACTCGGGCATGTTGAATCGTGGGGTGTGTAGTTCACTGGGGTGGGCGCAGGGCACCTCGGATGGGTGTGTGGAATCGCGGGGTACATAGAACACTGGGGTGGGCGGAAAAAGAGCCTCCGAAAAAAATTCAACGTTTTTAATTCACTGGAACCTACCCCATCGGGAGTTAAAAGTTGAAAAAAAAACGTATCTCACGTGGTTTTGAAGATGCAATTTTTTTATTGGCGTTGGATATACTTTGATCCGAAAGGAGGTCCCAAAAGAATTTATGTACATGAAGTTTGCATCGTTGCTATCCAACGGTTTCATTTTTTTTTCGATTTTGTAATTTCCTATCTTTTTCTTGGTCAGTTCGGCTCTAGTTGCTAAAAAAATATGGTAAAATGAATAAAAAATATTTACGGCCACCGGGACCAACCAAACAAAATCGAAAAAAAAAATGAAACCGTTGGATAGCAACGATGCAAACTTCATGTACATAAAGAATTCAACGACTTTAATTCCCCGGAACCCACCTTTATCGGGGAGTAAGAGGTAAAAAAGATTACCTTACATCGACAATGGTGTCGGGAAATCCATTAGACCGCTAGATGCAAATTGGTCCTCATTGATGCTAAAATGGATTGGGCAAGCTCTTGTTCGATGCAAAATCATTTAGTGGTCACGGCTTTTTTAGTACCATGCTCGTCCAGGCCTTATTGAGCCCAGGAGATGGATGATTTTTTCAACATTTGCTGAACCGAGACTTTTGGTTCGATCGAGTTCTACCTCCAAAATTCATAATCAGCAGAATATTTTACATCGACGGCGGTGCAAATTTGAAGACCCTAATGGGTTTGATTGGGGTAAAAAAATCGATCGATATTCAATATTTTTTCTATTGAGAATATTACTATGAGGAGGTGAGGATCTCATCCACAATTTAAACATACTCTTGCTAAAATTGTTTTTTTTTTCATTGAGATATATTGATGAATAATGGAGTCATCATTATTCAAACAAAGTGCCACCGTTGCTGCATGGCCAATCGGTGTAGGTGGTTCTGTCAGCTAGGGTAACCGGAAATGGAAAATAAAACATGTAGGGAAAGGTGCAGTACAGTGTGTCACTTTTTTCCAACAAATTTTTACTGTAACCAAGGTAGTCTGATTAGAAAAAAAAACGGTCATGACCGATTTTATAGACCTTTGGGCGTACAATGAAGCCCCTATATTTTTTGCAAAAATATCAAAAATACCAAAATTATGGCATTGAAAAAAATTTGCGGCTTGGCTCATTATACCCCATGGGTGGGGTACAATGTGGCATATAGGTGGGTAAAGTGTGTCAACTACTGCGAAAGGTAGGGTACAATGAGGCGGTTGAAACTGTTATATTTTTCTAATTTTACGTCTTATTTTTACAAACCGCACGTCGTTGACAGCG
The DNA here is from genome assembly GCA_944452715.1 of Ophion slaviceki. Taxonomy (NCBI): domain Eukaryota; kingdom Metazoa; phylum Arthropoda; class Insecta; order Hymenoptera; family Ichneumonidae; genus Ophion; species Ophion slaviceki. Next base: position 1,977,348 of record OX101783.1, on the reverse strand, counting down.
GCCTGTCACACATGGCGCTTCTTCGGAGCGTCGTCACCTCTTTGTGTCCTCATTGGGAGTCGGGGCATTGTGCCCCACATCTCGGTGATACATTGTACCCCACTAGTTAAATATTTGATTATTGACGAAAATAACTATTAATTAAACTACGAATGTGAAAACACAAGTCACTGAGCTCATCATGAATAATGAAACCATCGATTAGGACCGAAAACCCGAGCCGTTACAGAAAGTTACGTTATATTTTACGTTCTTACGGCGAGCGAAATATTTTTTTTTCTAAGCCTCAAATCAATTTTTAATTTTCAATAATTCTTTGTGAGCTGCTATTGACTTTGTTTTAGGCCTGACGAAATCAAATATAAATCGCGGTCCAACACAAAAGTTTTCGGAATTTACGAGCTACAAACCTCCGAGAAATCGCATCTCGCTCTGTGAGTTTGTTTGGGTTTGGTTTTGTGCCCCGTGATACATTGTACCCCACTCTCCCCTACTTTAGTATAATAATATACTTTTAGTATATTATTCTTTATAGTATATTATAGTATATTATACTTTAAGTATATAATAAGATACTTTTTTGAAATTTTGAAAATTACGAATATGGCAAGTCGTAGAAAAAAAGTTCGATTTCCGACCAAAAAACTACTTTAAACATTTGTTTAAAAAAAATAGATAAACATATAAAAAAAAATTCGGTCAAACGACGAAAAAATATATAAACTCTGTCCGAATTTCAAGTGCATCGGACGAATAGAGTTTGAGATACGACTTACACCGTTTCATAAAACATCGTTTCGAAAAAAGGGGCAAATCGCAGCGGGGCGATTGGCCATAGCCCCGTGGACGCTCTGACCCTTCACAAAAATCGTCATAACTCGGTCAATGTTTGGAATTTCTATAAAATATTTGTCCCAAATTGAAGTTAAGACCCTAGGCTATGAAAGTATCTAAAGAAAAATGGTATTAAAACAAATGTTAGTGTATTTTGTCCCCTTTATATTGTCCCCAATATAAAGGGGTCGCCTTCAAATAAACGTCAGCCCATCTATATGGGTGTCATTCTGAGGATCGTCCTGTCCCCGAAAGCAATGACTCCTTCAATAAAAATTTAAGAACGTCCCCAAACAGCGAGGTGTGCCGATAGCGAACATTACATGGATATAGTGCGTGCAAAATAAAGCACAGAAATAATACAGAAAGTGAGACAAAAAATAGCGTAGAATCAAATACAAGCAGCGTAGCAAGAATAAAGAATAGAGTGAAAAAAAATTTGATGGAGATACAGAGAGACACAAAGATAGAGAGAGAGAGAGAGAGAGAGAAAGAGAGCGAGAGACAAAAAGTGCGACGCACGCGAACAATTCATTTTTCGTTCTTTACTCTTTCCTTTAACAATGGAAGCAAATGATCCGGACATTGTTCAGGCGGTGCTTTGTTTGCGAGAATGTGATACTCCTCCATCTGCGCGAGGCTTTTCCCTCCCCCCTCTCGTCTACTCCTTCGTGCAATTTTTTTTCTTGCCTCCCTCTTATCCGCGAGTCCTTCAGTTCCGGAATTCCGTTTCTCCTTTTCTCCCGTCGCTGTAGCCGTCATCCGGCTACAGATTTTCCTTGCGGAAAGTCACTTCGCACCATACAGCCGCCCGTCGAGTCTATCCAGTATATTTGGAACAGGCTGAGAGCGAAGCCAACGTCTCATTGGCTAAGATATTTCGAGACCTGCGCCCAACGATCGACGAGGCTGTATCGGTATTATAAAGACAGAAAGAACAAAAAAAAGTAGAGTAGTGAAAATCGGGAAAGATCCGATGCTGGCTTTCAATACGGTCTTTTTCTTTAACTTTCGTTTCTTGTTCGTTTTTTTCTGTACGAACGTATCATGAAAATGTCAAATGAAACGCCAAGTACATCTGAAGACAAATGTTTGATGTGACGTTTCAGGCCGACAGATGCCTTTATATTGTTTAACCATAAATATTATATATATATATATATATATATATATATATATATATATATATATATATATATATAAAGACACACATGATATGGATTTTATACTGTATATAAAAGGTCCCGGCAGTAGAAATAACACGACGGACACCTACGTCAACTTCAATGAGGCTGTTCAAGCCTACGTTCAAAACGGTCGACTTTCGATATTTTTTTCTATTGAGAGTATTGGGATGACGAGGTCGGGATCTTACGCACAATAGTCCGGCCTAGTTTTTTTTAATTACAAAATATTGATAAACAATGAAATTATTGTTATTTAAACAAAAAGCCGCCGTTGCTGCATGGTCAATCGCTGTAGGTGGTTCTGGTAGCTAGGGTCATTTGAAATCTGAAAAATGTGATTTAAAAGGATAACACCACTCTAGCGGCAGAAAATAAGGCCTAACTTTGACAATTAACTTTGGGAGTATGAAAAAAGGAATAGGATTTCTTTTGAGAGGGTTTATTTAACACATATTAAAGGATAAAAAAAATTATTACATTTTCCATACATAATGGCGGCGACAGAGCCCATATTGAAAAACGTGTTTTTTACAGATGGCTTCACGGGAGGACGGTTTTCGCGTAAAGTATAAGACCTGGCACAAAAACCAAAAAATTATAATCTACACATTATTAGTTATGGGACTATGAAGGGATTTTTTAAATCAAATTTAAAAAAATGGCGCTCTTTGAAAAAGATAAATCGACTTTTTGCCCTAAAAATAAGCACTATATTATTTATGAAAAAACGTTTACATTTAATCAAAAAACGACGACCTACTCCCATAGAGAATGTAATTGTGAAGCTACTTTCAAAATTTCAAATCGATCCATGCAAAGGTGTTTGAGTAATCCGTCCTCCCACTTTGAAAAAGTGGTTTCGAGCAAAATGCGTTTAAAGTTGTACGAGGCGCCTGAAAGAAGTCAGAGGCGCTGCGGCAATATCGATAATTGGACCTTAAAAAAAATGTTTTCGCTATAGGACCAATTCCATATCGTTTTTATGATCCCAAAGTATTTTTTAAGCAAAAAATGATTTTTCCAAAATCCTAGAGCGGTGTTCTTAATGTGATAATAAAACTTTCGTAATACCGGAAACATTTCTGAAATTTTGAAAATAACCAAATTGGCAAGGCGTAGAAAAACGTTCGATTGTCGACGGAGAAAACTTCAGTTGTTTGTTTATTAATAAATGGATGAACGTAGAAAAACATCATCGGGTCATACGATAGAAAATATGATAAACCATACTCTGAATTCGAAGTGAATCGGACGAATCGATTTTGAAATACGACATACACCGTTTAACAAAACAGTTTCGAGAAAAACGCAGCGTGGCGATTTGCCCTTCAAAAAATACAGACCCTTCACAAAAATGGACATTACTCGGTCAATTTTTTCACTCGTTCCAAAATCTGTTGCTAATTGAAGAAGACCCTAGTCTAACAACGATGCAATGAAAAAATCGTATTTTTGAATTTCCAAACTTATGCAGACCCCTTAATTCTGCCCTTTGCTCCATTCGTATACTCCATTGAAAAAAATACGTGCATTGAAACGTCTCAAACGTACAGCCTTTTTTTGCAAATAAAGTACGCTTGACTTACTTTGGTTCTTTTTATGCTCTCTTCACTACCACCCGTCGTTGGATCTCTTTGTTTTCCATCACGACGAAGCTCTTGGTCGAATCCACCCATCGTAATCTTTACGACTCCCTTTTTCCCTTCATCTGTCTCTCTTTCCTCGCTTCCTTCCCCCTCTCTCTCCGCGGCTTTCCATTTCCGTAACGTTCCTGCCGCGGTGGAACACGAATCACTCTCTCATCCAATAACTGGGTCAGAACACTATAGACGCGGCCGGGCGTGATATAAATCGACACACATGAATCGAGATTTGAGGATCCAGGGTGCAGAAACCCCAAAGGATCTTTATAACGTTTGTCGTAAAGAGATATTCTCAAAGCGAAAAAACTCGCTGTCGTAAATGTATGCTGATAAAAGGCGGCGCGCACTATCTCTCCCCTGCCCTCCTCGCTGGTCGAAGACGATCAATTTTTTTTCGCTCATTTTTCTCACTGACAAAAAGTTGCGAGCTTCGATTGCCGAAATAAAATACTCATAGAAGTCCAATCGCATACGCGTATCCGATTTGCCGGCATGCTTGTATATAAACAGCCGTACAAACTGCGTTTACTCGCGAAGAATAGCCTCGTTAGTACAGAACTCTGGTCCATGTTTTACTACTGCCAGTTCCAAGAAGCGGCAAAGCCACTAATTGCCCCGCAAAAACTCCCCCCTGCGGTGGGAGTGAAAGAAGGGGAGGAGCACAAACGCTGCGAGGATCGCCTTGGGGGTGTAACGACGAGTGTGCGTGCCTATATATTCGTATCAGAGTTTCAGATACAGTCGAATGCTGCACGAAATATCGTTCACGCTGCCCCAATCTTGCCCCACTGTTTTGGAGCGAATGGGGCTTCAGGATTTTATGGTTTCTTTTCGTAATTTTTTTCGATACACATCTTACAAGGGGAGATAAAAGTGAATGTACGAGGTATTCGTGATTTAAACGTGGTACTCACACTGTGTGCGCAAAGTCAAGTCGGACACTCGCCAGGTAGATAGATCTCGTAAGTTTGAGGAGAAAAGTCCTTATTCACTTTTTTCTCTGATGCACCGTTGCTGAGTTATAGAATAGTTAACGATGGCCAATGAGATTCGCCGGCAACCCCTCCTCACCGTTTGAGCCGATTCGTTGCGCTTGTGAGGGGCGGGACGCGCTTTCTCATTGCACGCTCGCCGCTAGCCACGTGGTACGATCCAGCCGGTCGAGGCATCCGATTGGGCATCACTCATCACTCAAGATCCAGTTAACGGTGCATCGGAGAGGAAAACACAAGAGGACGTTTCGCTTCGGAATTTCACGACCTGCTCGATGCTTAAGAGCCGGATGCGTTTGATCGGATATTCTGTGTAAAAAAGCTTCCACTTGCAGTTGTCCACGCTTTTCAACGCTTTTTGCAATTGCGGCTGCCTCTCTGGGTGTTTCACTGTACACAGAAAGATCCACAGAGCACCGGCGTTCGGGCTTGTTTTACCAATATCGGGCTGTGTAAAGCCGGAAAGCCAACATACGCGAGAGTGAAGCAAAATCGTGCGAGGCTAGTTACACGTCCATGCATCGCGCTCGGCTTGCGACCACATCACCGTCGCGTTTTCCTCTTCGCTCAATCATCCAACGCCCCGCCCTCCATCCCAGCTTTCTCCATCGCAACTTCGTAATTTGAGTTATCGCAAAAAGTGTGCACGCTCGCGTCCCGAGTGAGTTTCTCGAACGGGTCGCGAACGGGACGAAATTTTTCCTCACCGACCGTGAGTGGATAGATTGCCACCAGCTATTCTCGGTACGCAGCCCGAGCAAACTTCGCATAGGGCCAATAATTTTTCCGGCCGAGTACCTCGTCGTGCACTTTCAGCTAAACATACATCCACATTACCTGTCAAGATCGCCCCAGTGCGAATAAGCTCCACACGTAACGCCGGTGTCCCCCGTCGATCATACATTTTTCCAGACCCAAAAAAAAACCACCCACTCTGCTAAGAAATACGATAAGACAGTTTTCTCTTTTATTTTCCTGTCAAAAACGTGTAATTTTGCTCATGTCTCTCTTCTCCCTTTTCCGTGTTCGCAGGTGAGTGCCTCTACCACGTTGAGGAGATGGTGAGCAAGGTTATCGGGTCTCGTACGCGCTCGCGGATCAACTACAACACAGGTATCGTTCAAAACAGATTCGTTTCAGTGCGTAACTTGCCAATTAATGTTGCTCCTATTTGGCTGCCAATTACGATTTGACAGCTGAGCTCGGCCGTGCACAATCTACGTGATGACTCTTCAGTCAGGTCCAATGGAAATTGCTTCACTGCAGCCTCGTGCCCTGGAAGAGCTGCTTGGTCCCGCGTAGCCAAACTATTTTTGCTAAGCCCGTCAGAGATAGCCAAAGGATTTTTCTGTTGCCCATTGTTTTGGCCGGTGCACCGGTACGAGGCAGATAGTAATCTGTTGCGTATCAAGGCGAAGTAGCCTAGACCGACCACCCTCGGATGGCGACCTTTACACTAAGCAGATGGCGTTAAAGTGTGCATCGTTGAGTGCAACGATGCCCTTTCCGTTTTTTTTCAATTTCTTCATATTCATTACTATTAAACATCATTCTTTGCAGATTGAGGTTGTAAATCTCTGATAAGGATACGTGAAAACGTTCCAGTGATTTCCATATCCTAAATCGATCTAGAATAAAAGTTGAACAATTGAAAAACATCTATTTCCGTGGCGTTCCAACGATGCAAGCTTGGACGTCTTCAACTTCCGTTTGCCATATGCATCATTCGCCAACGGAAAGTATTCAACGTCACACTAACGGTGGACGCAAACGTCTTCGTGGGCCAAGATGTTTCGCGAGTTCGTCCTTGACCAAATCGAAATTGCGCTTGCAAACGCAGGAATGAGGGGTGAAAACGCAAATATTAATCATATCCGAGATGGATAATTGCTTTTCTTAATTGCAATGCGTTCCTCATTTTCTTTTATGAGCTTCGGAATAAAAGTACAACGATTCGATTAAACGTCCGTGACTTGAATTTTCGCGATTTGCGACTCGTCGCTCGTTCCAACGTTGAAAGACATTACCGCTCTGGGGCAGCGGGAAAGTCGTTAAGCGAGAGGGCCTGGGGGAGGCTCCCGAGTAAAACGTTTCCTCCCGTCTGGCGAAGGTTTCTTCTGCATTTCGCCGCAGTCTCGCGTTACCCTTCCGTGTGGGTACTTTTGTGTCTGTGTGTGTGTGTGTGTCTGATATCGTACGAACTCGGCCCTGTGCGTCACTTCATCCGCTTTTTACGTCTCCGTAGTATTCCTGTCCAGGACATCAATTTACTCACTTGAATCACCTGCCCAATCGTTTATACGTGCAGTTGCAAAACGTGAGGTTCTTAAAAGAACAAGAAAGCTCTGTTTTCCCCATACGTGATTATTCATTCCAATCCCTGAAGCATTGAAAAAGCGGTCAAGTGCGTTGCGGAGAGTTCCGCAGCTTGTGGACTACGTTGATCATTGTAATGATGAATGAAAAATTGATTGCCCCCATATAGTTTGCGAATCAATGGATTTATTGATCAATGTTATTTTTCGAACATCTGTTAGTATCATTATATTTTGAGGACTCCTAGTGGCTATGGGAGTCCAAAAAGGATGCCAAGGATCATTTCGTTCCATCAAGAAATATGAAGCACCTTTTTTCGGAAGCCGTGGCTTTCTTTTTCTTTCTACTGTCCTTCAAATTTTTCAGGAATTCCCGGCTGCCTTTATTAAGAAAACATCACAATCAAGAAACACAGCATCTTTATTACCCCAAATACTCAAACACTAATCCACATCTAGTAATCGATCGAATCATTCGATCCCCAATGATCTTCGGATCAGAATCGGTGATGATTGGGAAAATCCGAAAAGAATTCCAACTATGTCGCATCATTTCATTCCATCAATAAATATCACTCACCTTTTTCAAAAGAACACGGCATCTTTTTTCCAATCCACTATCCTTTGAAGCTTGCAGGAATGCGCGGTGGTCTTTATGAAGAATACACAACAATCAAGAATCAAAGCTTCCTTGTTACCCTAAATACGCAGATGCCAATCCACATCTAGCATTTTGTCGAATAATATGATCCCCAATGAACTTTGGATCAACATCGGTGATGATTTTGCACTGGTTTGGATTTGTGTAACTTGGTCAAGCTGACTCGAGTGAATGAAGTATTAGAGCTACTCGTTGTTGGTTGTTGTGAGAGAGAAAATAAGTAGGCAGGGTACATCTTTGGCTCGAATTCCCAGGGTCCCCACCTCGTAAACCGAATGGAAGAATACATATTACATCGCTTCTGGAATTAAAGTCGTTTCGGGGCAAGACCCGCGGGAATAACGACCCAATGGAATTTCCTGACTACCAAGCATAGCGACCTACAGCGTTTCGTGTTTAGTATTCTATTCTATCTACCTTTCTGTTTTACCGCTTTTATTTGTTCCGTCGTATCTTTTTTTTGCTCTTCGCTCGATTCTTCCTGAAGGCGCTTTATCCACTATTGGCGAACTTCTGGACCGTATGACATTTTCCATCGTGCCTCCATCGAGGTTTGGACGCGCCAGCAGGGAATGCTGAAGTTTGCGTATTCGTTGCAAAGATCGCTGAAAGATAAATAGTCGCGTAGATACATAAGGAAAACGGAGCAGATTGGTTCACGTAAACAGAAACATTGAAACCCAGAGTCGATGGAACTCTCTTGTCGCAGCTTGTTATGGAAACATTGTTATCCAGCTTGACCTTCAATAAGTTTGGAAAAGTTTGCCGGTACTAAGGACTATCAACGAATTCCTTATTCCCATCCACCTCGTTGTTGCTCAATGTGAACATTGATTTTTCGAAAGTCTCTTCGTCTGGGCTCTGCCAAAGGTGTCTGAAAGCTCAAGGAGCGCTCGCTCCGACATGTGTACGCAAGTTGATGAGACAGTTACAATTAGTTCGGCCGAGGGTTAAAACTCGCTGCTTTATGCTCGTCTCATCTTTCGTCATTCACCGTCATCTGCCAGCTGCCCTTTGCCCTTCAACGCTTTCTTCGAGTCCGCGCACTTTCCAGTGAACATGTACATGAAGTTTGCATCGTTGCTATCCAACGGTTTCATTTTTTTTTCGATTTTGTAATTTCCTATCTTTTTCTTGGTCAGTTCGGCTCTAGTTGCTAAAAAAATATGGTAAAATGAATAAAAAATATTTACGGCCACCGGGACCAACCAAACAAAATCGAAAAAAAAAAATGAAACCGTTGGATAGCAACGATGCAAACTTCATGTACATCCAGTGAACACTCTCAGCCCGACTTCATAACCTGGTAGAGCAGAACTTTTGAAAAGTTTCTTCAGCTTCCCTGTCCCGGTGGCTAATGAAGGACCTAGTTAGAGCAAAGGAGTCCGACGAGTCAGCCGGATTTCACGGATCAGAGTGAAAAAAAGCAGTTGGGTCAGCTCTTTTCAGACATCTGAACGTCTTTCCAGGATCTCCCTTGCACGTTGTTTGTGTTCATGTCATGATTTACAATACACATAACTTAGTATGAGTCGTTGTTAGGGATTAACTTGATGGCCCGAGTTTGGTGCTCACAATTCCTAGTGTGCCTTTCACCAGCTGTGGCTTGCGGTCAGCGTGCCTTCTCCACCTCAATGGACCAATCCCCCTTCTGCTGCTTCGTACACACATAGACAAATACGCAGAAATGGGTCCAGCGAAGCACGTAGCGATAATTCGCGAACTGCTCACTTGTCACGCTGGCTATCCAAAAGGGAGAGATTTGGTCATTTGCCGTTGGTGACGGATCTCATGACAATGCACCCTCGTAAAATACGCGCGCGGATTCACCCGCGACGTTCCGTACATACGGTGCATATGCATTCACTTATGTGAGTGAACACATGTTCATATAGACGGAGATATAGATGCGTACATATGTGATCGTGTGCTGTCTCAGCGTTCGAAGTTCTCAAGGGTCTCACCCCCTGTGTTTCGTCATCCAAGACTCCACTCCATGTCCGCACACGCGCCCAATCCCGTCCGTGATTACCTATATGCAGGGATGCTCTCTCCCGATGCCCAACTATTGTGCAGATCCTTGCTCCATCGCGATTGATCGTATATCTATAGCCAATTAGAATCTACCATCATATTGTACACAGATGGACGGCGTACTGGCCAGGTGTATTGCATATTCTATGGTCGAGTTGACTCATGATGCATTGGACGTTACGGATCCTGAACTTAGAGCTCTCTCTCTCCTCTCTCGAACGCCAAAAAACTTACCGTTTCCGGTCACCGCGTCAATGAGAATCAAAGCTATATGGAGGCTGCCACGCTGATGAGATTCAATGATGAACATTGTTTTTGGTTAGCACCTTTTTACTTGCTTCCTTAATCCTACTTCAATCGGATATCTTTCTAATGGCGATAAGACCGCTGGATTAGATTTGGGTCCAGGCGAGTATAATCCCCTACATAACCAGGCTGGATGATTACGTTTGAAATTCACCCGATGACTTTGCTGTCTAGCACTCTTCCATTGAACTCTGATAATTCGGAAGGCACTCTACTGATCTCGCAATTCACAAGATGAAACCCATAACCCTCCAAGTTTGATTCCCCAACCCGAATTGTCCTTTTATGATTAATCTTGAATGCAGTTGTAGTTTTTGTTTCACCAAGAATTACGTACGTTTGATTCGTTGTTGGTTGGATGTTGGTCGTGCTGGATGGACTACTTTAGTTTTCTTCTGTCTCAAGTTTTTGTCAGCCGTAGAAGAGGGTCTTTTGATCCCTGAAGCTCGTATTTGAAAAGCTCAAGGCAGCGAGAATAAAGTACTCCACTTGATGTCATTCAAGGGCGGTCATTTGATTAGTGTAGCTACTATATCAATATGGACTGACGATGGATACATCAGCGAATATGCTTCTCCTTACTTATACAAAGATACGGAGCCTAGAAACGTCAACGATCAAAGTATAATAAGCTCCGCGTGCTTATAGCCCTGTATTACGTAGTCATTGGAAAGGCCTGCTTATCATCGGCGCGCGATAGGGACCTTATCACCGTCTTGCGATGGCTATAGATGCGCCGTCGGAAATTCTAACAGCTGGAATAGTCATTTAGGAATTTTGTCTCACACGATCGACGATATCGCCGAGACGAGGATCGAACCTCAAGAATTGTTGCGGTTAGAGCGAATCCATGGTTTATTCGGGGAGCGAGATATTGATCAAATGGACTACGTGGCCCCAGTGGTTGGCAACATTCGAAGGTTGGTAAATAGACCGAGCATGACTAATCCCACGGCTAGACATCGGCGTTTGCTTAAGTTGACTTAACGTTCACTCAGTGACGCTGCTTGGCCTCACTCTCGGACTGGCCGGAGGTTGGACATCGCCATTTCTAGCCAAGCTGACGGGGCCCGATTCGGAGCTGCCGGTGACGTATGACGAGGCATCTTGGATAGCCTCGCTCACCCCGTTGGGGAGGGTGGCAGGCGCCGTTGTCGGTTCCGTCCAAGTTGCCTACCTCGGTAGCAAATTTTCCGTTCTCTGCACCGGCATACCATTGGCGTTGAGCTGGATCTGCCTGATAATAGCGGACTCAGTCGGTTGGATATACACTGGGAGAACGTTGCAGGGAATATGCACGGGAATGTTCTTTGGTACGTTTCCTTTGTACGCGGGTGAAGTGTCGAATCCGAGGATCCGGGGCGCCATAATAAGTGTCATAATGAATTCTGTGGCACTCGGCGGTATCATTGGCAATCTAATGGGATCACTGACCTCCATGTGGTTGTTCTCCTTCATCAGTGCCCTACCGACCCTCGCGTTTCTCGGGTCCTTTTCCCTTCTACCCGCGACACCTCATTACCTCATATCCCGCGAACGCTATGAAGAGGCCGCCAAGTCTCTCGTGTGGTATCAGCGCGACGTGAACGTCAATAACGAAATGGAGTCACTCCGTAAGTTCGTGAGTTCCACGAGATCTTCGAGCGTCTTGGAAACGTTGCGGGAATTCAAGGTACCGAGAAATCGTAAAGCCCTGATTATAGTGACGACGGTCTTCATACTTTTGCAATTCGGTGGAACTTACGCGTTCGGATATTATATGGAGATAATACTGAGACGGGCCGGTGTTGGGAGCGTCGTTGATCCGGGGATGGCAGTCGTGGGCATCGGCATTCTCAGCGTCACCGGTGGCCTCTTGGCGATCTACGCGAACGACAAGTGCGGTCGTAAGGTCGTCCTGGCAGGCTCCTGCTGCGGATTGACCATTAGCCTGGGTGCTCTCGGCCTTCAATACGTCTTCTTGGAACAGGGCTATGCCAGTTCGAGTCTCGAATGGCTGCCCATCGTAGCCATGGTGGTGACCGAATTTTTCGTCAATCTTGGCATCGGCCCAATTCCAAGCACCATCGTCAGTGAAATCTTTTCACCCCGCACGAAGAGCATTGCCTCTTGCATCGTCAACATGTCTTCTGGCTTGTTCGCCTTTGTCAGCACCCGAACTTACCAACTGATGATCGATGCTATGCCAGATCAGTATGTCATGTGGTTCTATGGTATCGTCATGGGGATTCTTGGGGTCTACACCGTTGTCGCCTTGCCGGAGACCAAAGGCAAATCACTCCAAGAGATTCAAGATATGTTGTCGAACAAATAAATCACTTATTGTTTACCGAGCGTCAGAGCCTACAATATCTTATCAGTGAGGTTTTCTTTTTCATCTCAATGCAAATATCTGATCCCGCGGAGACTTCCTCGTTGCGACTTAGCGTTGGTAGCCACCGAAGGTGATAGCCTACCGAAGGTAGGCTATCAACGCTTGAATATAAAAATTATGCACTTCGGAAGAGTCATAACCCAGAAATGTCATATTATCGCAATGTCACCCGAAAAATTGTCGTGCAGTCGTACGTCTAGACATATTTTGCTATTAATAGGTGGCACTGATGACATCTTCCAATCGAATGAAAAATCTCATCGGACGAATGTTTATAAATTTGTATGTATAGGGTATTCTTTTAAAATGATTTTTAAGTTACTTGCCAATGTAACACTATACTGTTGTTACATTGGCAATGTTACTCTTGTTACATTTATAATATTACTCTTGTTACAGTGACAAATAAGTGAAGAATCGTTGAAAATAATAAAGTTCAGGTTAGCACCGTTCGAACGCAACGAAAATGATTTTTTTTTATTTCGCGAATTTTCTCTGGTAGATTCAAGCTACGAAAATGACGCAAACATTTTTTAGGATTCTTATTTAGCGATCTACAACAAATCTGCAAAATATGTTTTTGGATAACAATGAGAATGAGAAATTAAAAAGAATTTTCGTTGAATTCCAATGATGCAAACTTCAACAAAATTGACTTTAAAAACATTTCGCCGTATATATTGGAATTTATGAACATTTGGCCGATGAAATTTTTCATTAAGGTATTGCTTTCGCGGAGGGCCGTATTTTATTGGGACATGAGGGCCCTTCTGAATCATGAGTAAATTACAGTGGCGCTTAATAAAAATAAGTCAAAATCAATTATTATACTCAACGATAAACTGAAATAAAAAATTTCTACATATTTACATTTTCTCTAAAAAGTCGCGGCTACGAATATTCTTTTGCTAGTCACGTTTTTAAAAGTTTTATCATTAATATATTTTTTTTTAATTCGGTGACCCCGTGTTTTTATTGTCGTTGCGGACTCTTTCGAATTTTTTACACGCGTGAGCAGTTTATTTAAGGCATCTAGAGTTATTTAGTGTATGAATTATTAGATAAAAAAGTGGGCAGCGTGTCATCTCGATAAAGCGCTGTACAAATGAGACTATTTTTAGAACCGTAATTTTTCGTAAAAAGTTTGGTAACTTGACTTGAAATTTTAGCAGTATAGTGTATTTTAACACTAGGACCCTACACTATCTGTACTAAACAAGTACAACACTTCAAATTAACGCTGCTAAAGAACTGTTTGTCGTAGAGGTTTTTTTTAATCGAACGCTGAAAGACTCAAATATATAATAGGATTTGCGAGAAAAACCTAATATGAATTTTTCGCCATGACAAATGGGATTGAAAAAAGCAAGAAAAATATTTTAGCATTTCTCACTAAAAATAATTTTAAAAATCATCACCTTTTTTGTACGCGTATTTTTGCGATTTTTTTCATGTATTCTTGAAAAAGACTGTATGGGCGAAGCTTGAAAAAATTGCAAACAACAGATTCGAAGTTCTTGAAGAATTTCACAAGGTAGAATTTCACAAATAATTAAAAATGGCACATATGAAAAAAAAATTTAATACGTTTCCGCATGGTTTGTCGAGGGGAAAGTGCAAATAATTGTTAAAAAAATGATTTTATGTCGTAGAATAGTGTTTTCTATTAAAAAAAAAACATATTAAAGGATATTCTGCTGATTGTACGTGAAATTATTTTTTAAATAATACATTTAGCCCAATGTACAGGATATGGAACTGGGTTTACACAATAATACTGAAAAAATCGCTACATGTAGTTTGACATGGTATATTAGGAATGAAAATAAAATAAACGTATATTGTAGTAATAAATGCAAAAATGTAGATGTTTTCGTTGTAAATTCAGTTCGGCGCGCTTTGAGAGCACTACATCGAGCGATGATCTTGGTCACGCGGGAATCGGCATTCAAGGTTTCGTCAGGTGACAAAAGACACCACGCTACAACTTCGATCCTTACACTGGCTCCGGCCCTGACGCCACACGGCCTATTCATCTCATGAGCAGATGTAATGCGAGAGCAAGGAGCAGGATGGCCGAGTGACCATTTGTATCGGTTTTTCCCGTAAAGAAATTTACTCCGAGTACCGCCGAGAGCAGATTGGGATGTACGACGCTTTTTTATTCTATCCGCTTCTCGTGCGATCATGTCATCGACGCTGTCTGCACCGTCACGGGCAGAATCCCGTCCTCCTTCTAAAGAATCTTCATCAGAAGCCTCCAATTCTTCTTCATGGTCTGATTCACTATCAGTCGAATCGTTGTCCTGAGGTTCCTCTTCATTATTTTGCGCCTGCGGCATCCTCCGGACCTCCTCCGCCTTTCGTACTCGCGACCTTCTCTCCATGGCTTTATTCTAATTAAGGCCTTAGGCCACAGTAACGGGTATAAAGTCATGTGCGAATTTAACAAATTTTTTTCGTATGTAAAAGTGATTCACTCATAAAATTAATTACACATCTATTTAGTATAAATATCAAGCTGTTACAAAATATATATTTTTTTTTCGATGTACAAAATGGCCGACTAATGATATTTTCTTTTGTTATCTTTTTTTAGACGCTCCGCGGCGTGGCATTTACCAGCCAGAATTTTTTACCTAGAACAAAAAACAAAAATTCTCGTCAATCTACATTAGAATACCTAGAGAAGTACGTACGGAATTTAAAAAATATTGTTTTATTCAAAAGTTGTAGGTATTTGAACTTGAGAAATGAATTTTCAGTGAAAAATTTCGTTATAACTGCTCATAAACTGCTCATAAAATGAAAAGCTTTCGAATAATCAGACATTCCGTACGTACTTCTCTGCAAAATGCAATTAGGAACATAACATTTAGATTTGAAGTAAATCGAGTGAAAATTGTTGAAGTTATTTGTCACGCCAATTGGAAAAAGCTGTTTCGAGAAGTTTCGAGTAGTCGGCCATTTTGGACATCGAAAAAAAATATATATATTTTCTAACAGCTTGATATTCATACTAAATAGACGTGTTATTCATTTAATAAGTGAATCACTTTTTCATACGAAAAAAAAATTGTTAAATTCGCACATGATTTTATACCCGTTACTGTGGCCTAACCCCTTAACAAAATTCAGAATAGTATAAAAACGTTTGTAATGTAATTTCTGTTGATAACACGCTGATTTTTTAAAGATAAATGATGAAAAAACAATGGAAGTAATGATAATGATAAAAATGTTAAATAATGATAATGATACTAATGTAAAATAATGATAATGATAATAATTATGAAAAACAATGGAAATAATTATATACTTACACAGAGCAAAACATCGCAAAAAATGTGGGGTTACCTAACCCGAGGCTCTCGAAGAACGTTCACTGTGTCACCTCCAAACTATAACTGTCAGTTATGCCTGTACGAACCGGAACGGCAGGGCTCCAAAAGTGATGTGGGGTTTGGGGTACCCTATGTAGGGTCCTAGGGCAACTTCATTGTAGACGAAAATCAGTTAATTGTTCAATATTCGAGTTCCTGAAAGGAATACCTTGGAAGATGTTACTAGTGCTATATTTATTAACTGGTCTGCATAAACTTGGGGCCTTAAAAGGTCGATGTTCAATATTCGTTTCTGATAAAAGCATTGGGATGACAAGGTCGGGCTTTTACACACAATTAATACATAGTCTTGTCAAGTTTGAGTTTTTTTTTAAATTGCAAATTATTGATAAAGAATAAAGTTATTATTTAAACAAAGTGCCGTCATGGCCAATGGACGTAGGTGGATTCGCCAACTAGTGCGATATGGAAGAAAAAATTAAAACATGTGCTTTTAGCATAATAGTAAAGTTTTCGTTTGACCCGATACTTTTTTGAAATCTAAAAAATCACAACCGTGACATGATGTAGAAAAAACCTTCGATTATTGACCAAATAAAACAACATCAATAATTTGTCATTAACAAATGGATAAACATATTTTAAAAAATCATCCGATCATACCATAGAAAATGTTATAAACTACGCTCTGTGCGGTTTTGAAGTGAATCGGGTGAATAGATTTTGAGGTACTTTTTGTAAAACACAGTTTCAAGACAAATGCAAAAGAAAAATGTCGCCTTAGCCTAGTGGGCGATTTGATTCTCCATAAAAGTCGTCATAACTCGGTCAGTCTTTAGAATTTTTAAGAGATCGCTAGAGTTTCGGCTTCGGTCCGGCCAGTGAAGGACTTCCAAGGTTATCGATGGAAATAAGAAATTATGTTTCTTAACGTTTCGGCCCTCTGGTTCGGGTCCTCTTCAGAATATGTATATTTAATTTTCCCTCGAAGTATTGAAATTTCGGATTTTTTTAAACACATGTTTGGAAAGAAGTTGTAGCAAACAGAGACATTATTTGTGAATACAAATAATGTTCTGTGAAAGGTACTCAGTAGATGGAGTTCAGTTTCTCTCGAACTCTTGTCCGCTACACAACGCAAAATGTAACGAACCAATGAAATAATTCGAGTTTTTTACTCATTTTGGAAAGATAACACACTCTTAAGAACAAACTCAACAGATCAGATAAAATCGCCCATAAACGATATTAACTCCATCTACTGAGTACCTTTCACAGAACATTATTTGTATTCACAAATAATGTCTCTGTTTGCTACAACTTCTTTCCAAACATGTGTTTAAAAAAATCCGAAATTTCAATACTTCGAGGGAAAATTAAATATACATATTCTGAAGAGGACCCGAACCAGAGGGCCGAAACGTTAAGAAACATAATTTCTTATTTCCATCGATAACCTTGGAAGTCCTTCACTGGCCGGACCGAAGCCGAAACTCTAGCGATCTCTTATCACCTACACGGCCGCATACTTCTTTGATTCATTTAGAATTTTTACTAAAGCTTTGCTGCGAATTAAAGTTAAGACCCTAGGCTACAAAACGATGCCAAAAAATCGTATTGCAGAAATTTCAATCTTATGCAGACTCCTCAACAGCAAAATTTGTCTGGCCTTTAACGCCCCTTCATTTTCCGAATGGTGACAGGTCAGATTATGACATTTCTGGATTCTAACAGCCTAGCCTTACCAATATGCCTGCTCTTTTGTATCAGCAACCCGGAAAGGTGAGAATGACCTCGTGAAGTTTCATTACACGAGAGGGGTTGAGTGAGTGCGCGAAGAATGCAAGACCCCCAACTATCAATTTGCTATCGAGGGCGTTCCCATGCTGCCATGTGTTCTTTTTTTTTACCCCAAGTGCAAAACATGCCCAAAACCGCATAGGTAATGGAGTCCGTACCAGTCTGCCGCACGTATTTTATATATTATGCAACGCGTACCTAGGTACCTACCTAGGTACAGGTATAGATAACGCTATGCATTATTCCGGCGGTAAATCGTTCGTGAATAATGGGCGGTCATGAATCTTTCCTCCAAGAGAGCGGCTACGTTGCCTCGGGGATTTCTCTGTGTTTCACAGCCTCTCGTGGTCCTCATTAACCACAAGCTCTCCGAGATATCCCACGGCTTTTTTACTCCAGTTATTTATCGCCGATATTACCGACAGGAGTCAATCGACGCCATCAAGGTGCCTTAATTGCGCTGATGAAAATTACGAGCTTTAAGCTGAGTCGTTTGATCAGCTCATCGTTGGAAAGCTCCACTTTTTGCAGTCTGCAGATATCGATTGTCCAGGCTTGTCGCGAGTTCGCCATAGAATTTTACATGTGGTGGCTCTTTGGACATGGTGCATAGCTGTGCGGATGCTTCGCTGAGCTTGAGGCTGAGTCATTTCATCAGCTTATCGTTGGACAACACCAGTTTTTCCAGTCTGCAAGAATCGATTGTGCAGACTTGTCGCGAGTTCGCCGTAGGATTTAACGTGTAGTGGCTCGTGGACATGGTGCACAGCTGTTGGAATGCACAAGCCTTGCACAGCTCGATATGTAGGGCAACGCAAACGCTCTTCGCTCTAATCCCCAAATGCCCTGGAGGACCAGCACCACCGAGAGGTCACAACGGGTTAGTCACGAGTGTTGCAGGCTACGAATGTTCTGCGAGTGGAAACGTTGGGGTCCATCGTGTACCTAGAACGCGATAAGGCAACGAGCTTGCGTAAGTTTAGGGTTTTGGTCAAGCCCTTGTCACGTATTCCGTTACCAATTAGCTGGCTTCCGGGTGGCTGTTGCTTTTTCGCCGTTCATCGTACTATCTTCCTCTCCTAACGTACCTCAAAAGCACTCTCAGAGCCCCCCCAGCATGGAAACTTGGAAACTCACTGGCCAACAGGGTTGATGGCTTGGGATTCATAGGTCTCCAATGAGGAAAACAGACAACATCAGCATCAACTAAGCGGGTACGATGCAATGAGGTTTGATGGAGATCATGCCAATCTACTTCTCCACAACTTCGTGTACTTTTCCACATTGACCGATGTTATGTACGCAAACCGATCAATACAAACATTCTTGCATCCGTAAATCTAGACGAAAGATTTTATGTCTTCGGACCGATAGAGTATTCATGAAAGCCGTTGACCACCGGAAATTACTTTGCCATGGGCTTCGGTGTGTCTTCCCGGATGCCGCGTTGCTTTGACATCTTGCAAACTGCACCTTACCCGACGGCACCGGCGGGTCAACAGACGCATCTCTTTTGGGAATTCCCAAGATCGACTCTACGGCTATCGTTTCTCAGTGCACACAGGGTGAGTCACGAAAAGCGGAACACCTGAAAATGTGACCCTGTTCCATTTGAAAAACACTAAACGTGGGTACATCAGAATTATGATGTCTTCAGAGGACACGCATTGCGTCATTTATGTGTAATTTTTTTCGACGTCTTCCAAGTCACCAGTATTTTTCAAATGAAACTGCATTCTTTTTGCTTATTGTAATCGACATCCAAGCGAGCTCAAGCATGGAGCACAATCCACCAAAGATGTTCAGGCGTTCCGCTTCTCGTGACTCACCCCATACATGTACTTCAATGAGATGCTGCAGCGTCCTGACGCCCAGGTGTCTGTGTAGACCCTCATACCCCTCGCCCCTTCCTCCCTCCTTACACTTTATGATCTCTCAAATAGAATTTTTTAGCTGAATTGCACAGATTGCGATTCGCGAAAAATACTTACCGTGTAGGGGTCTGCGACGAAGGCGAGACATACCCCGAAAATATAAAAAATATAGATATAGAGAGAAAAAAGAATGCAAGCGGATTGGGGCGAGTGACGATTTACGATAGACCTCGATAGCTACCAGTACATATACATATATATATATATATATAGAGAGAAAACTAATATTATGAAACCGTTATGTCCATATTGACTATCAGCACATGCGGCTACTGTGAGGATGGTCCTCAACTCTTGAAAAATAAATGGTTGATTTTGGAGTCACGACGGTCCTTGAAATGACCTTTATATACGTATGCTTACTTTTATCTAAGGGTGATCTCGAAAACATTGGTGCTTACCTGATGTTAAGTATCGGGACGATAGGCTACTATAAGGAAGGACTTCGATGTTGACGCTTTTCTAAATGACCACACACACATTTATATACCAGGTGTCCCATTTTATTCTTACACCTGATTTATCTCGAAAAACAGTAATCCGATGAAGTATTGAGTATAATCAAATTTTCAGGATTCAAAGGGGGACGTTAAAAAAAAACTTTCTTGGTCAAAAATTCAAAATGGCGACGTTAAGATGGCCGACATATTTTTTAAAAAATAGCATCATGCAATTTTTCACCAAAACAAATCAAGCGAAAACTAACAACTTTTGTAGGAAAAGTTTTTTGATAACGTTCATAATTTTTAGGTTTCGAATATAGTTAAAATATAGATAAAATAGAGAAAAATGGTATTCTAACCTATAAATTATCGTCCCCCCTTTAAAGACTAAAATTTTTATTATACACAATATTTAATCGGAGCACTATTTCTCGAGATAAATCAGGTGTAAGATTAAAATAGGACTCCCGGTATATATATATATATATATATATATATATATATATATATATATATACCGGGAGATATCATACCATATATATATGAGGCGTTCCATACCATTTCGAACGGTCAAAAAGTTGTCCACTCTCAAAAAAATTGAAATTTTGTCAAATTATTTAATTATATGAAAAAAAGCGTGTAAATTTTTTCAAAATTTTTGGTTCACATTATCTCGAGTTTTTTTAAATATCAAAATTTTCAAAATACCGTTATATCGCGTGAGCATTTGATTTAACAGAAAAATGTTTAAGACAAAAAAGTTGCAATTTTACATGAACTTTGTGAAAAAATTTTGTTTTGAATTTATCGAGTTTAAAAAATGCCCATTTTCACCAAAATGATACAAAATTTTGTTTTTTCGGTAGGTATGTCACTTTTGATTTTTCTCAAAAAATTCCAGAAAATACTCTGAAGTGTGTACAGTAACACCTATTTTTTTCAGAGTGGCTCGATTCGTTGTTCCAAAGCTCTACTTTGTTTTATTATTATGAGATATTTTTGTAACTCTTTGTAAAAATTAGTTTGTAACAAGGCACTCGAGAAACCACCAAGGAAATTCAAAGGAAGCATATGACTTCTCTGCTTGGCTCACACCGTGCAACCTAGTGTAAAGAAATCAAAACACACTGAGAACTCCGATAGTATTTGGGCATGGAGGAGGAAGGTTGACAAACTGAAGGATATAGAAGGCATTTGACGGCGCACATTACTTTGTATAGCAATGTTTATATTGGGCGGTCAACGATACTTTGTATCACATTTTCCATATTGCACGGCGACGTTACTTCTCGACGTTACGTCCAACATGAAAATTGTGATGTATCACAATTTTCATGTTGGACGTTACTTTGCATGGCAAGGTTAACTTTGTATACCTTACCGATAATTTATGACTAAGCTCAAAAAAATTATTACTGTTATGGATATTTATTACCTGAAAAATGTGAGAAAAATTTGAGAGAGAATAATTTTTAATAATAATTGATTTGTCGAAAAAAAAATATCTCATAATAATAAAACAAAGCACAGCTTTGGAACGACAAATCGAGGCATTCTGAAAAAAATAGGTTTTACTGTACACACTTCAAGAGTATTTTCTGGAATTTTTTGAGAAAAATCAAAAGTGACATACCGACCGAAAAAAATATTTTTGTTTAATTTTGGTGAAAATGGGAATTTTTTAAACTCGTAAAATTCAAAACAAAATTTTTTCACAAAGTTCATGTAAAATTGCAACTATTTTGTCTTGAACATTTTTCTGTTAAATCAAATGCTCACGAGATATAACGGTATTTGAAAATTTTGAAATTTTGAAAAACTCGAGGAAATGCGATCCAAACATTTTGAAAAAATTTACTTTTTTTTCCATATAATTAAATAATGTGACAAAACTTCAATTTTTTTGAGAGTGGACAACTTTTTGACCGTTCGAAATGGTATGGAACGCCTCATATATTTATATATGTGTGTTTGTATATATACCCCCAAATCAACACGTCGTTACGCTTGGGAGTTATGGTTCCGGTCATATTTCACGGTAGGTTGTTGTATGTTGTCAGTATCGACCACCATCGCGGTGTGATCTCTCCTTCCCTCCTTGGGAGGGGGGGATTTTGCACGAACGGAATTTTGACGAACGCCTTGGGTCTCAATCTGATAAACTTCGTTCGGTGCAGTAGTTAATTATATCGTGTATCATGTAATAAAATCGGAACCAAGTCGTGTCTGCACAAGAAATATTTTTTATAAGACAAACTTTTGCATTGTTTACTATCAATACAAAGCCAAAGCATCAAGTTTTGTAATTTTTGTCCGTGTGTTTGTATGTTCGTATGTGCACGCATCACGTAAAAACTACTCAACGAACTTAAAAAAAACTCAGCATAGATGTAGCTCATAATCCGGATCTATTCTACCCATATCCCCATACACTTTTTACCCCGATCAGTTACGAAATTTAAGCTCAACATGCACTTCTCAACGTTTTATTGGAGCGTCTTATTGTGTGGTACAATAAATCGACGATAGATGGCGCTGTGTGTATTTTACATCGCGCTATGCTTTTGCTTGATCCTAAACTGTAAAAGGAGCGCCTATATGCAGGCACTTGCATTTTTTTGTAAATGACTTACAAGGAACATCACTTAAGTGTTCGTCCGCGATTTTGTTGAAACTCATATATGTGATAAATAATTGAAAGCTATTAGAAATGTATTTTTTTATCTGCGGAAAAACGTTTTTGAGGGCGGGGGGGGGCGACCCCTCAGAGAAGGGCGTGCCGGGGGTGGTTTTGCAGATTCACCGACAAGCAGTTCACCGATCTGAATGAAACAAAAATCAAAATTCTTCTAATGTAAAGCGATGGAAAATCCATTATAGAATCATTGAAAAAAATTAAAGGGTCACACGTCTTCCTTCAAGGAGTCATTTCCCTCCTTAAAAACGTTGTTCCGCAGGTAAACAAAACTACGTGTCTAATAGTTTTCAATGCTTTATCACATACGTGAGTTTCAACTAAATCGAAGGCGGACACTTGAGGCAGTAGTCTCGCCACAGTCACGTCGAAAAGTTTATTCTCCGCTCAATCGATGAAAGCTTCGAAATATTGCGAAATATCTTTATAATGAAGGTTGTACATCTTATCAGAATGTAAAAACTTATAAAGTAATGAAGAAAACACCTAATATAATGTTTAGGCTTCCAAAAATAAAAACCTTTCCTCCATCACCTAACCCTCACTTTTGTATCAAACTATCCATTCTGACTACTAATACGTAGACACTGCATATATGGATATGCACACACTACTGTAGTCTAGCGAGCGCGGAGATCGTGGCAACGTCGCAAGCCCAGTGAATTTTCGTCGTAATATTTAGCATAACCGGAAATGCAAAATTTGAGCTGTGGCCGGGATAATGAAACAAGTGCGGCAAAAAGGCAAATTTAGCAAACGAAAAACGATCGCCGAAAAAAGAAAAGTGGTCAAAATTATGACCCGTGCAAAAAGGAAAACGAAAAGAAGAACCATGTAGAGGTTATGAACAACGAAAATGTGGGACATCGTATCGTGAATCGTTGAATTGATGAATTTCACTGCGATGATTTGATAATAACAGTTTTTTTTATTGTTTCAACGATTTTTTTATTTTATTCATTTACTAATTTTAATATATATATATATATATATATATATATATATATATATATATATATATATATATATATATATATATATATATATACCCGACTAGAAATTTTGATCCGGCAGCCTGATAACTGATAAGGCCCCTATCAAGCTGCGGTCCGTAATACCGTAGTACGGCACGCCTGATCTGTACCGGATGTCGACCGGATCAGTGGAACCCTAGTACGGGCGCGCCAAGGCACCCTGAACAGGCCGTAGTACGTTAGCCTATATGCCGCCGTAATATGGCGTCCATGGACGCCGTGTTACAGGACGACTGATCTGTGCCATATGTGGACCGGATCAGTAGAACATTAGTACGGGGGCGAGAGGGCACCCTGAACAGGCTGAAATACGGTTGCCAGTACGCCGCCGTAATATGGCGTCCACACACTCTATTACGGCACGCCTGCTCTGTGTCGGATGTCGGCCGGATGAGTGCAACCGTAGTTGGCGAAAAACGATTTTAAGGTTCGGTTTCATTGCCGTCTGCATATTTTATTATAGTCTTCGAGGTATATGCACCGGGACATTTTTATCAATTTCCTGACAAACAGTAGTGCAGAATGGATCGAAAAGAGTGCCGAAAAAAAGTATTGAGACGTTTGCGGGTGCGAAAGTGGCGTGCCGTACACGCGGAAAGAAAAAAACAACGTGTAACGGAAATAAGTACCTCTCTTTTACCAGGTATGTACATATATATGTTTATTTATATATTCTTTACCTTTAAAACTAACCATATCCATTATTATTTAACACGCATAATAGCTATTATTTTTGTAATGGTATTTTTAGGGCCAAGCGGAGAATCGCATCCAAATCTTGGTGACAATAATGACTTGCTCATTAATGCAAGTTCCATAAGCAGTGCATCAGAAGATTCTGGACCTGATTCGATTTCTTCTAGTATCAGTGATAATACAGATCGCCAGACAAGTGATAATGCAAGTCAACACAACGAGAGCTCTAGTGATTCACCAAGTAGTGAAGAAGACACCTTCAACGAAACTGAAGAACTTCGTCAGTGGGCTCTCCAATGCCAGGTACCACACAATCAGTTGGATGCATTGCTAAAAATACTGCGCAGGAAATTGTTACCGGATTTACCCAAGTCATCGAAGACTTTCCTAAGAACATTAAGTTCTTAGGAAAGTCTTCGATGGTAGGTCTTAGGAAATCTTCGAAGGCATATATATATATATATTTCATTTCAGGCATATATACGGCAGCCGGCTCAGGGCCGTAACCGGCATCCTGATCGGGGGCTGATAACGTATCCTGATCAAGGCCGTAACCGACATCCGTATCAGGGCCTGATAAGGTATACCGATCAGGTCCGTAACCGGCATCCGCATCAGATCCGGATGCAAAAAGCGTTTCACGCCTGGCAAAGCCCTGATACGGCGGCCTGTAAAGTGCCGTGGTACGGAACACGGCATGCCGGTTATGGCCCTAGTCTGCCCCGTAGCTAAATTTCTAGTCGGGTATATATAGTAATATAAAAAAGTAAACATGAAAAATCTGCCGCGCCTTTAGATATATTTTCTACCGATGAACGCTTACAGCACTGCCAGATCGCCGGCTCTAGTCTGCTCCAGCCGCTTCGTGGTGCTAGCGTCACTAGACATTGCTTAAGGGATAACACCACTCTAAGATTTTGGAAAAACGTTTTTTTTTTTGCTTAAAAAATACTTTGGGGTCCTGAAAGCAATATTGGTCCTGTAGAGAATATTGGTCGTGTAGAAAGTTATTTTTTTAAAGGTTCAATTATCGATTTTGCCGCAGCGCCTTGGACTTCTTTCAGGCGCCTCGTACAACTTTAAACGCGTTTTTCTCGAAACCACTTTTTTCAAACTGAGAGGACGGATTACTCGAACACCTTTGCATGCATCGATTTATAGTTTTGATAGTAGCTCCACAATTACATTCTCTATGGGAGTAGCCATTTTTTGATTAAATGTAAACTTTTTTTTATAAACAATTTACTGCTTATTTGTTGAGCAGAAAATCGATTCATTTCTTTCAAAGTACGCCATTTCTTTAAAATTTTATTTTAAAAAATTCCTACCGAGTCCCCTAGCTAATAATATATAGATAATAATTTTTTTTGGTTTTCGTTCCAGGTCTTCTACTTTACCAGGAAACCGTCCTCCCGTGAAGCTATTTGTAAAAAAACGCGTTTTTCAAGATGGGCTCTATCGCCGCCATTTTGTATGAAAATTATAATACATTAAAATTTTTTTTTTAATATGTGTTAAATAAACTCTCTCAAAATGAATCATATTCCTTTTTCCATACTTCCAAAATAAATTGTCAAAGTTAGGCCTTATTTTCTGACGCTAGAGTGGTGTTATCCCTTAATGAAAATCACTATATCTCTGAAACTAGACAGTCAAAGTTAATGATTTTTTATCCCCTTCGTCATATGTTCCTCTGTAATTGAGAATTTTTTAAAGAAAAATCTGTCGAAAAGTTTCGACTTTATTGTATCAAATGTGAATTTTTCCACCGTTCCCCATAAGAATTCGTGTAAAACCGCGCAATCTTTTATTGCCAATATCTCGAATACAAAGCAGTGAATCTCTGGAAATTTCGCAGGAAATCACGCAACCCTAGGACCCTACACATAGGTACCGCAAACCCCACATTATTAGTGAGAAATACTAACATCATTTTTCTTGCTTTGTTCAATCGCATTTTTCACGGTGATGAAAGTATATCAGGTTTTTCTCGCAAAGTCCATTCCATTCGACAGTTCTCGAGCGTTCGATTAAAAAAAATCTCTCTACGACAAACAGTTCGTTAGCATCGTCGATTTGAAGTTATGGGGTGTGCATAACCGTGTAGGTTATTTGTTTCGTACAGATAGTGTAGGGTCCTAGGGTTAACAATGTCTTGAATGTCCCCAAAATAAATTAAAAAAATCTATAGAAAAACGCCTTGGGAAGACCTTAAGTGATGTTCCTTGTTAGCTATCAGGCATTCGAGTTGTGTCAAGTATATTGACGACTTTGCGATTATTCTGGACTTGGAGATTTCGCTTTGCGATTTTAGTTGCGATGCGTAACCTAACATGACCTAATCGTGAATTCCACACGGACGAAGTCGCGGGTACAGCTAGTATTTATATATAGGTATTGAAAGAGTATATCTACATGGCACGAGGCGGAGGAGAGGGAAAGAGGAAGAGCAACCTGTGAGGTCTGTCTCAGTGTTAACAGAGTACTCGTGAGGTTCTAGGCAGGCAAAGCTCTCGAGGCCCAAGTGGCGCAAGCTACGGGGAGCCTGCTCGTACTCTCGAGTCTCTCGCAGGCTGCTCCGTCAAAAATCCAGCTTGCGGAGAATACACACACCACCGGCTCACAGTTCAAAGCTCCCCGAGTGGGCATACTCAAACCCTCGTGCCCACCGTTACCACATCATATGCTCGTTACGGTCGTTGCGCTCTCCACCGTCCGGCGTCCTCTCTATTTCGAACTCATGTTTTCCGTGTTTTTTTCGTTCTTTCACTTTTCCGTCCTCGCTTTCTTTCGTTATTTCTGGGGTTTTGTTTTTTTCTTACACTAGGCACCTAGTGACGCCTTTTCCTTGTGTGTCGCGAGCGTCCCTTGGTAGTTGACACGAGGGCGCTGAAGGCGGAAGAGGGCGGGGTTAAGGGGTCTTCTCACTTTGGACGCTAAAAAAGGCTATTTTCATTAACTTTTTTGATAGGTTTATATTATAGATATTTATATAAAAGTCGTTACACTTAATAAAAACAATTTCGAAATACATTTTTAAAATTATTTATTGAAGTCACTATTTATAGACGGAAATGCTAGTTAAAAAAATGTCATAAAAAAATTGTAGGGCTGCGCTGTTGATGAAATCTCGGATATGGATCATCCGAAACAAAAAATCAAACGGTTTTAGATTCAGTATGTTAATGGCTATAGCGCATATCATACGATTTTTGACATATGCAAAAATAACAAAAGAACAGACATTTTTCGAAAAAACAAAAACATGTTTTTTCACTGTTTTCGGCAAAAAATAGTAAATATCAAAATTTAAGAAAATCCTTGATATGCGCTATAGCTATAGTTGTAAAGAATATGTGACTGAAGTTTCATAAGGATCGGTTCAGTAGTTTCGAAGATTTTATCAACAAGGCGTCGAAAAACGTTGTTTCGAGAAAAACGCGTTCAAAGTTAGTTTGGGTTGCATCAATACATTTTAAAAAATGTAATGCATTTCGAAAGTCCATTTATCAAGTGTAACAACTTTGATGTTAATATCTATAATATTGTAGGAGCGCGAAAAGTACAGCGTGAGTGCAAGGGCGCGTGTGTGAACGAATGCCACACCATTGCTGCGAAAAAAGAAAAGCACGAAGAGTCTCGCGAGGAAAGGGGGCCCGCGGGCTCGACAGTCTTTTGGTAACTACCGAAAATAAACGACGTTGACAGATTATCCTTCCGTGTAAACTTTTCTAATAATTTGCGTTCTTTAATAAACTCTCTGCTAAAGATTTGCAAGGCTCTTCTTTCGATCCCTCAATAAAACATAAACCTTCAAACATATATTGAAAATCCCACAAAAATGGGGGCTCGTCCGGGATTGAACGAAAAACAAAACTAGCCGGCGGTATGGGAGTCAAAACAAACCGCGAATAAGACGGGTTCGCGACAAGAAAAGTGCACAAATTATATAAAAGTAATTGAACGTGGGAAGTTAAGAGGCCAGGAGACTTAAAAAGGACGCCAAGCTGGGCGAAGACAAGATGAAACGCGTATCCTAACGCTGGAAGAGGAGATCGCGCGAGGTCAGTTATTCTAGGATATCCCCGAGAGTTGATCGAAAAAATGTGTAGTGCGGCGAAACCTACGATGAAGAGGCTGAAAGAGGTATTGGTATCTTTGAGTTTATCGACATCCGGTAACAAGAGTGAGCTGCTAATAAGGCTTAGCCAGGCGGAAGGATTTGACATGGCATCATTTGAAAAAATCATGGAGAGTGCAGAACAAGATGGCGACGATGCGCAAGAAGAAGCCGCATTAGTTCAACAAATGGTGGAGATCTACAGACATGAAAAAGAGCTCGCAGAACGTGAACTTGCATTGGTGTGGCGAGAACTCGAAATGGCACGAAACACACGTGCGGTGGACGAAACGCGGAGTACAGAGCGCGTTACCGATCAACTTGTAACGTCGACTGAGAACGCGCGTCAAGCCCCGGTGCGTATGTCTGTGACGAGGGTAGCCGACCTCTTGTGTCCTTTCAACGGAAACGCCGATGCTTACGAGATCTGGGAGAAAGACCTCAAAGAAATGTACAGGTTAGAGGAAGACGCGATGAAGATCCTTATTGGAATGAGGATGAAAGGGAAGTCACTCGAGAGGTTCCACTCGAAACCCGAGCATATCCTGATGGCGACGCACCAACTCTTGAGTGCGCTGAGGGCGATGTTTTGTCATTGAATTGATAAAATCGCACTACGACGATGTTTTGAGGAACGAACCTGGAAAAAGGGTGAAAGATTTAGCCAGTACATGCATGACAAAGTGATATTGGTCAACCGGATATCACTACCGGACGACGAGACGCTTCAATATATCGTCGAGGGTATTCTTGATCATAACCTATGAGACGCAGCGCAAATCCACGGGTTCACGACGCAGGAGTCTCTGCTGCAGGTGTTCGAGGCTATATAGCTGCGAGGAACCAGCGCTCAAAAGCGTTCCGGCGAAAGTGAAGTGAAAAGCGATGAATCGGGCAAAGCGTGTGAAACGAAAAGTGTCGATAAGAAAGAGCGGGCGGGCGTGAAACGCTGTTTCAACTGCGGAGCGAGTGATCACATGAACGCTAAATGTCCAGTAAAGGACCTTGGCCGAAAATGTTTTAAATGTGGAAAACACAGACATGTCGCGTCGGGCTGTTCCGAAAAACGAGATGAAAAGAAAAGCACGAATGCAGCTGATGTTTGTATGACGAGTACTAAATCGGCGAAACGCGTGAATGTGAATGGGCATGATGTTGACGCGATTATCGACATAGCGAGCGACATTTCAATCGTACGGGCTGATCAGTATGTGAAGTTCGGACGACCGGACATCGGAAAAACCGACATGGCATTTAAAGGCGTGGGTAATGTGAGAAACAAAGCGATGGGATGCTGCGACGTGCGAATGCGAATAGATGAAAACGAGGATGATATTCGCCTGTACGTCGTCGCGAATAATTTGTTGAATCACGATTTGCTGATCGGTACTGATTTTCTGGACGGGGTAAGACTCATTCGAGAGCGAGGCGTGTGTAAAATTATGCCGTTTCCGAAAAGCGATGAGTGCGAGAGTGTACCGGAAATTTTGAGAATCGAGACAATTGAAGAACGTTGAAAAGATGAAATTCAAGTATCCGAGGTTTGTGAACCGAGAAACCGTGAGAAAATTCAGAGCCTGGTAGATGCGTATGAGGTGAAAAAAGGTCGCGAGGCAGGGGTAAAGATGACGATTGTGCTGAAAGACGAAGAGCCAATCTATCAGAGAGCGCGACGATTGAGCGAAGCCGAAAAGCGAGAAGTGAATGCGCGAATTCAAGAGTGGCTGAATGAGGGAATCGTCCGCGAATCTCACTCAGACTTTTGTAGCCCTGTCGTGATAGTAAAAAAGAAAGATGGATCAAGTCGATTGTTCGTGGATTATCGATTGACAAACCAGAAGATTGTTAAAGATCGTTATCCACTACCATTGATAGAAGATCAACTCGACTTGTTGCAGGACGCAAAGTTTTTTTCAACACTGGATTTGCGAGACGGGTTCTTTCATGTTCAAGTAGATGAAGCGAGTAGAAAATATACTTCGTTTATCGTGCCGGATGGACAATTCGAATTTTGCCGAGTACCCTTTGGTCTCTATAATTCTCCGGCAACTTTTCAAAAGTTCATTAACGTCGTTTTCTGTGAATTGATTAATGAGCGCGTTGTTCTGGCCTACATGGACGATCTCTTCGTTCCCTCCAGCGACGAACAAAGCGGAGTAGAAAAGCTTGAACGCGTTTTTGAAGTCGCAAGCGAAGCTGGGTTGATCTTCAAGTGGTCAAAGTGTAATTTTTTAAAATGCGAAGTCGATTTTTTAGGACACGTTGTAGGGCACGGTAGAGTGCAACCGTTCAACCATAAAACCGAAGACGTCCGCAATTTCCCAAAATCAACTAACGTCAAACAAGTTCAATCTTTCCTTGGGCTTACGGGTTACTTTCGAAAGTTCATTCTGCAGTATTCGTTGATCGCGAGGCCGTTAACAAATTTGTTGAGAAACGAAGTCAAATTTCGATTCTTAGACGAAGAAAATGACGCGTTTACGAGTCTGAAAACAGCACTGAGTACGAAACCGGTATTGAACTTGTATAAAGTCGACGCTGAGACGGGATTGCACACCGATGCATCATCGCACGGGTACGGGGCGATGTTAGCGCCAAAAAGTTGTGACGATGGCCAGTGGCACCCGATTTATTTTGCAAGCGGGAAACCTAGTGGGGGGAAGAAAAATATTGTAGCTTCGAACTAGAGGTACTGGCATAGTAAGATCTCTCCGAAAGTTCCGGGTGTATCTGATAGGTGTTCCATTCAAAATTGTGACCGATTGTCGAGCGTTTACGCTAACTATGCGAAAAAAAGACATGTGTGTACGCGTGGCTAGATGGGCGTTCTATCTCGAAGACTTCCATTACACGATCGAGCACCGGCCGGGAAAAAGCATGGTTCACGTGGACGCGTTGAGCCGGAATCCATTGCCGATGTGTCTCTTGATCGACCAGCGTGAGGATGATCTGGCAGCACAATTGGGGAAAGCGCAACGCGACGATGACGAGATCAGCCAAATAATCGAAGATGTCGAGAAGCGATCGAGGAAGGGGTACTTGATTCTGGATGGCTTCTCTTCAAAGAAATGGATGGCGATATCCGTTTGATAGTCCCCAGAAAGTTAAGTGCGCAGATAATTAGGCGCGCGCATGAGAAAGGACACTTCTCTGTTGCAAAAACCGAGGCGATACTCAACAAGGACTATTGGATACCGGAGCTGCGCCGGAGAATCGAGAGCGTCGTGCACAATAGTGTAGAGTGCATTATGGCGGGGAGGAAGAAAGGTAAACAAGATGGTTACCTGAATTCTATCGCAAAAGGAACGACGCCACTCGACACTCTACACATCGATCATCTCGGGCCCCTGGATTCGACGAAAAAGAGCTACAGGCACGTTTTCGTGGTGATCGACGGATTTACAAAATTTGCGTGACTGTACGCAACCAGATCAACGACGGCAGCTGAGGCGATTGACAGACTGAAAAAGCAGGCAGCCATTTTTGGCAATCCGCGTCGCATAGTCTCAGATCGTGGTACAGCGTTCACGGCGAAGGAGTTTGAAGAATATTGCCAACAGGAAAAAATCGAGCATTTTCTTACTACAACAGTAATTCCGAGGGCTACCCGAGTCGAAATTTTCAGCCTATTTTTACCCTCCAGATCCTCACAGTGGTAGGAGATAAAGGCAGTAAAATAGCTTCGTATTCAATATAAAATGAGCTCCTACTTAACGCCTAGAACGGGAACAAATTTCCCTTTTCTCCACTTGCAGGCGCTAAGGAGGACGTCGATTGGCACACGTATACACGCACACGCATACACTCTATTATGCATATAGAGATACATATGCCTGAATACGCGCATGCGCAGACACACGTATATACCCGCACACATACATGCCTAAGCATACACCAACACACGTATACTAGTACCTATACGTATGCATGCGTGTCTGCTATAGGGATCCGCGTATACATGCATACGTGAGGGCAATTCCTATCAAAAATATTGTAACTATTTGCCCAAGATCCATTTCTTCCACTTTGGAGAGTTGCTGGAGCTGCAGGGGCAAGTTTGAAGCGAATGCGAAAGGTTCGCTGGGTGGAGATAATGGAAAGGCCATTGGAAAAGTAGCCCTCTACGGCGAACGCGCGGTCCTTCCTAGTCCAACGCATGACGGTTACTGAAAACTATCAGACCCGCTGTTTCGAATGCGACCATCTCCACCCTCGTTTCGTCGAAACAGCCAAATACGCGATAGGTCCAAACGCAATCAAAAGAGGAGCTGCAACGACTTCAGCTAGGTTAGGTAGGAGTATAAGAGCCTATGCAGGAGGTAAGCAGCAAAGAACGAGCATGTGGCGGCCCATAGTAGGACTTCTAGCAGTAAACAGACTCAAGTGAGGCTGACATACGATCAAAGGCCTTTACAATAGGCTGAAAATTTCGACTCGGGTAACGGCCAAGTCGAACGAGTGAATCGCACGCTGATTTCCTTGATTACCAAGTTGACTGCACCGAAGAGTGGAGAGTGGTATAAGTATTTGAGTACCGCGCAGCAGTACCTGAATGCAGCGTTTCATCGAGGCAATGGGACTACACCATTCCAGGTGATGTTCGGGACGCGGCCACGTTTCAAGGACGACGAATCATTGCGCGAATTAGTGGAGCAAGAATTCGTGACGACTTTCCAGGACGAACGTGATGAAATTCGAGAGCATGCGAGAGATCGTCTTCAGCAAATTCAAGAGGAAAATAGACGAGGGTACGATCGAAAGCGCAAAAAGGCGCGAGCATATCGCGAGGGAGATATCGTCGCGATAAAAAGAACGCAGCAAGGCCCAGGATTAAAGTTTGCGCCGAAATACCTTGGACCTAACGAAATATCGAAGGTTTTGCGAAAAAATCGGTACCTCGTGCAGAAAAGTGGCGATCATGAAGGACCGCGACAGACGTTGACCGCGGCTGATTACCTCAAGCCTTGGTCAAAATACGCCGATACCGACGAAGAAGATTTTCCGGAAGATCTACATTCGGGGGCGAATGTGCATGAGCAGGACCGCCGAGTGTAGGAGCGCGAAAAGAACAGCGTGAGTGCGTGTGTGAACGAATGTCACACCATTGCTGCGAAAGAAGAGAAGCACGAAGAGTCTCGCGAGGAAAGGGGGCCCGCGGGCTCGACAGCCTTTTGGTATCTACCGGAAATAAACGACGTCGACAGATTATCCTTCCGTGTAAACTTTTCTAATAATTTGCGTTCTTTAATAAACTCTCTGCTAAAAATTTGCAAGCCTCTTCTTTCGATCCCTCAATAAAACATAAACCTTCAAGCATATATTGAAAATCCCACAATATAAACCTATAAAAAAAATTCATGAAAATAGCCTTTTTTAGCGTCTTAAGTAAGTAGACCCCTTAATTCCTCTGGGAGATTTGTACATTCGAGATCATCCCACGAGATGACTTAGTCGGTCGAACCGCCAACCAATCGGCTGAACGATTATTATTCGCGACTGTCCACGAAGTCACCATCATGTGATGAAATGTAAGGATTGCTTCGGCACGAATTGTAAGATATTTTCACGAAATTTCTTTACAGATCGTTTATATTGACTAAAACAAATGGAAAAATCGTATTTTTTTACGAAAATTCTATATATCTTGAAGTTTGCGCGCTTATAACTCGAGAACTTGGTAACCCACTTGGATGAATCTTTCACAGCAACTCAGCTTACCATGTGGAAAATGATTGAGGCGATTGAAAATTACGTTATGTAGTTAATAACAATTACAATTACAATACACAAGCAAAGATAATGTCTACAAACATAACGTTCATATTGAAAAAACAAACGGCGATGATAAACGAACCCGAACAATTGAAGAAATAAAGGAATTGAGAAAAATATACAAATAGTAAATAGTTGCGTGTAATTTGCGGATTTTCATAAACTGTCTTCACAGATCATTGTTTTCAACAAACGGAATATTTATGAAAAAAAACACATAAAGCTTCGAACATTAAACAAGTGAACTAATAAACAAAAAGCTACATGGTATCATTATCGGTCGGTCTTTACGAGTGCCTAAATTTCTAAGAATAACAATAGGTGCCTTCGTAAACAGCTGCATTAGTTATTGTTATTTACAACCAAAGGCTGGTTGGCGAGGTAGATACCTTTTTTTAAGTTTGTTTTTAAAATAGGTGAAGTAATAGACAATAGAAGCACTACCGTATTTTCTTATCATTGTAAGTTGACATTCTATTCTTAGCCTGTATTTATTTGTTGCAAAATACTCAGGTACTAATGATAATAATATAATAATCTCTTAATAATTATTATTATTATTATGAGCTTGTTATGTCTCAATGACCTATCTAAAACATTGTCCTCTTTCCTTTTAAACAAATAATATATATAAAAATATAATAAAAATATAATTGGTATTTAATTATTATTATTATGAGCCTGGAATGTCACTTGCCACTGCCGAGAAAAGGCCTCCATTCTTTCCTAACACTACTTTACATAAAATAATGTTTTTAATTCGTTTCGGGATGCTACCAAAAGCGCCAATTTTCGCAAGTCTTGACCAGGCAAAGTTGCGGGTGGATGGACTTGTGCATAGTCTCATATGAAAGACGAATAGCCAGATCATGTACCTTTGAAGGACCGAAGGTGTATCGATCGTTCAGTTAAGAAGTTATATACAGTCAGGAGGCCCAAAAGGATCGATTTTTCAAGAATTTTTCTAGAAAAGACGTTTAAATCTATTACCGTTAAAATTTGAACACATATTATGGTAACTTTTGACTGTATTTTAACATTTTTCATTTGCAAAAATCATTATTTTGAAAGCTGCTATAAAGCTGATCTCCGGGACCTCTAAAAAAGGCGTCTTGCGGTGAGCACGATATCTTTGGACTGGATCATCTGAAATGAAAAAAATGAAAAATATTTCGTTAATATAACGGATTATCTTGTAATTGATCGAAGGAATACGCAAAATAATAATGGTTGACAAAATGACGGCTTCTAAAAAAAAAATCAATTTTTGACAAAAATTTAGACCTTGAATTGTGTGTAAAATGGAAAATATTTATCGGTGAGAAAAAACCTTCGATTGATTACTAAAAAATATACTTGAAAAGATTGTGTTAAAATTTGAGACTGATCGGTTGAGCCGTTTCCGAGAAATCTTGCTCACCGACTTCAAAAACACAATTTTGAGAAAAACGTGTTTAAAGTTTCAAAAGCACTTTCGAACGCTCTGACACGTCATTACAAATGTGCGTGTACTTCGTGAATATTCGCCGGATTGACAAGAAATTTTGTGTGTGTACTTAAATATATGTACAATACGAAAATAAAATAACTTAAGAAATCGATTTTTCGAAAATTTTAACTGTATATAACCCCTTAAAAGATACAGAGCACGATACGTGTCGCTCCGTACAGAAATTGTAAATATTAGGAACAAAGATATATGTTGATTAAAAAGAAAAAATCTTGTCACTTTTTCACTATTTCGAGCCACTGTGCATCGCCAGGATTCTATCACCGTGGGCAAGGCCCAGCCAGTACGCATACATCCTCACCCCCTCGACCGGACGCCCTCCCTACATGTGGGCCAAGGAATTGCATCGAGCAATTCAATTTGCCCGAGAAACGCCAAACCCTTCTGACGTACAGCTCAAAAGAAAAAAAAGGGGGCAACAAAGCAAAATACAAGAAACAAAAAAAACGACCAAGACTAAACGTTGAGTAATGACCGTCGAGACGGAACACCGGCTAGACAAAAACCGCGACCGAAGCTTTTCCAGTGGAATAAAGAGGTCGCCACCGAGAGTTATATACCTTCCACGCCAATATAATGTGCATACGTACGTATGTATATACATTTGCGGGATGGAATTGGCACGAGCCAGCGATTCCTGCTCGATTCTGGGTTCACCACTCCCCCACCCGCGCGTCCCTTCTCGCTCTTGCCCGCTTTCCGCAGCTCATTTCCCCCGTGCAAATATTCTTCTCCCTCCTTCGTCTTATATATAAGAACGTATATAGCGAACTCCGAGCCCGCATGCATTTTTACAAGCAAACGAGAGACTACGAGGCCTATCTCGCCCCGCTCCCTTTGCCTTATCACTCCCTCTCTACCTCTCGCCGTGCTCCGCTTCTTCAATTTCACTTCGAGTCAGACGCAATATTAATGTGTGTAAGTTTCTATGTATGTGTGTATAAGTGTATATAACATTTTATATCCATGTAATGACGGCTATGAGGACGTCTGGCTGTTCCGAGGACGGTCCTCGAAGTTGTATGTCTTCACTTTGTGTATCTATTTATATATCTATCTATATGTATCTATATATGTTCTCCATATGTGTATACACGTATGGAGAAAATATCCATTGAACACTTAATATTCATATAATATTGGCTATAAGGACATTTGGCTGTTTTGAGGATGGTCCTCGGATTTTAATGTCTTCAGAATGTTTGTTGAGATATATATATATATATATATATATATATATATATATATATACCAATTGAGGAAGAAGATTCTGCAGACTTTCGACTTTAAGGATCGTCCTTGAAACAGCCAAATGTCCTGACAACCAACATTATATGGATCTAAAATATATTTCCCCAAAGTTATTTCATTTTTCTCTGATGAGTAGGATGACTTAACTTGAAAATTATAGCATTTATAACAAAATATCTGGAGGAAAATCTTTTTTAATGTTCGATTTTAAATGCGCTCAAATTTTTTCTGATTTTTTTTCTGAATTTTTTTCGGCCGAACCTCAGAGAGTCGTCTGAACAATTGATTGGCGTATCTCGAAAACTATTGAGTTAGAGATAAAATATCAGGAGGAGT
Organism: Ophion slaviceki; assembly: GCA_944452715.1. Lineage (NCBI taxonomy): Eukaryota > Metazoa > Arthropoda > Insecta > Hymenoptera > Ichneumonidae > Ophion > Ophion slaviceki. The sequence goes on along the minus strand of OX101783.1, from coordinate 1,940,067 downwards.
ACATGTTGAAGAGTTTCATTTTGAATACGTTGACATTTTTTCAGATTTTTTCCAAATTTAGTGTACAATGTTTTTTTTCGGATCGTCTAGTGCTTTTGAAACATTGTAAAAAAATATTGAAAAATGTCTGAAGAAATGTCGACGTATTTAAAACGAGACACTGCAACATTTTCCCCTCTTGGCATTTTGTCTCTAACTGAATAGTTTTCGAGATACGCCATTCTATTTTTACGATCATTCTACGAGTTTTGGTCGAAAAAAATGTCAAAACAAAATTTGAAAAAATTCGAGCAAATTTATCATCCAAAATTTAAAGAGTTTCTCTCGATATTTTGTCCTAAACGCCATACTTTTCGAGTTGAGCCATCCTACTCATCAGAGTGTCGAGCGAAAGAGGTAAAGAATCTCACAGGACAATTCTTCAAAAATTCTTCAGGATATACTTGCTCAAGTCAAAGAGTCTCAAGTCAAAGACTCTCTCGACAAACGCCAGTTTCGGCTTGATCCAAGACACGTTATCCACTGTCGTTAAGGATATCAGTGAAATGCGAGCTGACATTACGTGACTCACATCAGCCCATGAAAATTTGTCTCAGCGCGTTTCTGACCTCGATCGTAAGGTTGACTGTTTACTAACATCGCTTACTGAGTCAGAGAGTAGACGCTGTGGTCAGTGAGTTTTCGTGCCCTACATCAGATCCAACCTCCTCTGAATTTATATTGTCCGGCACCCCAGTTCAATTCAGGACCCACCTGAAGCTATGGTGCATAAGGTTTTCGATGCTCTCGGAATTCCAAACTTAGTCTCCGATATCCACGCTATCAGACCCCTCATTAAGGCAATCTTATGTTAGATCCAGTCGGTTATCACGCTAGCAGGACGTCTCTTTCGAGAATCTCTTCTAAAATCTTAATCGTTGTTCTCAAGTCACCCAATGTACGAAATTATATCATTGAGAAAAAACTTCCTAATAAAGTTCTGACCATAAATGAAGTTTTTTTTCCATTAGACATAGCTGACAATATATATTTAAACGAAACGCTTTCGCCAGCTACTTGTGCATTGTTTCGCGAAACAAAGGCTAAAGATAAGACGGCTGGTGTTAAATATGTTTGGACTCGTGCAAACATCATTTATACTCGTCAGCCTGACAGAGCAGGGCGCATTGCGATACACAGTGAGGCCGATCTCCATAATCTGGTTTGACTATAACAGTCTCATGACCGTCGACATCCTTCGCTAGATGAAGATGAGTCGTGTGCTCTCAATTGCTGCTCCATCAAAATCGCACAATTCAGCGCAAATTCTTTGTTAAGCCATCTCGACCTCCTTAAAGCAAATCTCTTCAAAAACTTTTACCATATCATTTCTATATCGAACATGTGGTTAAATAGCGGCATTCCTGATTCATTAATTTATCTACCCGATAATTCGTTGATCCGAAATGATCGCAAATCCAGGCGTGGTGGCGGAGTAGCTATACTTGTTCACAATTCTCTGAAAGTTAAATTGCATGCAACTTCACCCAATATTCTACTCAACGCCCTCGAGTTTATCATCATTGAAGTAAAAAACCAGGTGCTCGAATGATTGCTTTTTAGTTCTATTTATTGGTGACCTAAAGGTTTTCTTTACGTACACATTCGAAACTAGATCAGTTATTGATCGGGTGATTTCGCGGCGCTCATTGAATCGATTCAACCAAGATGCTATCTGTAGCTCGATTTCCTCGGCTCTCAACAATTTCAACACTGGCTCAATCATTGTAGGCGCGGGTGAGTCTCAAATTGACAGTTGGCTGGACAATTTTTGTCAGGTCGTTGTATCAGAGCTCAATAATCATGCTCCAAAACATGCCTTTCGTGTACATAGACCGGTTGCACTCTGGTTGACAGCAGAGCTCAAGACACGGATTAAAAAGCGCAGCATATTCCTTAAGCAAGCCAAGCGATGAACAACGTTCTAAATTATGCCATCTACAGACAGTTTCGTGATACGTTTGCCGTCGATTTGAGGTTAGCTAGAGGTGAATATCATCGGCAAAGATTGCTCGCTTTTACTGATCCTGCTCGACTATGGAAAGAATTGAAAATCTTAGGTCTCACTAAATTAAACTAAGTTTCGACATTCAATTTCTTCTCACCTCGAATTAAATTATTATTGCGCAAGTGTATCGAATATTCGTGATCGTTGTCACTATGCAGATCTTCTTGGCATCATGAGTGAGCAAAGTCTTGGTGCCCCGATCTTTGAGTTTGTCGCCGCGAACGTGGAAAGTGTTTCTGATCTTATATCCCGTACTTCGTCGTCAATGTCAGCAGGTTCTGATAGTATCAGCTCTTTCTTAATTCGTAACGCTCTCCCAGAACTGTCACACACTTTGACTTTTCTCTTCAACACATGCTTAAAACTAGTCAATTTTCATCATGCTTGGAAGCATGCTCGGATCCGTCTATAACTCAAAACAAATCCACCTAAGTCACTTTCCTACACGCGACCGATTGCTAATTTACCCGAGCTCTATAAGACTTTGAATCCACCAGCGAATAGTTAAATTTATTACTGATAATCAAATCTTAGACACAAGTCAGTCCGCTTATAGACAAGGACATAGCACACAAACAGCTCTTCTTTGTATTTGTCACGATGTTAGGGAAGTAGTCGGTGACAGACTAATTACAATTACTGTATTATTCGACTTCAGCAAAGCATTTGATACAAACTTGCTTATTAAACTAAAGAGCATTGGTTTCTCCGATCATGTGTTGAAGTGGGTCTTTGCATACTTGACTTCTCGATCACAAGCTGTCATTGATGACGATGGCTATAGCTCTGGCTGGCGTGATACTTATACCAGCGCGACCCAGGCCTTGGGACCATTGCTCTTTTTACTGTATATCAATGACATCGGATCAGACCTTTGTCAAACTCAATACATGGTATTTGCCAATGATATTCAAATATACCTAAGTTGCTCTCCTGCTGATGTCGCTAGTCGTATCAACAGCATCTCAACCGACGTGCAGATGGCTGTTGGCAATGCTGATGCCAATGGCCTTAAAATTAACTTGCGCAAATCTTTGGTACTGAAATCTGGCAGTAGGGCTTATGTAAATCAGTTACAACTGGATCAGCTACGCCTGATCATGTCATCAGATCTCTCTTGGCGCAAATATGTTGGATTGCTATTGCGTAAAATGAACTATTCACTGCACAAATTGAAATGCCACCAAAACGCCTTGTCACGTGAAGTTAGAACTTCTTCCATTTCGACGCTTTTTCCGATTCTTGATTGTTGTTGCTGAGTCTACAACGATCTGTCTGCTGAATAAAATCGTAAACTCCAGAAACTCATTAACTCGACCATTCGGTTTATTTTCAATCTACGTAAGGATGTCCATATTACTCCTTATCGCCGACAGCTTGGTTGGTTGACTGTTAGAGCGAGAAGGCTTTGTATCACGAGGATCATGGTTTTTAATATCTTGAATGGTAATGCTCCGGACTATCTGACACAGTTATTTCCATTGTCTCATCCGTCATTATACCCCGCTCGACGTGCTGCTATTGAGACTTTTCATAAACTACGACATTGCACCGTTGCTTATAGAAATTCCTTTGGCTTAACCGCAAAATATTTCTGGCACTCACTTCCGACTGTTGTCAGATCGTCGCTCAGCCTTGCAATCTTCAAATTCAGCCTTTTTCACATCCGATCGAACATGATCTTACTAGCAGCTTAGTTTTCCTGCGATGTTCATAGTGAATCATTTGCCATCATGGTTTACGTTGCTACAAATTATATATTTACTTTATTTTTTCTACCTTTGTTATTACTTACTGGAATGATTAGGCTAGTTTTGCTTTATATAGCGTCATTTATATCTTCGTATAATTTCGAAATTGTTAACTTTATTTTGACTTTATTTTATATTTTTAATTGTATATCACTCTTATGTTTTGTATTGCCTTAAAGTTCCGACCAAGGCATAAATAAATCATCATTACTCTCTCTCTCTCTCTCTCGGCCTCTTCCCTTTTTTTAAACAAAACATTGTAATACCGTGGTCGGATTGTACACCAAAGGATTTTTCTATTCCATTTCCCTAATAAACCGTCTATTTATCTATATCCATGTATAGTTTGGCTCAAAATGACCTGACATTTTTATTTATTAATCAAACGTATTATTTATTTGAAAAATACGAATATTTTTATTGCAATTTAAGGTACAAACGTTCACTCTTTTGACGAAATTTTCAATAACATGGTGGCATAATTGCAGACTATTTTATTAATGGTGCTCCCCATTGCTTCCTTGAACTCCGAAATGGTCTGTCGATCATTGGCATACACTTTTCCTTTCAGAAAACCCCAAAGAAAGAAGTCCAATGGCGTCGAATCGCACGATCTTGGTAGCCAATTCCCATCGCCACGGCGCGAGAAAACACGACCATGAAACTTCGTCTCCAATAACTGTGCAGTAACATAGCAGCAAATAACAATCCCTATGCGTTACTCGATCATGTAATACTCCATGTCTAAACCTCAATACTTCCTGATGCCAGTTGTCAAAGATTAGTACTCTATGTTCGCCACAAAAAAATGGCGCGCAATTTAAAATGTTAGGTCGTTTTAAGACACGCTTTATTTACTTATCTATCCATCTATTTATATTTGTCTCACTCTCTCTCTCTTGCTATCTTTCTCTCGCAATGACATGGAGAAATAAAATGTGCACCCATTCCTAATGAGCAATCTCAACGACGACGACGATGACGACATTGGTCCACAAAACCAGCGTCGCTGTTCCGGATCCGCGGATATGCGAATATTTAAAAAGCAATATCTCACTCTCGCGTTTACCCCTAAGATTACACGTGGCACCTTTTAATCTTGACTCTCTGTCTCTAGTTCTCTCTCTCTCTGTGTATTTTCCCCTCCCCCCCTCTCTCTCTTGGGGTTATTGTCGTACGACCGCACAACTGTTTCGCATGTGTACGTGCACTGTTATTGTATATTTTGGTTGGAACGAAAGTAAGCCGGACTCGGCTGCGCAGCATCATCGGATGGCGCAGGCATTCCTTCATCCCGCACATTTCAGCGGAAGTTGTTTCTTTTGAATGATATTCAGGTCATCGTCGTAAGTCAACCTAGGCTTGCGGGACTTGGCGATCAACCAACAGCTACCGCAACCTCCTCTTGCCGTACCATATATATATATATATATTGCTAAGTCGCCAATCTACACCGGGAGGTCCAGTAACTACGAACACCTTTTATAAACGAAAGCAACTCAAATGACCTCGAGAAACCTTGTGTTGTAGGTCATTGTATTCATCTCAACAGTTGCTATCAGAAGGTAGACGCAAGAACACCGGCTTCCATATGAAATGAACAAAGGTAGCTTTGTAGCGTGGAAACAACTCCACTTACAAAACAATCGCTATCACCATTCGATTACCCCTTCTGTACAATGCAACTTCTGTTGGACAAATTTTTATTTGACACTCATAGGTTCGAAGATATCAAACGTGTGCATAGTTACTGGACCACCCGGTATATGTACAGCTCTGTGCCTATATCTACGTGCATTGTAACAGTTCAGGCAACAATCTAGCTGTAATAGTCAGTGCAATATTGTAGAGCTTTCACCCAGACACGTAATAATGTCTGAAAATTCTTGGCAGCCACGGACTGCTCCATTCAATCTCAGCTTTTCACGGATCTCCTGTTGGAGGCATGATTAATCAGTCTTTTGGCCTACTGTTAATTGTAATTACTAGAATGCAACGATCATACATTCCTCAGCCTGAGACCATAAGTCGCTTGCTCATCTCTTATTTCTTTAACCTTTATTTTTTGTATCTATCCGAACTACTCGCCCAAACAAATGCAAACTCTCACTCCCTTGGCTGTTCGAGGGTAAGTTTTATAACGATGTTTGCAAACTGATAGCACGATCGAGAGCTGACTCAACACAACTGGTGGCATCTTCCGTCCTATTTTCCAGCACGTTGATGTTATTTGGACAACGTCGTTCTAGCCGGAAGCATGCGATTCTGGCGGGGCTAATGTGGATCTAAACGCGAGAAAATGGTGATAATAGTTACCACAATGATCTCAATTGGCAGTTGTGTCAGCCCAGATGGCAAACTCTTCCATTTTTACCATCTTCATCTTTGAAGATCCCGCTCTTGCCAATACGAGAATCGATTTGTATCATTTTTTTCTTCGGATTATGGGATAAGTTGGATAAGTTCAATGAAAAAGTCAGATCAACAGCGAACAAGACAGTTGTTTCTTAATATTCAATGCGGGATCAAACGATCAAATATCACCGAGGTTTTGATTAATTCTATGGCCAACGCGTGTATGTGACGCAAATTCTATTGTATTCTTGCCTAGCCAGTATCCAGAATCATATCAGGTTTCACAATATCATATCGCGATAAGAGACAACGACGTGTTTAAATTTCCAGCTCCGCGCTCTTCAAGTTTGGCAAAGAAAAAGGCATAATAACTGCTCATTCGAGTAAGTAGCAAGATCATAACTCTCGCGCTTTATCTTGCCTGCCGAAATGAAATACGAACGCGGTTTTTCGACGCACAGCAAGTAATCGCGCAAATAATCTCCCTCTTTCGTTGGGAGTTTTTATTCCACTGCACACAATGACAAGCGAAAAAAAACTGAGCCTCCGAACTCTGCGCGTAATGAATGGGTTGATTCGTCTCACGGCGATTTTGCGTGTTATGTTAAATTTTTAGTGGTTGTCCTTTGGTGGTCGGTCTTATGCCTCAACATGTCTTGAATGTCCAGCAGGCTCTTGCCCTTGGTCTCGGGAATGAAAACAATGGTGTAGATCGCCAAGCATAGATTGAGCAAGCCATAAAACCAAAAGACGTACTGTTCCGAGGTTAGATCTACCATCGACTGATAGGTCTTACTGGTGATGAAGGCGAAAACTGCGGAGCACAGATTCGCCATGCATGTGGCGGTGCTCTTGATATCGGGTGAGAACATCTCGCTCATGAGGGTGCTCGGGACCGGTATTATGCCGATGCAGAGGGAACATTGAAACATCACTATCGCAACGATCGGCAGCCACTGGCACAGAATCTCCGAGTGATAGTTCATGTCGAGCAAGTGATAGTCTAATCCAAGAAGAAGATATGCGGTGGTAATGCCGAAGCAGGAAGACGTCAGTAGGACCTTTCTCCCGCATTTGTCGTTCGCGTACATGGCCGCCCATCCACATAGGATCCCCAGAACACCAACTATGATAACGACTGTGGACGGATCAATGACGTTCAGCCCAGTCTTCGTCAGTATGATTTCCATGTAGAACGATATGGTCCAAAGACCGCTGAGCTGCACGAAGATGAAGACAATGGTGACGAGGAGCACAGCCCTACGATTTTCCGGTGACAACAGTCTACCGATCCTCTTCCCATAACTATCCGATTTCCGGTGACAAACGAAGTCCCGCAGTGACTGCAATTCCGCTGTGACGTCCATGTCCCGGTTGTACCATTCCAGTGACTTTTTCGCATCCTCCATGCGATCTTGCAGAACGAGATAATGCGGCGAGTCCGGCATGGCCGAAAACAACGCGACGAAAGCCAGATTCGGCACTAAGCTGAAGCACGAGAACATCCACATGGGCGTGTAGGCACCAATCAGGTTGCCCAGCAGGTTGCCCACCGGCATGCCCTGAGCTATCAGCGATATCAGAGCCCCTCGTATCCGCGGACTCGATATCTCCCCCATGTAAAGGGGAAAGGTACTGAAGTACATGCCGATACCGAAACCTCCCAGTGCCCTTGACACGTAGATCAACCAAACGGAACTCGGTACTAGCAGCAGCAACCAACCGATCGCATGTGGGACACCGGTATTCAGCACAGCAACTTTGGTGCCGAAGTAGTCCACTATCAGTGCACCCGTGATAGCTCCACCTATTCTTCCTAGACTCACCACCGCAGCGATCCAGGAAGCCTCCTCTTCCGTCACCGTCAGCTCCTCGTTGGGCCTAGTCAGCTTTGCCAGGTACGGCGAGGTCCAGCCACCCACCAATCCGATCACCACCGACAGCAAGAAGACTGCAAATTCACACCAAGCTACTTTTACTCGCAACGCGTTGACTTGTGCCCAGACCACAAAAATGGTTGTGGGCACTCACTTTTGTGGTTAGTTCATCCGCAGATCCCTCGCTTGGTTAAGACAACTAACTTTTCTAGGTTAGGCATGGTGGAACTGCGTTAGGCATCATCGTTAGTGTTGTCACTCCACGAGACGGACATGCTTCGGTCCAGATATTTCACTGTCACTAACCTGCAACCGCGGCAAGCCACTGGGGCCACAGCTTCACTGTCGGTACTTTCCTAATGACCACGGTCATCTTCCGAGCTGTTCTACTAGTCCTCAGGCGAACTGTCTTGATCCTAGCAGCAAACCGACTTCGTATTACTCCTCCCTTTGTGGCAGATGGCGAGACTGTTGGTCCCTCTTCAAATTCCTCAAAATTGCGGTCTTCTATTCGCTCTTCATCTGCCTTGAAAGCACTTTGAGCAGTAACGGGAAAAGTCGTTGAGTGCTCAGTTCGGTAGGTTTGCAAATAACTGAGGTATTGTACACCGAATTGTAGGTAAGTGCACCGAATCGGAGACCCAGCGCATATCAGCTTCACCTTGACAGATGTAACAAAAAATATATTTTTCCATACACTCAAAAAATCGCGGCTGTCGTTGATTATTGAGGCCAAAGTTATTCATGAAAAATCATAAATAAAAGGAAACTACGGGTACACCCAAACAAACGGCTTCGGTAAGAAATTCAATTACTATCAAAAGGTTGCCAATCATTCAGTCGTGTGTATTAAACAACTATAACTTTCTTTTGTGGAACAACGGTAAACAAAGATAAATGATCTGACTTTAAATGTCGTTGCGCTCGATATCCATATGCATCCGTTAAGTAATAACGCGTTGATTGCAAGTAGCGCCACTAAACGTTTCGCGTTTCTGCGTTGGCATCGCGCCTCCTCTCACCTCAGACCGAACTGCAGCAAAGGTATCCGAGCACTCGGGAAATAACAACCGCGTAGTTCACTGTGCGCTTCCCAAAGTATAGGTTTTTTTTCCTACGGTCTTTTTATTCAAACGCAAGACAGTTGCTGGATAAAAAAATTCAAGTCCGCCATCGGCAATTGTTGCCAGGTGAATGCTCTTCTTACTCCTGTCACATCCACGGTGGGTAAACAGCGGATCGTGATTTGCCGGCTGATTTGCGAGCGCCTCAGCTCCGCATGTTTGATTAGGCAGATAAAATGTGCTCGTGCGACATCATTTGATGCCTCGGCCGACTTGTGCAATCAATAGTCATTTTCACAGTCATTCCCTACTAATAAAAAGGACAGCTGGAGGTTAGTATCTTGTTGTTCGCTGTTTGGGTTTGTGGGGTTAGAATTTTGATGACTAGAAGACGTGCATTTCGTGGACATAAATAATTGTTGGGTTGGAATTTCGAAGATCAGAAGGCTGGCATTTCATGGACATCAAAAGGCAGCCTCTAGTAACTTACCAGCTTCAGTTCGACGACTCACCATGCTGCATATCCAACTCTACTAACAACCGTAGATTTGATAAAACGCTGCGCTGCTTTTTACTTCCCACGGCATGACGTCCTCTATCTGGCAAGTGTCATCTTGGAGAGTTTACTACTTACTTTCCGTAGATCCTCTGATTCCTCGACTTCTTTTCCAATAGATATTCTCCTCTTTTAAATTGTCGGCTTTTGATCAGTAATAGTCATTCAGTTGTAACTGGCGTTGTCACCGTTCGAATGAAACGCTTCCTCTCGGCGAATTAACACTCCATGGGATTAAGCGTTTTATGATTTTGATACAATAGCAAATAATGGATGTGAATGTCGCCAACCGCAGCGTGTTATCGCGTGTAAAGAAGAATCCCCATTTGCTTGTAGCCTGATGTATTCTGAGCATTTTTATTGTAAGGATCGAGTCTCTCAGAAAGTACAGGGTTCTAATTAGCGCTTCAAAGCGGTTTAAGCGCTTTACTGATGGAAATTGAAGGATACGGAGGTTATAAGAAAACATATCAGTACGAAGTATATCATATAAAAATATAATGAAGTAAACCTAAACAAACCCAAACGAATTGATAGAAACCTCGAAGTTTGAATTTTATTAGAAACATCTGGTACCTCAACCAAATCCAAATAAATCTAAGTACGATGTTCAAAGTTCAAAGTTGAATTGTTGGACTTAATTAAAGATATCTAAATCACCAGTGAAAAATGGACAGACCCAAACAGTCTTATGGTGACTTCGGGACTGACCTATTATTGGAAACATCTGGCTCTCCATCGCAACTCAGACAAATTAAAAAAATCTCCCAAGTTGGACTTTTATTTGATAAATCTGGCACTCCACTGAAACCCACACTGGAAATCCAAACGGAAACTTCTTATTTGAGCTTCAATTGGACACACCTGAGTTTGTTTCGGTTTAAAGAAAAGTCAGTATCCATTAACATACCTGGGTCCAGAAACAAATAAAAATCTTTCAACATTAATCGCTGAAACGCTGAACTTTCTTTGATGTCGAATCCCCAAAGAGATTGCAATCAACTCGTCACTCCTCTTCGATCGAACATCTTCAGTTCGCTGGCAAACAGGGTCGCCATTGGTGAACCGTAGAGATGCATGCATGTCAATGAAGCCTTGAGGCACACAGTGTATCGTATCCCTGCAGATTTACCTCCATCGTCGCGTACACAGTTACAGCGACCGGGCGGGCGCTCGTTGGTCGAGTCAATCTTAGTCGAAACTTCAATATTTGATATCAATCGCGCTGGACGTGGTCGTATCTGATTTAGGTACTGGGTCATTGGGCGATCATCGCCTCAAATCTCGATGACGATGACGATTATGGACATCATTCACGTCGTTGGAGCGCAACGAAAGTGTTACACATATATTTTTTTTTTCATTTCTTTATTTTTCTCAAAACCAAATTTTTTTGGCAGATGAAGATCTAAATCGTTGAAAAAATCAGCAATTAAATCAACCTTTCGTTGGATTCCAACGTTGCAAACTTCGACATCATGATGGAGGATGCATTGAAACGACTTCCTTTTCACTTCCGCTATTGTCACCTTTAAATGAAGACTTCAGGAATATTTTCTATCTGATTTGTTTATCTACTGTTGGTATTTTTGTTTGTGTGAACAACGAGAATAATAATTATAATAATAGTAAATATACTTAATTATCGTTATTAATCAGTTCGAAGGTTTAAAGTGCACAAAGTTTCGAAAATAAATGTTTATCTTTCTAAAATTTTATCGTATCGATACAATGCAACGGCAATTTTTTTAGTTGAATTTTTTTCATATCTTTATTTTTAGTAAGATATTTTTTTTGGTAGCATAATAATAATTATAATAATAACAATAATCGTAAATATAATTAATTTTCGTCACCAATTGATTCCCAGGTATGAGTGTACAGGGTTACAAAAATAAATGTATATACATTTTTAAGTTTCATCGCACAGTTCATTGTTTTTACTTTTTGTTCCAAACTTTTTCCGATGCGAGCAGCAGTAGAGCGTGTGATCTCGCTGTGATATCGTGGACCAATGTTTCGGCGCTTTCTCAATTTTTTAATCAGCGAAATCCGGGACTTTGAACGAAAAAAAAAACGTGAAGGCTTCTTGTAGTATTTATAACTGGTAACTTTGTAGTACGTACCGAGAGGCCACGAACTTTGGACGTAGCAGCGTGGCGTGATCGGGGTACAAAGTTGCATGGAAATACGCGTGCTGCATCTTTACGGTCCAGTTTATTCGGTTTTACTCAACTACTTTTAAGAGCTTACTGCTGGGCTGACGACAAAAGGAGAGAGTAACGATAAGAGGAATCGATGTTGCTTGCCTGTGGTCACACTCTTGTGGTTTTGTGCAACAGCAATTACACTGTAACTCATATAGTGGCGTTTCTACTCGGGTTGCACAGTTTCAAAGTAAAATCATCGCGCACGTAGTACATTGGACGATCATAAAGTTTGCATTGTTCAATCAAAATTACGGAGTTAGGCCACTCTAGAGGCCGAAAAAATAGGTTTTTTTGGGGATTTTTTTACAGAAAAACTACAAAATAAATCGAGATTACAAAAGGGGTGTTTATCATACATATCAATGACTGTATACAATAATTTTTTTGAAGCGATTAATTTAAAAATGGCGGCTGTGCATCGTTTATCTCAAAGCCGCATTTTTTACGTTGGCCGGAAACATAACTCAGACAATTTTCACCCGATTCACTTGAAATGTTGAATGTATCTTGAAAAATACACTGTCTATGGAAGTACGTAGGGTTTTTGTTTATATTGCATAGTTCATTTGTAATTAACAATTATCTGACGAAAATGAAAAAAATGTAATACACAATTTGAACAAGATACATTAACGGGTTACACCTAGTTCGCGGCCGGAAAAAAGAGGTGTTTTCGTGAAATTTTTTTTGGGAAATGGTTGCAGGTTTTTAACTTTTTTTTCATAGTGAAGGGTATAATTTTAAGTAGCTTTGACAATTTTTTTATTGGGAAATATTTATAAACGACGGAGATACAGTAAATTGCACAGAACGCTGTGCAAAAAAGGTCCTTCGCGGTGACCACTCCAGCTCGGGAACAAGTCATCTGAAATCAAAAAACCAAATGAATTTAGTTTTTGTACCGTATTACCTAGTCTTTAATCGAAGGATTCAATAAAATAATGATATTTGAAAAAATGGTCGCCGACCGAAAGTAATCGTCGAAATTTCGGTGAAAAAAACACTATTTTCCTGGATATAAAAAAAAGTAAACATTGAAAAAAATCCTTCGATTATGGACTGCATTTTGATATACAAAAAATGTCTGTGAAAATTGGAGCAGATCGGTTTAGTTGTTTTGAGATATTTTGGTGACCAATTCTGAAAAAGTAATTCCGAGAAAAACGCGTTTGAAGTTTTACGTCAGGTATATACGTAGATAAAATGCAATTTATTACGTCTAAATGGAATCACGGATGTGTGTTTGTGTGTGTGTGTGTGTTTGAATTTTATTCATATACAACATTTCTGATATGAAGCAATCAATACAATTTAAATTCGTGTCTAATTTATCTTGTACAAATTGTGTCCTAAAATACCATAAATTAACTGCAATCAAAAATAGCGCTTCTCATCGGGATTTTACGCAATATCAACGGGTTATGCCTAGTTGTAATAATAAAAAACAGCTCATTTTGGGATTTTTAAAAAATAAAATCGTGATGATGAATTTCTGCAAAAATTAGGTATTTGAAAAACTATCACATGAAAAACATTCAGTACTGATTTCGTGTATGAATATTTGATTATAATCGATTTATAGCTGATACCTGGGAAGCGCCTCTCGAAAACATATTTTGCAGTGAGCAATGCCCTTCTGAATCCGGCTATGCAATATGAAAAAATCGAAGTTACGTTAGTATATTAGTGTAATTTAATAGTTAGTATATTAGTTACTGGAAAGAATTTCCGAAATATCAACTTAAAAAAAATGGCCTGTGTTTAAAGTGAGAGTCTTGATTTTTGCGAAAAAAATGGGCATTTTTCGTTCACCAAATCGAAACTATTAATCGGAAAAAAATCCTCTCATCAAATATATTTTGACATCTAGCAGAAGCCCTAAAAATTTCACGAAGATCGATGCAGTAGTTTTTGAGATATTTCTCCCACCGACTTTGAAAACGTTCTTTCGAGAAAAAAGCGTTTAATGTTTCGAACAACGCTCCAATCGTTCCGACGGTTGTCAACATAGCAGCTTATAAATCTGTCAATTTTGATCCAATCGCCTTGAAATTTTCGGGAATATTCATAAAATAATATACTGTCAAAATATACCGCTTTTGAAAAAAGTGGTTTTCGATTATACAACTAGGCATAACCCCTTAATTTATGTAAAAATTGTATACGATAATAAATTCATTGAAAATAAAAATACCGTTTTTATTATTGGCATTTTGGGCACAATTGATGAATAGCCTTGCCAAATGTGAGTTTTATTTTAAAGATCTTGATGAGCGAGAAGTTATAATTATTTAAACAAAGTGCCGGGGTTTCTGCATGGTCATTCACTGTGGGTGCTTCTGGAAAGTTGGGTCACCTGCAAACAAATATTTAAAAGATGTGCTTTTAATATAATAATGACCTTTAATGAATAATGAACTTTCGTACGACCGCATACTTCTTGGAAATTTTGAAAATCACGAAAACGCAAGCTGGAGAAAAGAAAGTCCGATTTTCGACAAAAAATTCCGCTCAAATTTCTAGTGAATGGGACCAATGGATTTTGATTTTAAAAGGCAAGAGAAAGGAGGATAAATCGCAGCGAGGGAGTTTGCCATAGCGCAGCGGGCGGCTGACCCTTCACAGAAATCGTCGTAACTCGCTCAATTTTTGGAATCCTCACAAACTTTGTGTTGTAAATAAAAATGTTGACACTGCGCGATCAAACTGTGCAATAAAAAATCTCTAAATATATTAATTTTTGATCAATATTGATATTTAATCATTTATTTTTCAATTTTCAAGATCATGGCAATTGCGTAAGAAAATCCATATGGCAAGATTCTAAAGATATCGTACACCCGACAGAAATCTGTAACCGGAAAATAACTATCGCGAGAACCTTTTAGCCTGATTTTTTTAATATCGCAAATTGGTTGCTGCTGGCGCTGCTCTCGTTGATAATTTCAGCCAGATGCACATATACTAACTAGTTCATAGCTATGGGCTTTAGTACTTTAGTCCATTATAGGTTCGACGTTGTGGAGAGAGCGAGAGAGAGAGAAAGGGAGGGCGGCGACCGAGAGGAAGAGGGGGAGAGAAACGGAAAAATGGACTCAAAGGTTTTTGGTGTACGAGGGAGATTTCCTCATCCTTTCCTCTCACGATTTTACCTTCGTTTCTTTGAGGGTATTACCTTCGGTGAACGGAGGGTCGTGTATATATATATATGCACACAAGCAGAAACTACATACACGAAATGTGAACTTTGTCGGTATTCTCCTCTCATATAGGTTTTCCGGAAATTGTCGACCGATCGTCAAACGATCGGAGAGAGCTTGTTTTTTCAACAAAAGAAAATTTGTTCTCCATTCGCCCTCTGCGCAAAGCTGGCTCGCTCGTTCGGCTATCCACACAGCGATATTGCCCTCCGATTGTTCGTGAATAATGACCTCTTTTTTCGCGTATCTCAAGGCAGAATTGAAAGTTGTATTCCAAGGGATTGCCTCCCAGGAAATATTCGACGGTAGTTCTTTCTTTTTTTTTTAAGAGATCACGCTCGATGTAAGTTCACACACCGGTCGGTATTCGATACCAATACCGATGTCGGAATCGGTATATCGATCACTACTCGATACCGATACCGATGTCCAAATTTATTCATTGATCACTACTCGATACCGATACCGATGTCCAAATTTATTCATTGATCACTACTCGATACCGATACCGATGTCCAAATCGATATATCCATCGGTACCCGATACCGATACCGATGTCTAAATCTATTCATCGATCAGTACTCGATGCCGATGCCCAAATCGATATATCGAGCAGTACTCGATACCGTTGCCAATGTCCAAATCGATAAATCGATAGCTACTCGACACCGTTACCAATGTCCAAATCGATAAATCGATAGCTACTCAATAACGATGTCCAAATCGATATATCCGTCAGTACTCGATACCAATATAGACGTCCAAATCGATATATCGATCACTACGCGATACCGATACCGATGTCCGAATCGGTATGTCAATCGGCACTCGATACCAATACCGATTTTCAATTTGTTACTTCATCTTCATTATGCTTATTTATACTCACACGTCCATCATGTCTCGTTGACATTTATTAGGCTCATTGCTAATAATCTCCAATGAGTTAGCGCATACTCCGTCCAGGATTCGTAATATCGTTTAGTCGCAGCCATTTTTTTTCCCGACAAAGCTACTTTAAGCAGCAGGCATTGAATTTCTCGACTTTCCTATTCCTTCCCGATAACGAAGCCTTCGCCGCGAGAAAAAGCGGAGCAGGAAGAGAACGAGCTTCGAGTCGTAGCCTCGTTCGAACATTCTTGTTTGCTCGTTCGAAGGGAAACTCGCTCTTTGTGTTCGGGCGTTTCGAATCCCTCGAGTGTCGCATGTAAATTCAACGATTAATCCCCGTTGGCGAGCGTCTTTTCGACTCTTTTTCATGGCGATCGGTTTTACGACTGAATCAAACGGGATCGTCTCATCCGGTGCGAATCCCTTTTCATCTCGAGTGACAATTTCCTTGAATATTTAAATTTTACTATATACATATGTATACACCGGGTGGTCCAGCAACTATTACCACCTGCGGGATCTTCGAAACTGTGGGTGTCAGAAAAAAAATTGTCCAACGGGAGTTGCCCTGTGCAGAAGGTGCTATCGGGTGGTGATAACGGTTTTTTTGGCGGTAGAATTGCTTCCGAGATACGAAGGTCATCTTTGTTTTTTCAAATAGAACGCTGTGCTTTTTTATCCACCATTTGATAGCGGCTGATCACATCCATGCAATAACCTACGACACAAGGTCATTCAAAGTCATTCGAGGTGCTTTCGTTTATAAAAGGTATTCGAAGTTACATGACGTGCGCTTGAATCTCTTCGAAAACCTTTCACAAACAAAAGCTACTCGAATGACCTTGAATGACCTTGTGTTGTAGGCCATTCTATTTGTCCCAACAGGCGCTACCAGAGGGCAGACACAAAAACATAGCGTGTTTTCCATATGAAAAAAAAACAAAAAAAATCGTTATCACCATCGGACGCCCCCTTCTGTGCAATGCAACTTCCTTTGGACACATTTTTTTTCCGACACTCATTTTTCGAAGATATTTGAGGTGCTGATAGTTACCGGGATACCTGGTATATGTGGGGCATTTCACACCAAACCCACCATTTTTTGACCCTTTGATTTGGCTGAAATTTAAATATGTTATTGTTTTCTTGTAAAAACGCTTGTGTGATTTCTTTTCAATGTTTGTACATAATCCAAAATATGTAAAAAAAATTTAATCAGTGTTTTTTTTAAATGCTTATAACTTTCTGAAAAATTGACCAAATAAGATCCTTTTTCGTTCAAATTTTTTGCTTTAAATGTATTTTATGAAAAAAACGTATTTGAAGAACATTCATAGTCATCTTCGATAGAATTGTTTACTTTTTTTTTGGGAAAAACACGATTTTTTTTAACTGCCACCTTTTTGATTGTCGATTTTTTTTCGTAAAAAAATATAATATATGTAGCGTTTTTTTTTCAGCAAGACTCATCGTGGGAAGATTTTCCTTTCTATTTTTTTCCACATTGAAAAATGTTTATTCTTGATTTTTTCTAAATTTCATTGTATCCTATGATGCAATAATGTCAATAAATACTATGGTTTGAAAAAAAATGGAGCGTACTATTTCCTTAAAATGAATGTTTGGCTCAGAAGTTTCACAAGTAGTATTTGAATTTGCCGCTAAATGATTGAAAATTATTAAAAATTATTGGAAAACGTTTTTTAATATGTTAATATTATATACAAACTATTCAATATCACAGAACCAACCATTTACAGTGTGTCATCATAAGAAAAAGCTAAATTTTGAAAAAAAATCAAGAAGAAAGATTTTTCAATTCGGCAAAAAAGATAGAAAGAAAAATCTTACCATAGTAGTAGAACTAGGGGAGATCGGGACAAAGTGGAGGCGAGGGGGGTGCGGGACGGGGGAGTCCGGGACGGGGGGCAAGGGGAGGGGTTTGATCATGTGGTGGGGGAAGTGTGTGGCGCGGAGTATGCGGTGAAGGGGAGGGAGTGAGGAGCCCACAGCAAGGGGAGGGGCGGTGTCTGGCTATCGCGCGGAGGTCTTGGGCCCGTTTGGGGAATTGGGGGAGGGGGATTTGCGGCTCGCGGAGAGAGGTGAGGCGAGTGACGTCACGCGAGGGAAGAGGATGCCCAAAACCATGGGTCAATGCCCAAAAGCACGAGAGGATAACAGTTGTAGGTACGGGCCAAGGGGGCACCGGCAGCCAGGGGACATCGTACACGATGCGTCGCTTTTCTAAGGGGCGTTATTGATACAGGTGAATCGTTTCCAGACAATGGAGGAAAATCTCTCTCAAACATGTGGATATGCATGTGAAAGCCAGCGTCTATGATACACTCTCGGCAACGTAAGGCAATTGTAATGCTAGTTGTCAAATGAGACTCTACAGATAAACTTGTTATGCAGCTGTAGTAACAAAAGCTAGCTCTTACAAAATTTAATTGCATCCGGTCTTGTATTTATTCCAAAAGATAACATCAGGATGTTTGCATGTGTAAGTGTGCATGCAGTGCACCCGCCAAGAACCCAATGTGGCGGGTTGCGGAGGTGTGCGAGGAGTCTAGCGAGTAAGCCGTGTGGGTAGAGGATGCCCGAAACCACGGGGCCCATGGAGGAGTGGATAGCAGTTGTAGGCGCGGGGGACACACGGTAGGAGGGACGTTGGTAGCTAGGGAGACATCGTAGACGATGCGTCATTTCTCTGAGTCGGAAAAGGCGGCCTTATTGATACAGGTGAAACGTTTTTCCAGACAAAGGTGAGAAATTTGTCTTAAACATGCGGATATACATATGAACGTATATAGGAGACTCGTTTGAAAAATGAATGCATTAGAAGTAGGTATTCCAGCACAAATTTTGGATAAAGGACCCAGATCTTCCGCGCTCATGCACCCAATCGAATTCATTGTGTTCCCATGCTTCCATACTAGTCTTATCACATTGTAATATAAAAACTATGGTGAGGTGGCACACTTCTAAGATAGAGGAGAAAGACAGAAAATAATTTTTTTCCGAATGAAAACGACTTCTAGCACCCAAAGCCGCACACTTTTAATCGAGCAGTCACTTTGCTCGCATCATTTCTTGGCGCCTTCGTTTAACGCGTGTGCAAATGGCTGAGAACGTTCCGCAATTAGAACAAAATCTGCGCGATCAAGCTGCACTAATAAATTCGGTGGATGAGTATATAGTGTGGGAGCAACAATGTGATCAATGTGTAGAGTCGTTGGAAACGCAAAGTCGAATTAAGCGACCGCGATTATCGCTCGGAAATCAGCAATCATTGGTAGCACAAATTGCTCGCTTAGAAGGTTTAAAAAATGTTCTACGCAAACGGTTTTTACATGTGGGCGCGGGACACAGCGATCGCGGTTTGATTTGGCGAGAGATTGATACAGCGTTCGAAAATCGTATCCTGACTGGCTGCGTCATCAATAATGACCATATTGAACCTCGTCAGTTTCTCGAAGGCGCATGTGACATAATGCTTTCACATGTGCAAAACATTATCAACAAACACATCAGTGTAAAAGTGAATACAGTTTTCAATGGTGAATTTGAGGCAGGTGACAAACGTGCAAATAAAAGTATCAACACGAAAAACTTTGAACTTTTTACCACATCCAATTTACGTGAGTGGTATACACAACGAGTTGTCGAGCCTACCTTAGCATCCCTCGAAGATTTTCAAAAACGTGATAGCGGATGGACATTGTCGCGGATACTGAACTTAACTTTAAATATCAACAAATACAATCCAATGCGTGTCGGATGTCAAACTGTTTTGTCGCGGGAAATAATCATGAAGAATGCGGTGGTGAATATAAAGTCGAAGGATAACGCATGTTTTGCGTGGTCAGTGGTAGCTGCTCTTCATCCAGCGAAAACACATGTGAACATGATATCTTCGTATCCTCATTACTCAACTGTACTGCAGCTTCAAGGCATTGTTTTTCCAATGACTCTAAATCAAATAAAGAAGTTTGAATCGCAAAATAAAGTTTCAATTAATGTATATACATTTGAAAAGAAAAACGTCGTTCCGATTCGAGTATGCAGCCAAAAGCTGGATAAACACATCAATTTGTTGTTCGTGGAGGATTCCTCGGGCCACAACGTGGGACACTTTGTCTGGATAAAAAATTTATCCAGGCTTGTGAGCAGGCAGCTGAACAAAAAAAACGGGAAAAAACACATCTGCGATCAGTGAGTAAAAACCTCACTCGAAAATATACCTATGAGTAATTATGTAGTTGATAATATAAAATTGATTGCGCCGTTTTTGTTACAGGTGTTTGCACTACTTTTACACGGAGAACAAATTACGAACACATGAGGTGGATTGTGGAAAATTGAATGATTGCGCCATTCGATTACCTAGTGCAATGGACAAATGGCTGACATTCAAAAACTTTCAACGAAAAGAGCGACTTCCATTCGTGATTTACGCCGATCTCGAGTGCGTTCTGGCAAAGGTTGTCGACAAAAATATATATCAGCATCATGAAGTGTTTAGCATTGCGTACTATGTACATTGTTCGTATGACAATTCATTATCAGGATACCACTCACGTCGCAGTGCTGACTGCGTTTCATGGTTCGTTGAGAACCTTAAAAATTTAGCTCTGCGCATCAACGATATTTTATCGGATAATGTTTCCATGATACCTCTAGATGTTGCAATGATCAAAGTGGCTCGCATTCCTCTCTTTCATATTTTTTTCGCCCCGTCTGCAGCGCGAGAATGACATATCGTGGTTTCTCCAACTGATTGGAAGTCTTGACAGACCACACATGCTTCGTCAGCGGTTCAGCATTCTTCTTATGGAGTTTGACGATAGACATCTCCGTTGACCCGGAAAATTCGTTGACGGGTCTCTTGAAGCCCTGCACATCGACGATAAGCTCCATGTTGACCGAAGTGGATGAGAATCATCGGCATGATTTTATACCATTTTTTAAACTCCATCACTGATTGGATTGTACTCTTCGTGAGACGTTCCAGAGACTTCCGAAGACATTCATAAGACGTTCGAAGACATTCAAGAGACGTTCGAAAACATTCATAAGGCGTTTCAAGACATGCATGAGCGGTTCAAAGAGTTTCAAAAGAGTTTCTACAACGTCATGAGACGTTTGAAGATGTTCGTAAAACCCTCAAGAGACTTTCGAAAACGTTTAAAGACTTTCATGAGAGGTTCGAAGACGTTCAAAAGATCTGTGACGATGTTCATAATATGTTTGAAGACATCGATGAGGGGTTCGAAGACGTTTAAGAGACTTTCAAGGACATTCACGCGGGGGTTGGAAGATGTTCAAAAAACTTTCGAATTCGTTCAACAGACATTTGACGACATTCATAATACGTTTGAAGACATTCATGAGGGGTTCGAAGATGCTTAAGAGAGACTTTCAAAGACATTCACGAGGGGTTTGTCCGAAGACATATATAAGACGTTTGAAGACATTCAAGAGACGTTCGAAAACATTGATAAGGCGTTTGAAGACATGCATGAGGGGTTCAAAGAGTTTCAAGAGACTTTCTACGACGTTCATGAAACGCTTGAAGATGTTCGTGAGACATTCTAGAGATCTTTAACGATATTCATAATACCTTTGGAGACATCGATGAGGGGTTTGAAGACGTTTTAGAGACTTTCAAAGACATTCACGAGGGGTTTGAAGACGTTCAAGAAACATTCGAATCCGTTCAAGAGCCTTTTGACGACATTCATAATACGTTTGAAGACATTCTTGTGGGGGTCGAGGACGCTTGAGAGACTTTCAAAGACATCCACGAGGGTTTCGTATACGTCCAAGAGACTTTCGAATACGTTCAAGAGACTTTCAGAGACATACGCGAGAGGTGTGAAGACGTTCAGAGACTTTCGAAGACATTCAAGAGATCTTTGACAATATTCATAATACGTTTGAAGACATCGATAAGGGGTTCGACGACGTTTTAGAGACTTTCAAAGACATTCACGAGGGGCTTGAAGACGTTCAAGAGATATTTGACGACATTCATGATACGTGTGAAGACATTCATAAGGAGTTCCAAGACGCTTGAGAGACTTTCAAAGACATTCACAAGGCGTTCGAAGACGTTCAAGAGAATTTCGATAGTATTCATAATACGGTTGAAGACATTCATAAGGGGTTCGAAGACGCTTAAGAGAGACTTTCAAAGACATTCACGAGGGGCTTGAAGACGTTCAAGAGATATTTGACGACATTCATAATACGTTTGAAGACATTCATGAGGGGTTCGAAGACGCTTGAGAGACTTTCAAAGACATTCAGGAGTGGTTTTAAGACGTTTAGAGGACTTCTGACGACACTCATAATACGTTTGAAGACGTTAAAGAGACTTTCGAATACGTTCAAGAGACTTTCAGAGACATTCATGAAGGGTTCGAAGACGCTTGAGAGACTTTCAAAGGCATTCACGAGGGTTTTCGAATACGTTCAAGAGACTTTCAGAGACATTCGCGAGAGGTTCGAAGACGTTCAAGAGATCTGTGACGATATTCGGAATGTGTTTGAACACATCGATGAGGGGTTTGAATACGTGTAAGAGACTTTCAAAGACATTCACGAGGGGTTGGAAGATGTTCAAAAACTTTCGAGTTCGTTCATAATACGTTTGAAGACATTCATGAGGGGTTCGAAGACGCTTAAGAGATTTTCACAGACATTCACGAGAGGTGCGAAAACGTTCAGAGACCTTCGAAGACATTCAAGAGATCTTTGACAATATTCATAATACGTTCGAAGACATGGATGAGAGGTTCGACGATGTTATAGAGATTTTCAAAGACATTCACGAAGAGTTTGAAGACGTTCAGAGACTTTCGAAGACATTCAAGAGATCTTCGACAATATTCATAATACGTTTGAAGACATCGTTGAGGGGTTCGAAGATGCTTGAGAGACTTTCAAAGGCATTCACGAGAGTTTCGAAGACGTTCAAAAGATTTTCGACGACTTTCATGATACGTTTAAAGACATTCATGAGGGGTTCGAAGACGTTCAAGATACTTTCGACACCATTCATAATACGTTTGAAGACATTCATGAGGGGTTCAAAGACAAGTGTCTTTGAAGACTTGAGAGACTTTCAAAGACATTGACGAGGGGTTCGAAGACGTTTAAAAGACTTTCGACGACACTCATAATACGTTTGAAGACATTCATGAGGGGTTCGAAGATGCTTAAGAGACTTTCAGAGACATTCGCGAGAGGTGTGAAGGCGTTCAGAGACTTTCGAAGACATTCAAGAGATCTTTGAGAATATTCATAATACGTTTGAAGACGTCGATGTGGGGTTCGACGACGTTTTAGAGACGTTCAAAAGACTTTCGACGACATTCATGATACGTTTGAAGACATTCATGAGGGGTTCGAAGAAGCTTAAGCGAGACTTTCAAAGACATTCACGAGGGAGTCGAAGACGTTCAAAAGACTTTCGACGACACTCATAATACATTTGAAGACATTCATGAGGGGTTCGAAGACGCTTGAGAGACTTTCAAAGAGACAGAGACCTTCGAAGACATTCAAGAGATCTTTGACGATATTCATAATACGTTCGAAGACATCGATGAGGGGTTCGACGATGTTTTAGAGACTTTCAAAGACATTCACGAGGGGTTTGAAGATGTTCAGAGACTTTCGAAGACTTTCAAGAGATCTTTGACAATATTCATAATACGTTTGAAGACATTCATGAGGAGTACGAAGACGCTTGGGAGACTTTCAAAGGCATTCGCGAGGGTTTCGAAGACGTTCGAGATACTTTCGAATGTGTTCAAGAGACTTTCAGAGACATTCGCGCGAGGTGCGAAGACGTTCAGAGACTTTCGAAGATATTCAAGAGATCTTTGACAATATTCATAATACGTTTGAAGACATTCATGAGGGGTTCGAAGACGCTCGAGAGACTTTCAAAGGCAGTCACGAGGGTTTCGAAGACGTTCAAGTGACTTTCGAATACGTTCAAGAGACTTTCATAGACATTCGCGAGAGGTGCGAAGACGTTCAGAGACTTTCGAAGACATGCAAGAGATCTTTGACAATATTCATAATACGTTTGAAGACGTCGACGAGTGGTTCGACGATGTTTTAGAGACATTCGACGACATTCACGAGGGGTTTGAAGACGTTCAGAGACTTTCGAAGACGCTTAACAGACTTTCAAAGACATTCGCGAGCGGTTTGAAGACGTTCAAGAGATTTTCAAAGACATTCACGAGGCGTTCGAAGACGTTCAAGTCACTTTTGGCGACATTCACAATACGTTTGAGGACATTCATGAGCATTTCGACGACGCTTAAGAGGCTTTCAAAGACATGCGCGAGCGGTTTGAAGACGTTCAAGAGACTTTTGACGACATTCATACTACGATATTCGACGACATCCATAAACCAAAGATATTCATGTCGTTTGAGTTCGCTGGAATTGTTTGGGTTTGTTTGGGATTTTCACAGTTTTGGCAAAATGTGTTTGGGTTTGTTTGGGATTTTCACAGTTTTGGTAAAATGTGTTTGGGTTTGTTTGGGATTTTCACAGTTTTGGTAAAATGCGTTTGGGTTTGTTTGGGATTTTCACAGTTTTGGTAAAATGTGTTTGGGTATGTGTTTTGGGCATTCACGAGGGTTTCGTGAAACCCAAACACATTTTACCAAAACTGTGAAAATCCCAAACAAACCCAAACGCATTTTACCAAAACTGTGAAAATCCCAAACAAACCCAAACACATTTTACCAAAACTGTGAAAATCCCAAACAAACCCAAACACATTTTGCCAAAACTGTGAAAATCCCAAACAAACCCAAACAATTCCAGCGAACTCAAACGACATGAATATCTTTGGTTTATGGATGTCGTCGAATATCGTAGTATGAATGTCGTCAAAAGTCTCTTGAACGTCTTCAAACCGCTCGCGCATGTCTTTGAAAGCCTCTTAAGCGTCGTCGAAATGCTCATGAATGTCCTCAAACGTATTGTGAATGTCGCCAAAAGTGACTTGAACGTCTTCGAACGCCTCGTGAATGTCTTTGAAAATCTCTTGAACGTCTTCAAACCGCTCGCGAATGTCTTTGAAAGTCTGTTAAGCGTCTTCGAAAGTCTCTGAACGTCTTCAAACCCCTCGTGAATGTCGTCGAATGTCTCTAAAACATCGTCGAACCACTCGTCGACGTCTTCAAACGTATTATGAATATTGTCAAAGATCTCTTGCATGTCTTCGAAAGTCTCTGAACGTCTTCGCACCTCTCGCGAATGTCTATGAAAGTCTCTTGAACGTATTCGAAAGTCACTTGAACGTCTTCGAAACCCTCGTGACTGCCTTTGAAAGTCTCTCGAGCGTCTTCGAACCCCTCATGAATGTCTTCAAACGTATTATGAATATTGTCAAAGATCTCTTGAATATCTTCGAAAGTCTCTGAACGTCTTCGCACCTCGCGCGAATGTCTCTGAAAGTCTCTTGAACACATTCGAAAGTATCTCGAACGTCTTCGAAACCCTCGCGAATGCCTTTGAAAGTCTCCCAAGCGTCTTCGTACTCCTCATGAATGTCTTCAAACGTATTATGAATATTGTCAAAGATCTCTTGAAAGTCTTCGAAAGTCTCTGAACATCTTCAAACCCCTCGTGAATGTCTTTGAAAGTCTCTAAAACATCGTCGAACCCCTCATCGATGTCTTCGAACGTATTATGAATATCGTCAAAGATCTCTTGAATGTCTTCGAAGGTCTCTGTCTCTTTGAAAGTCTCTCAAGCGTCTTCGAACCCCTCATGAATGTCTTCAAATGTATTATGAGTGTCGTCGAAAGTCTTTTGAACGTCTTCGACTCCCTCGTGAATGTCTTTGAAAGTCTCGCTTAAGCTTCTTCGAACCCCTCATGAATGTCTTCAAACGTATCATGAATGTCGTCGAAAGTCTTTTGAACGTCTCTAAAACGTCGTCGAACCCCACATCGACGTCTTCAAACGTATTATGAATATTCTCAAAGATCTCTTGAATGTCTTCGAAAGTCTCTGAACGCCTTCACACCTCTCGCGAATGTCTCTGAAAGTCTCTTAAGCATCTTCGAACCCCTCATGAATGTCTTCAAACGTATTATGAGTGTCGTCGAAAGTCTTTTAAACGTCTTCGAACCCCTCGTCAATGTCTTTGAAAGTCTCTCAAGTCTTCAAAGACACTTGTCTTTGAACCCCTCATGAATGTCTTCAAACGTATTATGAATGGTGTCGAAAGTATCTTGAACGTCTTCGAACCCCTCATGAATGTCTTTAAACGTATCATGAAAGTCGTCGAAAATCTTTTGAACGTCTTCGAAACTCTCGTGAATGCCTTTGAAAGTCTCTCAAGCATCTTCGAACCCCTCAACGATGTCTTCAAACGTATTATGAATATTGTCGAAGATCTCTTGAATGTCTTCGAAAGTCTCTGAACGTCTTCAAACTCTTCGTGAATGTCTTTGAAAATCTCTATAACATCGTCGAACCTCTCATCCATGTCTTCGAACGTATTATGAATATTGTCAAAGATCTCTTGAATGTCTTCGAAGGTCTCTGAACGTTTTCGCACCTCTCGTGAATGTCTGTGAAAATCTCTTAAGCGTCTTCGAACCCCTCATGAATGTCTTCAAACGTATTATGAACGAACTCGAAAGTTTTTGAACATCTTCCAACCCCTCGTGAATGTCTTTGAAAGTCTCTTACACGTATTCAAACCCCTCATCGATGTGTTCAAACACATTCCGAATATCGTCACAGATCTCTTGAACGTCTTCGAACCTCTCGCGAATGTCTCTGAAAGTCTCTTGAACGTATTCGAAACCCTCGTGAATGCCTTTGAAAGTCTCTCAAGCGTCTTCGAACCCTTCATGAATGTCTCTGAAAGTCTCTTGAACGTATTCGAAAGTCTCTTTAACGTCTTCAAACGTATTATGAGTGTCGTCAGAAGTCCTCTAAACGTCTTAAAACCACTCCTGAATGTCTTTGAAAGTCTCTCAAGCGTCTTCGAACCCCTCATGAATGTCTTCAAACGTATTATGAATGTCGTCAAATATCTCTTGAACGTCTTCAAGCCCCTCGTGAATGTCTTTGAAAGTCTCTCTTAAGCGTCTTCGAACCCCTTATGAATGTCTTCAACCGTATTATGAATACTATCGAAATTCTCTTGAACGTCTTCGAACGCCTTGTGAATGTCTTTGAAAGTCTCTCAAGCGTCTTGGAACTCCTTATGAATGTCTTCACACGTATCATGAATGTCGTCAAATATCTCTTGAACGTCTTCAAGCCCCTCGTGAATGTCTTTGAAAGTCTCTAAAACGTCGTCGAACCCCTTATCGATGTCTTCAAACGTATTATGAATATTGTCAAAGATCTCTTGAATGTCTTCGAAAGTCTCTGAACGTCTTCACACCTCTCGCGTATGTCTCTGAAAGTCTCTTGAACGTATTCGAAAGTCTCTTGGACGTATACGAAACCCTCGTGGATGTCTTTGAAAGTCTCTCAAGCGTCCTCGACCCCCACAAGAATGTCTTCAAACGTATTATGAATGTCGTCAAAAGGCTCTTGAACGGATTCGAATGTTTCTTGAACGTCTTCAAACCCCTCGTGAATGTCTTTGAAAGTCTCTAAAACGTCTTCAAACCCCTCATCGATGTCTCCAAAGGTATTATGAATATCGTTAAAGATCTCTAGAATGTCTCACGAACATCTTCAAGCGTTTCATGAACGTCGTAGAAAGTCTCTTGAAACTCTTTGAACCCCTCATGCATGTCTTCAAACGCCTTATCAATGTTTTCGAACGTCTCTTGAATGTCTTCAAACGTCTTATATATGTCTTCGGACAAACCCCTCGTGAATGTCTTTGAAAGTCTCTCTTAAGCATCTTCGAACCCCTCATGAATGTCTTCAAACGTATTATGAATGTCGTCAAATGTCTGTTGAACGAATTCGAAAGTTTTTTGAACATCTTCCAACCCCCGCGTGAATGTCCTTGAAAGTCTCTTAAACGTCTTCGAACCCCTCATCGATGTCTTCAAACATATTATGAACATCGTCACAGATCTTTTGAACGTCTTCGAACCTCTCATGAAAGTCTTTAAACGTTTTCGAAAGTCTCTTGAGGGTTTTACGAACATCTTCAAACGTCTCATGACGTTGTAGAAACTCTTTTGAAACTCTTTGAACCGCTCATGCATGTCTTGAAACGCCTTATGAATGTTTTCGAACGTCTCTTGAATGTCTTCGAACGTCTTATGAATGTCTTCGGAAGTCTCTGGAACGTCTCACGAAGAGTACAATCCAATCAGTGATGGAGTTTAAAAAATGGTATAAAATCATGCCGATGATTCTCATCCACTTCGGTCAACATGGAGCTTATCGTCGATGTGCAGGGCTTCAAGAGACCCGTCAACGAATTTTCCGGGTCAACGGAGATGTCTATCGTCAAACTCCATAAGAAGAATGCTGAACCGCTGACGAAGCATGTGTGGTCTGTCAAGACTTCCAATCAGTTGGAGAAACCACGATATGTCATTCTCGCGCTGCAGACGGGGCGAAAAAAATATGAAAGAGAGGAATGCGAGCCACTTTGATCATTGCAACATCTAGAGGTATCATGGAAACATTATCCGATAAAATATCGTTGATGCGCAGAGCTAAATTTTTAAGGTTCTCAACGAACCATGAAACGCAGTCAGCACTGCGACGTGAGTGGTATCCTGATAATGAATTGTCATACGAACAATGTACATAGTACGCAATGCTAAACACTTCATGATGCTGATATATATTTTTGTCGACAACCTTTGCCAGAACGCACTCGAGATCGGCGTAAATCACGAATGGAAGTCGCTCTTTTCGTTGAAAGTTTTTGAATGTCAGCCATTTGTCCATTGCACTAGGTAATCGAATGGCGCAATCATTCAATTTTCCACAATCCACCTCATGTGTTCGTAATTTGTTCTCCGTGTAAAAGTAGTGCAAACACCTGTAACAAAAACGGCGCAATCAATTTTATATTATCAACTACATAATTACTCATAGGTATATTTTCGAGTGAGGTTTTTACTCACTGATCGCAGATGTGTTTTTTCCCGTTTTTTTTGTTCAGCTGCCTGCTCACAAGCCTGGATAAATTTTTTATCCAGACAAAGTGTCCCACGTTGTGGCCCGAGGAATCCTCCACGAACAACAAATTGATGTGTTTATCCAGCTTTTGGCTGCATACTCGAATCGGAACGACGTTTTTCTTTTCAAATGTATATACATTAATTGAAACTTTATTTTGCGATTCAAACTTCTTTATTTGATTTAGAGTCATTGGAAAAACAATGCCTTGAAGCTGCAGTACAGTTGAGTAATGAGGATACGAAGATATCATGTTCACATGTGTTTTCGCTGGATGAAGAGCAGCTACCACTGACCACGCAAAACATGCGTTATCCTTCGACTTTATATTCACCACCGCATTCTTCATGATTATTTCCCGCGACAAAACAGTTTGACATCCGACACGCATTGGATTGTATTTGTTGATATTTAAAGTTAAGTTCAGTATCCGCGACAATGTCCATCCGCTATCACGTTTTTGAAAATCTTCGAGGGATGCTAAGGTAGGCTCGACAACTCGTTGTGTATACCACTCACGTAAATTGGATGTGGTAAAAAGTTCAAAGTTTTTCGTGTTGATACTTTTATTTGCACGTTTGTCACCTGCCTCAAATTCACCATTGAAAACTGTATTCACTTTTACACTGATGTGTTTGTTGATAATGTTTTGCACATGTGAAAGCATTATGTCACATGCGCCTTCGAGAAACTGACGAGGTTCAATATGGTCATTATTGATGACGCAGCCAGTCAGGATACGATTTTCGAACGCTGTATCAATCTCTCGCCAAATCAAACCGCGATCGCTGTGTCCCGCGCCCACATGTAAAAACCGTTTGCGTAGAACATTTTTTAAACCTTCTAAGCGAGCAATTTGTGCTACCAATGATTGCTGATTTCCGAGCGATAATCGCGGTCGCTTAATTCGACTTTGCGTTTCCAACGACTCTACACATTGATCACATTGTTGCTCCCACACTATATACTCATCCACCGAATTTATTAGTGCAGCTTGATCGCGCAGATTTTGTTCTAATTGCGGAACGTTCTCAGCCATTTGCACACGCGTTAAACGAAGGCGCCAAGAAATGATGCGAGCAAAGTGACTGCTCGATTAAAAGTGTGCGGCTTTGGGTGCTAGAAGTCGTTTTCATTCGGAAAAAAATTATTTTCTGTCTTTCTCCTCTATCTTAGAAGTGTGCCACCTCACCATAGTTTTTATATTACAATGTGATAAGACTAGTATGGAAGCATGGGAACACAATGAATTCGATTGGGTGCATGAGCGCGGAAGATCTGGGTCCTTTATCCAAAATTTGTGCTGGAATACCTACTTCTAATGCATTCATTTTTCAAACGAGTCTCCTATATACGTTCATATGTATATCCGCATGTTTAAGACAAATTTCTCACCTTTGTCTGGAAAAACGTTTCACCTGTATCAATAAGGCCGCCTTTTCCGACTCAGAGAAATGACGCATCGTCTACGATGTCTCCCTAGCTACCAACGTCCCTCCTACCGTGTGTCCCCCGCGCCTACAACTGCTATCCACTCCTCCATGGGCCCCGTGGTTTCGGGCATCCTCTACCCACACGGCTTACTCGCTAGACTCCTCGCACACCTCCGCAACCCGCCACATTGGGTTCTTGGCGGGTGCACTGCATGCACACTTACACATGCAAACATCCTGATGTTATCTTTTGGAATAAATACAAGACCGGATGCAATTAAATTTTGTAAGAGCTAGCTTTTGTTACTACAGCTGCATAACAAGTTTATCTGTAGAGTCTCATTTGACAACTAGCATTACAATTGCCTTACGTTGCCGAGAGTGTATCATAGACGCTGGCTTTCACATGCATATCCACATGTTTGAGAGAGATTTTCCTCCATTGTCTGGAAACGATTCACCTGTATCAATAACGCCCCTTAGAAAAGCGACGCATCGTGTACGATGTCCCCTGGCTGCCGGTGCCCCCTTGGCCCGTACCTACAACTGTTATCCTCTCGTGCTTTTGGGCATTGACCCATGGTTTTGGGCATCCTCTTCCCTCGCGTGACGTCACTCGCCTCACCTCTCTCCGCGAGCCGCAAATCCCCCTCCCCCAATTCCCCAAACGGGCCCAAGACCTCCGCGCGATAGCCAGACACCGCCCCTCCCCTTGCTGTGGGCTCCTCACTCCCTCCCCTTCACCGCATACTCCGCGCCACACACTTCCCCCACCACATGATCAAACCCCTCCCCTTGCCCCCCGTCCCGGACTCCCCCGTCCCGCACCCCCCTCGCCTCCACTTTGTCCCGATCTCCCCTAGTTCTACTACTTACCATGATGGGTCTTACGGCAAAAAACGCTAAATTTATCATAGTTTTTTTTTCGAAAATCAAAAAGGTCGAACTTCGAAAAATTCGCGTTTTTCCAAAAAAAAATGAAATATTATGTCGAAGCTGACTGAATATTTTCTTAATCAATTTTTTTTCCATAAATTACTTTTTAAAACGCATTTTAAAATAAATATTCTTTTGTCCATTTTTCAGAAAGATATGAGTATATGAAAAAAAAACGTCGATTTAAAAAAAATTCACTACATATGTCCGATTATATAAAAAAAATTGGAAAGAATCACTCAAGCGTTTATAAAAGGAAACAATAACATATTCAAATGTTGGCCAAATAAAAAAGGGTCCGGTCTAAAAGTGGTCGATTTGGCGTGGAATGCCCCATACATGTATAAATATATACAGAGTGAAACAGAAAGGACAATTGAAAAAAATGAGCCCAATCCCCCAGTGAAAGGGACAGGAAAACGTCGATGTTCCTCAGGAATTTTGTGCAAGTGAAACGTTCAGTCCACGCTCGCGCGAAATAGATCGAGAACGCAGTGAATTTGGCAGTAAACTTTCAGGTGTCAATTTCAGTCCGGGCAGAACATAATTGAGGGCGACCGAGGGGTGCAAAAATTCACCCGTCGACGCTTCCAGCGGGTCGCGCGCGCGACCCGAAATATCTGGGGATTACCCGCGCAGAAGTGACCCATCTGCAAAAGTTATCGGAGAGGATGTGGCCGGCGCTTCCGCATACTGTACGCTAACACGGTTACGGGCTTCTAGCGAGAGCTCAATGAATCGTGGATTTGACAATTTTACGCAACTGAATATGCCGTCTCTTCGTGTATGTAAAATTAAATGTATGTGTGTAAAAATGAAATAAAAAAAACAATCAATTAAACTCTTATAAAGAATAAAACTTGCTTTGCTCGACTTACAATTAGTATCAAATTATGGAAATTTAATGTACCGAGTGAGGCAACAACTATTAGCAGTAGAAATATTTCCTCGCCCATCAGACGTAGTGTAACATTTTTTCCATAAAAGTTACATAGTTCGAAAAGGGTCATCGAATGGTGCCTACGAGGTTCATCCAGATGGAGGCGCTTCGGAGATTTCACGGTCACCTCCATTTAAAAAATGCGTACAATCTTTCAGAATTTTATTCCAGGAACTAAAAATAAGTTCACGCACCAAATTTCAAGATGATCGATTATGATTTATTATAAAAAAAGATAAAAAAGAAATTTCAACTTTTTTTAGCCTAGAATCGATGAAAAAAAACGGTGCAAACAATTACTCCTATTGAAGGTGCTCAAAGTGACAGCCACCACTTTGAAGGCACGCCTGTAATTTGATTCGCATTTATTGTATCGTCTTATTAATACCGTTAGTCTCATTAAGGAACAGGCTCTAATTGAGATCTCAATAGTTCAATACTAAGCAAAATCCTGAAGGACATGGTGTACAAAGTGTGCCGACGAGAGCGCACAATATGAAAGGCAGAATAATTAAAGCCTGTTCGTTGATACAGACTGAGGTGATTAATAAGGCAATACAATCAATGCGAATCAGACTTCAAGCGTTCATTGAAAGTGGAGACCAACACTTTGATCATCTTTTATAGGAGTAAGTGTTTACACCGTTTTTTCAATTGACTTTAGGCTAAAAACATTGGAATTCCTTTTTTATCTATTTTTTTGCTGAATTGATCAATCATCTTGACATTTGGCGCATAAACTTAACTTTAATACCTTGATGAAAGTCCGGAAAAAAACGTGGTTCCATTGAAAAAAAATGGACGTGACCTCGAAATCGCCGAAGCACCTCCACCTGTATGAACCTCGTAGCTACCACTCGATGACCCCCTCGGAACTGTGCACCTTTGTTTGAAAAGTTTTCTCACAAGTCTGATATTAGAAAATAGATCTGCTGCTGATAGTTATTCCCTCACCCAGTATAAATATAATCGAAGGGAGCGAGGTCTGGAGAATATAGCAGATGGGGTAGAATGTCCCAGTTGACTCCTTCCAAGTACTTTTTGACCGGTTGAGCAACATGCGGTCTGGGGTTGTCATGCTGCAAAAACAACTTGTTATGGCGATTCTACCATTTTGGTCTCTTCTCGTCCAGAGCACGCTTCAAACGCATCAGTCGCAGTTGATAACGATCCCCAGTGATGCTTCCCGATGCTTTCAGCAGCTTTACACGACAACCTTTTTTTGGGGGGCTTTCCACGGTCCTTGTTGTCCATAGAGAAATTACGACTTTTGAAGCGGCGAAAGCACTCTTCGCACGTTGTAGTCGATGGAACATATTCGGCATACACTTGCTCTAGCATACGATGCTCTTCCGTGGCCGATTTATTTTTCATAAAATAATGGAGCATAACTGGCCGCAAATGTGACTTATTTTTTTGAAAACTTGCCATTGTTAAGACAACCCCCGAAAACATTATCGCTCATTCACTATATAAAACATTGTGATTTATCTTGCAAGCTTGGTTATTTTTATTTAAACAATGGTTTTATTATAGTTTTTAATTCAAATGTACAAGAAAGTGAAGTAACATTTTGTAAAATAGCCAAGCAAGTTTACTAAAAATGTTGTAAACAAAATTATTAAAGCTTAAGAATAACATTTTTCTAAATATTTTATTTTTATTAGAGCAAATCATCTTACTGTTGTAACATAAAATTGGTATCACCATTATACGAAAGTACAACGTAAGTTCTACACAAGTGCACTGGAAATGCTGTGCAACGACTTAGCGTGCATAGTTAAGGCGCAGTACCACACGCCTCCGACCACTTCGAAATTTTGAAATAAGTTTTCTCCCAAACGGAATACCTAACTGGAATGAAACTTGTTGTCTGCATGCAGGATGCTTGCTCCGAGAGAATCATTTTCGCCATCTTTACAATTTTCGAGAAAAAAAATTACGGTTGGTGGTTCCCATGGGAGCAATTGTGAATTATTAACGGGGTCCTCTAGTTTCTCGGCTGTTTTTTTTACGG
Organism: Ophion slaviceki; assembly: GCA_944452715.1. Classification (NCBI taxonomy): domain Eukaryota; kingdom Metazoa; phylum Arthropoda; class Insecta; order Hymenoptera; family Ichneumonidae; genus Ophion; species Ophion slaviceki. Next base: position 1,905,632 of record OX101783.1, on the reverse strand, counting down.
CTTTTTCAATAATTTTTTACGGGCAAAGCATCAAAATAATCAATCTCATTGTTTTTGCATAATCTTTATTAACATTTAAATAAGCTTTACAAATTTTTTGAAGTCAAGATATATAATAGAATAAACGTTATAGTGGCCGACAGGAAAACATCAAGTAAAAGAGGTGCTTGACGGTGACCAAGATTGCGGCTGTTCTGCTTATCTGAAATCAAAAAACCAAACGGCATTTTAATCTTCATATTTAAGACTAGCGATTGAACTAGAGTGAATTCTAAATTACAAAAATTGACTTTTTTATACACTTTTGAAAATTACATTCTATTTTTTACTCATTTTTTCTTAAGTTTTTCGCTCGTACAAAAAAAAACTATCGAAGCAATCATGATAATCCTAGTTCAATCGCTGGCCTATAACATATTAAAGATGCTGTATAAATTTGAACAAGATCGGTGCAGTAGTTTCTGAAATATTGTGGTCACCGTTTCGAAAAATGGTGTTTCGAGAAAAACGCGTTTGAAAGTTCGCGCATGTGATTTATACTTCTGAACCACTTCGAATATCGAAAAATCCTTTGGCACACATTTTCTACACATGTTGTAGATGTGATTTATGAAAAAAAATCGATTTTTTCGACCCAAGAAACTAGAGGACTCCGTTAACAATTACATCGCGTTTTTAGTAATTTTACGAGAACGATCCTCTAGAACGTGAAAAAGCACGCATTTCAAGCTTTGTTTTACCTGCGATGAATAAATGGCGGAGAAAAGTCACTTTGGAATTTTTTACATAAATGTAGCGAAAATGTACCAACAAAGCTGAAATATTATCTACCGTCACGAGAATTTAGTTCATCTGTTTTTTCACTGTCGGCACGCAGCTCGCATCGTTCCGTTTTTACCGACCGCGCTCGCATCCTGCCAGATCAATTTGTTTTTTTTTTACAGGTGGAAGCAGCAGCTATTCTTTCGAAATAAATATCACAGTATATTTCGTTGTATTATTCACAATATATTCGTATATATTATATATTATTCACAATTTGTTCGTTCGAAATATATTTCACAATATATTTTAAATATATTTCTCGCACATTCGTTCGAAATATATTTCATGCAATGTTTAATAGTTGTGTGATAGAGTAAAAAGTTTGTACCTTTATATAACTTTTTAAATTATGCAAATAAAATAAGATTTCAAGGGTCGTGTGTTCTAGGGGTACATCATTGACTTCATCATTGACTTGATGATTTTTTGAAATAAAAATAAAATATTTCGAAAAATACTATTCCTAAGGTTTAATAATTTTGTTTACAACATTTTTAGCAAACTTGCTTGGCTATTTTACAAAAAGTTATTTCACTTTTTTGTACATTCGAATTGAAAAACTAATAAAACCATTGTTTAAATGAAAATAAAAAATATTCTAAGATAAATCAGAACTTTTTATATAGTAAAACAAGCGACAATGTTTTCGCGGGCATTTTTTATTACTTGCCGTTCTTTTTTATTATTTCAAATCTTTTTGAAAGGAAAAAACCCTTTTTTGTCGAGCTTCAGTTTAGAGGAAAGTGAATTTCAAATACGTCTGAAGAAACTATACGTATATAGTTTCAAATTCGTATTGAGCAGGGAAAAGATTTCCAGATATTTGAATTGATCGAAGCCTGGAAAATAGCATCCGTAGCATTAGTTGTAGCATACATCGTTTTCTACATTTGCATTATTTTTATAAACGTGAAAATTCGTTTTTTTAAATTATGTTGAAGATCTAAAAGAACATCAATATAACCGAAATTGTCAACGGATTTCTTATCGAATAAATTAATCATCTTAACATCCACAGTAAACCATATGCATACTACGATCATGGGCTTGGGGTATTCGAGAGGATATCGTACTCGACGCTGAAGCCGAGGAGGCTGGTCACATCGTCGAGGGTCTCCTGTTTGTTGGCTAGTCTCATCGAGCCGGGGCATTGATTCTCGTTGATGAGTTCAACTGCGACTAGCCTGACGAGTGGCTCATAGCTACTTTTCAACATCAGATGAGAATTACCGAGAGTCGCAGTGGGCTTCGTTGTCTCCGGGGTTCTCTTTATACCTCTGTGATTCTCCAGACCGAGATAAAGGTTCTTCGCTCTGCTGATTGGCTCGTCAACCGCTATCGATGGCTTTTCTATCTTCAGGTCCACCATGTTGAGCTCTACAAAATAAATCGAGATTACAAAAAAGGGTGTTTATCATAGATATCAGTGACTGTATACAATAATTTTTTTGAAGCGATTCATTTCAAAATGGCGGCTGTGCAGCGTTTATCTCAAAACTGCATTTTTTAAGTTGGCCGGAAATATAACTCAGACAATTTTCAACCGATTCACTTGAAATGTTGAATATATCTTGAAAAATACATTGTCTATGGAAGTACGTAGGATTTTTTTTTATATTGCATAGTTCATTTGGTATTAACAATTATCTGACGATTTTTAGGCAAATTTTTCGCTTTTCAAAAATTTCAAAGTTTTCTGATATTTTTGAATTTTGAATACCTCTTCAGCTTGCTAGTGTATTTGAAGTTTGGATAGTTACACTCCAGAGCAATGATTTTCATAACAAAAATGAAGAAAAAAAAGGATAACGACGATTTATCTACCAAATCTGTTTTGCTGGAAGATTTCGAAGTATTTCCAACTGTTATATTCCAAAAAAAGTAATCGAATAGCTTCTATTGAAAAAGTTAGACTACATCCAAAATGATCAGTGCGGAAGAATGACCCATATACTATTGGGAGTACAAATAAGTCTCCGCCGTTTGACAAAAGATGGCCTCACCAGGAGGTTATGGTTGAAATTATCAGATGCATAACGTCATATCGTAAGGTTGGACAGCTGGCCTTGAAATATTAGGACCCTTGAAGTATTAGCGATTTTGTATCAGCATGACATAACTTTTTCCTGTGACAATGTCGAGTTTTGAGCCGAATAAGCGACATTTGCGGGAACTTTTGATTTACTGTTTCAATTTGAAGAAATCTGCCGCTGAGGCGCATCAATTGCTTGTAGAAGCATATGGTGAGGCTGCTTGAAGTGAGAGAAGTTGTCGTGTGTGGTTTCAAAAGTTGAAGAACGGTGAGTTTGATGTCGAAGACAAAGAACGTAGCGGAAGGCCGAAAGAGTACGAAGACGCGGAATTGGAAGCATCACTGGAGAAAGATTCGTGCCAATCGCAAGAAGAACTTGCACTTACATTAAGAGTGACTCAACAAGCAATTTCACATCGTTTAAAATCGTTGGGAATGATTCGAAAGCAAGGAAATTGGGTTCCAAATGACCTGAAGCCGAGAAGCGGTGAACGCCGATTTTGCACATGTGAAATGCTGCTTGCCAGGCATAAGCGAAAGGGTTTTTTGCATCGTATAGTCACTGGTGATGAAAAATGGATCCACTACGATAACCCAAAGAAGAGGAAATCACGGGGACCACCTGGCCATGCTTCAACATCGACAGCCAAGCCGAATATTCACGGAAAAAAACTCATGTTGTGTATTTGGTGGGATCAGCTTGGTGTCGTGTATTATGAGTTGCTCAAACCGAACGAAACCATTACTGGGCCTCTCTACCGAACACAATTGATGAGATTGAGCCGAGCACTCAAGGAAAAACGCGCCCACTACTACTCCAGACACGACAAAATTATTCTCCTGCATGATGATGCTCGTCCACATCCCAGGTAGGAAATTAAAAGGCTGACGATGGAAACAAGCTTGTGCGAGCCTTGTTTCACCGAGCCTGAGTGAGACAGACCTGGCCCAGGTTTCATTGCATCGTTTGGAGCAGCCTGGAACCAAGACTGGCTGCTTAGCCTAAACTCAGGGTTATTTCAAGCTTTATTCAGCCGGTGAATTTTGAGGCTGAAAAATCAAGGCTGGATGCAGGCTTGTTTCAGGTTGTGATAAAATAAAATAAGTTTAAAATAATATTTTTTCTGTACCTTTAAGAAAAAAAAAATGAGCAACAAATTTGTCGGGTGCGAAGGCACGAAAAACGAAAGCGAAGGAGGCAGCTCAGAACATTTAAACATAAGCTCTTATCGATATTTATGAGGTACACAAAAAAGTGTATACGAAAATAAAAGTACTCAATAAAATAAAGTATTGTTTTTTAAAATATTTTTTATATATATTTTGTAACAAATAATATAACAAATAATAAATATATATAATAAATCAAATGAATTCTTTACAGATTTATTAAATTTACCCCAATGTAGAATATAGAAAACTAAAAACAGGCCTCATATAGCCTCGGGAAGAGTTTGGGAAAAGCCTGGTCATAAATGCTCGTGAAGGCTTCATTAAGGCTCGTTTTGAGCCTTGTTGTTTCGTCGTTTCAGGCTTAGTACAGGCTTTTCTACCAGCCTTTGGTCAAGCCTGTGTGCAAGAGCCTGAAACCGCATTATCATTCAGAGGTTCAGCTAGGCCTGAAATCAGGCTGGTGCTCAGCCTGAATTAAAAAATGTGAGCCTTGTTTCAGAGCTTGGCGAGCCCTTTTTTCATCGTCAATTCCTACCTGGGATGTTGCGGTGCCGGTCAAAACCTACTTGAAAACACTCAACTGGGAAGTTATAGCCCACCCGCCGTATTCACCAGACATTGCTCCCTCTGACTATCATTTATTTCGATCGAGGACGCACGGCCTGTCTGAGCAGCACTTCACATCATATGAAGATACCAAGAATTGGGCCGATTTGTGGATAGCCTCAAAAGATGAAGCGTTCTTCCGACGCGGTATCCATATGCTGCCAGAAAGATGGGTAAAAGTAAAGTACCGTTTTCCCACAATAAATGCCCATTTTTTTTTTATGAAAAACGGCGGAGACTTATTTGTACTCCCAATATATATGAATAAACGTCCTGTGAGCACGATATACAAATATGTATACGTATAGAGTACCGGAGGGGGTTGATTTTCGTGACCGAGGCGAGATGCTCTCGCGGGGTTGCCGGGCTTGTACATTCGAGTGGGTGGCTCCGTGGGTCGGAAGCGAGCGCGCCAGAAGGAGTGAGGACACGGGGCTGTGGCAGGGCCGAGCACGAGACAGAGAGAGGGACTCCGGAGGGTGGGTTAGGCGAAAGGGAGGATTCGGAATGCCCGGAGTGCGATAGGCGGCGGTGAAGGGTGCTGAGGGGGTGGCCCGTCGCGCGGGGGATCGCGCCGCCGGTGCTGCTGCGGGGGTCAGGGATGATGCTGCCGCTGCTGCTGCCTGCTGCCTGCTGGTGGTAGCTCGTGGGGTTGAGAAGGGACGTCGACAGTCAGCGAGCTCGTGCCGCACCGTGCGGTTCTCTCCTTCAAAACCGATTCTTCGACGTGTTCTCCTTTTTCGTCTTTTTTTTCTTCTCGTTCTTCGACGAAGCCGCGTGCGAATTTTATCTTCGCGTCGATCGCTTCCGGGTGCGGCGATCCACCCTCGATTGTGCGGTTTCCGCTCGTGCGCTCGAAAAGTTGGTCGCATTTTTATCGGTGGGTTGCGAAAAGTGCAGGATTACGGGTGCCGGAACTTCATTTTTCCCCCTTCACCGCTCTGCGCTGTCGTGTGGCCCCCGACGCGGGTACAGACCGGATGCAGTGCTTCATTGAGAATCTTTATATATATATATATATATATATATATATATATATATCCCTATATATATATATAGGGAAAAGAGCACTTGCCATCCTCGCTTTTTCGAAGTCGCTTTTTGATTTAGAAAAAAACAATATTTTTGCCCATTACTTTATTCGATAACGCTTCCAAAATATAGATAATGCATGTCCATGGAAATACCTAAAAAATGCGTTCGGAATAATAACGAAATGTCTAAATTTTTTTTACCCATTGTATATATATATTTATATATATTTATATTATATAAATTATATAAATATATAATTTATATAATATAAATATTATTATATAAAATAAATAAATACTATTATAATATATTTATATTTATATAATATAAATTATATATATTTATATTTTCGAATTTCTATATTCAAGTGCTTTCAAAATAACAACACTGCGTGTTAATGTTAATATAAAAAATAAATGCCCCATAGAAGTAGACAAAAAATGTGCTCGGATAAAAAATGAGATAGGAAACTCCTTTCTAACCCACTGTATATATATATATGTGTGTGGAAGAAAAAAGGACTCGCACAAATCGCTTTTACAAAATAATTCTCTGACAAAGAGAAAAACAAAATTTTTGCGGATTACTTTATTCGATAGTGCCTTTTAAATATCAATATTGCATGTTAATGTTAATATACATAATACCCGTTGATGGAAATACCTAGGAAATGTGCTCGGAACAAAAACGAGATATAGGTTTTATATATATACATACACAGTGAGGCCAAGTCTTTTTTCGCATTGTGTATCTATACTCGCACACCTCATTTTCAGATAGTACCCGGGGGGGGGGGGGTCAGATATTCCTATAATAATACTGAAAATGATAATAAATAGAGAGAATAATAATTGAATTAATTGAATTAATAATAATTGAATTAATAATGAGCAATAATAATGATAAGAACTAGAGGTTTGTATTAATCAAATAATTATAATTACGAGGTGTAAGGGGTACCTGTGATAACACTCTTAAAGGAAAGAAATGGCTGCTACTTATATCATACTTGATATCTCAAAATAATAACTTTCCGGGGACCATGAGTTTGGGGATCATGCCAACCTCACCTTGATTCTTGTCGATTACGGCATAAAAAATACTTCTTTTTTCCGGCTCACAACCTTTTCCGTTTCGTAATATTTGTCTTTTTTTTTCTTCTCGTCACTTTCAGAAAAGAGTATTTAGTCATTTTGTTTCCTTTTGTTTTGAATCATTTACTTTAATTATTTCCTTCGTCTCGCATTACTCTTCTTTTTTCATTTTTTTTCCTCATATAAAACATATTGTTGATTCGAGCTTTTTTTATTTTCCCAGTGGAGAACCATTATTGTATTTTTGGCATTTCGTATATTCCGCAATATTTTCTTATAACCGAAATATTTTACGAAATTTCTCGCGTGTCGGTGGTAGCCCGCAGATCTTTTTGTTAATTCTCCGCTGTCAAAAAGACTTCGAATTCGGCACGTGGAAAATTGTGCGCGAGGTGTGACGATGATAATCGATATTCGCGACGCGAGAAGGAAGTGACAAGTCGCGAGGACGACGTTGACGTTTATCGAATCGTGACTCGATTGTTTCGCGGCTGTGCGCGGCTCAATAAAACGTGAAAAATTTGCCATTGGAAAATGGCGCCGTTTTTGAAAATCGATTCGAACGACGCGTGTTGAGGTGCGAGAGAGGCGCGCATTTTCGTGCGATGATTCTTGACCAAGAAAAGTCGAAAACTTGATGCGACTCCGTGCCGAAAGTGACATTGGATAATATCGAGGGGCTCGGGGGGAGAAGAGAGGCGATCCATTTTCCGGCAACGGATGGTCTCGAACGAGCATCGAAATTCGACGATACTCGTGCACCCATAGCTCGAGGAATTATGTACGCCCACGTGTACAGCGATAACGGCATGTGCTGTTATTTGCCGACAGTTCTTTATCTCGAGAGATACCGTGAGTTATGGAGTCCAATACATTTGTTGATTGTCGAAAAATTGTTATTTACAGGTTTGAATTATTGCGACGCGAAATAAATATGACGAAAAATATGGATGCCTTTCTAATTTAGTAATTGACAAATTTTTCTATAATTGTTATACTCTGTCCGACTTTAATAATTACTTTATAGATTGCTGGAATTTTTTTTTATTGTCCTGAGACAGTAATCATTTTTTACATCGTTCGAATTTTATTATTTTTTATATTGCCCAAATTTTATTGGCCAATTATTTTTTGGGCTCAGGTTTTTTCTACCGCGCGAATTTTAGAATTGTTTTTTTTTATGATCTGTCTGAATAATTGGTCATATATTGTTATAATCGTTATTATTAAATTGCCGGAATTCGATAATTATTTTTTACAATGCTCTAATGTTCTTATTACTCGTATTTCTCAAATTCAATAACAATTTTTATTATAGAGCTCAAATTTAACTTTTTTGCCGTTCAGATTTTATATATATATTTTTCAAATACCTTTCAATTATTGAGTTATTATTATTATTAACTTTCGTTGCAACCATTGCCCAAATTTCCCTGTTATAGTTTTCAGTCCATATTTCATAATCATTTTTTAATTACGGAAATTCGATAATTATTTTTTACACTGCCCGAATTTTCTTTCTATTCGTATTTCCCGAATTCTATAATTATTTCTTGTCAAATATTTTTCAACTATTAAATAATTATTATTAACATTTATCTTAATGCGTGCTCAAATTTCTTCATTATATTTTTCAGCCCACATCATAATTATTTTTTACTCTGCTCGGATTTTATTATTTCCCGTAATGTCTAAATTCAATAATTATTTTTCATATTGCTCCAATTTTACTTCTTACCGTTCATGCCCGAGTCGAAATTTTCGAGCCGCGTTCAACCCACAAAATGAAGGCGAGCAGAAATCGGCGTGAGCGGGTTATTGGGTATCTAAAGGAGGGTACAATGTTTGAAAGTACCATGCGTTAGAGCCTCCGATGAACCTCCGGCATGGCAGAAAGTAGACTTTTTGACTCAAAGGAGGTCAGGGAGGGTCACAATTGAACCTACGGAACCTCAGGTGGGCCTACTTCGAGCGCTCCCGCAGAACCTACTGCCCCCCCTTTCGGCCTACTGTACACGGCTAACAAAAAAATTAATTTATATAGAATCTATTTAAATAAAATAGGTTTTTTTCCTTGTCTCCCAGCCTACTACGATCATATTTCTTTCAAATATATTTATATATGTTAATAAAGATGAGATTCAAATTAATCTTCATTTGCTTACAATGTACACTGTAAAGCTTAGTGTACTATATGCAAAAAATATTTCATAAATCGAAAATAAAATGAACGCATTATTTGAGTTTTACTACAAGGATTTTTCATCGTAACTCGTCATTCCCTGGCCTTTGGAAATGATTTTTTTCGAAGAAAATATTTGCCCTATATGTGATTTGAACCTAGTCCTACCTACTCATAACTACGCGCCGCTGCCCCTATGCTACCGAGTGCTTATAACATTTTGGTCGCTGATATGGCATAAGAGACCAAATGAATACCTCCAACTATTTGTTGTATCACATAAGCTATAGATTTTTCAAACACACAGACACACACACACACCACACACGCGCGCGCGCGCGCGCGTGTGTGTGTGTATGTATATGTTTATTTATAGAAAATCAATCTATTTAATACCGTCCAATAACTACATATTTTATTTGATCCTAATAAATCTGTGATTCGGTTTCATCACTTTAACATTTTCATCTGTTCAAAAAAACAATTTAGTCAAGTTCACTGAATGGGTCTAGTTATTTTTTTAAAATTTACCTTAAATAAAATATTTGTAAAGTTAAGCATTTTTCTATTTGATTGAACTAATGGTTATATATATATATATATATATATATATATATATATATATATATATATAACCATTAGTACTATTTTATATATATATATATATATATATATAAAATTCCTCTCTCTCCACCTTCACTACCCCCCGCCCCTTTGATATGAGTGTTACAATAAAGATGGACCATTAGTTCAATCAAATAGAAAAATGCTTAACTTTACAAATATTTTATTTAAGGTAAATTAAAAAAAAATAACTAGACCCATTCAGTGAACTTGACTAAATTGTTTTTTTGAACAGATGAAAATGTTAAACTGATGAAACCGAATCACAGATTTATTAGAATCAAATAAAATATGTAGTTATTGGACGATATTAAATAGATTGATTTTCTATAAATAAACATTTTTTAAATCAATCATTTTAATAATGGAATGCAATAGGAAAAATTTGGTTCTATGAAAAATCTAGTTAATACAAATTTTAAAAAAATCAAATAGACGCGGTTAGTTAATATCATAATATTTAGCGGGAAAAAATAAAAATATGCTTCATACATACACGTGGAAATATTTTTTTAATTTTCGACGTGCTAAAAATGAAAACAAGGAAAAATCAAACATCTTATTTGAAATCGACGGTAATCGGCCGTCGCCGTTTATCAACTCATTATTGAATAAACAAAAAAAAACAAAACGAACAAAAACAAAAAGAAAAAATCGAATGAGGTTGAATTCTAAACCGACAATTTCAATCCTTCAGAACATGAAATAGACTATAATTAACACCCTATCGTTCCATATAGAAATCAACATTATATGTTATTTAGATATACACTGCCAGCTAAAAGTTTTCGGACACTCCACATAATAGCAAAACTTTTGAGCGCTGGATAATTGCCAAATAATGTTAGAGTAATATAATTCATTTCATTTATTATTTCACGAAGATACTATAAATATCTATATGATTAAGTAATTTCACAGAGCTTTATAGTATCTTCGTAAAATAATTATTATTCTACCATAAGTTTGCAATGATCCAAAGTGATATTAAGTTTTGCAGTTATCTGAAGTGTCCGAATACTTTTGACTGGTAGTGTATATTCGAATATATTAACGCAACCACATATTTCGAGTGTTATATATATATATATATATATATATATATATATATATATATATATATATATATATATATATATATATATATATATATATATATATATATATATATATATATATATATATATATATATAAAGTATTATATAATATATACCGTCGCTTAAATGTTTGGATACACCAGTCGACATTTCTTGCTGCACTAAAAGTCACATAGCTTCGTAAAAAAAAGATAACCAAATTTACCGAACGGCGTTTTGACGGAAATAAATTCAGCTGTATGTTGCTTTTCTGAAATATTTTTTTATCATTTTCTTTTCGACCCGGTACGCACTTTTATACGTGACTGATTTTCGGCTTTTATTCGACCATCAAGAATTGAACGCATGACTTATGGAAAAAAAATTGTTCCGTTTATCCATGATGAACTTACATGGGGTAGCAGGAACTTCATTTGCGTTTTTTATAAAGTTTTGTACGATTTTTTTCGCAATGTTATTTCATTTTTTGCTAAAAAGACTAATTCTAGATAATGCAATGTAACTCAAGAACTAGAGGGCTTAAGAAGAAATGTCAAGAACGAAAAACGTCGCGTAAGCTTGTACTGGATAGACTGGCATTTTTTAAAGAATTTTCCTGTGATATTTTTTCTCACAGGAAAATGCCTATTAATCCGATAGAATTGGAGTAAGACTGTATACACAAGCATTCTTTTATCAATTGCCTATAAAATAATAATAAATCGATATTGAGCAAATTTGATTGTTTTCGCATATTAATATTGGACTATTAATTTGATAAGGGGACGATGTATTTTTATTAATTTCGTATTATTTTCGTCATCGAACGGGTTACCGATCAGGTCACAATGGAATGATGATGGAGGAGATATCGAATTTGGGCCGAAAGCAGGTTAGGTGGGGTCGAGGCAACAGTTTGAGATTGAAAGCAGATTAAGGAGGCCTGTGCTCTGCACGTTTCACTGAAACTGGGGGTCGAGAGAAGGTTTGGGAGGTCTAGCAGAGGCTACCCTGGGCCAAGAGGAGGTCTCTTCATGGCACTGAACTCGACAAATGAGGTTTCGTAGGTTCAACGGAGGCTGGCGGCTTATGTATTACAAAAGAAATGGGTCCTGCGAGGGTTCAGAGGAGGCTAAAAATTTCGACTCGGGTGCTTTATGACTTTTCCTTGTTCAAATTTCATTATTAAAATCAAACACGATTTTTTATATTGCTTATACATTGTTATACTTTTTTTATGCAAATTTTATTATTACAAATATTGTAGATACTTTTATCACCCCCCCCCCCCCCCCACTTTTTACAACTATTCGCGGGTAGTAACGCTTTTCTCGCCTCAATAAAAAGTTCTCGTCGAAGATGCCGCGATTTGTGCAATAAAATCGGAACTGTCGCTGAATCGTTCCCTAACACGGATTAATCGTTCGAGCACGAGATTTTCATCGATGTGCCGGAAGTTCGGAATCAGGTGCGAAACGCGGTTCGCCAAAAATCTTCTGTAAAGTTTTCACTCACATATAGAGCATTGAGGAAGAGTTTATCGAGGGTTCGAACTTTCCGGGCAAGTTAAGCTTGAAAATAGCACCGAACAATCGACTACATAAGAGGGAGGATTAAGGGCATTCTATAGGTCGTACAACCATAGAAGTCCAAGGAAATCCTGACGACCAGGAGGATGGGAGATTTATCAATTTTTTTTCTTCTAATCGTACAATTTATCCAAAAAAACCCACTTCTACATAACTTTGAAAAATAAAATCCCCTTTCGGAATTGTTGGATAGAGAACACGAACAATAATCATAACAAGACCGATAATATCAATCAATATACGAGATTGAAGTTTGCATCCTTAGGATGCAATCAAAATTAATATTTCTGAATCATTTCTATTTCTTTCAGCAGATCGTTCCTACAAAAACGCCTCAATCATTTTTCAAGATACTTATTCAGATATCTACAAAATAGTTTTGCAAAAAAAATTCTTTCTACAATAATGAAAATAGAGAACAAGATCAATAATCATAATAATATATTGCATTGTACTGTTGGGGTTAAACCAGGCACTCAGTCTCATGTCCATAATAATATAACTAATACTAATAAATATATGAGATTGAAGTTTGCACCGTGAAGCTGCGATAAAAATTAATATATCTGAATCACTTCGATTTCTTTCGGCAGATATTACCTGCAAAAATCCCTCAAACATTTTCCATAATGACGAAAATAGACAATAATCTCAATAATATCGCTAATAGGAATAAACACGAGATTGAAGTCTGCACCATTAGAATGCAATAAAAAAAATTGTCGACTCCAATTTCCACCCTCATTTTATTCCTGCAATGATCTCCTAATCGATTTCTAATAACAATTCAATTATCGCACACTGATAAAAATCGAAACGAAAAAATTGAACAATAAAACTTTCGTTGCGTTCCAACGAAGCGAACGTCAACACGACATAAATATATGATGAGAGTCACGAATAAAATCGCAACCTCCGTGTCACAATGAATTATTGATAATTAACGTTTCTCTTTCTAGCATCCGGATTTTTTTTGCCCCGTAAATATTACGGGACATTTTTCTCTAAGAAGAGTCGCGAGCGAGCAATTACGAAGCAGGGGGCTCGACGCCCATCGACGGCCCATTTAAAATCTCGCGCGTATGTGTGTAAGTGACGTATGAACCCGCTGGCGTGGACGATGAATCGCGTGAGTCGCGAATGAATATCTCGACCCTCCCTCTCCCTCTCGGTGAGATTGAAATTCCCAATCGGAACGAAAGCACTCGGATCTCGCTTTTATTTTATCACTTCGAAACCGGTTTGGAATCTATATATATACATACATACATACATACATACATACATACATACATACATACATATATATATATATATATATATATATACACGTATACATATACATGTATTTACATATATATGTATATAAACAAACAAACAAACAAGCACACACACACACACACACACACACACACACACACACACCCACACACTGTCATTTACTCCAGATATGTACGTATCTGGAGTACGTATACCGGAAAGCCGTCATAGCTCCTGCGCGATCTGTTCGAGCGAGTATTAATTTTCGATACTTCAATTCTCGTTCTGCGATATGCGCCATGGATGTAGGCGACCTTCCATCTTTACTATATACGTACTGTCGCCTCTATAGCGAGTCACACGAAACATTATTATAACGTCTAATAAATGATGGCACTCTTTCTACATTGGTATTGCAACAGCGAAAGTTCTGTGTATATATCCAGGCTGGCCCAAAAAGTGACGTCGAAAAAGAAAATCTAGATTCTTGGTATCAATAACTATCCGAATGAGTCCCATGTTCTACGACTTTTTATGGGCTTGAAGTTTGTATTGTTGAAAAGCAACGATTTTTTACTTGTTTTAGTGACATCGAAAATCATATTTGGGAGATTTGGATCGTAGATTGCTAAATAAGGAGCCTGAACAATGATCACGGGATTGTTGAAGCTAGATCTGTTGAATAAAATTTGGAAAATTCAGTGGAAAAATAGTTCGTTGGATTCCAACAGTGCAAACTTCAATATCATGACCTTTTTTTAGTTTTCGATGAAGAAAATACTTTTATTATTTTGTCTCCTTTGAGAATGTACTTTTGTCGCGATTTTTTAAACTTGCGTTATCGTTATGAAGTGCACTGTCGACCAATAAATAAATTACCTAACGTCGATGCCTTGGATTTTGATCAAAAGTCCAAATAATGAGTTTGAGAGGATGAGTCACTGACGTTCAGACGATAAAAAAAATACTCATACTAGTCTAAGTGGCTCCCAATTGCTTTTAAAAACTACTAAGAGGAAAAAACATGCACAAAATAAACCAAAAATTAAAACCTCTACTACAGGAAAACTCGAAGAAATTATAAACGGCTTTTATCTCGAAAAGTAAAGTAGATGGCGTTGCAGTTGGCAATGTTGAAATTCAACTAAAGTTCTTGTTTATTTTTACCATTTCATCAGTTCTATTATAATGAACATTCATTTTTATCCAATAAGGTCGTGGGTCTCCAGCGAAGATGAAAAACCCGTTCCTCTGATTTTCGTGGGCTCAATTGGCAAATCAATTGTTAGCAATAAAGGAAAAATTAACTTTCGTTGCGTTTCAACGACGCAAACTTCAACATTATGATCTTAGAACATACATGGGGGTGATTCGGATAGGTATTGCTTCGTCACTTTTCAGGCTACCCTTTATACAAATACATACATGTATACATGTATGTATGTGTGCTTGAAAAATTTGATTCCTTACTCTATAAATCTTCGTTGGTAAAATCTGGGTCGTACAACGAACAATGTCTTTAAAAAACGATTATGGACGCAATGGGATGAGGAACTTTCCTCCGAAAATGATTGAATGGATTCGACAATGCACCATATATATATATATATATATATATATATATATATATATATATATATTTGTTCATGTGTGGGTGTATATGTGTATACATATAACGATATTAAAGTTTGCATCGTTGGAACGCAACGAAAACACATTTTTCTCAATTACCCATTTTTTGGCAAATTCTCGCGTACGAAAATCACTCGAACGTTTTTTACAATCCTTTTTGGATATTAACAGCGTAAATTAGTTAGAAAAGATTTTCAATAATAATAAAAATAGGGAGATGAAAAAATTAAAAAAGAAGTTTGGTTGCATTCCAACGTTGCAAGATTCTACATCCTTATATATACATATATATATACACACACTAGATGTCGTGCCCGGCACCGCTCGGGTGCAACTCTGTTTTTCGTCAACTTATCTGAGAGCCTCCTTGTATACAAAGTTCGCTGTTCTTGCGCCAGCAGCTTCTCGGCATTCTAAAAACATCAAATTAATCTCTGTAATATTAAAGTATGTAAGTAATGTCATCTGATCAAATTCATTGTCAGCCTAATAACGGCAGTGCCTACCTCACCGGTACTCGGCTAGCCACGAAAACAGAAGCAGCACGCGCGACGGGTCGAATGGAGCGCGTTCGCTCGCGCATGTCCCGTGCAGAAACGTGGAGAAACTTTTGTAATTTTTTATTCTAAATTCGCTTAATTTTTTCCAGCAATTTTTTTCAGGTCTAGGTGCTTTTGAAACATTGTAAGAAAGAAATGGATAAAAATCTGTAAAAAATGTCAACGTATTCAAAACGAAACACTGCAACATTATCCCCTCTTGATATTTTGTCTCTAACTCAATAGTTTTCGAGATACGCCAATCAATTGTTCGGACGATTCTCCAAGGTTCTGCCAAAAGAAATAAAAAAAAAATTCTGAAAAAATTGAAGTGAATTTGGAATCGAAAATTAAAAATGTTTCTCCTCGTGATATTTGGTTATGAACGCCATACTTTTTGGGTTAAGCCATCCTGCTCATTAGAGTTTCAAGCGAAAATAGTCAAACAAAAAAATCTCAGAGAAAATTTTTGAAAACATTCCAGACGATCCAGTACAAACTTACGCAACTTTTTACATCTCTGACGTTTCCTCTTAAACCCTATAGTTCTTGCGTTACGTTGCATTTTCCAAAGTTTGTCTTTTTTAGCTAACTATCGTTTTATAGTTATTTCATTTAGCTATTTATCGTTGTTATAGTTATTTCATTTTTAGCTAAAAATGAAATAACTCTGCGAAAAAAAAGGCAGAAAACTTTTTTAAAAAAATGGACCTCTTGCTATCCTGTTCAAGTTTATCATGGATAAACACGACATAAAAATTTCCATAAGTCCCCATGTAGGGTGATCGGTAGTGGCCAATGATTGGCCGATGCTCGACGCCAAGCTTGCCAACATTGGCACTCGAGCTTGGCCCGATCATCGACCGAGCCTTGGATGATAAGAGCGGCCCGATATTCGCGATCAATATTGGCCCTAGAATGGCTTATGAGAATCGGCCGAGCATCGCGTAGGAGTTCATTCGAGAATCGGCCAACAATAAGCCCCCTCAAGATTGCCATCATTGGCACTCGAGCTTGGCCCGATTATCGACCGAGTCTTGGCGGATAATTGTGACCCAATATAGATCACGAAAATTGGGCCTGCACCGCCAAAAAAAAAATTAATTATTTTTGTATTGTAATTCGTCATTACCTGGTCTTTCGAAATGATTAGTTCGAAGAAAATATTTCACCCCATAATGGGGCTCGAACCTTGAACTTCCCTACTCATAGCCAAACACGCTGCCCCTATGCTACCGAGTGCTTGTAACATTTGAATCGCAGATATGGCATAAGATACCAAATGGATTCTGATCATTATTTGTATGACATAAACTATATCAATTAGTTAATATCATTGTGATAATTAGAGAGTGTTATCGAATGACATGTTATAGAATTTTCAAACCTAACCTATATATATAATTCTTCTCTCTCCACCTTCTCTACCCCCACAACCCGTTAATATGTGTGTTGCAATAAAGACAGACCATTAGTTCATTAGTTCAAGTTTACTTTGAATAAACAAATATATTTAAAATGAATAATTCCAATAATGGAATGCAATAGGAAAAATTTGATTTCACGAAAAATCTAGTTAATTCAAATAAAAAATAAATAAATAGACGCGGTTAGTTAATATTAATAGAATTTTTCTGTCAGTGTAGGATGGTTCATAAAAATCGGCAGAATATCGCGTATGAGCTCGTTCGAGAATCGGCCAACAATGAATGCATTGATTTGGTAGTATATTTGTTAAGAAAAATGTCCAATGGGCTCGTAAAAAGTATTTATCTCGTCTCTCAATGATTTCAACGCGAAACAATGAATCGTCAATATACGAATTGCGGTTCGATCATGCGTTACTCGGCTGAACATTGGCCTCGTACCGGTAAAAACATGATTGGCGAGTCTATACTTCGCCAAACATCGACCTCGTATCGATAAGCCAATGATTAGAGAGCCTATATTGGGCCGAACATTGTCCTCGTATCGGCAAACCAATGATTGGCGAGTCTATACTTCGCCAAACATCGGCCTCATATCGATAAACCAATAATGAACAAGTCTATACTTGGCCGAACATTGGCCTCGTATTGGCAAACCAATGATTGGCCAGTCTATACTTCGCCAAACATCGGCCTCGTATCGACAAGCCAATGATTAGCGAGTCTACGTTTGGCCGAACATTGGCCGCGTATCGGCAAACCAATGATTGGCGAGTCTATCCTTCGCCAAACATCGGCCTCGTATCGACAAGCCAATGCTATATTTGGCGAGCGAGTCTATATTTGGCCGAACATTGGCCTCGTATCAGCAAACCAATGTTGGCTAGTCAATACTCAGCCGAGCATTGGCGTACAATTGGTTAATCGATCATCGTCCCGCCAACATTGGTCTAAGTATTGGCCGTTACGGTTCGATTGGCGAAACCTACATGGGATGCGCCCAATTCTCGATGGTCGAGAAAAAGCCGAAAAACAGTCACGTACAAAAGTGCGTACGGGGTCGAAAAAAAATCATGAAAAATATTTCAAAAAAGCCAAACAAAGCTGAATTTGTTCCCTTTAAAATGTCGTGCGGTAAATTTGGTTACTTTTTTTTTAGACGAATCTATGTATTTTTTAGTGCGGCGAAAAATATCGGCTGGTGTATCCAAACTTTCGAGCGGCAACGTATATACACTCATATACTACCTTAGCAAGTAGATAACCAACAAACAATATCATGTCAGTCTCAACCAATAACAGTCAGATCATGTCCTACTATATGCTGGAATTTCAGTTAAGTAAAAGTGCCACGATTTTCGAGATCAAAATCATCTGCTTTCGTAAAAAATACTCTTGATTGTTTTTTTTTATCTAGAAAAGTCTTTTTTTTAACTTTAAATGTTAAGGAAACTTTATGAAAAAAGTTTTTATGCAGAGTTTTCATATAAACCAATCTGAACCTCTGACTTTCACAGCCCGCGGTGTAAAAAAATGTACTACGCATATATCGTTCCAATTACGTTAAAAAGTTGCTTAGTTATGTCGATTCATATCATTTGTACAAATGGCATGCGAACGACCCAAAGCCGATGATTTTTTTTTAAATAACACAAAGCTCAAAATCGCGAAAACCGTGGAACTTTTACTACACCGAAATTCCAGCATATGGTAGGACATGATCTGACCTATCGATAGTTGCAGGATTATCCATTCACAACAGGACACCCTATTCTGTAAAGTTCATGTAATAAAGTCTGGACAAAAATAAATAAACCGATTGAATATATTTTTTTCTATACATTGGTTTGTTCGGAAAGTAATTTCATTTATTTTTCGTCAAAATAAAAGACAATTTTCTTATAACATATACATTTTTTATTGAGTTCCATATTGCCCATTTGAGTTCAATACCTTTTGCCATGTTTCTGGCAGCAGATAGATGGATATATTTATAAGTACGCTAGGACCAAGCAGCGGCCTCTGGCATGCAATTCTCATTTTTCATGCATCTTATGAAAAAAAATACCAAGAAATACTAAAAAAAACTCGATACGAAAATAAAACAGGGGACTCTATATAATGCAAAAACAATATAACAATAATAAAAGTTAAAGACACCGAAACGCAAAATCAAAAATAATACATAATAAAATGAAATAAAATAAAAAACAAGATATAAAAATTAAGAAAGATAATAAAATAAATGAAAAGAAAGAAGAGAAGGACACTAGAAGCCACTAGAAACCCTGCATTATCTAGAGAGTACTATTTGATTAAAATCTGGTTTCCTCGAAGTCGTGATATTTGGGAGAAGTTCATTATAACAATATGCCGCAGTGATATGAAAAGTATGTTTCAAATATTCCCTACGGGAACGCGGTATTAATATGGCAATCAAGTTTTTCCTCAAGACCATGCACTCTCGTCTACCATTTATTTTGAAAAAAAACGGCCTGAGATACGTTCGTCTTTTCGGTAGAAGCAGGTGGGTCCCCAATTAACGTTCCTAAAATATTTCGCCTGAGTGGGCCATAGGACAGGGTAAAACGCTCTCCAAAGATTCCCGAGTAGATCTTGAAGGACATTTTTTCAACCATTTCCAAGTCAGCGGCGTAGCGCAGTGGTCAAGCGCATTGCCTGTCGGCCCGCTGGCGTTGGTTCGATTCTCGCTGCTTCCGTTTTTTTCAATGATTTTTTTCTTCATTTCTCGCAATGTTCAAATATCCATTGTAGAATGTAAATATATTCAAGTAATTAAAAACTTGAATGAAGTATGCTTTCCAATGAAGCATGTTTCGGAAAAATCTAATTGCCCAAACAATGCTTTTATAATGGCTTATTCGCTCGGCTCGAGCGAAGTACGAATTTTTTTATTTTAAGGGGCCAGTGCATTTGGAGCCACGAAAAAAGGCTATTTTCGCGATTTTTTTTGAGGATTTTATAAAAGTTGTTGGGCTTGATAAATAAAGTCTTGAAATACATTTAAAAAAAAATTTATTCATTTTTATTCATTTTTGAGTACAAAAACTATAGTTTAACGTAACGCCTCAAAAATAGGTGGGCTAGGTAGCTCCATCACAACTCGGCAACGGCTTGTCCTAAACAAAAAAATCAAAGTCCATTAGAGTCAGTATGACACCAGGTACAAAACGACCCTCGGATATAAAGTTTTATCAAAAAATTAAAAAAAACGACAGATCAAAAACGAAAAAAGTAAAAAAAAAACGTTTTTCTTCGCAGTTTTTCGCAAAAAAAGAGTAAAAATAAAAATTTTAAAACCATTGAGGATCATCTTGTTCCGAATCATGTTTACAATATGTGGTTCAAATTTCAAGAGAATCGGTTTATTAGTTTTAGAGATACGATGGAGCTAGATTTTGAAAACGTTGATTCGAGAAAAACGCGTTTGAAGTTTATACTATGAAAAACTCTTACCTAAACTCAATCGGCAATTCCTGCAGCGTACAAAATCCCTTCTGATTGCTCATCATCGGCGATTTCTTCAAGTCTTGCTTGCTTTCGATTTTTTGAAATTTTCAATGTGGACTGGCCCCTTAATATAAGGTACAAATATGGAGGTTATGTGTGGAACACATTATCCTAAAAATGGCAGCCTCGTCTCTGTTTGCAGACGAGGCCGTTCACTCTTTTGACAACATTTTCAATAACATTTTGGCATAATTGCGGACCAATTTCATTAATAGTGCGTCGAATTGCTTCCTTGGGCTCCGGAATGGTATGTAGATCATTGGCATATACTTTTCCTTTTAGAAAACCCCAAAGAAAGAAGTCCAATGGCGTCAAATGGCACAATCTTGGTGGCCAATTTACATCGTCGCGGCGGGAGATAACACGACCATGAAACTTCGGCTGCAATAACTATGCAGTAACAATGCAGCAAATAACAATTTCTATGCGTTGCTCGATCGTGCAATTCTCCATGACTAAACCTCAATACTTTCTGATGCCAGTTGTTAAATATTAGTATTCTACGCTCAACACAAAAAACAAGGCGCGCTATTGAAAATGTCAGGTCATTTTGAAACACCCTTTACATTAACTAATAAAGTTTGGATAATAATAAATAAATCGATCAAATTATTTTCATATACTCACCATACGTAATAATATATAAAGTAATGAAGTTTGAAGAACAATAAATACACTGATTTAAGGGGTTACCACCACTTGCGAGTTTGAAAACATCGATTTCTTTTATGGCATTTTTTTGAAGTGCAATTTGAAGTGCAGTTTTTCTTTGATGCCCGGAATAGGTGACTCTATGTAAGTTTACAAAAAAAAAAATATTTTCTTCGTGTAAACTGAAATTGAAACTTTAAACGCGTGTTTCTCAAAATGGCATTTCTGAAGTCGGTGACCAAGATTACTCGAACACTAATGAACCGATCTTCTTGAAATTTTGCAGGCTTATTTAATACATAAAAATGTAGTCTTTAATCGTTCGATTTTTTTCGTTAAAATCGAACCATTAACTTTGACTGTCCGCCATTTTGTGAAAAATGAATATTTTTTAAAATCCTTCGATTAAAGACTAGTTTATACTTATATTTGACTAAATCCATCCGCATTTTTTTTTCAGATGATCTACTTCGCCGCAATGTTGGTCACCGCAAACCGTGTATATAAAAACATTATTTCATTGACGGCCATTTGCCACTAAACAATGTAATATTTTTCAATAAAAAAATTACTGAAAGTTCTTCAAGATGTGTTCTTTAAGATGGTATATTGATCGATTAAAAAAGTTTTGTAGTTTTCTTTAAAAAAATTCATGAAAAAGGCCTTTTTTGCGCTACAAGTGGGGGTAACGCCTTAATGACTTTTTTATTGTAGTCAGTCATACACACGTATACATTATAATTTTTGTAAATTCTTTTTCACATTATCGCGTTCGGCTCTGCATAATAATTATTCCTCGGCGAAACCGTAAGACCTCTCGATTGCCAATCTTAAATTTCTCCAACCGTGAATCCACTCGATTTCCCCATTCTCCTGTCCTTTCTTCTTCACTCTTTTCTTTTCTGCTGGGTACTCGCTGTACCGCAGTAACTGAGCTTTTTACTTCTTCGCGTATTATTGCAGTGGTGGCTTTATAAAAGCGTACAATGATATATATATGTGTGTGTATATATATCGACACCGACTTTTATCGGACAAACGTACTTGTATTTTCACAGTGAAAATTTTTGTTTTTGCGCCACCGGTAATTTGCATAAATTCACATTTCGGACTCTCAACGTATATATGCGTGTCATCATGCTAAAAAGCTTGATGCATCCATACACGTTTGTATATATGGCAAACGGCGTTAAAAATAAAAAATTGCGGAATGCGTCCAGGTAAAGAAAACGTACGAAAGGTTTTTTTTAATTCCGGTTACCCATCCCCCCACCTCTTCTCTTCCTTCAGCCTTGAGCCCGGATATTCCAGCTGTTACACATTTGCTCGTGCGACCTCTTCTTGCATGGGGATGTGTACAGTCATCTCTTTATGTACACGTTTCATAAAAGTTTTCGCCCTTTCGTTGTGACGCAGTTTTCCCACCCGGTGTTGTGCCGACATCAAAGGCGAATCCGCGTAAAACGCCAATGATGCCTCAGGTAGTCGTAAATAATAATAATGAAAATAATAACATCAGCAATACTGGTAAAAATGATGAAGTAGTGTCATAATAATAAGAATAAAAAAATAATGATGAACTAAAAACTCATAATATTAATGAATTATATTTAGAACGATGATGTTGATGGTGATAATAATAATTATTATGATATTCATAACGACGATCCTTACAGTAACATTTATAGTTATGATAATGACAATGACAAACGAAATCGTGATAATGATAATAGTAATGGTGTTAAAGATCATAATGATAATGGTAATAGTAACGATGATGATGATGATAATGATAATAATAGCAATGATGATCATGATAATGATAACAGTAGTGATGATACTGACGATGACAATGATACTGTATGATGCGCCCCATTTCGTGCACAAAAAATATTCATATGCTTAAGGGTGGTCGTTCCGACGAGTATATGCACGACCGGCGAGAGGGCCGGTAGCCGTCGAAAATCACTACAGCCAACCAATCCGGCGACGCTAAGCGCGTGTTGGAATAAGTTAGGCTAGGGTAAGGCGACACAGAAAGACTACGACACAGAAAGCGCGAACTGAGCGGAAGCCGTTTTTACTATGTAATTTCTACAATACAATAACTCTTGTGTTCTTTTTTAGTGCTTTTCCTTTATTTCGTTCCCAGCCAAAAAAGAAAATTAAGAAGTCTTGAAATAGACTTATAATACGAGTAACGATTATGATGATTATGATTATAGTGATGATGATGATGGTTATAATGAGGATGATGATGATAATTATAATGATGATAATGATGCGGATGATGATTATAATGATGACGATGATGACGATGATATTTTTTTTTCTTTTTTTACGCGGTTTGTGGAAAATCTTCGAAAAGACGTTTAGAAGCGTCCCCGCTTCCGAACGTGTGGGATTTTTGCCCACTAGAACCCACGCCCTAGAAAGACGGTAAAGGGTCGATCCTGGAACCGCTTTCGCATTACTTCAGGGGACGCACTTTTATTCTGCCAATTGAGGCTCCGTCTTCAATTTACCTGGTAGCTCCTTTCATTTCTTTTCTCCCCAGTCGTGTTTGCGGATCGGCGCTGGTGCTTCGTCTAGGCCAGGGGTCCTCAACCTCCCTTAGCACGAGGAGAATGATGCGGCAGATGCGGTCCGCGGGCCGCAGGTTGAAGACCCTTGGTCTAAATTATGCGGTATCGTCCCTTTCGTTTGCTAAATTCGGCTCGTGAGCTTCGTCAATTTTCCGTTTCTTTTCCTGGAGAACTCCCTGTACATAGTTGGCTACGGAGTCCCAGTCTTCTTCGCTGTTTAGCATTTTCCCTATAACGTTTTCGGGTGTTATTTGTCCTACTTTTTCTTCGACCCCTGCCTTTCCAGCTGCCACCTAGTGCAGGTGAAGGTGTGAAAGGCGCCGTCCCGATTTTCACCGCACAGTGTTCATCCAGGTCCTTCAACTTCTCCCATTTTCGTCGCCAAGCCCGGAGGTTGCGGTGTCGGGTCAGGAATTGCGATAAGTAGTAATTTGCCCCCCCCCCCCGTGCCCTGGATTAATTCAGGGGGCTAGCTGCCTGATCAGTCTCGCGGTTCATCACGCTCTTTTGTCTTTGTCTCATTTATCCTGCCACTGCTGGTTTGTATGCGCTTTTTCCTCCATCTGGACGGCTTTCCTTCCTGTTTCCGCCTTCCTTGCCGCAACTCTTTTTTGCTCTGTCGCTACGAGTTCTGTTGGGGGAACGCCCGCCACAACTAAAGCCACGGGCTCTGATACCGTGCTATATACACACGCTACCTTTGGGGCGTGTGCATTCGATGCACTGCTGCACTTCGTTTTCTGTGTTTTTCGATCGTAAATGTGTCGGCCCAGATTTCGGCTCCGTACAACAGGATCGAGTGCGTCACGTTTATCAGTAGTCATCTTTTGCTCGGCTTTGGGCCACCTACATTGGCCATAAGCCTGCTCAGTGCTGTGACAACTGTCGCGGCTTTGTCCGTCACCTGCCGTATTTTCTTGTGAAATGATGATGATGATGCTTAATGATGATAATGATGATGATGGTGATGCTTCATGATGATAATGATAATAATAATGATTATGATGATTATAATGATGACGATGGTGATGACGATGACGATGTCACGTTTATCAGTAGTCGTTTTTTATAGCGGTGTTGTCCGCCGCCCGTCGTATTTGCTCGTAGAAGGTTAGCTTTCGTTTCAATTGTCTCTGTCCACTAGGAGCGGCGTGGTAGTAGGTATCCGTCTCCGTGTCAATAGTGCGATTTCCGTTTTCTCAGTTGCAAGAGCCAAGCCGTGCTCCTCCATCCAGCAGCTCATTCGCGACACGACTTTAAGCCTCCTCTGCGCATGTACATGAAGTTTGCATCGTTGCTATCCAACGGTTTCATTTTTTTTTCGATTTTGTAATTTCCTATCTTTTTCTTGGTCAGTTCGGCTCTAGTTGCTAAAAAAATATGGTAAAATGAATAAAAAATATTTACGGCCACCGGGACCAACCAAACAAAATCGAAAAAAAAAATGAAACCGTTGGATAGCAACGATGCAAACTTCATGTACATCCTCTGCGCTGCGTCCAGCTCTCTCGCATCTAAGATTGCCGTGGTGTCGTCCGCGTACCTCACCAGGAAGGTGTCCGTGGGTATGTCCATTCGGAGGATACCGTCGTAAGCGACGGTGCATAGGTCTGGTCTCAGGATGAATCCCCGGGCGGCACAGGCAGTATCCTTGTTTTTTTGCTGAGGTATACATCAGCGCTCGTTCCTTCAGGTAGCCCTTCACCATGTTCAACAGATATTGCGTTACTCCGAAGTCCTGCCGGATTGCCTTTAGCATGTTGCTCCATTTGGTCGAGTTGAAGCCATTTTTAACGTCGAGTGTGACTAGGAGAATGGTACCAGTTGCCTAGAGTGGTGGTTCCCCATATGTGCTTTGCTGGCCGTTTACACGACTAGCTACACCGTGCCTAGGGTAGACCGTCCGTTCCTGAAGCCGAACTGTCTTCCACACAAGTCCCCGGCCGCCTGTAGGCGACGTTTCAGCAACTTATCCAGGAGCTTCCCTGCCGTATCCAGCATACATCGGGACCTTCCGGACGATGGGGAGTTGGGGCCCCTCTTGCCTTGCTGATTAGAACTTAGCGCTGCTGTTTACATGCTTTGTGGAACATGTCTGCCTTGAGACAGCACTTGTAAATGTTCAGTAGCAACTGCGGCCAGGCGTGGGCAACTGATGGTGATAATGATGATGATCGATGGTGGATGATGATGATGGTGGTGAAAATCTTGCATTTCATAGTAATTATAATGAAAATTGAAAATAATAATGATGATAATAGTAACTAAAAATAAATACTGATAATATTAATACTAATAATAATAAGTCGTATTTAGAATGACGCCCATGATATTGATCGTGATAATTATTATAATGATACAACAAACAATGAAACTTAACACAACAGTGATAATAATGATGATGATAATATTGGGGTTGATCATGATTGAAATGGTGCTAATGATGATGATCACGTTAATAAAGATCATAACAATAATTATTATTCTCATATTAATGGTCCTGAAAATCAGATTAATAATAATTATGATTATTATATTAATTGTAGGAATTACAACACAACGATGACAATAATAATAATAATAATAATAATGATGATGATGATGATACGATTAGCGCATTCCGCATGAGAGTATCCAGTCCGCGAAGGGCGTTCGGTCCGAGGCATGACGAGCATCGAGGGAGGCTCGAGAGTACGCAGCTCCCGAGCCAAAATTATCTTGAGAACCGCGGGAGTGGATCGTCATGGTCCTCCGGAATCTCGAGGAACTCGAGCTCTCTACATGCAGGAACGCCGAGCTTCGAGGAAGCGATTCGAACACGGCTAATAGTCGAGACTTTTAGCACTGGTGATTTTGTTAAATTTATTTATTGAATTTTTATCTCTTTTTCTTGATTGTTGGAATTTTTCCACGATTCACGTTGAGGTTCCTTTCAAAGAGTCCGAAAAAAGGGTTCGAAAGGATTTTTTGCAAAGTTGAGAAAGAAACGAAAAAATACCAGCGACGCTGTGCGTTTTTTTTATTTTCCTTTTTAGTCCTTTTTTCAAATGCAAAACATTTTACGGTCCTTGTCCAGCTGCCTCGGACTAACAAAAATAAAAATCCTCTCAGAGAAATACAAAAAGCAAACGAACGACAATATTAATACTGATATTCATAATTATAATATTATGATATAATAATAATCAATAATAATAATGATTATCATAATAAATAATTATAATCATAAACATAATGATAATTATCATAATAATAGTAATTATTATAATAATGACAGTTAAATAATAGTGACAAACAGTAACGAATAATAATAATGATAATTACCCCACAAGACATCCTCGTAAAAAATAATAAAAAAAATACCGAGATAACATTTAGCGCAAATGGCCCGCGCAATAAAATGTTCATATATGAATCATGATAATAATTATAACTATAATTATTTTATATTACCACGAATGGTAATCATTCTTATTGACATCAATTATAATTATAACTAACAGTAATAATAATAATAATAACTAACAATAATGAGTTATAACAATGACAATGACAAGCATGCGATGCGTGCTTCCATCGTCAACAACAATGACGAACAACGATGATTAACAATCATAATGACAAACTACAATGAATAACAATAATAATAATGACAACCCATAATGAATAATGATAATAAAGACGACCAACCATGAATAACAATAATGACAATTACCAACAATGAGAATACTGATAACAGCAATATTAACAGTATCGAAAAAATATCATCCTAAGATTTTCAAGTCGTTCTCTCATACGTTTTTTCATGGCTTAAGGGGTTACCCCCACTTGCGATTTTGAAAAAATCGATTTTTTTTTATTGCATTTTTTTGAAGTATAAGTATCCGGGCCCATACTTCTGTATGGGCCCGGAATAGATGACTCTATGAAAGTTTACAAAAAAAAATGTTTTCTTCGTGTAAACTGAAATTGAAACTTTAAACGCGTTTTTCTCAAAATGGCATTTCTGAAGTCGGTGACCAAGATTACTCGAACACTAATGAACCGATCTTCTTGAAATTTTGCAGGCTTATTTAATTCATAAAAATGTAGTCTTTAATCGTTCGATTTTTTTTTTTCGAAAAAAAAAAATGGCCGTTTTATAGCCAAAAAACGGCCGTTTTTTTTTCGTTAAAATCGAACCATTAACTTTGACTGTCCGCCATTTTGTGATAAATGAATATTTTTTAAAATCCTTCGATTAAAGACTAGTTTATACTTATATTTGACTAAATCCATCCGCATTTTTTTTTCAGATGATCCACTTCGCCCCAATGTTGGTCACCGCAAACCGTGTATATAAAAACATTATTTCATTGACGGCCATTTGCCGCTAAACAATGTAATATTTTTCAATAAAAAAATTACTGAAAGTTCTTCAAGATGTGTTCTTTAAGATGGTATATTGATCGATTAAAAAAGTTTTGTAGTTTTCTTTAAAAAAATTCCTGAAAAAGGCCTTTTTTTGCGCTACAAGTGGGGGTAACGTCATAAGGTTTTTACACACACGTATGCGCTCGCGTCGCATAAATAAATGCGTTCAAACCTCGAAGACGATTTGAGCCGTAAAGTTATACGAGCATTAAACGAAACTCGTTAACGCCCGCTGAGTTATTTATTGTATTCCACCTGCTCCCGTATGCGAATGCCAATTTTCTTTCTCTCCTGATCGGTTAAGCCGACTACAGCGGAGCCGGGAGATAAATCGAAGCTTCGGGAAAATCATACATACATACACGTATATATCGATATACGTACATGTATACCATCCGGTGGAGAACTGAGCGCAACAGTCGCGTATCTACCTTTACAGGATGGGGGCCAAACATCTCCTCTCCCTCCCCCCCTCTCCCTCTCTCACGCTCTCATCGATATGGTGCATCACACCCTTGCACCCTCTCCCTTCGCCGTTATTTCATCCCCTTCGGCTCTGCTCTCAGGCATTGCTACCGAAAATGGCAATTAGAGATAAGCGAAGTGTACGATTGGACTCGGTTACATCTTGCGATTTCTACTTTTCATCCGCAATTGTCCACTGATCGGCTTCTCATCCGTGCCACGTGACCGGTGAAAATAAATGTCTAGCTTCTAGTATACTTGACTTTTATTTTTTTTAATGGTGTTCTATTTCCTCAATTCCGACTAAACCCTTGTGGGTTTTTACGTATTACTCTTCCCATTTGAAGAGTTTCCCATTACTCCCTACCCGCACTTTGTTAATCTAACCTCACTTCCGTAGCGTCCACAGTCGTCTTGAGCTTCACTGTACCC
Organism: Ophion slaviceki; assembly: GCA_944452715.1. Classification (NCBI taxonomy): domain Eukaryota; kingdom Metazoa; phylum Arthropoda; class Insecta; order Hymenoptera; family Ichneumonidae; genus Ophion; species Ophion slaviceki. The sequence continues at coordinate 1,876,460 of OX101783.1, read as the reverse complement.
CATTTGCCGTCGGTATGGGGAAGCTGTGGAAAACCCATACCGGTACATACGGCTTCATATTTTTTTGATTTTCTGGTGCACAGACCTTTTTACTCAATTATCTACAGCAAGGTCTCAGAAGTATTGGCCTTTTGCTGATTTATTGATGCGCCATTGGATTTTGTAATATATATATATATATATATATATATATATATATATATATATATATATATATATATATATATATATATATATATATATATATATATATATATACCACTTTTTGTGGATATATATATCCACTTTTTTTGAATGGAATGGCACATTTTTTTAAACCATCTGGTAGAGCACCTCAAGCCGCATAAAAAACATTCGGCAGTCAAAGTCGTTCAAGGTTATCTTATCTCCGCCACCCGAGATAACTCGGTTATTATCGACGTCACAAAAAAAATGTTCTAGACAAAAGTTGTACGTCGTGAAGGGAGCCATCAATGGCGACCAATTTTTTTGATTTCTTTCTCATTTAACTTTTTAAAATGGAATGGTACATTTTTTTCAACCATCTGGTAGAGCGCCTCAACCCGCATAAAAAACATTGAGGGTCAAAGTCGTTCGAGGTAATTCACATTTATTTTATTCACTTGGTACTCGCGTATTCAATACGTCATTTGTTCAGTATTTATGTTTCTTTTTTAAATCATCTCTTGAATATTTGTTTTCCTCTTATGTTCGGAGACGTGTCTTCCATCCCAAAATGATAAAACAATTTTTAAATAAAGGAATGAAACATTCGACAAATGCGAAAAGGAAAATTTTTTTATCATGTAAATAAAACATTTTTTTTTGGTGGTCGGAACACTTTTTATCGCGAGCTTCGGCCAGACAGCGACGAGTGACTTTAAACAGAATGAACAACGTTCATTTATTTATTTTTTCCCTTTTTTTTACAATTCTTTGCGTAATTCGTTGACGCGGAAATATTTGAAAGATCGCGGCAAAGGAGGGCGGGGCCGATCAGAGGGCGGAGGGGGTGTTGTTACACAGACCGATAAATTCTGGAAACGCGTGCTTTGCATCCCTTTGTGAAATCATTTCGGAGGAGGGAATAGAGGCGTCCACGTGTTCAAATTGAAGGGTAAGAGCGCATTTTTTTGTTCCTCCATGCGCGCTGTTCTCTGTGATCGGAAAATCATAGCTCGAGCCTTTCGAATGAGCCAGATATCACGAAAGCATTCCCGATTGACCATTCGACGTAATTGAATGTGCGAGTTTTTCGAGGGCTCGATTTTTCTCGCTTTTTCGTCTTTTCCAATCTGAGCAACATGTCGAAATACCTAAGGATAAAAAACAATTGTGACCTGGTTTATTTTGATTTTTTATGTATTTATATTGACATATTTATACATTTATAATTATATTTAATCAATTTCATTATTAGCACACATAAATCTTATAGATATTTTTTTATTTTAATTTTGTATCTATTGAGGTCTCAATTACTTCCTGTGTTCCAACGTACACCCTTACGGGTCTTTACGTATAACCCTTCTCTGTTGACCTTCCTTTCTATCACTCCCTACCCGCACCTCGCTAATCTAGCCTAAAAATCTAGCTCTAGGTTATTTCGCAAGTATCGCAAAATCATAAGCGTAAGTGCATGCTGTAAGCATAGCACGTGGTCCAACTCACAGGACGAACTTTTATTCTCGTACGATGGTACCTTGCTTACGCGAAGCGCTTCGCTTGTAGCCACCTGGCGGATTGTTGGCGAAATACATTTAGGTAATGTCTTCCCGCCCAGAACATTGATATTTCCCAACATGGCGACAAGGCGTTCATAAAACCACGAATTACCTGCTTTACTTTTGTGCCTCATAAAATAATTTGGCTATTCTTTGTGCTCAAATAATTATGTATCGTAATCCCGGTATTGATGATAAGCATTGTTAGCCTCGTTGATTATCATCGATAAAACGAATGCTTTTAATGAAAAATAGAATTACAACAGATGTTTCAGTTTCAACCCAATCAATTATAAATATCTTTGATGAAGTGAAAATCAAAGTAGCTTTTTTTTAATTCTTAGAGACAGGCTCCACTTTGCAGAACATGCCAATGTTCTGACAGGGTAGATATGACGTGAAGATATACTTACTCGCAATGTATCCCGGCCAGAAGATTGTGATTTCCAAACATAGAGGGTATGCTTTAAAAAAGCGATTTTGCGATCTTCCCGGTATGTTCCATGGGATGGCCTGATCAGGTAAATCAGACAAGGCAAGTCTGGTCAGGGCCGGATACAAAGTAGGGATCGCCGGTCACATTGCTGCACGGATGGGATCTGAACCCGTGACCTCCTGATGTCCGGTTCTTTATTATAATATAATATAATAATATATATTTATAAACTAAAAAAAACATTTCTACCGATAAACTTCCGAAAAACCCACTCCTCCGAAAAATTCAGAACTTCGGGTACTTACGTATTTTGACTGGCATGATCACGAACATGATAGTGAAAATACCCGCAAATTTGATTTTCAAGATCAAAACTGAAAAACACGGTTTTTTTGTAGTTTTTCTATTTTATTTTAACAAATGTTAATCGTAGAGGAAAATATCTTCTACGAAAGTTGTAGCCCATCAAAAGACTGATAATTTAGGTTGTATACAAATTTTGTCTAAAATAATTATTTTCCAAGAAAAATGAGATGATATAAAACAAACCCAAACAGACTCAGGTATGTTGAATCGTAGGGTGTGTAGTTCACTGGGGTGGGCGCAAGGCACTTCGGATGGGTACGTGTAATCGCAGCGTGCGTAGAACACTGGGGTGGGTTTGTTGGGCACCTTGAATGGTGTGCGTGGAATCGTCGGGTGCGGAGAACACTGGGGTACGTGTATATACCCATCCTTTCACACAATTTATCGCCGATCTTAAAATTTGCTATCCTGGCAAAGCCACATAAGTTTTTCGTTTTAATATTGCTTAACCTTCAATATTTTCCTATATAACACTAAAATCACAAAAAATAACAGAAAACAACATAACATACAAAAAAGACCAAAATAAAAAATACAAAAAAAAAAAACAAATAGTACACTGAGAAAAAGAAATTGTTGAATGTGCAAAATGCATTTTGTTGTCTCGAAATTTTGATGTTTTAACAGTTGCTCAGTCATGCTAAATAAGCTACAGTTCACACCACTAAAATTATCAGTTAGATTAACAAAACGTTTGATATGCCAATCAAAAATCAAGTTGAACGTATTTAAAGATACATTTCGTTAAACCAACTGAATTTTGGTTGAGTGAACGAATTTTTTTTTTCAGTGTAGAATAAAGTACAAAAAAAAACAGACTAACAGATAGAAAAAGCAAAAAATGTAATAGAATACAAAAAAGCGAAAAAAATGCACCGTAAAGACTAAACTGTAACCGCCCTGTGGCAAAGTGCGTAAGTAGATAACATCGAAACTAATAGAGTTTAGCAAAATATACTTATTAGAGTATTATCCCATTTTTCTTGGAAAATAATGGTTTTAGACGAAACCTGTATAGAACACAAAATATCAGTCTTTTAATAGGCTCGTAGAAGACATTTTTCTCTAAGATTAATATTTGTTAAAATAAAATAGAAAAACTACAAAAAAACGGTTTTTTTTCAGTTTCGATCTTGGAAATAAAATTTGCGGGCATTTTTACTATCATATTCGTGATCAGCGAGTCAAAATACATAAGTACACGAAGTTCTAAATTATTCGGAGGTGTAGGCTTTTCGGAAGTACACCCTTTTCTTCTTCCACAAACTTTAACATCTACAAGATTTCATCTACTCGTTAATTTGTGCACAAAAAAGTGATAGAAAAGTAAGCGCGTCGAAAAACATATATTGATCCTTTAGAAAAGACCTAGAAGAACTTTTGAAATATTTTCGCAAATTCAAACAGATCGATTTCATCAATTGAGACAAGATCGAAATGACCGAAAGATAGGAGAGTCGTAAAGTAAAGAAGAATTAATTTCAATAAAATTGTTTAAAAAACATTTTTCATGTCTAGCAAATATATTTTTTAAATGCTCGTTAATTTCTCTACAATCATGAAACGAATCGCGAATGGGATATTTTTTCTTTTCATTTCACGTCTCAACTCAATAACCGCCAGTACACAAGGGTCACTGACATTCTTACGATCATTTTTCGGGGGCCCTCAAATATTTCCCCATTGAGGATTTCCCGGAGCTTCGTGTAAAGTTTCCGCCGTTCGCATTCGCTTCACGTTTCACAGAAATTTTCCGCGGACCGTTTCGAGGTTAGTCGCGTACGCCTCCCTTCTCTCTCTCTCTCTCTCTCTCTCTCTCTCTCTCTCTCTCTCTCTCTCCCTCTCTCTCTCTCTCTCTCTCTGTGAATCGTTTGAATTCGGGCCAAGACTCGGAGTCTCGATCTCGATGTGCTTTTGGCACACGAGCGTCCATTCTCCCTCTCCCTTCAACCCTCACCGTTGATCGCCTGACGCGTAAAGTCCCAAGATCGTACGAAAATTCTTCGACATTGATCTTCTTTCCCACCTGCCGGCAAATTTGTCGACGTTGTAAAAAATAAATTAAACACAAGAAAATCAAAGACGAAAGATCTAGAAAACAAAAAAAGAACGCAGACAGGAAAAAACGAAAAACCAAAACCGAAAAATAAAAAGAAATTAAAAACACCGGGAATTGAAAGACAAAAAATTTGAAAGCCGTGAATAAATATTCAAGCGCTTAAAAAATCAGAATCACAGAAAAAATAGATACACACTGAAAAAATTCGAATAAAACATTATTTTAAAAACGCAATGCGTACATTCATCTGCGATTGCTCTAAAAAAATAAAAGGCAAGAGTTTTATTTTTGATTGTAAGATTATTTTATCACTTTTACGGCAGTCATCCTCAATTTTAATATGAATCATCGTCGCAGAGATGATTCGTGCGGCATTCCCGATGCATGTTGTATGCGGAACTTTTTATCACACTTGTCCGGCCCGAAATTCGATTGGCTCGAGGTCGGGCTCTCGGTAAATGTATGTACAGGGTGATTCACAACTATCAGGCTGTTCTTTGTGAGCATGTAGGGCGTGTCATTGCCAGTAAAACGTTTTTTTTCAATATCGTGCGACGAAAATTAACCCAGATATCAGCTCTGAAAGTCCAAGTATTGAAGAATGGCACAGTAGTTGGTCACGCGCGGAACGTGCAAGCCGGTTCGAGCGCAACTTCGAATCCACTTCCAAAGAAGCAATGTTTTTTTTCTTTATTTTTTTCGCTCAAAGATAACGAATACGTCGACACGCTTTGCAAATCAATAATGTAATTCAATCATTTTAGATCATTATTTAATACTTGAAGAAAAAGAACCGCGTGTGGGCAACTGCTGCATCATTGTTCACTCAGCGTCAGGCTCAGCACGGAATATCTCTGCCAATTTTCGTCGTACGACATTTTCAAAAAAAGCGTTTTGCTCGCCATGACACCGTGTATGCTCGCCAAGTGAACTCTCAGAGACATTGGCCGAGATACTCGCGTTCAAAGTCCAAGTAGTAACGAATGGCACAGTAGTTGCTCACGCGCAGAACGTGCAAGCCGGATTGAGCGCGGCTTTCAATTTACCTTCAGAAAAGTCTATTTTTTTCGCAAAAAATATTGAACACCGAGCCACGCATGGCAAATCGATCATTTAACAATTTTCGTAGTTCAGTACTGGAAGAAACAAAAAGTCGCGCGTGCGCGACTGCTGTGCCACTGATTACTCAGCGTCGGGCTCAGCACGGAATATCTCGGCCAATTTTCGTCGCACGACATTTTCATAAAAAGCGTTTTGCTCGCAATGACACACCCTGTATGCTCGCCTAGTAAACCCGAATAGTTGTGAATCAGCCTGTACATACACATATAAATATATATACACTATATATTCCCATTCCTTGGCTCTTTAGCGTCGAATGCGTCTGACTTGTAACTGGGAGTTTCTACTTCTACTTCCCTTGCACACCGCACGGCCTTGCCTTCTTTTCTTGGCTCCCCCGTTCCTGCATGATAGAGCTCGACTCGCTATTCTCGAAATGCTCGGCTATTGTTATCGCATGAATTTTATTACAAACTTTGTACTAGCCTCTCCGTCAAGCCTCCCATCTCCCCCGAACTCTACTCCTTCAACTCTTTCGCACATTCCCTGTTCCTCAACTGTCCGCTTGGCTTCGCCGCTCTTCGTCTGTTTTGCCACGCAAGAAAAACCTTTTGATTTTCCTTGAAGATGAAAAAATGTAACTTGTTCTTGCGAATCCGTCAATTCGTCGCGCTATATCTTTCATTTGCCTTCCCAGTTTTTGCGCTCCTCGGGTTTGAGGCGTGACCTACATTGTTAACGGGCCGAGGATCGATGACAGGGTTTTTTCACGCATCCCTCTACATATATATATATATATATATATGTAGAGTAGATGAATGTATAATATATATTTCATAGTCTAGGTCCAGGTCATTTTTCTATTAAGGGGCTATACCAGCGTGAACGCTGAAACTTTGGGAGATTTTTGGGATTTTTTTGGAAGAAAAGTACTCAATTAAATGTTTCAGAAAATGAAGAATATATTTGGCTATATTTGACCTAAATTACATAATTTTTTCATCGAAAAATATTGAGATCCAAGCGACTGATGCGCGGCCTTCGGAGGCGCAAAAAAAAAGTTCCTCCACTGCTGACATGATTCCTGCCGATTGAGTAGCTGAAACCGAAAAAGGAAAAAGTGTCGTTAAACTGGAAGGTATTTCCTGTACAATGACGTAGAATTTTCGAAAAATATCAAAATTTAACAAAATGGCGTAGTTATAAAAAAAGTCTGTTTTCTTGCCTATAAAATGGTCGTTTTTTTCAATGCCAAATCGTCAATTTTCATCCAATGAAAAATATCCTACGTCATTGTAGAGTAAATATATTCAAGAGTACTCAGTTCAAATTTCAAGTCCATCGGCTAATTACTCTTTGAGTTTCCATGTTAGCAAATTTGAAAAATCTCATTCCGAGAAAAAAACGTTTAAAGATTTAACTATCGACTTTTGCAAGATAAAATGATATTGATTTAAATGATATAAATTATAATGATATTCTTGAAAGTATAAACTGTCGAAAAAGCCAAAAAAAAAACGATTTTTTTAAAGTGCCACACTGGTATAGCCCCTTAAGGATCAATATAACAATATAAATATAATTAACGATTTCAATTTCAAAATATTTTAGTTTGATTCTTGATTTGATGTAAAAATCTAATTTGATTGATAAAAATTTGTATGACTATTTTACTATTCCAGAGATTTATTGAAAATAAATTTATTTATTTCAATCAACATCTACTTAACACCGTTGAGTGATAAAAATGTTATATGCATATAATAATTTTAGTTTTTTTATTGCATTTTTTATTCATATGAGCTATCATTTTCTTAAACGCTTATGGCCAGAATGTGGTGCAGAGCTCGAGGTTTCTCCCGCAAGCCATTGTACTCTTAGCGAGCATATAACCGAGTCCGCGTTACATTTTTATATAAACTGCAGCATCCGTGCGAAAGTGCTCGAAAATGATGAACAGCCCTCCCCAAAAAAAATCCCTACCGCGTTTCGTTTAATTATCGTTATTCGCCGGAAGCGCAAATTACTCTTTTCGTGCCGAACCTGTTAATCGAGTGGCCATCTCATTATACCCGGTGCAGGCTTCGCGCAAAAGCAGGCAAGCTCCACCGCGAGCCCATTATCGACGCAGTATCGATCTCACGAACTTGGTCTCGATATCCGCGAATGCGACTGCATCAAGGATAGGGAGAAATGGAGAGAGAGAAAGGGAGAGATTTTGACGAAATAAATCTCCGCTCGAGGCAAGCGAAAAATAAATTCGAAACGGAGAAACTTTCGCAAAAGCGAAAAGAATCTTCGAAAAAGTACAAGGTATTTTTGAAATTCTACAAAGAAAGAAATGTCCGATAAAGCAAAAACGGTCCGAAAATTCAACACCGAGAGAGAACACTTTCGAAGAGGAGGAAAAATCCTTGAAAATTTTAAAATTGCGAAACTTTCCAAAAAGCGAGAAAAAACTTCACACATTCCAAATAGAGAGAACGCTTCGAAAAAGCGGAATAAAATCTTTGAAAATTCAACACAAAGAGAAGCTTTCGAAAAAGAAGGAAAATTTTTTGGAAATTTGAAAAAGAGCAAAACTCTCCAAAAAGCGAGAAAAATCTTTACAAATCTGAAAAAGAGAAAAACTTTCCAAATCGCAGGAAAAATGTTTAAAAATTCTACAAAGACACAAACTTTGGGAAAACCGATAAAAATATTTAAACATTCATCCGTACAAGGAGAAATCAACGAAATATTTAATGACTCTCACTTTTTGACGTAATTTTCATTGAAAAATGATTTTTTGTAAATGCTTGAGATAGAATTAAGTTTTTCCTCAGTAAAGCACAAATGAACCAAGCGAGTGGCCCATTATCTTTTTTCTTTTCTTGAGGCTTGGGCGAGAATTTTACTACGCCGAGGCCGCCAATTTCGCCGCGTTGACTTCGTTTCTTTTTGCCCTCTCTTCTTTTATGCCTAAAATGAGGCAGTGGTTGCTTCGACATTAAATGCCCGTTCGCGAGACACTACCCAGCGCTACATAATGTTTTGTTGTTGTTCCTTGGCACCACTTTTCGTGTACTCTTAGCGTCTGTGGGGGGGCTTAACGACCCTGACTCCTAATTCACTTAGCACTGCCGCGTCGGTATATATAGCAGGGTTCTCCTCTCAACCTCACCTCGGCCTTCTCGTCGAGTGCCAACGTTTATGTGTATAATTTGCCAATTTAACATACGTGAAACAGTGACTTCATCTGATTATCACGATAAAAAAAAAGATTTATTCAAGTCAACTAAATGCGTTTTATTTGATCCTTTTTATTTGAATGAACTATTTACAATTTTCGTACAATCAATGTGTTGAAAAGAAAATGTATTGAAGTATTGCAGGGATTGATGTTAAATATATTTATTTATTCGGTAAATATTTACATGTGGGGCTTCAGCCCTAATCGGTTCCAAAAAATTTTTCACGTCTTCGGGGCTATTCTGCAGTATGAAAAAATGTTTCTCATGATAAGGGAGGGGTCTTTTATTAAGAAAAAAAATATTTCCGGGAAATATTCGATTTTTGAAATACGTTTGTTTGGGTTTGTTTAGGATCGTTCGGTGACATCAAGTGGGTCAAATGACAAAGCCATGTCATTTGACCCACTTAATGTCACCAAACCCATTTCCTCCATACCTTTAAAAAGGTAAAAAAGCGTTTGGGGGTTGAAATAAGGGTTGAAATTGTCTTCCTCCAACTTCAATATTATAAACAAAATGCCCTGAAGTACATCGACTCGGTACAAAATTTCTAGACCCCTTTTCTAGCTGGAGCCCCACTTGTAAATATTTACCATTTATTCAAATCAAACTCAATTTAACGCCGTTGAGTAATAAAAATTGTATATGCTTCTATCAATTTTGGTATTTGGTATTATATATTAAAAAAAATATTAGTCCCATGTAAATGGGTCTATTGAGATTTTTTATTTTAATTAACTAGCATATTCATAGACGCAGTAGTACGCTTTGCAGCCGTAGTGTGGCGCAGGACCCGAGGCTTCTCCCGCAAGCCATTTGTACTCCGAACGAGCATATGACCGAGTCCGTGAAACGTGTCGACGCACCACGAATTTTGCGCATTGTCGCTCGTGGTCGACCACGTATATTCCGAAAGACGTGGGAATTACACAACTCGTGATTAATTACGCAAGAGCAACATTCTCTCGTATACTGAAATGGTGGTGATACGAAATATTTTTAAAATAACTTGTCACCATTTGAGGACTGTTGACGAAACGGATTAATGTATATTGTATACGAAAAATCTGGTAAATTTGCTGGTTGCAAATCAAAATATTATGAAGGGGTTAGGCTACTGTGAGAAACCGAAAATTAGGGTCATTAAAAAAAATTGGAAGGCACAAGTGAGATGATTGAAAAGTAGTTTGGATATTTATTTGTATGTACATTAACAAAGTTGTGTACTAAATTCCATATGAAATATCAACAATTAAATAAGTTATAAACAATCTAGTGAAGGACCTTTGAACGTGAGGGGCTCAAAGGTGTGCTTGATTTTAGCCACCCGGTTGATCTGAACCATTTTTCTCAAAATAGATAATATTGGCTGAGACCTGACCGAGCTTCTTTGTTATCGTGTTTCAATCATAAAAAAAAAACTTCGATTTTTCGAGGAAAAATTATATCAATTTTAAATACTTACTAATTACATAAAATAAATACAATTTAAATTACTTACTAATTACATACAATGAATACAATTTAAAATACGATACTAATTTTAAAAAATGTTGAGAATAAAATGCTTATCAAGACTAAACTATTATTAAACTGAATAAGTGTACCAAATTTCAAATCGATTCTAATAAATGTCGAGAAATCGTCTACACCGTTTTGAAAAACATAGTTTCGAGAAAAACGCGTTCGAACTTTTACTAGCAGTTATATCGTTGTAACCACATGTTCCCCTTCAATCTGCGATTCCAGCACCATATTGGACCTTTTTCTTCGATTTGAGTTGCCTCAAGCGACGAAAGAGCGTTCGTCATTTTCACAGTAGCCTAACCCATTAATTGAAATACAATTTTTATTTGTTCGAATCAACAATATATCTGAATTTGCGTCACGACTACTTTGTACAAATGAGGATATTATGTTATCTATATATGTCTCTTATGCATCCAAAGAAACAATGCATTTCGATCAAATACGAATTCATTGAATCCTCTACATCGAGAAATGCTTGGAACATATGGGAAATACATTTTCAATAAATAGAATTTCGCACGCCATAAGGTAACGAATAAAAATATTCACTCAACTCAATCCCAGTTAAGGGGTTTCTCCTCACTTTAGGAGCTAAAACAGGCTATTTTCGAGAATTGTTTTGATAGGTTTATATTATAGATATTGATATAAAAGTTATTATACTTAATAAATACACTTTCGGAGTACATTGTAAATTGTTTTTCTTTTATTCAAGTCACTATTTATAGACAAAAATGGTAGTTAAAAAATGTCCTAAAAAAATTGTAGGTCTGCGCTGTTGATGAAATCTCGGAGATGGATAATCCGAAACAAAAAAATCAAACGGTTTGAGATTCAGTATGTTAATGGCTATAGCGCATATCATACGATTTTTTATATAAGCAAAAATAACAAAATGGAGGATGTTTTTTTTCCGTTTTTGGCAATAAAATAGTAAATATCAAAATTTGAAAAAAATCCTTGATATGCGCTATAGCTATAGTTGTAAAGAATATGTAGTAAACATTTTATAAGGATCGATTCAGTAGTTTCGAAGATTTTATCAACAAGCCGTCGAAAAACGTTGTTTCGAAAAAAACGCGTTTAAAGTTTATTCGGGTTACACGTTTACATTTTTTTTTAATTATGTATTTCGAAAGTGTATTTATTAAGGCGTTACCCCCACTTGTAGCGCAAAAAAGGCCTTTTTCATGAATTTTTTTAAAGAAAACTACAAAACTTTTTTAATCGATCAATATACTATCTTAAAGAACACATCTTGAAGAACTTTCAGTAATTTTTTTATTGAAAAATATTACATTGGTCAGTGACAAATGGCCGTCAATGAAATAATGTTTTTATATACACGGTTTGCGGTGACCAACATTGCAGCGAAGTGGATCATCTGAAAAGAAAATGCGGATGGATTTAGTCAAATATAAGTATAAACTAGTCTTTAATCGAAGGGTTTTAAAAAATATTCATTTTTCACAAAATGGCGGACAGTCAAAGTTAATGGTTCGATTTTAACGAAAAAAAAACGGCCGTTTTTTGGCTATAAAACGGCCATTTTTTTCGAAAAAAAAATCGAACGATTAAAGACTACATTTTTATGTATTAAATAAGCCTCCAAAATTTCAAGAAGATCGGTTCATTAGTGTTCGAGTAATCTTGGTCACCGACTTCAGAAATGGCATTTTGAGAAAAACGCGTTTAAAGTTTCAATTTCAGTTTACACGAAGAAAATATGTTTTTTTGTAAACTTACATAGAGTCATCTATTCCGGGCCCATACACAAGTATGGGCCCGGATACTTATACTTCAAAAAAATGTAATAAAATAAAATCGATTTTTTCAAAATCGCAAGTGGGGGTAACCCCTTAAGTGTAACAACTTTCATATCAATATCTATAATATAAACCTATCAAAAAAATTCACGAAAATAGCCTTTTTTGGTGTCTAAAGTAAGAAGACTCCTTAAGTCGAATAGACGTTTTTCAACAGCGTACAACGTCGCGTTAGCCGTCCGCAAAAACCTTACTCCAGATATTCATTTATTATTCTTCCAAAACTTCCGAACAGTTGTTCAGATTCCCCTAATTTTGGTGTATTTTTATTCACATTCGAAGTGACAGATTGGTTGATCGAATGCAACGAGTTCGTAGCATAAAAAACAGCTCAACATATCTTCGTCGAGTAATTATCTAATAAACTTCAATTTCAAATTCAATTTTAAAATTTTCAAAAAGAATTTCAATTTCTTTTATCGTTACTACATATACGTCGTAAAATCCGATTAGCTCTTATTACGAAAAGTTGCTTACGCCCCCAATAGACTTCCTTTTTACTGATCGGTAGCGGCCGCAGTCGTCTGAGCAATCACGTAACGATCGATTTGACCGCAAAGCGTGTACCTATACGCTATTGATGGTAGGGTTGTTTCAATCATGTGTACACACACACACACGTATGTATGTGTGTATACTTGTACTTGTACTCATCTGAAATTTCGCACGATGTACTTTCTCTTCGTCCTCATTCCAGCGCACGTTCAAACTGTGAAACGTGCTCGGATTTTCGATAATCTCGTTTTCGCTGCCTTATTCTCGCGCCCCAAAAGTATAGCCATCAGTCGGTAACTCTGGTGTGCGATTATGCTAGTTGCAAATTGCGCTAGAATATATACAGGGTGACCCTCTTATCTCTGCCACCCGAAATAACTCGGTAATTATCGACGTCACAAAAAAATGTACCAGACAAAAGTTGTACGGTGTGAAAGGGGCCATCAAATGCGACCATTTTTTTTGTTTCGCTGGAGGTGCTAACTCACAGTGAAGGTCCACTTTTTTTTAATGGAATGGTACATTTTTTTCCAACCATCTTGTGGAGTACTTCAAGCCGCGTAAAAAACATTAGGAGGTCAAAGTCGTTCAAGGTCATTCAAGGTCATTATTGATAATCCAAATCCAAATAACTCGGATCACTACCAAATATTTGGTAGTGAACCGAGATATTTAGATTTGTATTTCAATTTAATAGGTGACCTTGAATGACCTTGAACGACTTTGACGCCCCAATATTTTTTATGCGGCTTGAGGTGCTCCACAAGATGGTTGAAAAAAATGTACCATTCCATTAAAAAAAAGTGGAGTTGACCTTCACCGTGCGTCAGCGCCTCTACCGAAATGAAAAAAAATTGGTCGCATTTGATGGCCCCCTTCACACCGTACAACTTTTGTCTGGAACATTTTTTTGTGACGTCGATAATTACCGAGTTATTTCGGGTGGCAGAGACAAGAGGGACACCCTGTATAAATATATTTTCATATATGTTCGACTCTGGTGGACGGGCAGTCGGGATTTGGCTCCGGCGGTCCTTCGAGTCAAGCAGCGACGCGCATGGCCGATACTCCGAGGGGTGACCGCGATGTCGTACACTGGATGGGGCATCAACCAGTGAGCGAAAGAACAATACTCATGAGCCCTTGGTGTAGATACTTGAGTGAAACGTCTGTGCACCAGAGAATCAAATGTGCGGTAGAGTGTAGCTCTAAAGAGGACACCACTGCGAACGAAAGAAGGTCGTTTTTCCAATTTTTTTTGTCTAGTAGATTATTTATTTGGGATTTGGAAAGAAGGCATGTTATTAAGGCGTTACCCCCACTTGTAGCGCAAAAAAAGGCCTTTTTCATGAATTTTTTTAAAGAAAACTACAAAACTTTTTTAATCGATCAATATACCATCTTAAAGAACACATCTTGAAGAACTTTGAGTAATTTTTTTATTGAAAAATATTACATTGTTTAGTGGCAAATGGCCGTCAATGAAATAATGTTTTTATATACACGGTTTGCGGTGACCAACATTGCGGCGAAGTGGATCATCTGAAAAAAAAATGCGGATGGATTTAGTCAAATATAAGTATAAACTAGTCTTTAATCGAAGAATTTTAAAAAATATTCATTTTTCACAAAATGGCGGACAGTCAAAGTTAATGGTTCGATTTTAACGAAAAGAAAACGGACGTTTTTGGGCTATAAAAAGGCCTTTTTTTCGAAAAAAAAATCGAACGATTAAAGACTACATTTTTATGTATTAAATAAGCCTGCAAAATTTCAAGAAGATCGGTTCATTAGTGTTCGAGTAATCTTGGTCACCGACTTCAGAAATGCCATTTTGAGAAAATTTCAGTTTACACGAAGAAAATTTTTTTTTGTAAACTTACATAGAGTCATCTATACTTCTGTAGGGGCCCGGATACTTATACTTCAAAAAATGCAATAAAAAAAAATCGATTTTTTCAAAATCGCAAGTGGGGGTAACCCCTTAAGCGTACATTAAACTTATTTCGTGTAAATTTTTATTTGAAAAAATTAAAAATTAACTACGTCATTGAGGTGTAACAGAGCCTTTGTATAAAAAATGTGGTTCGACGGCCGGACCCATAACTTGACAATGGTTGGTCGGAAAAAATAAAAATAGAAGAGTTTTATCATCTAAATGACTGTAGTTTTCTGTGTACGCAGCCGTGTTCCGAACAAAAAATAACAAAATCGCGAGTGTTGAAAAAATTGTAGTTTTAGCGAAATTTTCTTATATTCAGGGTAGGAACACTAAATTTCGAAAGAAAAAAAAACAGCTACGGCCAACAATAGCTACTGCAAATACGATTTTTTTTTTTTTTTTTTTTTAATTTAAAATCGGGCAATTGCTGCTAGAGTTATGATTCCGGCCAGGTCAATAAAAGCGCGATTGAAAGATTTAGCATACGTAAATCGTTGAGCTATTCGCTCTCCCTAAATCGTCTGTAACTTGGTCAACTTTCAATATTTTAACTTGAATTTTTTTTTTCACATATTCTTGAATATGTATACTTTGAGACAATGTAAAAAATCGATTTTTTGAGAGCCGTTACAATGGTGTCCCGCCTTAAGGGGGAAAGACCATTTAGAAGTTAAAAAATTAGAGTTTCTTCGTGATTTTTTTTCATGTAAAGAATACTCATGGAAATTTGTAAGTTTGTGTATTTTTTATATGATATTCTAAGTATGCACAAATCTTTTATTGTTATTTTTTAAATGCAAATTGCCAGTCGTGTGAATCGATGTTCAGAGGAAGTCGCTCAAAAGGTTTCCGCACTGCTGGAGTTCTCCGTCGCGCTGTAATTGTCTGAAATAAAAAAATCTAAATGATTCATACACGTAACAGCCATACGCTGTCGGCGAAGTAGAATTTTGGAAATATATGCAAAATTCACAAAATGACAGCTTTATAAAGTCAATTTTGTGATTCTTCGTGAAATTTTTGCTCTATTTAAGGGCCAAAGTACGTTTTATTTTTGGAATTGAAATCTTATTTAGGTTCACCGACAAACTGATGATACAAGGAAGATGTGTGACGAATTAAATCAAAATCGGTTGACGAGTTTTTGAGCAATCACACTCCAGCAGTTGGGACAAATATAATTTTGCGAAAAACGCGCTCAAAGTTTGAACAAGGGAAAACTTAATAAGTTTGATGCCTTACCGGCCAATTCGCGTTTCCAGCACCATACAGGATTCCTTCGGCTTCCTCGTAAAAACGATTTTCCTGCTACTGCTGCTCTCTACGGGCTTTCCGACCCGAAATTCAATAAACCGATTAGTCAACAGGGGATTCCAACTTACTTCATCAGAGCTCGCACTAAAAAGTTTTTTTCTGCACTGGCACTCTGCCGTCCGTTATTTTCCATATTACGATTAAGGCGTTACCCCCACTTGTAGCGCAAAAAAGGCCTTTTTCATGAATTTTTTTAAAGAAAACTACAAAACTTTTTTAATCGATCAATATACCATCTTAAAGAACACATCTTGAAGAACTTTCAGTAATTTTTTTATTGAAAAATATTACATTGTTTAGTGGCAAATGGCCGTCAATGAAATAATGTTTTTATATACACGGTTTGCGGTGACCAACATTGCGGCGAAGTGGATCATCTAAAAAAAAAATGCGGATGGATTTAGTCAAATATAAGTATAAACTAGACTTTAATCGAAGGATTTTAAAAAATATTCATTTTTCACAAAATGGCGGACAGTCAAAGTTAATGGTTCGATTTTAACGAAAAAAATCGAACGATTAAAGACTACATTTTTATGTATTAAATAAGCTTGCAACATTTCAAGAAGATCGGTTCATTCGTGTTCGAGTAATCTTGGTTACCGACTCCAGAAATGCCATTTTGAGAAAAACGCGTTTAAAGTTTCAATTTCAGTTTACACAAAGAAAATATTTTTTTTTGTAAACTTACATAGTCATCTATTCCGGGCATCAAAAAAAACTGCACTTCAAATTGCACTTCAAAAAAATGCAATAAAAAAATCGATTTTTTCAAAATCGCAAGTGGGGGTAACCCCTTAAGAACCCACATGTTGATAGGCTAATAGAGTGCCGCTAAAACGCCGCAGGTGACATTTGTGTGACGCGTTAACATCATCTATTTCAATTGTCTTTGCAATGGCAAATTTTCTTCCAAATAAGTCACATTTGCGGCAAGTTATGCTCCATTACTTCCTGGCAAAGAAATCGGCTGCGTAAGAGCATCATTTGCTAGAGGAAGTGTATGCCGAACATGCTCCATCGAGTACAAGGTGCAAAGAGTGCTTTCGCCGCTTGCAATGTCGTGATGTCTATGGCCAACAAGCAGCGTGGAAAAGCACCCCAAAGAGGGCTGGCGTGTATCACGAGCTGCTGGAAGCGTCTGAGAGCATCACTGGAGATCGTTATCGACTTTAACTGATGAACAGTGTGGGGGCATTTCCGCATCGATTTCGCGGAAAAATATCACAATTTATCGTTGATTCTCAGTCTGTAGGGGGCCATTCATAAAACACGTGACATAGTGAGGGGGGGGGGAGGGAAATCATCACACTTGGTTACAAGGGGGTGAGAGAGGCGTCGAGCAAAAGCCACGAGACCTTATAAGCATATTAAATCTGGAAAAGGGTGATACTGACAAGCTGAACATTTTCTGTACTGCCCATCCAAAGTTCCGACTATGAGAAAGTTGTCACTTCTCTGATATCGATTGGGACTCACCTGAAGCATCCTTGGGAACACATTGCATTCCAGGTGCATCGTGATAAAAGATTATCAAATTATTTATTATTGATGTTACATAACATAAAGAATATATTTCTTACTACGCGTTAACTGAGAAAAAAAATCAATGGTCCAATATCATTGGTGTTATTGAATGAGATTTTATTGATTCAATTGTAAAATTGTTGGGTTAAGTAATCGGATGTATTAGTCCAAACAAAACACTATTGACTTTAATAACATGATCAAATTAAAAGGTTTTTTTCATTCAAAAGATATACTGTTAGCTGAGAACAATATATTATTGAAACTATCTAAAAAATTATCGCGAAGATATTATATAGTTTTGAATGCATTTTTTGCAATGAACAAAAAAAGTGCTTCAATTCATACCATAAATATTGTTGATTCGAGCACACAAGAAAAATTGAATTTCGCTCGTTTGATTCAGGTAAAATTTCTATTGAGTGAATATGTTAGTTTATTTATTTCACCATATCCGATATTGATTTCCAAGTACATTATTCGTTAAAATATTAATATTTTATTTTTACTGAAAAATATTAAGCAAATTTCTGAATTGGTGAAAAATTATGCGAAAATAAAATTTGTTTCTTGCGCATTTGGTTGAAAAAATTCAACCAAATGATGGCCGAGCGCCATCGAAATTATGGGTGTAAGGAAACCCGTAGTTCTCGGAGTAGCCGGTAGAAGTCGCACGCGCGCTCGTTTCTCGTAAGCGTAGCGCAAACCGAAAATCTACTTAACGGAGACTTCGTCCTTGGAGTGCCATATTTCAGGTGTTTACATTTTATTTTTTTTAAAGGAAACGAGTGAAGCTTTTTGAGTGCGGTTTTTTTCTTGCTTTTATTCATGATATACAGAACGTTGAAAAATTTTTTTTTTTTTTTAAAACCAAAATGGCGGCCGTTGCAGCTCCGCGAAAACAGGTCCTCAAATCGCGGGAGGTAAACGGCTGACATCACTGCCCCCTCTTTGTTGATCTGAAACACAAATTCAAAGCATATTATCAATCTGTAACCCTTTGGTCATGGAATGACGGATGGGTTTTTCGTTTGGTACAAATTTCGGAAAATAGCGGCAATTTAAAAAAAATCGAATTTTCGCGTTTTTTTTCGCATAAAAAGATAAATAATAAATGCAGAAATGTATCTATCGAAAAAACGATCCGTCATTCCGTGAAGACATATTTTCTGAGTATGCTTTCCAAATTTCTGGTCGATATGATAATTACAGCGGTCAGGAGAATGTCAGCCATTTTTAAAAACGTGTTTTCGAGAAAAACGCGTTTAAAGTTTTGTAATGTGTTTACCCAAATGTGTTTATAATTACCGCTAATCGGCAATGCCTGGTCCATAGAGGCATCCCTCCTCTTCTTCTAGCTGCTCATGTTGAGCCCAAATTGATTTTTTGAAAATTTCAAGGACAAAGTCTTCCTTAAACGCCGGAGAAACTCTAAAGAGTATCGCTTCTTAGCTTGTGGCTAAGATCAAAGTGTAATGTCTATTCTTATCAGTTGAATATCTGATATTCTCTCCATGGATATTCCATTGGAAATCTAATATTCTCTCTACTATTATCGTGGATGGTCAGTCTAATGCTCACTTTTTATTTAGGATTCAAAACAGATTGAAAAACTTACGTCCCATGGCATATTCGTTTCGACGCAGTAAAGAAATAATTAATTCTATTGATTATATTTTTGTACGAAACAAAAAATGTTGTAGCAACCGCTTAATTATTTCATCCATACATCTACGGATTGTATATAGAATGATTTCAACAGAATATAATTTTATTTGAAAGATAATGTAGATATTCAGAGAACAGAAGAACTTTTTCAAATAAAATAAAATGTTATTTAAATCAATCACATTTTCCAATCTTTTATAGTATTGTAACAATGTCATATATCGGTGGCACTCCGCAGCAGCACATTTATTTGGATCAACCAAAATATTTTTTTGATTCAATTGGTTGTTTTTTTCTCAGTGTATAAATTGTACGTTTTTATATATTACATATATATTTACTCAAAGTAAACAATATGCATAGTTCGTTCTGAAATAATCTATTAAAATGGCTTGAGTATTTGACTTGCATCTTATTGATGAAAAAAAAACGAGAGCAGAAAGTCACGAAATGTCACAGAGGGAGGAAGGGGGTCGAATATTTATAAAAATTGCGTCACGTGTTTTATGAATGACCCCTAGAGAGAGTGAGTGATCAAGAGAGAAGTGAAAAAAGGACGAATAAGAGAAACGTGTAATGAAGATCGTGAATAAGCGAATACATGGACCGCCATATATACCCACACATACGTATGTATATGTATAAAAGCCTCCACCAGGGCTGAGGAAATGGTATTGGTTAAGGATAGTTCGACGAGGCGTTTACTTCCGGGCTCTCTCTCTTGCGACTTCCGTCGTCGTTAAGATACCATATACAGGATGTGGCGGGAGTACACATCGATATATACCTATATATATATATATATATATATAGGGCGAGGGGGTTGAAGTTGAAGACAGCGTTTCTTCCTCGTTGACACGTCGAGGTTGGGTATCATGGATGTAAGTAACCTAGATGGCTCGTAACGTTACGGGCGATCTCTCCGCTCGACGTGTCCGTGTGTGTCGTAGGGTGGGCGGAAGTCAGGCGGTTGTGCAAAGAAAACACGCGTCTCTAAGCCCGGATAAAGAGGCGGGGTGGGAGGGCGCGGTGGGCTCGAGACGTCGCGAAAGAGGCTTTCTAAGGAATGAAACGTGGAAAGATGAGAGAACGAAAGAGTGAACCAGCCAGCCGAGGGAGGAAAATGCGGCAGGGAGGAAGATATGGAACGCGGAATAAGTACATCGATGGAGAACGTGAGTAGAGAAGAGAGAGAGGGAGAGAGAGAGAGAGAGAGAGAGAGAGAGAGAGAGAGAGAGAGAGAGAGAGAGAGAGAATAGGAAAAAGGATACGCGGGAGTAGAATGTTGAAAGAGGAGCATGAGACGATGTTCCCATATGGACAGAAAAAGGGTGAAAGAGACTGGTAAAAGAACTGCTGAGAAAATAAGGTTCCCTATTTTCTAAATATATATATATAGACACACTGCCGCTCAAAAGTTTGGATACACCGTGTCGATATTTCTTGCCGCACTCAAAGTTCCATAGCTTCGTGAAAAAAAGGATAACCAAATCCCATGTAGGTTTCGCCAATCGAACCGTAACGGCCAATACTTGGACCAATGTTGGCGGGACGATGATCGATTAACCAATTGTACGCCAATGCTCGGCTGAGTATTGACTAGCCAATATTGGTTTGCTGATACGAGGCCAATGTTCGGCCAAATATAGACTCGCTCGCCAAATATAGCATTGGCTTGTCGATACGAGGCCGATGTTTGGCGAAGGATAGACTCGCCAATCATTGGTTTGCCGATACGCGGCCAATGTTCGGCCAAACGTAGACTCGCTAATCATTGGCTTGTCGATACGAGGCCGATGTTTCGCGAAGTATAGACTGGCCAATCATTGGTTTGCCAATACGAGGCCAATGTTCGGCCAAGTATAGACTTGTTCATTATTGGTTTATCGATATGAGGCCGATGTTTGGCGAAGTATAGACTCGCCAATCATTGGTTTGCCGATACGAGGACAATGTTCGGCCCAATATAGGCTCTCTAATCATTGGCTTATCGATACGAGGTCGATGTTTGGCGAAGTATAGACTCGCCAATCATGTTTTTACCGGTACGAGGCCAATGTTCGGCCGAGTAACGCATGATCGAACCGCAATTCGTATATTGACGATTCATTGTTTCGCGTTGAAATCATTGAGAGACGAGATAAATACTTTTTACGAGTCCATTGGACATTTTTCTTAACAAATATACTACCAAATCAATGCATTCATTGTTGGCCGATTCTCGAAGGAGCTCATACGCGATATTCTGCCGATTTTTATGAACCATCCTACACTGACAGAAAAATTCTATTAATATTAACTAACCGCGTCTATTTATTTATTTTTTATTTGAATTAACTAGATTTTTCGTGAAATCAAATTTTTCCTATTGCATTCCATTATTGGAATTATTCATTTTAAATATATTTATTTATTCAAAGTAAACTTGAACTAATGAACTAATGGTCTGAGAGAAGAATTATATATATAGGTTAGGTTTGAAAATTCTATAACATGTCATTCGATAACACTCTCTAATTATCACAATGATATTAACTAATTGATATAGTTTATGTCATACAAATAATGATCAGAATCCATTTGGTATCTTATGCCATATCTGCGATTCAAATGTTACAAGCACTCGGTAGCATAGGGGAAGCGTGTTTGGCTATGAATAGGGAAGTTCAAGGTTCGAGCCCCATTATGGGGTGAAATATTTTCTTCGAACTAATCATTTCGAGAGACCAGGTAATGACGAATTACAATACAAAAATAATTAATTTTTTTTTGGCGGTGCAGGCCCAATTTTGGTGATCTATATTGGGTCACAATTATCCGCCAAGACTCGGTCGATAATCGGGCCAAGCTCGAGTGCCAATGATGGCAATCTTGAGGGGGCTTATTGTTGGCCGATTCTCGAATGAACTCCTACGCGATGCTCGGCCGATTCTCATAAGCCATTCTAGGGCCAATATTGATTGCGAATATCGGGCCGCTCTTATCATCCAAGGCTCGGTCGATGATCGGGCCAAGCTCGAGTGCCAATGTTGGCAAGCTTGGCGTCGAGCATCGGCCAATCATTGGCCACTACCGATCACCCTACATGGGATTTACCGAACGGCGTTTTGAGCGGAAGAAATTCAGCTCGTTCGGCTTTAAAAAAAATATTTTTAATGATTTTTTTCGACCCGGTACGCACTTTTGTACGTGACTTCGGCTTTTTTCGACTACTGAGAATTGGGCACTTATGGAATGCCTTTTGTCATGTTAGCAATAATAAACTTGAACGGGGTAGTAGAAGCTCCATTTTCGTTTTTATAAAAGTTTCGTCCGATTTCGCAAAGTTATTTCATTTTTGGCTGAAAAAGAAAAATTTTGGAAAATGCAACGTTACTCAAGAACTATAGGGTTTCAGAGAAAATGTCAGAGATGTAAAAAGTTGCGTAAGTTTATAATGGATCGCTTTAATTTTTTTTTCCTCTGAGATTTTTTTTCTTCTGTTTTCGCTCGAAACTCTGGTGAGTAGGATGGCTTGACTCGAAAAGTATGGCGTTTATAACAAAATATCAAGAGGAGACATTTTTTTCATGTTCGATTTTAAATTCGCTGAAATTTTTTCAGGATTTTTTTCTGAAAGTCTTTTGGTCGAACCTCGGAGAATCGTTGGAACAATTGATTAACGTATCTCGAAAACTATTAAGTTAGAGACGAAATATCAAGAAGAGAAAATGTTGCAGTGTTTTGTTTTGAATACGTTGACATTTTTTTCAATTTTTGTTTTACAATGCTTCAAAAATACCTAGACGACCTGAAAAAAAACATTGAAAAAAAAAATTTGAAAAAAATCCCAAAAATGTCAATCTGTTCAAAAAGAAACACTGCAACATCTTCCCCTCTTGACATTTTGTCTCTAACTCAATAGTTCGGCCAAAATTATTTCACAAAAAAATTCAGAAAAGATTGAAGCCAATTTAAAATCGAAAATTAATTAAGTTTCTCCTCCTGATATTTTGTTATAAACACCATTCTTTTCGAGTTAGGCCATCCTACTCATCAGAGTTTCGAGCGAAAAAGTGGGGTGAAATTTTGAAAAAAACAGTTTTAATTTAATAACTCTTTGGCAAAAAATCCTACACTTTTTGTTCAAATAGGAAAGTTGTAGCCTTTGAAAAGACGCGTCGATCGAGCATTTGATCATCACTCTCCGATGATATGTTCACCCCCAAAAAATGGTTAAAATACAACAAAAAATTGTTTATTGAATAACTCAAAAGCAATCGATTTTTCGGGTATGGTTCAAATGTACGAAATGTAGAGAATAATTTTCTCTATATTTTCGTTTCTATGGACCACCCTTAAATTTTGATTTTCCAACCTCTCTCGGGGGTTGAACATTCAAAATGAAATTCTGGGAAAACTATTGACCTTACGAATTCGCCGTCGTGGAAAAATGTGTAGCTTGAACCCTCAGCTACATTTTTGTCCACAGAGCCAAACTCGTATCTCCTACTTTCGGTCAATAGTTTTCCCAGAATTTCATTTTAAATTTTCAATGCTTGAGAGGGGTTCGAAAAAGCAAAATTCAAGGTTGGTCCATGTGAACAAAAATATAGAGAAAATTATTCTCTACATTTCGTATATTTAAACCATCCTCGAAAAATATATTGTTTTTGAGTTATTCAATAAACAATTTTTTTGTTTTTACTTCATCAGTTCTTTTGGGGGTGAGGATATTGAAGAGGGATGATGAAATACTCGATGGACGCGTCTGTCCAGAGCCGCAACGTTCCCATTTGAACAAAAATTGTATGAATTTTTCCTAAAAAGTCATCGAATGAAAACTGATTTTTCAAAATTTCACCCCACTTTTTCACCTCCAAAATGAACTTCCACGACCTCGGCGCTGTGGACAAAAATTTCAGTCGGATTTTGCTGGACATTTTGTCTCCCGGCGCCGACCTCGTGGGGGTTGTAGTTTGGCATTAATCCACCCCCATCCGCTCTCATCCCCTAAAAAAACCCTACACCCCGATTTTTAGGCAAACTTGGATTTAGCACCCACGGAACCTACCAAATCACCTGTCAAAAAACTAGCCTTCTAATTTTTTCCGATTCCAATATACAGCACGACTCTACTAAATGTTATACGTTCTACATAATTTACAGTCAACAGTGTAGACTTTCGCTGGGATGATCTTGACATGAGGGCCGGCTTGAAATTTCAAACTTTGAATGCGCCGACGGTGTAAAACTCCTATTTTTAATTTTCCGAAATTACAAGGTTCGTCAAGATTATGCCAGCGAAAGTCTACACAGTCGACTGTAAATGATGTAGAACGTATAACATTGTCTAGACAAATTTCAAAATTCACGTAAAATCACTTCTTAAGGCGTTACCCCCACTTGTAGCGCAAAAAAGGCCTTTTTCATGAATTTTTTAAAAGAAAACTACAAAACTTTTTTAATCGATCAATATACCATCTTAAAGAACACATCTTGAAGAACTTTCAGTAATTTTTTTAATTAAAAAATATTACATTGT
Source organism: Ophion slaviceki (assembly GCA_944452715.1). Classification (NCBI taxonomy): domain Eukaryota; kingdom Metazoa; phylum Arthropoda; class Insecta; order Hymenoptera; family Ichneumonidae; genus Ophion; species Ophion slaviceki. The sequence continues at coordinate 1,851,754 of OX101783.1, read as the reverse complement.
TTAGTGGCAAATGGTCGTCAATGAAATAATGTTTTTATATACACGGTTTGCGGTGACCAACATTGCGGCGAAGTGGATCATCTGAAAAAATAATGCGGATGGATTTAGTCAAATATAAGTATAAACTAGTCTTTAATCGAAGGATTTTAAAAAATATTCGTTTTTCACAAAATGGCGGACAGTCAAAGTTAATGGTTCGATTTTAACGAAAAAAAACGGCCGTTTTTTGGCTATAAAACGGCCATTTTTTCGAAAAAAAAATCGAACGATTAAAGACTACATTTTTATGTATTAAATAAGCCTGCAAAATTTCAAGAAGATCGGTTCATTAGTGTTCGAGTAATGTTGGTCACCGACTTCAGAAATGCCATTTTGAGAAAAACGCGTTTAAAGTTTCAATTTCAGTTTACACGAAGAAAATATTTTTTTTGTAAACTTACATAGAGTCATCTATTCCGGGTCCATACCGAAGTATGGGCCCGGATACTTATACTTCAAAAAAATGCAATAAAAAAAAATCGATTTTTTCAAAATCGCAAGTGGGGTATTAAGGGGTTCCATTAAGGGGTAACCCCTTAATGGAAAGGAATTCGTGAAATAATTCGTCGATTTATTGAAAATGTTGAAACTTTTAAAACTTCCATAGCCGAATTATTTTCGGAGTTTTGGAGTGTGCACGTATGCGCCAATCGAGAGCAAGGGCGGGAGAGAATATACGCACGTAGTAAACGGCTCACAATCAGAGAGAGAGCGAAAAAAAGAGAGAGCGACAGGGGCATGAGCAGCCAGGCATTTCCGACGAGAATGACACGGGATGCATTGCGACTACGTAGGTACGTCGGAAAAGCGTATAAAAAAGATAGAGCCCGAGAGAAAAAAGGGATGCGCAAGGAGCACAAGAAGTTTGCGGGACGGTAGTAGTCATTTTGCTGGCGCGGCATGTCCCCGCGCGGCCCTTTGTACGCGCGCGTTGTCACGGAGCCAATGCAATCGCCATTATTTCTTCACGGGTATAAGGTGCCCGCTCTCAACCCTCCGAGGGAGACGCATTTTCTTTCTCCGGTCGTTTTCCCCTTACACAGGTGTATAATATATGGGTATATATGTAACAATTGTGACAACTATGAGGGTTCTCTTAGTGAGCACGTAGGGTGTCCCGTTGCGAGCAAAAAGCATTTTTTTTAACTGTCACCCAACGAAAATTGGCCGTGATATGCCCGTGCTGAGCCCGAGGCTGAGTAAGCAATGACACAGTAGCTGCTCACGCGCGAATATTTTTTGCTTCAAGTATTATATAAAGCAGTATTCTAGTCCAGAGGCCTAAATTTCAGGCGTTCTTTCAGCCCTGATAAAAACTATATATTTTTACCATGCATTTTTCGACAGTCTTTTTATTGATGTTTCAATAAATACAAAAAAAAATTGTGCAAAAACAATTGAAATTAAAAAAATTATGGGCTTCTGAATGAAGCCGTGAAAAAGAATGGTTGAGGCCGTTGACATGATTCCAAAGCGCTCATTCATCTTCAACAGAGATATAACCAATTTTCTTGGTTAATAAGAATGTCATGGCAGGTACCAAAGAGAAAAAAAATGTAATGGCGAGTGTCTAAAAAAAATTAATTCTTGGCTCCCTTTTTTCAATTTTTAATTTTTTGAAAATAGTAATAAAAATAATTTCGCAATGTCCGAGGTAGGGACGATAGCGGGATATGTACTCAAGATCCATACCTAATTTGAAGTCAATTAGTCGAATAGAACTCGATATTTTATGTCAACCATGTTGAATAAATGAGTTTGGAAAAAACCGCGATTAAAGTTTTGCGTAAAATTGGCAGACAACCGCAACTATCTCAGTGGTATAATGGCATATTATACTTAAATTATATCAATGGGCCATTCCCGCCTCGCGAAATGTGCCTCCCTCAACTTCGAAGCCATGATTTTCCGAAATTCGTTTTTCCCTCCGAGCACACAGTAGGAGAAAAGCCGAAAAACCTGGCCAAAACCCCAAAAAATAAATTTTCGAAATAGGGTCAGTTGAGTAGTCATTCAGGTAGAGGACTAGTAACTGCATTCTATTGTGGAAGGGAAAGCCCTTTAAGTGTATACCTGCGCCGCAGCGTCAGTTGGCAGTTAGTGTTCGTGAAGAGTGTACGTGTCACGCGCTGAACAGACGAAAATAACGCTGACTTCAAAAACCCATAACTTTAAAGTGACGGGATTAATTTCAATTCTGCAACATGGATACGACTTCTGGAGGTATGTAGAACATGTTTTTACATCGGTTGAATCTAAAGTTTATGTATAAATGATTGAAATGTAGTATAACCTTCGGCATAAATAAAATTGAATAATTTTGAAAACTTATATTTTCAACGGTCCGAAAAGTTATATATTTTGTCACATTTTGCAAAGCTCCTAGTCTCGGCCTTTAGTTTAATGTATAAGCTTTCGAAATTTACAAGAGTTACCTGCGGAAAACGTGCGTCTTGTCCGTTATGATTTTTTTCGCATCGTGCGGTAGCCGAGCGTGCACGCGGCACTATTGAGCAGCCTCTGCGCCTCTACCTGAGAATGGGTGAAGTAGCATCATAACGGACAAGACGGCTGTTATACGCTTGAAATAAATTATTTTAATATATATGTATGTGTATATATATATATATAAATTTTCTGTGATTTAATTATGATATATACGTATGCATATATATATATATACATATTAAAATCAACCACATAAAAATTTCTTAAATATGAATGAAATGTTATAACATTCAAATAAAATATTTGAATATATATATATTATATAGTAAGCAAAGCTTTCTTTTAACCAAATCCATGTCAATATTTTCTGTCTAATTTTGCTGCAGCAGACGAATTTTGCGCCGAGATTGAAGCCGTGCCGGGAGTTGTAATAGATACAAACTCGGATAATGATTCTGACTCCGACTCCGACTCCGATTACGATTTTGATTAAGAATAAAATTTTCTATTTTTGAAACGTTCCGTATGTATTTTGGAAATAAAAATAATAATTGCGTAGAATACACTGTTCACGTTTATTTTATTATGATGATTTTTTTAAATATATTAATTTATCTATTTAGCAGGATACTCGGCCATTTTGTTTATAACAATTTGCTGTAAGCTCTTTGTTGCAAGTTATAAACAATAGATATCGGATTGGTAATCAGCGACCTTGAAAACCCGTATATACCAATTTTTGTCAACATCTGGTAACTTTTTAACGTTCATGTCGGCCATATTGGATCGGCCATTTTTTTTACGATAATTTGGCTTGCGGATTCGTAATCAGCGACCTTGAAAACCCGTAAATACCAATTTTTGTCGACATCTGGCAACTTTTTAACATTCATGTCAGCCATATTAAATCGGCCATTTTGTTTACGATAATTTGGCTTTCAGATTCGTAATCAGCGACCTTGAAAACCCCTGTAAGCCAATTTTCATTCCCGTCAAAGGTCATTTGAGGTTTTGGCCAGGTTTTTGGGCTTTTCTCCTACTGTGGAGCAGTTCGAGCTTCCTTAGAAGCTTCTGAAGTTCGTAACTCCGACCGGTCGATCCTATTCTGGTCTCGTTTGTTGGCGTAAATATTGGGAATTTTGAATTTTCCTCTTAAGGACATATTCTTAAGGGGTCTTCTCACTTAAGACGCCAAAAAAGGCTATTTTCATGATTTTTTTGATAGGTTTATATAATAGATATTGATATAAAAGTTGTTCCACTTAAGATATACATTTTCGAAATATATTTTCAAAAAAATTAATGCATTTATGTAACCCAAACAAACTTTAAACGCGTTTTTCTCGAAACAAGGTTTTTCGACGGCTTGTTGATAAAATCTTCGAAACTACTGAACCGATCCTCCGAAGTATAGCTATAGCGCATATCAAGGATTTTTTTAAATTTTGATATTCACTATATTTGTTTGCCAAAAACGGTGAAAAAACACGATTTTTTTTAAATGTCCACCATTTTGTTATATTTGCATATATCAGAAATCGTATGATATGCACTATAGCCATTAACATACTGAATCTAAAACCGTTTGATTTTTTTTGTTTCGGATAATCCATCGCCGAAATTTCATCAACAACGCAGACCTACAATTTTTTTAGGATATTTTTATAACTACCATTTTCGTCTATAAATAGTGACCTGAATAAATTAATTTTTTTTAAATGTATTTCGAAAGTGTATTGATTAAGTGTAACAACTTTTATATCAATATCTATAATATAAACCTATCCAAAAAATTCATGAAAATAGCCTTTCACGAAATTCACGAAATAGCCTAAAATGAAATGAATCCATGAAATGAACCCATGAAATAGCCTAAAATAGCCTAAAAATTCATGAAAATAGCCTAAAGTGAGAAGACCCCTTAAGAGTCTATACTTTAAGAAAATGCAAAAAAAAATCGATTTTTTTCTAATTTCTAGACTAGAATACGGCCTTCAATGATAAACGTGAATTATTAAATCACATTATCAATTTGATTTGAAACAAACAATTTAAACATAAATTCGCTCGCAACTGCGCGTGAGCAGCTGTGCCATTCTTTACTACAGAAGCTTTGACCGCGAAGATTTCTGCCAATTTTTCTCGCACGACGTTTGGGGAAAAAAGTGTTTTGCTCGCATTGACATTCCCTGTATGCTCACAAACGGCACCGTCATAGTTCCAAATCACCCTATATGTTTCTGTACGTATTCACGTACGTATATACATGGGGGTTGCATTTTGATGTTGTTGTTGTTGAATTGTCTTCTTGCTCGGTCTCGTTGATACTCCAGGCGTTCGCTTTTCCGGAGGAAACGCGCGCAATCTCCCACATCAAATCCTCCCGCTCGGTAAGGGATTGTAATATTTGCTCGCTACTAGGGAAACGAGAGAATTTCGCGAGGCGCTGTTCGTTCCACTTTGCGGCGGAGTCCTTTTGCGGCAGACAACCACCGAGTAGCGTGATTCGTACTTGTTGGTTGTTTGGGTTTGTCTTCGTCAAGAATGAAAGAAAATTCGAATATATATATATAGATAACAATATACACTAGGCACAAACATTAAAGGATATGAAAAAAATCCTAAATTTTTCGCTGATTTTCAAAAGGCTGTCGCGGTGAGAAAAATGGTCGTGGAGCAAAAACAAAAAAAAAGGAAATTGAAGCTTTAAGTCTCTAATTGTGAGACTTTGAGGTCAAATATTTTTATCATCGACCATTTTCGAGTAATCATGAAAAAACCGAGGGATAAATTTGTTTCTACATGTTTGCCCATCTTTCGAAAGGTGCACGGGCGTCAATGCATTTTTTCGGTGATTTCATTTAAAAACTCTTTTAGCTTGATTCCTTCCCTTTAACGGGGTCCTCTAGTTTCTCAGCTGTTTTTTACGGCTTTTTCAATAATTTTTTACGGGCAAAGCATCGAAATAATCAATCTCATTGTTTTTCCATAATCTTTATTAACATTTAAATAAGCTTTACAAATTTTTTGAAGTCAAAATATATAATAGCATAAACGTTACAGTGGCCGACGGGGAGACAAGTAAAAGAGGTGCTTGACGGTGACCAAGATTGCGGCTGTTCTGCTTATCTGAAATCAAAAAACCAAACGGCATTTTAATCTTCATATTTAAGACTCGCGATTGAACTAGAGTGAATTCTAAATTACAAAAATTGACTTTTTTATACACTTTTGAAAATTACATTCTATTTTTTACTCATTTTTTCTTAAGTTTTTCGCTCGTACAAAAAAAACTATCGAAGCAATCATGATAATCCTAGTTCAATCGCTGGCTTATAACATATTAAAGATGCTGTATAAATTTGAACAAGATCGGTGCAGTAGTTTCTGAAATATCGTGGTCACCGTTTCGAAAAATGGTGTTTCGAGAAAAACGCGTTTGAAAGTTCGCGCATGTGATTTATACTTGTGAACCACTTCAAATATCGAAAAATCCTTTGGCACACATTTTCTACACATGTTGTGGATGTGATTTATGAAAAAAAAAAAATCGATTTTTTCGACCCGAGAAACTAGAGGACCCCGTTAATTTGAGCGGTCGAAGAGTTCTGTACAATGGTTTTCGCCGAGTTATCGGCGTTCAAAGCAAAGAAGACATTTTTTACTTTGAGCATCAATTACTCGGGAACTAATGGTCGTACATAAAATAAAGGGAGGGTTCTGAAAACTTCAGAGTATTCTTTATAAGTTGCTTTTATTGCCTTTTAATTTTTTTTTTCGATTTGAATATTTTGATTTAAAAAAAGGAAAAAAAATGCTTTTTTACGATTTTTCGTTTAATTTGGGATAACTGTACAAATAATGAACAGACGCAGAACAATTTTTATTTTTATTTTACCTCAAAGTATCCCAAAGAAACCCACAAATGTTCAAACCTCTGCGATTTTTTTTTCATAGTGCTCCGAATAATTGAAATTGCAACTTTTGCTGAAAAGTCAATTAACGGATAAATTCGTCTTTTTTAACGCATTTGTCAAGATGAAAATGTTTTTTTTCCTCAATAATCCATATTTTTATCACCAAGAAATTTCAATTATTAAACAACTATAAAAAAGAAGAAAAAAAAAACAAATTTTCCAAAAATGTATATATATATATATTTTTTTTTACAATATTCATAATGGTAAGTACTTGTAAAAAAAATGGTTTGATTTTTACTAACCGTCTCAACCCACCATTTCTTTAAATGTCATTTTAAAGGCGATGTCTCACATCCCCCGGGCGGCCGTGAATGAGTGCGAGAAAGATAACTAAATTGCAGATACCCTATGATTTCTGGATCATGGAAACATTCCGAATAAAAATATGGATAATTGACAAAAAAATTTATCTTGAAAACATGCATGAAAAAATAAAAATTTATCCTTTAAGGTAGTACGAGCGCGCAATCTTGATTTCTATAGATTTTTTTTTTTTTCAAATTTTAACCAGACATTGTTCATATCATTATGCATGTTTGAGTGAAATTTCAGAACAGTCGACTACTTAGATTGGGAGATAATGGGTTTTAAAATTGCAACTTTTAACACTGCAGGGTCTGCATTGAAATTTAGACAGAAAAATTTTCCGTAAAAAATATTTGTCCCCTATAATAAGAAGACATATGGCAACACCGCAGAACAGTATTGTGCAATATTTCGAGAAAAAAATAATTATCGTGTTCGTAAAGTTGAGTTTTGCCATAAAAAAATATTTGCATTTTAAATATTAATATTTTATATTGTTTATGTTATCTTTATTAACAAATAAAAGTGTCGATTCATTCCTAACTAATTAAAAACTTTTCGATTAAAAATTACTTCCAAATAAAAATTTGTGCTGCGGTATTATTTTAAATATGCCGGGCAAACTCACGTCATTGGATACGTGGAACGATGCGGTGTTGCCATATGTCTTCTTATTGTATTTTGCGTCTCTTCCGATAGATCAAGTTGTAGTTTCCCCCTATCATGCCCGAATTACCACACGCTTTAAAGCCATCCAGAGATTCTTTTGTTCTCCACGGATGGCATCTCGGTGTTCATTCTTCTTTCGTGTGTCGAAAGAGCCACACGCATTAGAAATCGATCTACGAGATGAGCGATTACGACGAATACTCAAGAAAAGAAAAAGGAAAAAATCATCTGGAAAAGAGGATTGCTAAATTAGAACATCAACTCGCAAGCGGAAGTCATCGGAATAAGCACAAAAGTAAGTATCACGGCGATCGAGAGGATGTGACGTGTGCATCAAGATGGCGGAGAATCGTGACAAATATCCTTCGTCACAAGCCATCCCTGTAGGCTCTAACCTACAGGGAAAGGGGTTATTACCCGGCAATAATACGAACTTATGGTTGTTCGTTCGCTTTAATTGGCTCTAACCATTAAAGCGAGTACGTTAGACGTACTTCCGAAACTGCGACACCAACACGATTATTGTCTTGGTTATTAAGACGCCGCCACAACTCCGTCTCATCTGAGGACGAACCTCGTCATACTAGACGACGTCGCAATTCGGAGAAAAGCTCGGGAAATCGATGAAACGATTTCAATCTTATTGAATTCTCGGTAAACGATGGTCATAACGATTGGCCTCAAAAGTCACCGCGTCTTATCAACGACACTTCGACAAATGAAGATCAACCTGATGTTATACATCGGGAGACCGCAACTATCACACGGTCCGCTCACCCCACAGAACCAAACATTATCAATTCTCCGATCACTGAAGATTTGTTAATCTTGGAACCCACCCTTCCGGAGTCCGAACCTACCATTGATCCACACATCCTCGAAGTTATGGGTAAACGCATTTTAGAGGATCGCGTACTAGACGAGCCAATCTCTACCGAGATGTTAGTACGTTGGGAAGAAATTCTTAAAAAAGGACTCCCCTCAGAAGAGAAGGCTAAGATCATTAAGAAATACCCGCCACCTAAAAACGCAACATGCATCGACCCACCCTCCGTCAATCCAGAGGTTGTAGCCGCTTTATCAGAAACAATTCTAAAAAGAGACGAGAGAATCATTTTAAAACAATCAAAAATCGCAGCATGTCTAGCAGCCATAGGGAAAATGTTTTGGAATGTCCTCGTCAATAAACACGAAAGACTCGGGTTATTGGGTAGCCTGAGTGACGTTGGGAGACTCCTTACGGACGTTCAGCATGATGAATCTGCGATCCGAAAAAACCTGATTTTATCGAGTTTAAACACGTCCTTTAAGAATGTCTTGATCACATCAACACCAGATGTCTTTCTATTCGGAAAAGATCTCGAGGAAAAAGTGAAGGCAGCAAAAGCTTTAACTAACGCATCTCGAGATCTGAAAATACCACGAACTACGATCTCATCGAAGATATCAAAAACGCCAAAACCCCGCCTCGTCGACCCGCGGGGAAATATTACCAAAGATCGACGGGAGCGGGCGGGACGAAATACCCACAGGTATCGAAGAATCTGAACACGGTTTCCAGACAAAGAGACTACCGTCAACGGGACAGCTTCACCCAGAAAATAGACAGACGCTCGAATCGGAAACGTTAGCAACGGTGAGTAAAATAAGCGGTCGACTTTGCCTTTTTACACAAGAATGGGAATCAATTACTTCGGATACACGAATCCTTGCCTGGGTTAAAGGGTATGAAATTCCCTTTTTTAAAAAGCCTCATCAATCGACAACCCCAGTAGATCGACCGTTTTCAGGAAACGAAGCTGCGACGATTAAACAACTAGTAGGGGAGTTACTTAAAAAAGGCGCCATTGAAGCGTGTCAGCCTAACCCCGATCAATTTGTGTCGGATATTTTCACGGTTCCAAAAGCTGACGGGAGCCATCGATTGGTACTTAACCTTAAAAAATTGAACGAGTTTATAAGAACCGAACACTTTAAATTAGAAGACCGAAGAACTGCTATAAATCTGATAAGAGAATTTTATTTTTTGGCTACGATTGATCTCAAAGACGCCTATTATGCTATCCCTATAGCAAAAACGGACAGAAAAATGTTAAGGTTTCAATTTAATGGGACACTGTTTCAATTCACTTGCCTACCTTTCGGTTTATCGACTGCACCCTATGTTTTCACGAAAGTTTTGAAACCAATAATTGCGCATTTAAGAGAAAGAGGATTTATGTCGGTCATTTATCTTGATGATTTATTACTCATAGGGCGATCCTTTGAGTTGTGCCGGGAAAATATCCGAGAATCAATCTCAATCATCCAAAGGTTGGGCTTCATAGTTAATTTCAAAAAATCCCAAACTACACCCTCGATGAGATGCAAATACTTAGGTTTTTGGTTTGATACGAAGAATATGCTTCTAGAATTGCCTCAAGACAAAAAAGAAAAAGTAGAACGGATGGTCCATGAATTTCAGACAACAAACAAATGTAAAATTAGAGATTTTGCCAAAGTCATTGGTACATTAGTCGCGTGCTGCCCTGCAGTTCCTTACGGTTTTGCTCACACAAAATTTTTTGAAAGAGCTCGCTACTTAGCTCTACAACAAAGCAACGGATGTTTCGATATGGAAATGAGAATAAACCCAGAAATAAGAAAAGACTTTTATTGGTGGGAGAGCGCGATTCAAAAAGCTAAAACTTCAATTCGACCGCCAAGGTTTTGTTTGGAAATTCGGAGTGATGCGTCAATGTCCGGATGGGGAGCAGTGTGTGGAAACAAAAGGACCTTCGGTTTTTGGAGCTGTCGCGAACGGGAATCACATATTAATATTTTGGAATTAATGGCCGCATTTTTTGGTTTGAAATGCTTTGCAAACAACCTTCAAAAATGTGATATCCTATTGAGACTGGATAACACAACGGCTATTGCTTATATTAACCGGATGGGTGGAACACGGATCAAGAATTTATGCGAGCTAGCAAGGTCAATATGGGATTGGTGCGAACGAAAGCAATTAAATCTAGTTGCATCATTCATCGGCACAAAAGAGAATATTGAGGCAGACTTTGAATCTAGACGATTAGAAAAAGAGACCGAATACAGTCTCGCCGATTCGGCTTTTGATAAAATTGTTAATACGCTAGGAAGACCCGACATCGACCTTTTTGCGTCTCGCATTAATACCAAATGCTCCAATTACGTCTCCTGGTACCGCGATCCAGATTCTATGGCGGTTGATGCTTTTACAATAGTATGGTCAAACTTCACTCTTGGGTATGCGTTTCCACCTTATGCAACAATTCCGCGAGTCCTAAGAAAAATTGAAGATGAAGAGGCAACGGTGATTGTTGTTGTACCAAGGTGGCCGACACAACCGTGGTATCCACTATTTCGGACCCTATTGGACCAACCACCGATAGTGTTTCGCCCAGATAAAAACCTGCTCTTATCCTCGGACAGGCAACCTCACCCACTTTGGCGAGACCTTACCCTGGAGGTAGGGATATTATCAGGGAGGCATTCCGACTCAAAAATATTACCGAAGAATCGCTGGAACTCATGACAGCTTCGCTACATCCAACGTCGATAATACAATATAATAGTGCCTTGAAGAAACGGTGGAATTTTTGCATGAAGCTCGGAATCAGCTTATATAGACCTTCGATACAAGAGATCATCTCGCTATTCACCCAGGAGTTCGACAAAAAAGCTTCTTATGGATCCCTTAACACCTTAAGATCAGCGATCTCATTAGTCGTCGGCCAGCACGTGGGCCAAGACTCAAACATCAAACGCCTTTTCAAGGGAATTTTCGAGCTTCGTCCATCAAAACCAAGATACGATGAAACTTGGGATCCAAAGACAGTGCTAGATTATTTAAACTCTTTAGGAAAAAATGATCAACTATCCTTATCCACCTTGGCTGCAAAACTCGTCACGCTTTTAGCTCTCACTACTACCCAACGGATTCAGACGCTATCACTGATAAAGTTACAATTTATTGAAAGACGACTAGAAGGAATACAAATCAAAATACCAGACACAATCAAAACATCTGGACGAAATAGAACGCAACCACTTTTAATATTACCGACATATTTAGAAAACGAAGAGATTTGTGTAGTAAAGACCCTTGAAGTATATATAGAAAGAACAAAAATAATACGGGAACAGGAGGAGTCCCTATTTATCGCAGTGCAAAGACCTTACCGTAAGGTATCCTCTCAAACGTTAGCAAGATGGATAAAACAGATTCTCGCAGACAGCGATATCGATACAAAAATTTTCTCGGCCCATAGTACCCGCCACGCATCATCATCGGCCGCAAAGAAAAAAGGCGTTGGAATTGATAGTATTAGAAAAGCAGCAGGGTGGACAAATAATTCAAAAACATTTGCACGTGTCTATGATCGTCCAATCGTTTCAGAGACGACTACACTCGCAAAAGCTATTATGAGAAGTTAAAAAAAACACCTTTCCCGTTTCACTGTTGAAAGTTGAACCCTCGTTCTCTCTTATATAAACGAGAGACTGTGTTTTATGTTTATAAGAATGACAGAAATGCATACATTAATGAGTTCTATAACTGAGTTATAGTTGCCGTTTGTATCTTTAAACATCTACAACTTGATCTATCGGAAGAGACGCAAAATACAATTATACGATTAAGCGAACTTACCTGGAAGTGAAGTTCGATCGTAATTGTATGAAGCGTCTCTTCCGATAGATCACAACCCTCCCAAAGTTTTTTCAGCTAACAAACAAAACCCACATCCTTGTAACGATATTTCCCTTTACTACGGCAACACTTTCAAAGAATGAACACCGAGATGCCATCCGTGGAGAACAAAAGAATCTCTGGATGGCTTTAAAGCGTGTGGTAATTCGGGCATGATAGGGGGAAACTACAACTTGATCTATCGGAAGAGACGCTTCATACAATTACGATCGAACTTCACTTCCAGGTAAGTTCGCTTAATCGTATAATTATGAGGAACAAATATTTTTTACGAAAAATTATTCTGTCTAAGTTTCAATGCAGACGCTGCAGTGTTAAGAGTTGCAATTTTAAAACTCATTATCTCCCAATCTAAACAGTCGACTGTTCTGAAATTTCACTCAAACATGCATAATGATATGAACAATGTCTGGTTAAAATTTGAACAAAATCTATAGAAATCAAGATTGCGCGCTCGTACTATCTTAAGTAACTTTTCAGTAAAAGTTGCAATTTCAATCATTCGGAGCACTCTAAAAAAAATCGCAGCGGCGTGAAGTTTTGTGGGATACTTTGAGGTAAAAGAAAAATGAAAATTGTTCTTCGTCTGTTCATTATTTGCACAGTTATCCAAGTGAAACGAAAATTCGTAAAAAGGCATTTTTTAATCTTTTTTTAGATAAAATTTTTCGAATCGAAAAAAAATGTTATGAAAAGACAATAAAAGCAACTTATAAAGAATACTCTGAAGTTTTCGGAACCCTCCCTTTATTTTCTGTACGACCATTAGTTTCCGAGTAATTGATGATCAAAGTAAAAAAAAGTCTTTTTTGCTGTGAGCACCGATAACTCTGCGATAAACCATTGTACAAAGCTCTTCGGCTGCTCAAATTTAAGGGAAAGAATCAAGCTAAAAGAGTTTTTGAATGAAATGAAAGAAAAAAATTCATTGACGCCCGTGCACCTTCCTAAATATGAGCAAAAATTCACTCTAAATCACTCTAAAATGGTCAACGATAAAAATATTTGACCTCAGGATCGCGAGACTAGAAACTTGAAGCTTCAAGTTGCTTTCATTATTTTTCCTCTACAACCATTTTTCACACCGGACAGCTTTTTGTAAAACAGCGAAAAATTTCGGATTTTATTCATATCCTTTAATTTTTGTGCCTATTGTATAAAACAATCTTCAAATTGTAATTCGTGCTTCCAAACTCTGAATGTGTATATACATGTATATATATATTCGAAGTTTGTAAAACTCGAAAAAACCATCTTCAATGAGAAGAGAGAACTACAAATGGAAGATTGTTTTTTTTATTAATTCGAATTTACAGAAAAAATTAGACACATTTTAATAAAGTCATTTTGAGTACTACTTTCTTACAATTTTTCAATATATACATATACACATATATACACACATATATATCATATACATATAAATATTCGAAATTTGTAAGAAAGTAGTTCTGAAAATAAAAATGTTAATTCCACATATAATAATAAAAACAAATTTTCGTCACCTTTAGCCCAAAGTTTTCCGTAAATTCTAATTAAAAAGCAGACCATCGTCAAATCCTAGTTCTTGCCTTTGGTTGAAAATGGTTTTTTTTTTCAAACTATAATTCGAAAGAGTATTTTGTTGTTTAGAGCGCTGTTTTGGAGGTGATTTTTAGGATGAAACAATCTTTGAACTGTTCGAGTTTTCGTTCCAAAAATTTTTTACATACGTTTATTGATCCTACATGTGTGCGTACTAAAAAAAAGGTTGCCGTGTACTTTTGTACATGGCAACCTTCACCAGTGTTGGGGGCGTTTTATGAATCTCGAACAAAAACCGAACATGTTTTTAATATGTAAGAGTATTGTGATGGTTGATTTCAGATTCAGCAAAACAAAAAAATTACAAAACTGCGTGCTGAACTGTGATCATCAATTTTTTCCTATTTGTCTGACCATTCTACGAGTCATAAATAAAAATTAAAAAAAAAATTATTTCGACTCAATTCTGCTACCGACGTTGAAAACAGTCTACTGAAGGTGTATGCCAAATCTGAGTTCAATCGGCCCATTGGTTATCGAGATATCGTGATTGCCGATATGAAATGGGCAACTATAGTTGCTGATTTCGAATCGGTATACGTCTCGACAGCGCCCCACGAGCGTACTTTGTATAATTTCCATAATTCGGCTAATTAATCGTTAAACAATTTTCGCAGATGTATCCAGGTGTGTAGAATAGTTAAATAACATAGAATAGTAAATAGAATGGAGAATCGTAAAATCCAATAAATGTAAGGAACAATTTTTTTTTTATATCTAGATAACAATACTGCTTTGAAGACAAAGTTGTGCACAATTTAATCCAATTTTATTTTGGGAATAGTGAATAACTTCGAATATATATATAACAATTTTTTTCTATAGGTACTTTTATATGTATCGTTTTAAATATATATATATATATATTAATTAATTTATTTATTTATTTATTTAGTGGGTGTGCGATAGTTTTCTTGTTTTTTTTCCGCCAAATCTGAAATTTATTCATAAAAGTATGAAAAAGACTTCAATCGATGTAATAGCTTCGAAAATTTTCCATGACCTCAAAAATAATGGACACTATTTTATTAATAAAAGTTTCTTGTTTTCTCTAAATAAATAGTTGTCTAAATAAAAAATTTCTTGTCTTTTAATTTCTCCAAAATTCGTATCTTGACGAAAAAAACCATTCTCCAACTAATAAGAGTTGCATAAATTCAATTAAATAAATGAAAACATTTCATGCGATTATTTTTCAATGCCAAGAGTGGAATTCATCAGCGCAATTTGAAGTTTTACATTTTGACGTCTATATATATATATATATATATATATTTATAGGTCCAGTTTTTCCTCGTAACGATCGCTTCTCGAACACGCCAGGATGCTGTAGTTCCGATTAAACGAAGACCGTCCCTCTAACGGTTATTGCCATTATACACATACACACCGCACACAAACGCACATAAATTATGATATTATTACGTCAATGCACGGTTTCCCGTATCCGTCTCTCCTTCGGGTTTCCGCGATGGCCTAGCAATAACGGCGTTGCCAGACATTGTTCTATAAATTTTGTGGATACGAAGTTCTGCCCTATTCACGTTGCCAAGGATCGCCGGGGATCGCCGGGGATCGTTTGGAAACTCGTCGAATAAATACGATGAGCGGCTATTCCGTGTCTTTTTCTCTTTTTTTTCCTTCTGGTTTTTCCTTCGAATGACTGCATAACACGCGTGTGTACACGGACGCAAGGGATTATATTTTTATATACATGCATATATATATACACACGGCGTGATCCGGTAATCGAGATGAAATATTTGCGCAATAAAGAAAGCGATTTTCTTGACTCGGAAATAATATATAGGGTGATTTACAAGTACCAGCGTCCCTTCGGTGAGCATAAAGCCTGTGTCGTCGCGTACACTATTCTAAAGATTTACTTCGAATATTGAATAATTATGTTGAATACATTTAGTTGATTTGAAATAACTAAATTATTTGACTTAACGAAAATTCACTCAAGGGAGGACACACAAATCGGTTTTTCCGATTTTTTTTGTCTACTAGATTATTTATTTGGGATTAAAAATTAACAAAGTTATTAAGACGGGAACCTGAATTAGAAGGCCCGAAAAATCGTTTTTTTTTAATTGCTTAAATCGATTGATAAACTATCCAAGAATATATTTACAAAGTTGCAGAGGCCAATTGTTCAAATTTTCGAAGATACAAGGCCAAAGGCAGCGAAGCGATTGATATTGATATTTCCTCCTATTAAAAACTTTGAAGCGCGTTTTCTCCAGTTTTCATTTTCACTATTTTTCCAAATTGGTGGGCGTGATAGCAAAAAACTAAACGACCTATTGAAACAAACCAAAGTTTGTTTCTTCAGTATGAAAATCTTTTCCAAGTGAATTAAAAAGTCGTTGGAAAAGCCTTTTTAAATAATTTTTATATTACGTTAAAGTGTTTTTTAACACATATTTTTCATACCTGAGAAAAGTTATATCACGATTTTTTCAGTTTTTATTCCATTCACCCAGAAGAAAAATATATGACAATTGAGAATTTGATTGGTTTATTTGGTTCAGTCAAGAATTACGAGCTGCATCTTTCCCGCCAATTGGGGACTGCAGTGGCAAGACGCACATTGAACGGGCTGATAAATTTGCAGTCATTTATTGTTTCATGTTGAAACTTTTTTTAAATACATTTTAAATATACATGAAAAGATACCTCAATGTTTATTGGGCTCACTTGTTCATTTCGCTTTTAAAAAAATCCCGAAAAAAACGCTTTTTTGGACCTTCTAATTCTGGCTCCCGCCTTAAGGTATAATCCCGCCTTTGTATAAAAAATATGGTAGGATCGATAACTTGACAATGGTTGGTCTGAAAAATTGAAATAATTTTTGTTTATAATGTATATAAATGCCGTTCTCGTTGTACGAAGCTCTTTTTTTCCGAAAAAAAATTCACAAGATCGCGGGTGTTTGAAAAAAGTGTAATTTTGGCGAAATATTTACTTTTATTCGGGGGCTCAAAAGATACTAGACGTCCAACAAAAAATAAACGCCTACGTACACCAATAACTGCTAAAATTACGGAAATTTTGATTTAAAAAAAATTTTAATGGGACAATTACAGAAAGAGTTTTGATTCCGGCCAGGTCGAGAAAAGTCGTATCGAGAAAAATGCAATTGAAAGTTAAATCGTTGCGCTACCTTCTCTCACTAAATCGTCTGTAACTTGGTCAATTTTCATTATCTTAACTTGAATTTTTTTCACATAATCTCGCAGAGGTATTTATACTTCGAGAAAATGCAACAAAAAAACCGATTTTCTTTACCCGTCACAGAGGTGCACGGCCTCAAGACTTAATTCAAACTATATAACTAAAGCTAACTATATACTATATACCTATAATTAAATCATTACTATATTTATATAGTATTCAAGCTATATCAATTATATGACTTCACTAAAATTAACTTAAAATTTAGTTAATTTAAATTAACCAAGCCATTTGAACGAACAAAAGTTTTCCTAAAATAATGTTCAAAAAAAATTTGATTCTACTATTCAGGGTCTTTATTTTGAATGTATTTATTTATTCATATTAAGATCCATGTATGCAATACAAAATATTTTAATTGAAGACATATTTACTGGATGCAAATAAAGATGTTTCTTCAATTCCAATTATACGTTATTCTCTTATACGTTAACATCAACAATATTTTTTGATCAAATACATATTTATCTAATTGCCTGCAGCAGGAAACGCTTCGAACACGAAAACAAAGTATTTAAAGCAAACAGAATCCTGAAGTACCGAGAAAAATTATTCGGCGCAAATAGGTTTCAACGAAATTAAATTTTTTCAATCTGTAATTTCCATGCTTCCTCCTTCGACGTTTTCCAATGGTCCGACCATATTTTTATGAAAATATCGATGGAAATAGGAAGAAAAAAAATAACGCGGAAGCAAAGCGCCACCGGATGAAGGGAAAACTCGTGTATGCGATTCCAACCCGCCCCGTCTGGAGAACGCACCCGACTTTTTGAAACGATACGCTTATAAATGACCGATAACAGATGCAAAAAGCAAAATGAGAATTTTTGTTTTCAATTGAAATTCACTGCTTAACTAGCAATGTGGGCCATTTTTGCATAGGACCTATTTTTTAATGGACATTATGACGCACAAATTTTGTAGGAAGCATTTTTCGATAAAACGCATTCCAAATAAATAACTAAAAAAATCGGCTTTTTAATTTTTAATAATTTTTTAATTGCTAAAAAACGACTAGAATTTTTACGAAAACTTGAGGGCACGTTCCTATAGGTCCGATCGACCGTTAAAAAAATTGGTGCTGCTCTCGTGTCTTTGAATAGAAGTCGGTCCAAATTTCGGCTATTCCTACTGGACTATTAATAGAAACCCCAATGCGTGCGCCAAAAAAGGCGTATCGAAAGCCCTCCGAAAGTTCGTTACTCGCAACGGAGAGCGCTGCGAGACAGGTGGACAGGTTTTTGCAAAATTCAGCTCGGACTTGGGGAAACTTGGAACTTTTATTTTCTCACGTTTATTTTTATTTTTTATACACTGTCCTCGTCTAGCTCGCGACCCAAGCGTGATCCTGTAAACTTCTTGAAACTTTTGCAACTCGCGATATCCGTTAGTGTGTCCGTGATGGGGGTCGATTGTTTGCAGCACGGGGATCTCCGTCGTGTCCGCTCGTTTTTCCTCACCCAGGGAACCGAAAACGCAAACTTTTCTCACTGCCTCAGAGCTCAAGAGTTCTTCCTTTACTCTTATCTTCTTCTTCTTTTTATCAGCTCCTTTTAATTTTCTTATTTTCTGAGGCGTTGAATGTTACAAGTGTTTTGCGTGTTAACGAAGCTCGCGGATCTTTAATCTTTAGAAAAGTGATCCTCTCGCCTACCTACCGAGGATCGTAATTACCCACTTTGTTCGGCAATTTTTTTCTTTATTCTCTTCCACGGAATATACGTACCTGTGTGTCGGTTAAACGATAGCAGTTAATCGAATCTACTTCATTATAATAATAGCCTGGAAAAATAAAGTAATTGAAAACGACCACACACATATACCCGGTGTCCCATTCTAATCTTACACTTGATTTATCTCGAAAAATTCTGCTCCGATCAAGTATTGAGGATAAAACTTCTGGGGTTCAAATGAGGACTTGAAAAAAATCTTTTTTGTTCCAACATTCAAAATGGAGACGTTAAGATGGCCGACATATTTATTTGACATGGGAACATGAGATTTTTTCACAAAAAAAATGGTAAGGCCAAAACTAACAACTTTTGTAGGAATTTTTTTTAATGCCGTTCATAATTTTTAGGTTAGAACGCATTTTTTTACTATTTTAGCACTATCCAGAATGTACCACGAGGAGGCTAGCATGTTTCGTTTAAATGGGAACATGACTTTTTTCACCAAAAAATTAGTCAGGCTAAAACTAACAATTTTTGTAGGATTTTTTTTACTAATGTTCATAATTTTTAGGTTAAAACGCAATTTTTTACTATTTCAGCGCTATCCAGAATGTACCACGAGGAGGCCAGCATGTTTCTTTTAAATAGAAACGTGACTTTTTGCACCAAAAAATTGGTCAGGCCAAAACTAACAACTTTTGTAGGATTTTTAAAAATAACATTAAGTTTTTTAGTTAAGAACACCATTTTTGAGTATGCGTTAGCGCTATCCAGAATGTACCACGAGCAGGAAGTCTTTAACATCCGGTGTGCGCGTGTGTGTGTGTTTCGGTTTGTTTGGGTTTTGTCGGGTTATCGAACAAACCTAAACAAACTCACATGCAGACTTACACCTAGGTTTGTTTGAAAACAGAAGTGACGAGCTGCAGAGACCCTTGCATGGGTTTGTTTGGATTATCGAACAAACCCACACGCACGCGCACATTTACACTAGGGATGTTGAAGATATTGTGCATAGCGCTAAAATAGTAAAAAATGGTATTCTAACCTCAAAGTTATGAGCATTATGAAAAAACTTTTCCTACAAAAGTCGGAACTTTGGCCTGATAAATGTTTAGGTGAAAAAAATGTTGATCCTATTTTTTTTTAAGGTAGTTCCTCTGCGAAAATCTCAACCAAAAGTGTACATACCATGTTCATGTTTAAAAGATTCATAATTGGTTTAAATAGTAATAAATAAAATTAAAAACTACGCAATATTGACTCGGTACTAGTAGATAATACGATGGATATCATTTATTGCCGTAAAATATATTTTATATTGTGTTTTTGATCTACCATTGCCACTAAACTTTTTGCCGGGACTGTCCAGGCTTTGCCCCAATTGTTTTTTTCCCAGGCTTTGCCAGGCTTTGCCAGGCTTTGCACCAAAATTGTGAGGGCTTTTCATGGTTATATCTTGGAAACTAGATGGTGAATCATTCTCATTTTTTTTCACATTATTCGTGATATCTTACTCTAGCTTATCCTCGTTTTTTATCAATTTCTTAATTTTAGTTTTGACGGTAAAATTAATGATGCTCTGTTTTCCAATCATAACGCATTTGTTGCGTGTAAACCAAGCCAACTTTAAGTGTAAATATCTCAGGTTTGGGGTGGTGAAACTTATTCAAATTGCACAGATGTTTGGATTATTTATTGAATACCATATATGTCAAATTTCAACCATTTCTTAATTCAACTCTTCTGTGGAGGTACTACCTTAATGGCGGCCATCAAAAATCGAAAAAATTGTATCTACTGATGTACGTAGATTACACTTTACTTTTTTGATATTTAGGTGCATTACTGAGCTCAAAACACTGGCCTTAACAATTTTTTGACGATTTTCGAGTGCCGGAACCCGCCCTTAGGATGTGGTGAAAGATCGCAAAAATTGCATGTACCGATGGATGTGGATCATACATTTACTTTTTCGAAATTTACATCATGTGAAAACACCATAGGTGACATCTGTGCGGCGCGCGTTATTATTATCTATTTTAGTTGTATTTACAATGGCAAGGTTCGCTTCCCAATAAGCCAGATTTTGCGGCAAGGTATGGTCCATTAGTTCCTGGAAAACTAATCGCATCGTTTCCGCGGCAAGTGTATGCCGAACATGCTCCATCGAGTACAACGTGCAAAGAGTGCTTTCGCCGCTTCTAAAGTCGTAATGTTTCCAAGGACAACAAGGACCACGGGAAACGATTCAAAAAGGGGGTGTCTGTATTACGGGCTGCTGAAAGCGTCAGAAAGCACCACCGGTGATCCTTATCAACTGATGCGTTTGAAGCAAGCTCTGCACGAGAAGAGGCCGCAATGGGAAAATCGCCATGACACGTTGAATTTGCAGACAACGCCAGGCCGCATGATGCTCAACTGGTCAAGAAAGTACTTAGAAGGAGTGAACTGGGAAATCATACTCCACTTGCCATATTCCCCAGACATCGCTCCTTCCGATTATCTTCCGACCCGGCCGATGCAGTTGGCTTAAGGCTCTTGGCCGTGTACAAAAAGTCCAAAAAGGCTAGATTGGATTGCCCTCAATGAAGCCGAATTTTGCCTCCATGGAATCCGATTGTTGGCCAAAAGTTGGGGCAACGTTGTTTGTTTCGATGGGCTTCGAAGAGACCAGCTCGTCGATTGCCTACCGAACCACTATCTTCTTTTCCTCCACCTTACGTATACTGAATTTCACGTATTCGCTCAATTTTATTTTCATTCCGCCCATCTCAATTTTATCTCCATTCCTGTCCATCTGCATATTACGTCGGCAAGCATGCCAAGCTCAGAAATCATATTCTCTCACTAAATTTCGCGAACCTCATAGCCATAGTACACGTCGCGCGCCATAGCATTAACGGCCCGTAAGTCTCAACCTCCTTCCACCCGTAACCTGTTTATTGAAGGTAAATTCAATAAAGCCCAACCAGCAACGACATTACGCCGCTCGCGAAGAACATGTACAAGGAAGGCCGTTCAGGCTTTCATTATCGTCGTCGTCGTCGTCTCGGTCATTCCGGGGACTTGCGCAGCTCCTAATCGTTTCTCGTAGGGACAGACGATGAGCATTGAAAATCCGATTGAGCAATAAAATTCTCGTACCCTCTGGGCGACAATATCATTTCAGCGTCGCATAGTCCTGTATTTGACGTGATGACGTTTCCGTTCGAATGACTCGAGCACTTCTCGTTGTTTGTTGTTGCAGAAGCGCACCGGGCACTCGAGCTGCTGGAAGACTATCATGCCAAACTCACCAGGCCGCAGGATAAGCAGCTGCGGCTGGCCATCGAGAGGGTCATCAGGATTTTCAAGAGCAGACTCTTCCAGGCACTTCTAGGTGAGTGGAGTCACGAATTTCTAAATGTCCATTTCGGAGCTGTCCATTTCACAGCATGTTTGGTCCAATTGCAGCTGCAACATGCAAACCGTTATGAAGATATGAAAGACAATTCTAGATTCGCTATTACAGATTCCACATCTAGACGAATCATACTGGAAACCCTTCACTTTTTTCTACTCTGCAGGTGTTCCCGCGTCCTCCAGCAACCCAAAGAAGTTCCCGCAAAACTCTCGGTGTAACTTAGCAACCCAAAATCCCTCGTGATGTACCTAACTTTCCAACTTTCCCCAAATTACCCTCATTTCCATCCCCCATTCAGCATCCCGACAACCTGGATTATTAGCCTTCTCCGTCTTGTTTCGCTCCTCCAACTTATCATCGCTGATTCCGTCGCCGGATCGCGTATCGTCCGCAACACGCAAACCATCATGAAGACATGAAAGACAATTCTAGATTCGCTATTACAGATTCCACATCTAGACGAATCATACTGGAAACCCTTCACTTTTTTCTACTCTGCAGATGTTCCCGCGTCCTCCAGCAACCCAAAGAAGTTCCCGCAAAACTCTCGGTGTAACTTAGCAACCCAAAATCCCTCATGATGTACCTAACTTTCCAACTTTCCCCAAATTAACCTCATTTCCATCCCCCATTCAGCATCCCGACAACCTGGATTATTAGCCTTCTCCGTCTTGTTTCGCTCCTCCAACTTATCATCGCTGATTCCGTCTTCGGCTCGCGTGTCGTCCGCAACATGCATTCCCAAACTTTTCGCCGCATTCGAGATCTTAGCCCGATGCATCCCTCGCTCGGGATACTTATCTGGGTGGCCGCGTTCGTGGCAGTTCCCCAGAAAGCTCACGAGTAAGGCTTGTCATCGCAGGTGGTGGTTCCTCGTCGATGGAGCACTGCGTATACCAACCAACACCGCCATTACCACATTCGGATCAGCGGCAACCGCGTGTACGTTGGGTATCCGTTCGTGCTGGCTCCTGATAAGTCTCTTACGACGAGAATCGTCCCCGAATAATGCGTCGTAGTTCAATGTCGCTACGTACATCCACATACATATGTACACACGTGTCGATGTACATGTATGGGTATACGCTCATATAGAAATAGTATCGAGGATGTAAATTGAATAGGGTCGACAGGGATGAAGTCAACAGTGGTCCAACTTGTGCCCAAGTTGCGCACACTCGAGGAAGCTTCCCACCAACCTGGTATTGGATATGTAAATGGTTGGAAACAAAATCAAATCGCTTCCGGCCACCTTGCGTGACGTCAGGGGATTCACCAACGTAGGTACCCCCACATTGGGATTCTAGTTGAGATGCTACTCGTGGAAACGTGGCTGTAGATATGTTTTGGGTGTATATACATATGCATGCATACGTGCGATACCTAAGCTATGATAGGCTATCAACAAGTTTCCAACGAGCTTTAAGCTGCTAACAATAATAACCGCAACAATAGTTCATTCAGGTAATTCTCAACTCGTATACAGTTGGGCTCCGATTTCATTAATGAATCGATCGAAGACTCGGTTGTCCGGAGCTGTAAGCAAGTACCTGTTAGTGATTGATTTCAATCTGAATAAACCCAAACAATCAAGGGGTTTTTAACGGACTTGCATAAACTTGGGGCTCAGAAGACGTGTTGATTTTCAAGATTTTTCTTCTGATGTCACAATTGGAATGATGAGATCGGGATTTTACACTCAATTGATACATGGTCTTGTCACGTTTGAGGTTTTTTCAAAATGAAAAGTATCGATAAATAATGAAGTTATTAATATTAATGACCAGTCGTCTCTTTGAACTCTAGCGTATCGCGTGGCGATGTGCAAGACCTCGAGCTTTTAAAAATTCCATATTCCATGGAGTGAGATCTTCCCCGAAAGGTTGCAAAAGGGTGCAAAAGGCCAGAACACGAGTAAAACCCAGTACCGTGAAATCCCCTTGACAAATTAATTGGACCCGGCTTTCAAGGTTCAAGCGCACGGTATACACGTTTCGTCCTAATCGCAAACGTGCACAGTGCGCTCTCGTTCCAAACCGGTCCGTCCCTCGCATCCTTGGAGAATCCTTTTGCTCGAGAGCTTTTCTTCTTCGAAGACAACGAAAATTCTTGACGAACATCTCCGTCGGCGTGTGCCCCTATTCGCCCCTTCTCACTCCTCGCGATGATGTACACCAAGTCGGACATTCTGCACAAATGAAAATTCCTCGGAGAAATTTCACATCCGGTTACTACCCCCCTGGGATCTTCACTCGAGCTGCGCTTTTATTTCTCTCATTTTGTTCCTCTCCATCATCTTTGCCCAATGTTACTTCGTACGGCCGTTCAAGCCTTTCAAGGCTTCAAGGATCTTATACCTTTTACTTTACACCTTGCACAATGGACTATTTTCCGTATATTTTGCGTGTACAGGTATAACTTTTTGGGTTTTTTTTTTTTGATAAAGTGACGCGTTTATTTGAAACATAATAAATCGTTTTTACTTTATGCAAAATATGCTCCATAGGGTGCTACAAGCTTTGCCCATCTTTCAGCCAATGAACGGCCTCCATTCTGGTAGAAGTCTGCTGGTTATTTAGCGATCTAGTTGCGAATCCAATTTTTTATTTCCTTATAAGAACTGAACCGCCTTTCAGAAAGAGCCGACGTCTTCGATAATAATTTCGTAGTGACCGAAATAGGGACGATACAGGGATATATACTGAAGGTCCATACCAAATTTGAACGTAATCGGTTGGATAGAACTGGAGATTTTATGTCAAACAGGTTGAAAAAAGTAGTTTCGAGAAAAACGCGTTTGGAGTTTTGAGTACAATTTTAGACAATCGCATTCGAGTGGTATAATGGCATGTTCTACTTACGTTACATTCATCGGCCATTCCTGCCTCGTAGGGTGCTTCCTCGACTTCGAAATTATGATTTTCCGAAGCTCGGTCTTCCCTGCGAGCGGTTCCTTAGAAGCTACCTTATAAGCTTCTGAAGTTCGTAGCTCCGAGCTGTCGATCCTATTCTGGTCTCGTTTGTTGGTGTACATATCAGAAATTTCGAAATTTATTCTCGAGGACATATTCTTAAAAGAATATACTTTATGAAAGTGCCAAACAATAAAAATCGATTTTTTTCACCTTTCTAGATTAATATATATATATTACAGTTGAAACCCGTCCTAACTAAGAAAAAAATAGTTCTAACGAAATGAATCAGTCAATGCAGTATTCGAGTCCAGAGAGGTGAAAAAAATCGATTTTTATTGTTTGGCATTTTATTATATATTATATATATATATTAGGTGTACTAAAAAATCCAATATTTTTGCATGAAATTGAAGGCAAAAATAATGGATTTCTATATATATATATATAGGCATATGGGTGTATCTTGACTACTAGTTTTCCGTTCGTGAGCATATAGGGTGTCGCTTTCGAAGCAAAAAGCTTTTTTTTATGTCGTGCGACAAAAATTGGCCGAGGTATTCACGAGTAAGGTCCAACGGTGAGTAAGCAAGGGCACAGTAGATTCGGCATCCAAGCAAGAGTGGTCGCGGGTTCGAATCCACGTTCGCGCAAGTGGACTTAAATCTATTGATTTTTGTTAAATTGAAATTGAAATTGAAAGTTCAACTTTTCAATTTCGAATGTTGAAATTTGAATTTTGAAACATATCCGGTCGCCCCAATAAAGTATTGAATAATAAATTAAAAGTCTCACTCAGACAACATTATCCATTGTTTACTCCAAAGATCTAAAGATTGAAAGATCTTTCGAGTAAACAATGGATAACATTTTTTATTTGACACCTAATTTGAAAGGGCGAAACAAAAAAATTTGACGTCTTGTGGAAAAGTCCGGTTTTGTTCACCTGCTCCTCTCTCTCTCTCACACACAGACGCACACACACACAAACACACACACACAGAGAAAGAGAGTGAGAGTGAGAGAGAGAGAGAGAGAGAGAGAGAGAGAGAGAAAGAGGGAGGGAGGGAGAGATGACGTGTCCTAAAAAAATATGCGCACTGTCCAAAAGAAGAAAAAAAAGCGTTCCGCTCGCGGAGCAAAAGGTACAGACGTGCAGAGCGATCGTGGAAGGAATAAAGTGCGCACGAATTGCAGAAATATACGATGATTGATCGGCCGGTACGTGTGGTTCGAGAAAATCGCCGCGGAATATGAAAAACAAAAAAAAAGGAAAAATTACCTTCGAGTCTCGTTCATTCGTGCGTGCGTATGTATAACTTGATCGCGCGTATATCGCGCGCACCGTGTACGAGATGAATGCAATCACGGCTGCGGATATTACGTCGAATGGACATAGCAGGCTATGTAGGAATAAATCTTCGATGCTTACGGCGGCGCGCTTTTTTGTGCTTGTAGAAAGTTCGCGAGAACGGCTTGCCAACGTTGCGGAACGAAATAAACTGCTCGGCTTGGCAAACGGAAATTTGGGGGAAAAAATTGAAAATTCGAGAAAAAGTCGAACGTGGTGATGGTGGGACAAAAAATTGGAGGAGAATAAGTAGAGGCGGGAGAATAATGCTTGGACTGAAAATCCATTTTTTTTCTTTATCGGTGAATAATATATTGTTTTTTTGAGAATAGCGGAATTGTAACACCTTTGTAAAAGACTGAGAAGGTCATGCAAATAAAACTACTACTACTACTACTATATTTTTTACTACTACTACTACTTTTTTACTACTATATTTTTTTACTACTACTACTACTACTATATTTTTTTTGGAATTGAATATGATCGCGCCACTGGGTTCGAGAAAAAAAAAAAAAAAACGACGCGACGATTTTTTTCGATTCGAGGCAAAAAATGTTTTATAGTAAGCCAGCAATGCTTCTACGTTTATTATAGTGACGGCGGTCGTTTTTGAATTTTTATTCAATTTATTTCGGAAGCCGAAGACGCGATTCGCTTGAGAAGTGAAATTTTTTGTTGCAAGCACTGAAAGTTGAATAAAAATTGAATTATGATTGAGTTTCGAAACGGCATAATTACGGTTGATTGTGTCAATAATTGTCAATTTTCAAAGCCTTTCATCAATGTTTGTAAATTTTCAATTTTCGCCAACTTTTATCGTCTTTTGTCAATCTTTCCAAATTTTTACCGAATTTTTCTGGACTTCACATCAACATCCGTCGATTTTCGTAGTCACTCGTTATCCTCATCAACAGTAAGCAATATTCGTCAATTTTTGTATAGTCAAAAGAAATTTATCATCTTTTATAGCCTTCTTTAATTTTATAATTAAAAAATATATTTTTTGTTTTTACAAGTTTTCTTTTTATAGTTAAAAAAATGTATTCTTTAGTTTTTTATTTTTTTAAATGTTTTATTAGGTAGTTTTCGCCAAGTTTTGTCAGTTTTTATGTATATATTTTTTTAATTCATATAGATTTTTAGTCTCTTTCTCGTACGAAATCACCACCCTGTAAATTCTGCGCGTTTCCACCGAGTTTTATCAATTTGTGTCAATATCTATTAATTCTCGCCAATTCTCACAAACATTAGCCAATTTTCCTCAATTTGATACACCCTTTTCAACTCG
This sequence comes from Ophion slaviceki, assembly GCA_944452715.1. Classification (NCBI taxonomy): domain Eukaryota; kingdom Metazoa; phylum Arthropoda; class Insecta; order Hymenoptera; family Ichneumonidae; genus Ophion; species Ophion slaviceki. Next base: position 1,824,126 of record OX101783.1, on the reverse strand, counting down.
TATCAATTTTTCAGCCTCTTTTTCGCTCCGAACAGAAGAATCAAGCAAAAAGCAAACTATGCTTTTCATATCATCATAGATACTCTGCGCTTTGTATCAGAACTGATATAATGGGTTTGTAGGAGGAAATGCATTACGTACACAGCGAGTTCGCATATCCGCGGAATTTTCCCGTCCATTTTTCTCGTATCGTGAGCGCGTGTATATAAATATAGGGTGGCTCGAAAAGTCACGTGCAAAAGGAAAATCAAGATGCTTCGTATCAATATCCATCTGAATCATTCCCATCTATGTTCTACGACGTTTTGTACTTTTCGAGAAAAAAACATTTTTTACATTTCTCTCCTTTGTTAATGTACTTTCCTCGCGACTGTTTTCACTTGTGTTAGCGTCGTGAAGTGCACTATTGGCCCATAAATAAATGACTAACTAAGTAGTAACGTCGTTGCTTAGATTTTGATCGAAAGTTAAAAAAATAGGTTTGAGAGAATGATAGGTTTGAAAAAATATACTTATCCTAGTCTGGACGACTCCTAATTGCTTTTGCAAACTTCTAAGAGGAAAGCACATGCCCGAAAGAGGGGAAAATAAAAAGCTATGCGATAGGAAAAATCGAAAGAAAAATTTAAAAATGCTTTGTTATCGAAAAGTAAACAGACAGTCCACAGAAAAAATCATTTTTTACATTTCTCTCCTTTGTTAATGTACTTTCCTCGCGACTGTTTTCACTTGTGTTAGCGTCATTGAGTGCACTATTGGCCCATAAATAAATTACTAACTAAATAGTCACGTTGTTGCTTAGATTTTGATCGAAAGTTAAAAAAATAGGTTTGAGAGAATGATAGGTTTGAAAAAATATACTTATCCTAGTCTGGACGACTCCTAATTGCTTTTGCAAACTTTTAAGAGGAAAGCACATGCACGAAAGAGGGGAAAATAAAAATCTATGCGATAGGAAAAATCGAAAGGAAAATTAAAAATGCTTTGTTATCGAAAAGTAAACAGACAGTCTTGTCAAAATGCAAGAGAATGAGATATTGACATTGATAATTATGTGTTTTGAAATCTTTATCATACATTATTCGATGCACAGAAAGCTCTGAATTTTTTACACACACATACATGCGTCGCGTCTCGTCTCACAAAATTCTTGACGCTAAAAATTCACAATATTTCCCCTATTGTGTATCATTTGCCTCGTCTCGTCCCATGACGCGAAAAAATCAGTCCGACGAACCTGAAAATATTTTTACTACTGAAAAGATCATAGAAAATACATGGAATGGATTCTGATAGGGTTGAAGTTTAATTATTTTGTTCAATTTCTTATTTTCATTATTATCCAGTCATATTTTACACATTTGTTGTAGATCGCTAAACAAAAATCCTCAAACATGGTGGCTTGATTTACGTGGTTCGAAAAAAAAAAGAAAATTCGTTGCATTCCAACGTTGCAATTTTCACCGTCATGTGATTCGGTCAGTGATTGATACGAGGCGTCTAGATTTTCCTTTTGCAGGTCACTTTTCGAGCCACCCTGTATATACAGAAGCAACTATTTCTCGCAGCTCCCACGAGATCGAAGGGCGCGTAAGGGAATTCGTGCATCAGTGAAAATGTACGTAGAGCTTTCGTATCGAATAACTTTGTCGATATGATACAGGTGGATGGCAATTTTCATACAGTGTGCGACTACTTCTCGCTCGTTCACTTCCACATTTACGTTTCGTTCATACTTCACGTCCTTTTCTTTCTTTCGCTTCGCCTTTTTCGAGGCTTTGCTCGGCCTAGTCTCTCGGGGGACTGCAAACTCGCGACCTCGTGCGGATGTAGATCATTCTCGATATACAGTGGATCCTTTCAATTCCAATCACTCGGGTAGTCTATGGTACATTTCCGGATATGCGTATTTCCGTCGGAACGATGCACTCTGGACCCTTTCGCGGCACGAAGGAATTTTCGGCCAGGTGCATGGAGCAAAAATCTATTGATATTAACTAACCGCGTCTATTTGATTTTTTTAATTCGCATTAACTAGATTTTTCGTGAAACCAAATTTTTCATATTGCATTCCATTATTGGAATTATGTATTTTAAATATATTTATTTATTAAAATCAAAATCTATTCAATATCGTCCAATAACTAAATATTTGATTTAATCCTAATAAATCTGTGATTCGGTTTCATCTGTACAAAAAACAATTTAGTTGAATCCACTGAATGTATCTATTTGATTTTTTTTAAATTTAAGTTAAAGCAATTTTTCGTAGAGTCAACCATTTTTCTATTCGATTGGACTAATGGTCTGTCTTTATTGCTACACACATATCAAAGGAGAGTGGGGGTGAAGAGGGTGGAGAGAGAGGAATTATATATATATATATATATATATATATATATATATATATATATATATATATATATATATATATATATATATATATATAGGTTAGGTTTGAAAAATCTATAGCATGTTATTCGATAAAACTCTCTAATTATCACAATGATATTATCTAGGTGATATAATTTATGTGATACAACAAATAATTATAGGAATTAACGTGCGTAGCTATGAGTAGGTAGGTTCTAGGTTCGATTCCGTATGGGTAAAATATTTTCTTCGAAAAAAATAATTTCCGAAGGCCAGGAAATGACGAATTCCGATACAAAATTGTTGTGGTAAAACTCTCAATGAAGTGTTTTATGTCATTTTCGATATTATGAAATGTTTTATGCATATAGTACAATTAGATCGAGAGTGTACATTGTAAGCAAATAAAGACTTATTTAAATCGAATCTTAATTCATTAAATTTGAATATATTTAATATTTAAAAGGAATAGCTAAAACGAATAAAAAAATATCTTTGAAACAAATAAGATCGTAGTAGGCCGTGAGACAAGGAAAAAACCCATTTGATTTAAATAGATCATATTGAAATTAAATATTTGTTTTTGGTAGTGCAGAGAAAGAATAAAAACGAAGTAGGAGTGGCAGTTTTTAATGACGTTGAAGTTTGCGTCGTTAGAACGCAACGATATTTTTTTTTTCATTTTTTGATTAGAATCCGAAGCCTATTTTTGGCAAATAAAGGTCGTACATTTCTAATAAGAAAACGTCGAAATGTTTGAGCGATTTTCACAGTCTAAATCGGCTAAAAACATTTGAGTGATAAAAAATGAATTAATTTTCGTTGCATTTCAACGGTGGAAATTTCATGACGTTGAAGTTTGCATCGTTGGACCACAACGATGTTTTTTTTCCTCATTTTATATATCTTCATTTTTATCATCCGCCGAAGCCTATTTTTTGCAAATTGAGGTTGTAAATTTCTAATAAAAGTACGTAGAGAAGTTTGAGCTATTTTTATAGGTAAAATAGGGGAAATAATTGCGTAATTGATAAGAATTCATTTTCGTCGCATTCCAATGGTTCGGATTCATTTTTAAGGTTTCGTAGTCATAACAATTTCATTTTTTTCTGATGATATTATTGGGATGACGAGGTCGGGATTTTACACACAATTCATAGCTAGTCTTGTCAAATTCAAGTTTATGCATAATTATCAAATATTGATAAACAATGGAGTTATTATTATTTGAAGAAGGGGCCGCCGTTGCTGCATGGCCGATCGGTGTAAGTGCTTCTGGTAATTAGGCTCATCGGAAATAAAAATAAGAATACGTACTTCTAGTATAATAATAAGAGTTTCATGAGACCGGATACTTGTTGGGAATTTTGAAAATTACAAAAATTCCATGTTGTAGAAAAAAAGTTAGATAAAAAAACAACTTTATTTTCATGTTATCAACAAATGGATAAAAACATGAAAAAATCATCCGGCAATACGATAGAAAATGTTATAAACTATGCTCCGTCAGAATTTTGAGTGAATCGGACGGATAAATTTTTAGATACGACTTTTACCCTTGAACATAGTGTTCGAGAAAAACGCAAAAAGTTGATAGTTCGTCGTAACACAGTGAACGATCTGACCTGCCAAAAAAATCGTCGCAACACGGTTAATTTTTGAAAATTTTACCAAATCCTTGGTGCAAATTGAAATTAAGACCCAAGGCTTTAAAATTATGCAATGAAAAATGCGAAAGTGTTATTCGTTCATTGTATCTGCATAAATTTGACCGGAATATTCCGAACTTTCCGAGAGATGCAAGAGATGCAAGAAATACATACATACATATATATATATATATATATATATATATATATATATATATACACATATATATACACACACACACATATATATATATATATATATATATACACGCGACAAAGTCAACGAGAGATATGCAAATATTGTGCGGCATTAAATGCTGCTCCGAGCTTATTTCTCCGGTTTAATATTTATTGTTATCCGGGGACTCCCTGGGCCCGTATATATCGTTGGCTTCGTTATTCTTGAGGGTCATTAAACTCCCGTAATGTAGCCGCGTGTTTGCATAAAACGAATAGAATTTCGAGGTACCTTACTCACGTCTCTATATTCCTTATATTGTGAATGGCTACGTCGCTACGCTCTGCAAAATACGTACTATTGCAGTGTGTATATATACACCCTTGGTCAAAAGTAACCAAAGCTTGGCCAAAACGTAAAGTAGCACCTTGTCATTTTTCTATCCAGACAAAAAATCGAATATCTCGGCGAAAAAAAATCACAAACCACCTTACCAAATCTTGCAGCATTTTAAAGAGGAGAAAACCAGCTTCATTTTGCTTTTTTATTTTTGCGATTTTTTGGGTACCCGGTACGTCATTTTGAAAGTGCCTTTTTTTCACGATTTTGCGCACTTTGCCGAATCGCGTGCTGGACTTAGAAAAAATAGTAATCTCACCATTCAGTGATGAGATTTTCGAAAGGGAATCGTTGGCACTAGTTTCGTTAAAAAAAAATTTGCGATTTTTTCGCAGAGTAATGTAGTTTTTTTTTTTTTTTTTTTTGAAAAAACGGCAGGTTTCCGGGAAGGCATCGTGCGGTGTAACTATGAGGTTTGGAATATTTAGTCTCAGGAGTAAAAAGTTGTATTTTGTTATTTTGGAGTCACTGCATTTTTTGAAGATTTTTTTCCAAAATTCCTTCGTATCGCTAGTTTCGATTGATAGTCGACGATATGCCTCATTAAATTATTGCCGTTACTTTGAAATAAATATATTTTAATGAAAATATCAAAAGGAGAAAAGATACTCCATTTTTTGTCCGGATAGAAAAATTACACGGTGCTTTATACTCTTGGCCAAGGGTGTATACATACATATGTATTAATTTAGGTATATCAAAGGACATGGAAGAATTAGATTTACGAGTTTAAGTATTTCTTTTTTTTACTCATAATCGTATTGCTTTTTTTTCTTTACATTTACATTCGAATTTTTTTCCGAACCAAAATAATGATTATAAAAACCCGAACAAACACAAACAAACGCAAATCATTATTTTAAAAATCAAAGCAAACCCAAAGAAACCCAAATCATTATGATAAAGATCGAAAAAAAAAAAAACCAAAAAATCCGAACAAAGCCGAACAATTATTATAAAAATCTATTAAAAAAATAAATTCTTCATATACCATTTTCCGAATTGTTTCTTCTCCCTCATATTCCGTTTTACAGAACTGTATATTTTTCATTTCAATGTTTTCTCCGAAAAAAAAAACTCACGTTCCGAGAGTCGTGAGTGCCGTTGCGCTAGGACCGTTAAAAGGTCTACGCGACGAGGAGATGGGGCAAAACTGCGATGACGCGTTTCGCAATTTTATTGCGTCGTACATATTGCATCTTCTTCCGGGGTGGCGGCAGGCGAGGTGGGGGAGGGGGGGGGGCATTGGTTTCCCGCCGGAAAGAATGAACGCGCCAGCGTCTCTTTATTGCGCGGATGGCACATTTTTTCGAGTGGTGATTTCGTCTAAAAGCTCCCTACGTATACGGCCACGCTTACATACATCAACGGTCGTTTCGTTGCAAAGCACCCTGCGCGAAACGTTTGCGGGCGTTCTCCTTGTCCGCGGTCTCTCTTGCACCATCTCCTCCTCCACCCGTCGTGGTCTCACTCAATATCACAAGGACCATTGCCATGTTGACTATATCGATTGCATTACCGAAATTCTCATTCTTTTCGAATATCAAGCTCCTTGGCAATCCTGTTTGGCCGGCACTATGACCGATTCTGACCATCTCTCGGGCTCTTGCGTTCTACCGGGTAGTCCGGTAACTGTTACCACCACTGTCTTCGAATCCATGACTACCGGGGAAGAAAAATGAATCTGGGGAGTTTTCTTTAGGTGGATTTGCAAAGACACCAAGGTCACCTTTGTTTATCTCAAATGGAACGCTTTGTCATTGTGCCCACCATCTGATAGCGGCTGCTGAGACGAATACCACGGCCTATCAGACAAGGTCATTCAAGGTCATCCGAGTCACATGATGAAAAGCGCTCGAAGTGACAAGACGTGCGAATGAGTCGGCGATCGACTGCGGCCTTGATGCCGAGGGTCATCTCTTCGACCGAAATGAAAGGGACTCTGAAAACCTTCAATGACCTCGTGTCCTCATTGTATTCGTCTCAACAGCCGCTATCAGACGGTAGACACGAAAGCAACGCTTTTCATTTGACAAAAAGATGACCTTCGTATCTTGGAAGCAGCTCTATCTATGAAAACATCGTCATCATCTTCTGGATGAGCCCTTCAGTTTGGTAGGCTGGGGTCTATAGAAACACGCGTCAACTGAAACAAGTTGAATTACTCGAGGACGGTTAGTGACAGCACCGCCGGCCCGAGGGGGGAAAGGACTGCTTTGCGAATCGGAACCTGTCGCTCAATACCCCCCCCCCCCCCCCCCCCCCCCCCGAGTGCGTAGTACGTAAAAAGTAAATTTTGTAACTATTAGTATCTTGCGTATAGCTCCAAAACTATTGTTCCTTCTTCAGCGTTGTTTACAATCATCATTACTATGAATATCCTAGTTGAGTTTATTGTGACCAGTATCTACCTATAACATTAAGGTTTTTTGCTGTTTCATAAATTATTTGAAGCAAGGGTGTTGGGGGCAGTTGAACCAAACGGTTCGGGGTCAATTGAAACGTGTTTCTATTGACCCTGAACGAACATTTCATACGCAAGCAATTTTTCCAAATCTTGTTTTATTTTTTAGATGCCAAGAAATCGTCCGAAAAGTAAAATGATCTTAAAGAATATACCTTCAGTAATACTCAAACTGGAATGAAAATCAATAAAAATGATTATTTTGTTTAAAAGTATATTTTATTCACAACACACATACTTTATCACTTCATACGCATCATGAATAGTACCTGGATCGAGTAGGAACATTAGTTCAATCAGTTAAAAACACCTATTTCAACTAACCCCAGGCACTGTTTCGATTGACCCCGACACAGGGTCAAATGAAACGTTTTCCGAGGGTTTCCAAATAGCTTCGACCCAAGTTAAGAGCAATATAAGAAGCAAAATCAATAATGCTATCATGTAGATAGATAATCTAGCGCAGTGTTTTTCAACGGGTGGGTCGCGACCCCCAGGGGGTCGCAAAGTCTGGCTCGGGGGGTAGCGGTCGCAAGCCAGGTAAAAAGCAAGGGTTGTAGGTCTTACACTACAATAAAAATAGAACAATTTCAGTGAGAAAGCTCTGTTTATTTTTTAATAAGTTGTCGAGTCGTGGTTCTATTTTTGAGACGCGAATAACCAAATCATTTTCTAGTTGGAGCCTATTTCTCTTCTTAGTTTTTATATTCACCATTGAAGAGAACGTTAAAGTTTAGTAAAAGAGACGAAAGCCCAGCACTTTTAGCGCAGAATTAGAATTTTGGACTGAAGCTAGATGGTTGCATACTGAAAGTAACCCCAATGAAATGTTGCCCCTCAACTCGCCCCAACGCCACTAGGGGTTGAAAACTTAAAAATCGCCGTATCTCGATAATCAATAGCCCGATCAAAAAATGTTTCAAACGAAAGTTGTTTGGAATAATAAAGTACATATAAAGTGATCTGACGTCCAATCCCCTATTTTTGAAAATAGCAGCACAAAAATGTCTACTCCGCTCGCACACTCATCAACCCCGAATTTTCTAATCGTTTTTGTGCCGCTATTTCCAAAGATAGGGGGTTGGGCGTCAGACAACTTTATACGTATTTTATTATTCCAAACAACTTTTGTTCGAAACATTTTTTGATCGGGCTATTAATTATCGAGATTCGGCACTTTTAAATTTTCAACCCCTATTCCTTAGGGTTCGGGCGACTTGAGGGGCAGCATTTAATTGGGGTTACTTTCAGTATGCAACCATCTACCTTCAGTCGAAAATTCTAATTCTACGCTAAAAGTGCTGGGTTTTCGTCTCTTTTACTGGAATATTAGTTCACATATGTAGGGGGTGGCGAATGGCACCAATAGTTTCAAAGCTTTCCTTGCCAGTTCTGGGGGACGGGGAGATCGCCAGATTTTTTTTACTTGTGAAGAGGTTGCGTAATCAAGAAGGATGAAAAACACTGATCTGATATAATCAAAGCGCATCACCGAACAGATAGAGTATGAAATTGAGTCATACTAATGTACATGAAGTTTGCATCGTTGCTATCCAACGGTTTCATTTTTTTTTTCGATTTTGTTTGGTTGGTCCCGGTGGCCGTAAATATTTTTTATTCATTTTACCATATTTTTTTAGCAACTAGAGCCGAACTGACCAAGAAAAAATAGGAAATTACAAAATCGAAAAAAAAAAAATGAAACCGTTGGATAGCAACGATGCAAACTTCATGTACATGTCATACTAACCGATTTTCTCAAAAACGATCCCATTAACCCAGCCTGCCCTACAATGCAACTTCCGTTGGAGTGTTTTTTTTTCTCACACTCATAGTTTCGAAGATATCAAAGGTAGCAATAGTGACTCGAACACCCGGTATGTCAGATTTTCAAATCGCTGCTGTACGACGGGACTTCGTCTGGACCAGATAGCTGTAGGGCATCCATGAAATATCGCATCTGCTTGAGAGCTAAGCCATTCTCTCGTAAATATACAGATATATATATATATATGTGTGTGTATACATACATACATACATACATACATACATACATACATACATACATATATATATATATATGTTGCCGCGCATAATCTCCTATACCTACCGACAAAAGTTAAGCACCGTGGAGCCGTTTCACGAACACGATTTGGCTCTGTCACCACCAGCGGCGAACGATGAGCGGAGAATAACTTGCGGTCCTCGATATTCGTTCGCAAAACTCTTCGGCGCGCGCCCTCTCGAAACCGAATACAATTATATCGCCGGGATGCGCCACACGCGCATGTTGCTAAACGAATAAATGCACGCGGTTCCGTGATTGATGCAGTGATCGGTTTTTCACGGAGTATCGCCACAGGCCTCGTCATTAGTTCGCGATCGGATTTTGATTTTTTTTACGTTCAACGCTCTGCCGATGACGTTCGCACGGATGACATGACGGTAGTTTGAACTGGATCAAATTGGGACGCCACGATTTTCGACACGCACGGATTGTTGATGCTCGAGCGGAAGAAAAAAGTACGACACATGGATCGTAAAATAAAAAAGAATTTATTTTTTACGATTTACGCACGTCTGAATATCCGGAAATTATATTTCCATTTTTTGTACTCTCTCCCCTCCTCCTCTTTCGGTTGATCCCTAGTTTTCGGTCTCACGCGCAAATGAAATTGCGTCCCTTGACAAGCGGGTGCAAGGAAGCTTGAAAATAAAAAAAATACGAAAGAAAACGATAATTTTATTTAATTGAAACGGCCATTCGTCGTTCACAAGTACGTGAACTCGTTTTGCGTGCCACTTCTTTACCCGCTGGCGCGCTGAGCACGAGACCCGTAAATGCCTCCGCGCTCTCGTCAAGCGTATTTTCCGTCCTGAGGAATGAAAGATCGTGGCTTTGGGTACTTTTCCTTTGCTTTTTGTCGTTTTTTTTTCAACCAAAGTGCGAAAGCCGTCCGTTGAAAAAGTGGTGAAATCGTCGTGCTGTTATAATATACGATTTTAAAACAAAGGGCTCGTCCATCAAAATATTTTGTTTCGACAAATGTTTACGCAAACGCACATTCATATATGTATGGTCCGTTGGTCAGCTCATAGAATGTGTGTTTTGCGAGCGAAACGCTTTTTTTTAAACGTCATGCGACAAAAATTGGCCGCGATATTCCCGTGCTGAGCCCGACGCTGAGTAAACAATGGCACGGTAGTTGCTCACGCGTGATTTTTTTCTTTCAGGATTAAATTATTTAAAACATTATTGAATGATGTTACCAACTTGCAATGCAAGTCTCCCTGTTTATTATTTTTAGGAAAAAAAATACAAATTTTACGAAAAAAATTACTTTTCTCAAGGACATTCTTTACTACTTGCACTTTGAATGCGAACATCTCGGCCAATTTTTATCGCGACACATATAAAAAAAAGCGTTTTGCTCTCTATGACATACCCTCTATACTCAAAAATGGAATCCTGATAGATGTGAATCACCGTGTATATGTATCTAGGTTGGCGTATGTAAATATTGAAAAAATGAAAGCGCAAAAAAATTATTGACTACTAAAAAAAATGTCTTCATTAAAGTTCTGAATCCATCGGGCTCAGAATATTTTCTAGATACGATATTGAAGCTCGCACTGTTGAGACAGAAAAAAAAATCGAATTGCCAAAATATGTTTTTGGCGATATTGAGTTACGAAAATCGATCGAACTTTTTTCACCATCGTTATTAGAAATCTACAACATAAACCTGCAAGAAAATATTTTCGATGATAATGAAAATAAGAAAAGAAACGAATTTTCGTTGCGTTGCAAAGATGCAAACTTCAACAGCATTTTAGATACCTCGCTGATTGATTCGTTGTTGGTCTGTACATGCAAAGAGCTTATGGCTCTCTATCTCTCTTTCACACACACGCGCGCGCGCGCGCACACGCACACACACACACACACACACACACACACACACACACACACACACACACACACACACATCCTTGCGCTTGCAACGCAGGAAAAAGACCTTTTCCATTTTATATCGTCGAGATGAAAGACGCTCCCGAGTTCTCCTTTGTCCTGTGGGACTATTCATCAAACGAGCAGCGCAGCACCGCAGTAGTAGCTTCTCGCACGTCAACACCGCGGTCACCAAACCCGGAGAGATGAAAAATTCGTCTAACGTATATTTTTATTTTATTTTCGCAGACGGAGAGAAAAACAAAAATCTAGAAAAAACGAAGAAGAGAAATGCACATCGTTGCACTATGATGGAAAGTCATTCGTTTCGATCATGATGCTTGACGAGAAATAATTTTTCTTTATTTCTTTTTCTCGTTCTCGATGATTTTTCCATCTTTGTCTAATTTTTCACGTACTATATTTATTGAGACCAACATTTTTTTTACTAACTGCATTTTTATGGTTCTTTTATATTTATAGTTTTTTAATTTAATGAATAAGTTTCATTAATAGTAGTTGATACTTTTTTTATATATTGCAGGTTCACGATTAATTTTCATGTCGAGAACCATTACGATCAAATCAAAACAAACGCGATATTTGGCATGGCGTTTTTCTTGGTATTTGTTTATTGGATTTTCACTATTCATTTCTTTTTTAACAAACTGCATTTCTACGATTAATTGCTTTTGGAGACCTATCACGATCGCCCTCAAACAAACCCAAACAATCGCGATATTCGTCATAGTGTTTGTTCTTTGGGATTTCAATATTTATCGGAATTTTCTTATTAATAATATTTTTTTATTGATTACATTCTCATGATTAATTCCATTTTGACAACCATCACGATCGAACCCAATGAAACGCGATATTCGTCATGGCGTTTTTTTTTTGTATTTTTTAATGGGATTCTTATTATTGATAATATTTTTGCACAGCTTGCATTTTCGTGATAAATTTCACTTTAAGAACCATCACGATCGAACCCGAACAAACCTAAACAATCACGATATACGTCATGGCGTTTTTTTATTTTTGGTGTTTCAATGTTGATTAGGTTTTTATTGATACTATTTTTCTTTTCAGTTGTATTTTCATAATTTATTTATTATTTTTCATAATTATATTTATTATTTGGAGAACCATTACGATAATTAAGGAACCGAAGTAATCGATATTCTCCGGATGCAAATTAATTCAGGCTTTTTATCGCAGCTCCGAAATAACAATGGCTGGTAATTTCTCGGTTTGTTGCAGATCGGTACGGTCTGAGAAAATGTTCCTTAAATACTCGCCGAGTATTGAATATTCATGAAAATCCTTAAATTTCTACCGGCCCTGGGCAGGTCCTTCGAACAGAAATCGAATTTCCGAGCGAATCTGACGGAGGGGGCTCTTGCTCTCGCGTGTGTGCCTTCCTTCCGAAATCTCCCGTGCATATTCACTCCGCCTTAATTCGCGTAATCCGAGTTTCATTAAAGCGGATGATGCTCGGAGACAAAGACGTAAAGCTGCGGGGAGAGAAAGAGAAGAAGAGAGGATATACGGAGGAAGAGTACAAGATCGCAGTGGTAAAAGTGTGTATAAGAGAACACAAGGGACTTCCATGTTATACAGCAGTGCAGATCTACTTGTCTGACTATAATCCTGTGGTACTACTGCCAGATGTCTTCCGCTTGGTGACGAGCACAACTGCTACAGAAATGCGGAGCGTTTCGAAAAATCGTAGAATTCGAAAATGACGTCATAAAATGATAGATTTGTATTATATATATATATATATATATATATATATATATATATATATATATATATATATATATATATATATATATATATATATTAGAGTGGCAGAAATTTGAGCTCAGTTTTTTCCGTTTTTCTCACCATCCAATTATCTTCTTTAAAAAAGAAAAAAAATTGTCGTGAACTCTGCGAGCGGTCAACAAATATTTAGAGGTCGCTCAAGCCTCCCAAAAATTCAAATTTTCATTATAAAATCGTTTTTTTTTCGTTCACTTCTCACCCACGAGTTTTACGCTTTATCATTTTTAAACAACATCGCGAAAGCTCGAGCCGATCAATGAATATTTAGTGGTCGCTCAAGAGCTTCAAAATTTCCAATTTTCGCCAATTTTTTTTACTCAAATTTTACAATGCACATAAATTTGACGCTTTGTAAAGTTTTCAAACCAATTAATCATTTTTCATTAGAAACAAATTTTTCAAATTTGCCTCACACCCAAGAATTATAATCTTTGTTCTCATAAAATAATTCTTTAAAGCACTTGTCCGTAAACAAAATGACAGGTCCCCCGTTTTGTCGGGTTAGGAGTGTGAGGTAAATAAAAAAAAACCGTTTCTAAAGAAAAAAAAGATTAATTGTTTTGAAAATTGTACAAAGTGTTAAATTTATGAGTGAGAAGAGAAAAAAAATCGCGACAATCCGAAATTTCGAAGCTCTGGAGCGACCACCAAATATCCATTGACCGGCTAGAGCTTTCACGAGCTTAATTTAAAAATTATAAAGCGTAAAATTCATGGGTGAGAAGTGAACGAAAAAAATCGATTTCTTAATGAAAACGTGAACTTTTGGGAGGCCACCACTAAATATTTAGGAGGCTCGCAGCTTTCGCGACAATTTTTTTTCTTCTTTAAAGTAGATAATTGGATGGTGAGAAAACGGAAAAGAATAGAGCTCAAATTTTTGCCACCCTAATTTATATATATATATATATATATGTGTGCGTGCGTGCGTGCGTCCGTGCGTGTGTGTGTGTGTGATGTGATTTTTAATGATTTCCTTTATATTTACTTAAATCAGATTTCAAACTAATTGTTTTTATTTTTTCGTTTTCTTTTTAGATTTTTTTTCTGATTATTTTGTAATTCTAATTCTAATTTAGTTATTTCTAATGATTTTCTCATATAATGATCGATTTGTATGAATGCGTACAAACTGGGTGTCACATGTTAACAATACCCCTGATTTATCTCGAAAACTACTACTCCGCTCAAGTATTGAGTGTAGCGAAATTTCAAGGTTCAAAGGGGGGACATTCAGAGAAACTTTTTTTTTCTTCCAAAATTCAAAATAGCAACGTTAAGATGGCCGACAGATTTTTTTCAAATGAAAACATGATTTGTTTCACAAAAAAATTTCAGGCCAAAACTAACAACTGTTATAGGATTTTTTTTTAGATAAACTCCATAATTTTTAGGTTAGAACCCGATGTTTTTTTTTACTATTTTAGCGCTATCCAGGATGTACCACGAGAAGGTAAAGTCTTTACCATCCCTAGTGTAAGTGTGCGTATTGGTAGTGATTCGAAATATTTAGATTTGTACTACCAAATCACTACAAGCCACTACCAAATATTTGGTAGTGATCCGCGATATTTAGATTTGTATAATCGACACTGACCTTGAATGACCTTGAACGACTTTGACCCCTAATGTTTTTTATGCGGCTTGAAGTGCTCCACAAGATGGTTGAAAAAAATGTAGCATTCCATTTCAAAAAGTGGAGGTGACATTTTTTTGCGAGGTTGATAATTACCGAGTTATTTCGGGTGGCAGAGACAAGAGGGACACCCTGTATATATTTTCCATTTAACAATGAGCAACGAATTTCACACGATCGTCCAACTCACCGATCGGCGACGGCTGTCGCGACTCGAAAATTCCCGATTCGTGCAATTTTCCGTATCCCGTCATTTTCCGAGGCTCACACGCGTGGCAAAAGCTTTCTAAGCTTTAGCCGCATATTAAACTCGCGCGTCGGCCTGCTGTATTCAATTTGGCTTCTTGATGAGACGAGGCGCCATGGCGCACAAGGCACGATCGTAACGCGCGGGATATATACGAGCTCCTCTCATCGCCACACACATATATTCAGTCTGGAAATAATTGTACCCTGAATTTCGTAGGAAATCTTGATACGCCATAATTTGTAGCAAGTTTATTATTGTAAGGATCCATTGTGGGTCTTGGCACGCGTGTTCGTTGAGGTCGGGTTGAAAGAATTGTTCGCGGGTATATTTTAAGGCGATGGGAACATATGGGAATGTCGTGTAGGACAACGCCTATCACTTATATTGAAAAAAAAAGAGTTATTGATATCGACTTTTATCCTTTTTTTTTATCAACTAATCTATTAATTTGATTTTAAATTAAACAAAATATTTGTTTTTACCAAAATTGACTTGAACATTAGTTCATCTCAACTAAATTTCATTATGTCTTTATTAAATTTAATGAATTCATTAACTTAATTTTTTATTAAAAAAAATTATTTGAAATCAATATCTGAAATAGTGGAACCAAATTTTCAAAACAATATTGATTTACAAAAATTCTAGCTAACTCTAATTATTTTGTCAATTGAAATTTAATACATTTTACCGAATTTATATGAACTAAAATTTATTTAATTTTAATCAACTAAATTATATGAATCTACTGAATTGTTTGTAAAATCGAAGTTAAAAAAAATAGATTTCACAATTCCAGATATTTATTTAAAATACATTTATTTATTTAAATGAAGATCTATTAAACGTTGTTGAGTAATAATAATTTTGATATTTTTGTATAATTGACTAGGACTAAACAGGTCGATGTAGATTTTTTATTTGAATTAACTAGCATATGCATAGACGCATTAGTACGGTCTGTGGCCGGAGTGTGGCGCAGGGCTCGAGGCTTCACCCGCAAGTCATTTGTACTCCGAGAAAGCATATGACCCAGCTCGCGAAACGCATCGACGTATCACGAAGTTTGCGTATTTTCGCCTGCGCATTGTCGGCCAAGTGTATTCTGAAAGACGGGGGAATTATACATCTCGTGATCTCACACAACAGGAATATCCTCTCGTATACCGAAATGCTCTCGTCATAAAAATCATTTTTAATACTAATTTTTATATCATTTTTCATCATCGAAGATTGTTAACAACACGTATATATATATATATATATATATATATATATATATATATATATGTGTGTGTGTGTGTGTGTATTGTATATGAAAAATCTGGTAAATTTGCTCGTTTCAAATCAAAACACTTTTGATTCGAATACAATTTTAATTCGTTCGGAATAACAATATTCAGGGTGTCTCAAAACGACCTGACATTTAAATTTATTTAAAAAACGTGTTATTTATTTGGAAAGTACGAATGTTTTTATTTTAATATAAGGTACCAACATGGAGGTTATGCCTGGAACACATAAAAATATTCGTACTATTCAAATAAATAATGCGTTTTATTAATAAATAAAAATATGAGGTCATTTTGAGACACCCTTTATTTGAATTTAAGACTCACTCATTGTGTGCAGATAAATATATATTTTACTAAAATATATATAACCTCTTAAACGTTGAGATCTTAAAGAGATGCTTTGACAAAATAAAAAATATATTTGACTCAAATAGTTCCTAGGTAAATCAAATAGTCTTTTTCAACCCTTCCTTGCCACACTGGGGCGAATTTGAAATAAAATGCTGACTTGCCTAAAACTGAAAGTTTTCGACAATTTTTTACAATTTAATTTTATTCTTGCCAAATTTGAATTATGCAGACATATTAAGAAATGTTTACAGTGGATCCTGAATTTTTTCAATAAAAATCGACCGAAGGGTTGTTAGGGGCAGGTGGATCAAAGCCGTGGTCAAATATATGTGTGTCAAGGATGGCTAAACAGTGTACAAAGCTCGTGCGCTAATTGACATTGTTTTTGGCAATTAATAGCGACGGGAGCAATTATTGCAGCCTGTATTGTACTGTGACAGGGCCCGCGTTTCACACCGGATTTCCGGAATTTACGATTATACGGGGATCGTGACCTCGACTATGCACGGTGTGACATTGAAATCAACCCACGTGAACGTCATTGTAACTGTTGACGATACTAAAATACATTCTTGCGAAAAATTAAGGGCTTCCACAAGGCACGCTCGAGCATGTCTTTTTTCCGTATCGACGTTTAGATGACACACCAATCAACTTATATTTTTACATGCAATCATGCACTTTTCAACGCACCAATCGCAATCGTTCGTTATTCCCTGTGCAAAAGTACTGCATCGGTTGGAGCAATACAAAATATATGATACACCGGAAAAAATAACACGCGGTTAACCACCTTCCGTCTTCTACGCGTCCACATCGAAAAATCACGAAGACCAAACAACGCACCACCTGAAACCGTAAAACTTTCCCCCGAAACATATCGCCCTACCTCGAACGGTTCCGAAGATATTCCAGTGGATCAACTCTCACGGGACACCCGGTATATAGACTCAAAGTGTAACGAGCAGCTAGCTCCGAAAGTACGCATCGTATCGAAAAAAATTTGGAACAAAAAGTGTTCAGTTTCTTGCGCGCGATAAGATAGCGTCCTTAGTTTGACCTTGACTGCGACTACCAAGGTTATATGAAGGTCAACTTCAATTTTTGCATCGACAACGCCAATTTTTTATTGTCAATTCTTACAGCTCGTCACGAGAGCTTTTCGTAACCCTCCGAACAAGTTGTTTGTTTCAATCGAGAAATTGTTGCGCGACTGGGACACCCGGTATACACGTGACGGTTAATTTCCCTGCAAAGGGGAGTGCGCCCCGTTTGAGCGGGCGAACTCGGCGTACGGAGGCAACGCGGACGGGCTAATCACCCTTTGGCTTCGTGAAAAACGAACGTACGAACGAATGAACGCACAGAGGCCGAATAATTGCACGCGTGCATCTGCAACTGCATACTCCAAGTTCGTCCATCGGACGATCCGCGTTCCGATTAAACTCCGCATAAAAGCCAGTCTCCCACTTCCCCGTCCCCCTGCGATCGACGTGATACAGTGATCTTGCTGCTGTACTCTCTATACGAATCGTTCAAAGCGACTTGCGCGCCATAGTTCGCGATCATACAGTCGCATCGTTTAACCAAACGCGACCGCACTCCCGAAGCCACGAGCCAACCGGTCGACGAAACAACAACGCGCGTGCAGGATTTATCTAACGGTGAAGGGGTCTTCTCACTTCAGACGCTAAAAAAAGGCAGTTTTCATGAATTTTGTTCGATATGTTTATATTATAGATATTCATATAAAAGTTGTTACACTTAATAAATACACTTTCGAAATACATTTAAAAAATGTTTTTTATTTATTTTTGTCACCCAAACAAACTATAAACGTGTTTTTCTCGAAACGTTTTTCGACGGCTTGATGATAAAATCTTCGAAACTACTGAACCGATACTTGTGAAATTTTAACCACATATTCTTCACAACTATAGCTATGTCGCATATCAAAGATTTTTTTAAATGTTTATATTTACTTTTAAAAAAACGGTGAAAAAAGCACGTTCTTTTGTTGTTTTTTTTTTCGAAAAATGTCCGCCATTTTATTTTTGCACATATTAAAAATCGTATGATATGCGCTATAGCCGTTTTCATACTGAATCCAAAACCGTTTGATTTTTTTGTTTCGGATGATCTATCTCCGAGGTTTCATCAACAGCGCAGACCTACACTTTTTTAGGACATTTTTTTACTTACCACTTTCATCTATAAATGGTGACTTAAATAAATAAAATAATTTTTGAAAATGTATTGCGAAAGTGTATTTATTACGTGTAACAACTTTTATATCAATATCTATAATATAAACGTACGAAAAGAATTGATGAAAATAGCTTTGTTTTTAGCGTCTAAAGTGAGAACACCAACGGAAAAAAAATCCTGTACATTTTTATGGAAATCCCATCAAAATATACTGTGTCTCACATCAATAGCGCCTCTCGGTGCAAAATTTTCGATATTTGCTACGTAAAACTCTAAAAAGTGCACGCCACGTTTCACACAAAGAACTGTAGGACTATTGAGTTTATGCTAAGCGATCGATAAATTTTCGCAGTGTGAAACTGTGAACAGTAGATGAACCGCCTCACGAATTTTTACAATGTGAAACTGTAAATAGTAGATGGACCGACTCACTTATTTTTACTACGTGAAACTGTTACAGGGTGTCTACCGACCTGAAAAGTCATGAAAAATCTTAAATGTCATGAAATTACACTCGACCCTGAAAAAGTCATGAAATGTCATGAAAAATTACCAGTCTACCTGAATTATTATACCCTACTAAATTATCGTTGAGTCTATATTCAATATGAACTAACTTTGTGGTACTTGTCGATAGAGAAACGAATATCCAATCGATAGAAAATAAAATAGAAGTAAGTGAAAGAAAATGATGCGTTATCTCAACATATATTAGTTTTTCTTTGTTATTCGTGTAAAGCGACTAGATGATATTACTCAAAGTTCCTAAATGTATGTAATATTTTTCTGCATGTTCCCAAAATATATTTCTTTACAGCAATCTTGAAATTATGTTTGTCTCACATTTTTTACTACATATGGAATTGTACAGTTTGGTGACTTTTCGTTTATTCCGTATACTTTTTATTGGCATACAACACACATCTGTTTGGAAGAGCAAAATAAAAATATAAAAATTTAGAAAATCGGTTAACCCCCGAGTTGACGCGATCACGCGTTTACAGTGCACATTGTAAAAATTGTACCGCGCTATGTCGGCTGTAACTTCTACTGAGCGCTTTGAAATTTTTTTCATGTATCACACTAATAAATTTAAATATCCGTATTAGTATTCAACAACCCGTTATCAAAATATGCTTTGCCCGATTTGTTAAAAAATGACAATTGACTCTGTAAAAATTAAATCTGTACGTATTGAATAATACCCAGCTATGATACAATTTGCAAGGTGTACACTGCAGTTTTTAATTTAAACCCACACGACATTTTTCAGAAGACAATACCAAGTTTCAATAGAATTTAATCTCGTTTTTAACATTTGCTTGTTGAACTATTTTATGGTTCAAATCAGTGATTACCAGTCTAATCTCACTTTTTTTTTGAAGGTACTCCGTATATTTTGCGCATTGAGTACCGCGATATCTTATATTTAATTTGTCAATTCGACAGTTTACTTTATCGCGGTGATCATTATGATTTTTTTACAGTTTAAATCTGCACTTCCATCGGTTCGAATAGTAAAAAAGCACGTCTGATCCATTATTTTTTCCTAAAAGTACTGTTACATGATTGGTTTACAGTGTGAAACTGCATTATGTTCATCTTTCCTCAGTAATTTATAAACACCAACTATTTATTTATAAACACCATTTATAAACACCAACTATTTATTTATAAACACCAACTAACATCGTTTTGAAAAATAAAAAAAAAATAAGACAAAAAATGAGCTTCGCATTTTGGGAATCTGCTTCAGTAATCATTTTCTTTTATTTGTCATTTATTACTGAAAATCTTTTTTTCTCTTTTATTCTCTCTCCCATTCTCTGTGTCTAGAGAAAAAGAATTGTTTCTATAGAAAAACTCTCTAAATAAGAAAAAGATTTTCAGTAATATTAATTATGAATTGAATTTGTTTGACTGAAACAGGTAACCAATTTTAAAAAATCGATATTAGCCCGTTTGTTATGTTGTTATTTTTTTTGCGATGTTAGTACAGTATAGGTAAACTTGCATGTTCACGAGCGTACGTATGTAGAAAGAAAAAATGGAATATTATACAAAACTCTAAGCACAACAATGGATGATTACTCTATTTCGCCAAAATTTCGACCGTTTTGTCAAAGCGGCGCACACAGATGCACGCACGCATACACATATATATATAACGGTATAATAATAATTAATCGACGTTTCTGTTAAAACCAGATCCAAACTTTGGCGAAAAACAAGTAATCCCCTAATTATTCATCGACCTCTATGGAAATAATTCAGTCACATAAAAAAAAAACGATAACACATAAATATTCTATAAAACAATAAGTTTAAGATAACAATAGTATAAAAATTCATTTACGACCATAGAAAGAGAAATCTTTTAGTTATATTACAACTCTTTTTCAAACGCAATTTTGAAGACAAAGATTCAGGCTTCAAAATGCTCTTAAAATTGTTTTCTTTGTTATCATTTTCCACGGACATATAGATGGAAAAAATAGTTATTTCAATATTTATTTTGAAGCAATACGTCAAACGCATTAGTCATACGTATAAACCCGCAAAGTTGTACGTTGGAACTCAGGAAACATATTATTTATACGTACAGATACACACATATAATCCAAACAAACAAATGTATATTTACCTATATATACTACATATGTGTAAATATCTCATAAAGTTTTGGTGCCGTTTTCACCTGCGTGTGAAGACTCATTTGGGAAAAGCCTTGGGCTCTGCATTAGGTATCATATTTAAATGAAATTGATAGCAACTTTGAAACTTTGACGTTCCAGTAGTGCGTTCTCGCTCGCTCGATTTTGAATAGGGAGGAACATTGGAAGGTATTTTGAGTTTTCGAAAATTGTATTTTAAATTCGCAACATTCAAACGCATTTTATTCTACTCTTGCATCAGTTGAGTGCGATCCTTACGAAAGTGACACGGGTACTGTAGCTACTGTATATAAATTTATACATATTTATTCATTTGCTTATTTCCGTACTCATTGATGTGTTTATGTATTTGTTTACTTATTCATTTATTCATTGCTATATGTATTTGTTTATTTATTTATTTATCAACGACTATAGAGATTTCCCAGTTTCATTAAATACGATTTCCGTAAGTTTATGCATATGGATGTGTATAGCTTGGAGCAAATTCATCCGTGATCCCCCTATCGAAAGCAAACTCGAAATGAAAGTGGAGGCTAGAATTCTGCATGACAGCTTGCGCTATACATCTATACAAGCATCGGAAGTATTGCGTCAAGCATAAACTAATTAAAGTTTAACCCATGTCTATCCCTTTTCCACCACCCCCCGCCCCGCCGTCTCTCTCTCACTCTACGTCCCTGTCTCTCTTTTTCTCGAACTCTCGTTGCTCTCAATTAAACTTTCCCGAGTAGCTAATTATGACTCTCGCAAGAATAATCATTGTTCGACGACCCGTTATTTTTGAGCATTTTCCCATTTGACATTTATGACTGCTTGTGTACCCGCGTGTACTGCAAGCGTACATTCGACTTTTTATACTCCGATGTGGATCTCACGGACGATTCCGACTCAATATTATTACAGTGAAGAGGATGTCCGAGCGGGAGAACGCCTGCTCGAGAGTTCAAATTTTGTTTTTCGCGATGCGGATTTTATAGTGAGTGGGATCTAGTAACGTTATCGTTGATGTTACTGTAAGAAAATTTGGATGTCGTCAGTCGTCTATCATTCGCTTAATGTCTATCTATATATATTGTAATCCCCTGAAAAATCTCCAAGATAACTACCAGAGAAAACATGGGATTCGAACCCGGGACCTTTCGATTGCTGGTCAACTGGCCTGACCACTGAGCTACGCCAGCCGGCTTACCTTTCTCGGATAGTCTCGATATTCTTAAGGCGTTACCCCCACTTGTAGCGCAAAAAAAGGCCTTTTTCATGAATTTTTTTAAAGAAAACTACAAAACTTTTTTAATCGATCAATATACCATCTTAAAGAACACATCTTGAAGAACTTTCAGTAATTTTTTTATTGAAAAATATTACATTGTTTAGTGGCAAATGGCCGTCAATGAAATAATGTTTTTATATACACGGTTTGCGGTGACCAACATTGCGGCGAAGTGGATCATCTGAAAAAAAAAAATGCGGATGGATTTAGTCAAATATAAGTATAAACTAGTCTTTAATCGAAGGATTTTAAAAAATATTCATTTTTCACAAAATGGCGGACAGTCAAAGTTAATGGTTCGATTTTAACGGAAAAAATCGAACGATTAAGACTACATTTTCATGTATTAAATAAGCCTGCAAAATTTCATGAAGATCGGCTCATTAGTGTTCGAGTAATCTTGGTCACCGACTTCAGAAATGCCATTTTGAGAAAAACGCGTTTAAAGTTTCAATTTCAGTTTACACGAAGAAAATATTTTTTTTTGTAAACTTACATAGAGTCTTCTATTCCGGGCCCATACTTCCGTATGGGCCCGGATACTTATACTTCAAAAAAATGTAATAAAAAAAATCGATTTTTTCAAAATCGCAAGTGGGGGAACCCCTTAACGCAACGCTACAAAATATATCATATTTAAAACCCATTTTACGTTTAAATAGGTTTCTCTTAGTAGATACTAGTTCTTACAGAACGCTTCCGTTATAACCAGTTATTCCTAGTAAAAACTAGAATTTACTGAGAAATAAATTCGAATTTTCGTTAAAAATCGTCTTGAACCTCAAAAAACCTGAACCGTCCCAACAGATTCACTTTGTTAGAATTAGTTGTTTCTAGATACAACTAGTGTTTCCTAGGTACAACTAGTTTTTACTCGCTGCAACCAGTTTTTTCTAGTTACAACTAGTTTTGACTAACGTTCAGATTTATTTGTTTGAATTTGTGATGGTATTGTTATCGAATGTCAGTTTAAACTCGTATTAAGCCCAAACAAACCCAAACAGTTTTAACGGATTTATTTTGTTAGAACTAGTTTTTCTTACTTAGCTAAAATAAGTTTCAACTAACATTCAAATTCATTTGTTAGTTTAATTACCTGAGAACTAGTTTTTACTAGTTAAAACGCGTTTGAAACGAATACGGATTCGACATGTGTGTGTGTGTGTGTGTGTGTGTGTGTGTGTGTGTGTGTGTGTGTGTGTGCGTGTGCGTGTGCGTGTGCGTGTGCGTGTGCGTGTGCGTGTGCGTGTGCGTGTGCGTGTGCGTGTGCGTGTGCGTGTGTGTGTGTGTGTGTGTGTGTGTGTGTGTGTGTGTGTGTGTGTGTGTGTGTGTGTGTGTGTGTGTGTGTGTGTGTGTGTGTGTATATATATCCGAGAAATAATGCGGTGCACTTCTGGGCAAGGATTGGAACCCGGGATCTTTTGATTTCCGGTCGACTGCTCTGACCACTGAGCTTACGCCAGCCCGCTTACCTCACCTTTCTCGGATAGTCTCGATATTCGTAACGCAACGTTACAATACACAGAGTGTCCCATTTATCTTGGGCATCGAAATGACTCAGGCACAGCGAAGCATATCGAAAAAACCCGAGACACGTGTCGAGTAGATTCAAACGAGGAGTAAAGAGCAAGATATATTTTTTAATTGGCGGACGTTTTCAAGATGATTTCAAGATCATTGCAAGATCGGTTTTTTTTCTAATGGAAACCGCTGTTTTTTAAAGTGACATTTCATTTTACGTAAAAAAGAGGTTGCTTTTGTCCGGAAGCATTTTTTTTTATTTAGCCATTTTCGGAAATTTTTAGAAGTTTTTTTTTCGGTTTTAAACAAACACAATTCAATCTTGTACGTAACGATGCACGCTACTTTTGTCAACATTTGATGATGAACACGACCATAATTTCGAATGCCTTTTGTCATTGCTTAAAAACAATAATGGCTAAATGAAAAAAATTCGTAGAACAGTAACCTTTTTCTACGTAGAACAAGATCGTTACGGAGTTCACTGTTAAGCAGTAAATAAATGACGAACTTAATACTAACGTAAATGTCTTAGATCGTGCTTCAAAGTTAAAAAAAATACCTTTGAGATTATCAGTCACGCACGTTAAGGGGTGAGATGCAGTCAGAGGCGTGAAAAAACGAGCATTCTCAATCATTTTTTTTTATAGTAATTAAGTTTCTTTTACAAAAGTGGTTACACAGACTTTTTATGTTATATTTCAACTTGACTTGTACAAATTTTCAAAGAAAAATATTGATTATTTATAAAAATATCGCCATCTTTGTCGGACCCCCTTCGGCATGTAGTGCTTTGCGGTGACCAACATAAAATTTTACTGCATCATCTGAAATAAAAAAAAACCATTAAAAAATCATTAGTTTAATAATAAATCTAGACCTTAATCGAAGTTTTTTTTCAAAAATTACCAAAATGGCGGCTTCCGACAGATAACTTTCGATTTTCGACCAAAAAATCGCTCGTTTTTTGTTCTAAAAAATAGAAATTTTCAACAAAAATAAAAATCCTTCGATTAAGGGCTAGTTTTTAATGCTATTAATAAGCACACCAAATTTCATCAAACTCCATCGAGTGGTTTTTGAATTATAATGGTCACCGACTTGAAAACACACAGTTTCGAGAAAAACGCGTTGAAAGTTTTTCGATGTCGATACGGTATGTTCGTAAAATGTTGAGCTCGATGGATCAAGCTAAATTTTTTAAATGTATTTTGATCCGCTGAATCCGAATATCTCAATTTTTGGCTGAAAATCGAGCATTCAATTGTTTAAAGCCAATTGTTAAAACAATTTTTCAAAAAATTACAGTTTTTCGGGATAAATTATTTTTTTTTTCATTTTGGGAAATTTTAAAACGAATGTATTCTTTATAAAATTTTGCTAAAGTTCATAGTTTTTGAGTAATACATTTTTGAACATTTCTGAAAGAGTTTTCCAATTTTACACTTGACTTATGTATAGAAATACCAATTAAAAAATTACTTACTTCGAGTCATCAATTCCTGGCGCATACAATAGGGCTTCTGCCGATGTGGAAGCTTTCAAAATATCAATTTGTTGTTGTCTTCGAAGCATCTTGCCTCCCCGGGTATTATCGTTTGCGCGTTTCTCAGTCGCAACCTGCCATGGGGACCCGACGCCCCTTCACTAATTGTGGGATATCCCGGAAACTATTCATCGGATTGACTTGAAATTTTCAGGGAATATTTTCGAAACATCATACTTCAAGAAAATGTAAAAAAATCGATTTTTCGAAAATTCTGATTGCATCTCGCTCCTTAAAAACGAAATACTCATACTAGTCTAAATAAGTCCGCCTTTTTTTAAACTTCCACAAGAAAAGTACATACACAAAATTTGAGAATATAAATTTAAACCTATGGGACAGTCAAATTCGAAAAAAATGAATAATACTTTTTTTTTCTCACAAACTAAAAGATATGTAACATACCTTCCTTTCTCCGACTTACCAAATATTTTCCAGCTCTCGCAGAATTAATTGCCCTTTTTTTATTCACTAAACATCGTTAGCCACGACCTAGAGCCCTCAACATAGCTTCCCATACTTACTCCGGCAATTACAAGATCATTGCACGCAAAGGGGATATTTCGCGAAACGTGCTCTGCTCTTCTTCTACAGTGAGGTTAAATTCCTCGAGTATTTGGCAGGGCCTGGGCATCGGTGATGAGGGGTGGGGGTACGTAAGGTCCGGGGAAAAACTAAATGCCCGACGATGAATATGGCTGGTTCAAACGCCACGTTTAACGATGGTGTGTCGGTCGTGGGAGCTTGGAAAACTTGGTGAACTTTTCCTACGGGCATATAATGAGTATAAGCTTGCGAACGGGCGGGGTGCCGGCCCATATAGCTGGGCGTCTTTGTACAACTGCACGAGTTTATTTTCAAAGAATATATATATAGGGGAGACCGGGGCAAAATGGTATAGCGGGGCAAAACGGTACCGGGGCAAAACGGCACTGGGGCATAATGGGATCGGGGCATAATGGGATAGCAAAAAATGAAGTTTCTTGGTGCTTGATTTGGGGCAAAATGGGATAGGGGCAAAATGGGACAGAGATGAGTGGAATATCAAATTGGGGCAAAATGGAATCGGGGCAAAATGGGACACAAAAATGAAGTGTCGCAGCCCGCTGAATTTGGGGCAAAATGGGATGACAGGAAAATTCATGCTTCGGCTCTATGAAAGAGCTGTTGAAACATAATCTAATCTAAATGGTGCTTGTGGTTCGTTTCAGTCCACATATACGCAGATAATACGGACTGACCGATATATTTATCGACACATATCCGTCGATTTCATGGGGAGCGGCGGTCCTAGTTTCATAAAACAATTTACGTAAAAATTGACAAGAGTTAGATTTTCATCAATGGCTTGAAAATCAGTATCAGTAACTTGCAGTTGGCAGAAAATAAATTTAAAAAAAAAACAAAGAAAGATAAAAACAAAAAAAAACGATAAATTGCACGCGTCAGATTATAAAAATTACTTGAATATTTAAATAATTAATAACGACAAAGCAATAAAAATTAAACATTGCCACCGTTAAATTATAGTATCGTAAGTAGAGTGTGACCCAAATATCGTGTAACATTCAATAAAACCTGTTTTCACTCATTTATTACCCCTCGTTTTTTACCCCTGCATTTCTTTCGTTTCTGCATCGAATTATTCTACTGTCCCATTTTGCCCCGATCCCGTTTTGCCCCAACCGCCTCTTTCTGAGGAGCCTGATTTTCTCCGGCCCATTTTGCCCCAGTCCCGTTTTGCCCCAATGACGTATTTTCCAGCAGTGTTGATTTTCACTATTCCATTTTGCCCCAAACCCGTTTTGCCCCGGTCCCATTTTGCCCCGGTCCCATTATGCCCCGCTATACCATTTTGCCCCTGTCTCCCCTATATATATAGGGTGTCCTGTTATAAATGGATAATCCCGCAACTGTTGGTAGGTCGATCATGTCCTACTGTATGCTGGAATTTCAGTTTAGTAAAAGTCGCGCATTTTTTTTCGCATGCCACTTCTACAAAAGATAACTTTTTACTCGGTTTTATAAAAAATACTCTTGGTTTTTTGTTTTATCTAGAAAAGTCTTCTTTTCAACCTTAAATATTAAGGAAACTTTATGAATAAGGATCTTATGCAGAATCTTCATACAAACCAATTCGAACATCTGAGTTTGATAGCCTGCGATGTAAAACAAAAGTTGCTCAGTTATTATCGATTCATATAATTCGTAAAAATGGCATGTGAAAAACCGGAAGCAGATGATTTTTTCAAAAAGTAACATAACGCCCAAAATCTCTAAAACCGTGGGACTTTTACTACACTGAAATTCCAGCATATAGTAGGACATGATCTGACCTATAGACGGTTGCAGGATTATCCATTCATAACAGGACACCCTGTATATAGACATACTCCTCAGTTGTTATCAAAGTAATTCTGACGATTCCAAAGGTAAAGTCATGCGCCAATTACGCTCTTTAATTTACTACAAGTGCACACACACACACACATACACATATATATCGTCGTTCCTTGAGGAGGACGAAATTTTAACGATTTCGCTATGTGTAGCTTTTATATATGCGCGCGTTCGCGCGTGTATATGTACACACACACACACACACACACACACACACACACACACACACACACACACACACACACACACACACACACACACACACACACACACACACACACACGCACGCACGCACGCACGCACGCACACACACACCCACACACACACACACACACACACACACATATACATGTTTGTACTCCAAGAATATATATTTTATACTCTATGCAAGGGAAATAAGTGCGCGAGGTTCGTGGAGTTTCGAAAGTGCACAGCGCACTCTGATGATGCTATAATAACACAATAACTAGCCTTATTGCCTTTGGCGCTCTAATCGAATTGTATATCTATATATATCTGTATATATCTATATGTAGTGCGTGTATAGAGGAAAAAAGAGAGAGAAGAACGTTGAATGTGCATATCGGGCTGAACTAATTCACCTTAAGGGAGAGAGTTTTATTGATCAAGATTTTAATATATATACACATAAATATATATACACACACATATGTGCATATATATATATATATATATATATATATATATATATATATCTGTATGTTTGCGCTTTGGCTTCGATCGCGTTGCAATCCTGTCGACGCCAAATCTAGCCCATTAATTCCGTGTTTTTTTTTCGGCTAATTTGTGGAAAATCTTACATGAAATACTGTGAAGGGTCTGCACTGGGGTGGCATAATTCTGAGCTCTATTTTTTCCCTTTTTCACCATCTAATTATCTTCTTTAAAGAAAAAATAATTGACGCGAAGCTCCGAGCGTTCAACAAACATTTAGAGGTCGCTCAACCCTCCCAAAAATTCAAATATTCATTAAAAAATCGATTTTTTCTTCGTCCACTTCTCACCCATGAATTTTATGCTTTATAATTTTTTAAGAAAATTATAAATCATATAAAGCATAAATTTGTAAAATTTTCAAAACAATTATTCCTTTTTTATTTATGAACAGATTTTTCATATGTACCTCACACTTCTAACCCAAGAATTATAATCTTTGTTCTCATTAAATAATTCTTTACAGCTCTTGTCCGTAAACAAAATTATAGGTCGTTTTATTGGGTTAGAAGTGTGAGGTAAATTTGAAAAATCCGTTTCTAAAAACAAAAGGTGTACTTGTTTTGAACACTTTACAAAGCGTCTAATTTATGAATGAGAAGAGTAACAAAGAATTTGCGAAAATTGGAAATTTCAATGCTCTTGAGCGACCACTAAATATTCATTGGCCGGCTAGAGGTTTCGCGAAGTTATTTTCAAAATTGTAAAGCGTAAAATTCATGGGTGAGAAAAGGACGGGAAAAAAATCGTTTTCTAAATGAAAAATTGAATTCTTGGGAGACTTGAGCGACTTCTATTATTTTTTGACGGCTCGCAGCTTTCGCGACAATTTTTTTTTTGTTGAAGAAGATAATTGGATGGTAAGAATAAGAAAAAAGAAAATCAAGAGCTCAAAATTCGGGCACGGTAGTCTGCACTACTGCACCTCAAGGGATTCTTACGTATGAAAATATCTCTCTCTCTCTCTCTCTCTCTCTCTCTCTCTCTCTCTCCCTCTCTCTCTCTTTCTCTCCCATAAATGGTTTATTAGTACACTAGGTACAATTACACAATTATCAACAACAACAAAAATTGTCTTATTTTTGAGAATTTTTTTATCCTAGGGAACTAATAAACCGTCTATTTGTCTATTTACCTATCGCTCTCTTATTTCTTACTCCGTATTCTTGTATACATTTACTTGAAGCAACGGTTCCTTGGACACCGAAGTGGCTAAGGATTTTTCAATTCAGAATGAATTGGAAAGTCACTTTCGTCACTTTTCAATTCAGAATGAATTGAAAAGTCACACAGAGGAATATTAAAAAATAGTTTCTTATATATATTGCCAAAATTTGTAAAAAAATTAAAAATACGATCCTTATGACCTTAGCAATGTATGACCTGGCACTGAATTTTATGCAACCTTTATGCAGAAAGGTACAGCTAAGAAAAAAGAAAAAAGCATACAAATGAAATCAATGACAGTAATAAAGATAAAATTAAAATAAAATAGAAAATATAACAAACGTCTAGAAGTTATACAACCGAAAATCACAATTGTCATACCTGCACTGAGAAAACAGTTTGTTTATAGTAAAGAAATACATTTAGTTGGCCCTTTTATTCAAATACTCATTAACTGTTACAGCATTTTTAAGTCGTTAAGAAATATTCGTGTTCTCGTGACAAAATATTACAGCCATAGTATTTCTTTGAAAAGAGTGATTTATTCGATCACTTTAATTTCTTTTAACTCAGTAGATGTTCATAGTCATCGAATAACGAGTTGAAATTGTGATATGATAATACAGTTCAAAGGAGTAGAGATTTGTTCACAATTAAGGGGCCAGTCCACTTTGGAGCCACGAAAAAAGGCTATTTTCGCGATTTTTTTTGAGGATTTTATAAAAGATATGAACATAAAAGTTGTTGGGCTTGATAAATGAAGTCTCGAAATACATTGAAAAAAATGTTTAATTCATTTTTATTTATGTTTAAGTACAAAAACTATAGTTTAACGTAACGCCTAAAAAATAGGTGGGCTAGGTAGCTCCATCACAACTCAGCGACGGCTTGTTTGAAACAAAAAAATCAAAGTCCATTAGATTCAGTATAACACCAGCTACAAAATGACCCTCGGATATAAAGTTTTATCAAAAAGTGAAAAAATGGCAGATAAAAATGAAAAAAATAAAAAAACGCGCTTTTTTCGCAGTTTTTCGCAAAAAAGAGCAAAAATCAAAATTTTTAAACCATCGGAGGCCATCTTGTTGCGAATCATGTTTACAATATGTGGTTCAAATTTCAAGAGAATCGGTTTGTTAGTTTTAGAGATACGATGGAGCTATATTTTGAAAACGTGGTTTCGAGAAAAACGCGTTTGAAGTTTATACTGTGAAAAACTCTTACCTGAACTCAATCGGCAATTCCTGCACCTACTTTGACACAATATTTCTGAATGTATGTTCTTTCGAAAACAGTAAAAAAAAATCGATTTTTTGAAATTTTCAAAGTGGACTGGCCCCTTAATATATTTAGATTAAGGACCATTTCGGCTGCATTTAAGCCATGAGTCACACGATTGACGCAACGACTACTCTATTTAACGCAAATGAGGATTTATTATCTATTAATTAATCTGTATTTGAGATGTTGGCCCAGGAGATCTTTGAGATAAAAGTCATGTACATGAAGTTTGCATCGTTGCTATCCAACGGTTTGATTTTTTTTTTAGATTTTGTTTGGTTGGTCCCGGTGGCCGTAAATATTTTTTATTCATTTTACCATATTTTTTTTAGCAACTAGAGCAGAACTGACCAAGAAAAAATAGGAAATTACAAAATCGAAAAAAAAAATGAAACCGTTGGATAGCAACGATGCAAACTTCATGTACATATAAAAGTCGTACACTTATTACAAAATGAATATCTGGTAATAATTAAACAATCTTCAGTTGAATCAAACATAGCCTCGTTAATAGTTAGCAAATAACTGTTAAAAAATCGACGACTCGTCTCAAATAATGATTTGTTAAGTCGTTACCCCCACTTGTAGCGCAAAAAAGGCCTTTTTCATGAATTTTTTAAAAGAAAACTACAAAACTTTTTTAATCGATCAATATACCATCTTAAAAAACTCATCTTGAAGAACTTTCAGTAATTTTTTTATTGAAAAATATTACATTGTTTAGTGGCAAATGGCCGTCAATGAAATAATGTTTTTATATACACGGTTTGCGGTGACCAACATTGCGGCGAAGTGAATCATCTGAAAAAAAAAAAATGCGGATGGATTTAGTCAAATATAAGTATAAACTAGTCTTTAATCGAAGGATTTTAAAAAATATTCATTTTTCACAAAATGGCGGACAGTCAAAGTTAATGGTTCGATTTTAACGAAAAAAACGGCCGTTTTTGGCTATAAAACGGCCATTTTTGTCGAAAAAAAATCGAACGATTAAAGACTACATTTTTATGTATTAAATAAGCCTGCAAAATTTCAAAAAGATCGGTTCATTAGTGTTCGAGTAATCTTGGTCACCGACTTCAGAAATGCCATTTTGAGAAAAACGCGTTTAAAGTTTCAATTTCAGTTTACACGAAGAAATTTTTTTTTTGTAAACTTACATAGTCATCTATTCCGGGCCCATACAGAAGTATGGGCCCGGATACTTATACTTCAAAAAAATGCAATAAAAAAATCGATTTTTTCAAAATCGGAAGTGGGGGTAACCCCTTAATAGTTAACAAATCTGTACTTGAGATAAGTATCGTACATTTGGCAAGACCGTTTACTTTGTGCGCTACCATGGCCCTTTGTCGTACAAGCTCGTTCGTGCGCAGACGCGACGTAGATACGATCGAGGTACACTGGAGACTGTGCGTGACCGCATGTCCACTTACCTAGAGGATATCAGCTTGTGACCGTGAAAACGTGTATTTATTCTCTGCGCCGATGGTGTCAATTGACGATTTGCTTGTTTTGTGGGGCCTGCCAAATCTTTGGGAAACTTTCGAAAGTATATATAGAGAATAATAAATTTTGCCTTAGAGCAGGGGTGGCTAAGACGTCGACGAAGAGACCGGTCGACCACCTATTTTCTATGAGAGCTGTTCCTTGCTCTACGACGTATCGGTGCTACCATTTTTGTTGTCCTCCGATTAACGGACTTGCTACTTCCCATATAGGGTCGCCTGTCGTAACAAAAATGCCAGCATTCAGCCATTAAACGGTTTGCTGATAATCGGCCAATAATTCGTCGACCAGCATTGGGGTACTGTAGGCGGATGAACGGCTTGCCAGATCTATGCCAGCCATTCGTGGGCCAATACTATCGCACCGATAATATGGCGATCAACATTGGGGTATCGTAGGCGGATGAACGGCTTGCCAGATCTATGCCAGCCATTGGTGGGCCAATACCATCGCACCGATAATATGGCGATCAGCATTGGGGTATCGTAGGCGGATGAACGGCTTGCCAGATCTATTCCAGCCATTGATGGTTTGTTTTTGGGCGTTTTGCAAATGCAGGTCGTTAAACTGTAACACGTCAAAACAAGGGATAAGGTTTCGAAAAGCATATCCTACTGATGAAGCTGAAATTTTGCACCGACCTTCTTTTCAATATTTTAAGAGAACCTTTAAAAGGATATTGGCGACTAGCAATAGTTTTCGATATATCGGATATTGAAAGTTATTTATTGTACTGCGCTTCTACCATATTAAATAAATCCAAACAAAGCCATCCCACATGGCAAGTGATATGCACATACGGGCGAGCACTGTTTGCCAGAAAGCAGCGCGGCCGGAGGAGTGGGGGGTATCTATGGGATATATAGATATACTCGTACGGCGTGAAATAATAAACTTCACAATGCGATGTATGGAAAACTATTGCCAGTCGTCAAAAATCCGTTAAGGGTTTCTCTTAGGATAATGAGAGGAAGTTCGGTGCAAAATTTCAGCTCGATCAGAGGAGTATGCTTTTCGGAACTTCACCCAAAACGAACGACTTATTTTTACAGCCTAAATGGACCAAAAAAATTGTCGGTAAACTTTAATGTCACGAATAAAATTATCGGCATAAAAGTAAGGAACGAACAAACGATGGGTTCTGTAAGTGTTAAAATGGCTAAGTGGGTAGGGCGCTCGACACTAGAACGAAAGGCGCAGGTTCGATCCCGATGAAAGGTAAAAATTTGAACAATGCAGAAACTGTTTTTAATGCAATTATTCTATGTACATGAACATAAGTAAAGCATAAGAAAACAAAAAAGATACTACTAGAATTTTTATATTCATAATTTGTCAATTTTTTGTTTTTCATTCCCGGCAGAAGATCCGGCAGCCGTTGCTGGGCCAATATGGGCGTATGATAGTTGGCCCAGTCGTAGCAGCCATTCCTGGTTTACCATTACCAACCATGCATGGTGCGGATCTGGCCCGTTTATATAGTCATTACCGCGCCATCGTTTGTTCTCTGGCAACCAGTCGTGGGCCATTACTGTGCCGATTGTAAAACCCTATTTGGGTTGTAGAGGACAAATCGTTGGACAATGATTTGTCCTCCACAAGTAGCAAGGAATAACTCTCATTTTTCATGGGAGTTGTTCCTTTTACACTTGTCCACTAGCACTATGGTGCTGCATTTATCCAAATGCACTCATCGGCCGACAATCAATGAATGACTTTGTTCAAATATTCATTTGGTGACTATACAGGAATCTTGATTTGTGCGAATATAAAATATCGTTCACTCGACTATCCTTTACATCTGGGACATTTTTTCCACTGATCTCATTGAATCAGTTATAGAAACCAAGTATTTATTGTATATTAAGGGGTGAGATGCAGTCAGAGGCGTGAAAAACGAGCATTTTCAATTATTTTTTCTTATAGTAATTAAGTTTGTTTTACAACAATGGTTACCCAGGCTTTTTATGTTATATTTCAACTTGTACAAATTTGCAAAAAAAAAATTGATTATTTATAAAAAATATCGCCATCTTTGTCGGACCCTCTTCGGCATGTAGTGCTTTGCAGTGACCATCATACGATTTTAATGGATCATGTGAAATAAAAAACCAAAATAATCATTAGTTTAATAATAAATCTAGTCCTTAATAGAAGCTTTTTTTAATTAACAAAATGGCGGCTTTCAACAGATAACTTTCGATTTTCGATCAAAACATCGGTCGTTTATTGTTAAAAAAAATAGAAATTTTCAACAAAAATGAAAATCGAAAATGGATGCGGTATCATATGTTTGTAAAATTTTGAGCTCGATCGATGAAGCTAAACGTTTTTTATGTATTTTGATCCGCTGAATCCGAATATCACAATTTCTTTGCCGAAAAGTCGAGCATTCAATTATTTATAGCCAATTGTTGAAACAAATTTTCAAAAAATCAAAGTTTTTCGGGATGAATTATTAAAAAAAAATATTTTGGGCTATTTTAAAACGAAAGCTAAAATTTTCCAAAGAAAGCGTTTTCCAATTTTACACTTGATTTACGTATAGAAATTCTAATTAAAAAATTACTTACATCGAATCGGGTGGGAGCAAAAATGTCGAACGATCGATATGCAGATGGACCAAAATGTCGAATTCGAAAATGACGAATGTTCGAATAGATCAATCTTACTAGAGTCTGTGAAGTCGAAAATAACAATTACGAATATGAACATCTCGGAAGTTGATATAGAGCGAAAAACAAAAATCAGATTTAATAAAATATCGAAAAACATAAAATCGATGGGCCTGTATGCATAACACCAAATAATTCGAAACGACAATTCTCCGAATTAAAAAAATGGCGATGGTTTACAATGCAGAAAATCATTAAAGCGAACAGCCAAAAAGTCGAGTGGTTGAAATCGCGGAGGGTAAAAATGTAGAACGGCCCGAATGGCGAATCGAGCAATACGTTACTTGCGCCTCAGAGTGAAGCTGCGAGATGGCGCTGGCGGTCTGTAGGCTAAAACATCGTAAGACAGTCATCCCACGTGACGGGCCCCACCACGTTCGCCATTTTGGCCATTGGACCTTTCGGCGTTCGACATTTTGGGCCATCGACATTTTGCGTTTCGATATATTGCTTTTCGCCATATACGGTATTACGCATATTAGGCACTCGCTATTTTCTGTTTCGGAGATATGGGTGTTCTACATTTTTCGATTCTGTATTTTTATGTTCCGAATTGCAGACAATCTGAATATTCGTTTTCGAATAAATTACCTCTCCAATAAATAATGGTTCGATTTATGGTCATTCGATTTTTTAATCAGTCGAAAGATAAAATTTCGAATGATTTAACCTTCGTTATTTTGAGAGTTCATAATTCTGTCGTTTCGAAATCTTTGTCGTTCTGTATTTAGTAATTCGACATTTTTACCCCCACCCCATCGAATCATCAATTCCTGGCCCTTACAATAGGGTTTCTGCCGATGAGGAAGCTTCCAAAATATCAATTTGTTGTTGTCTTCGAAGCGTTCTGCCTTCTCGGGTATTATCGTTTGCGCGTTTGTCAGTCGCTACCTGCCACGGGGACCCGACGCCCCTTCACTAATTGTGGGACATCCCGGAAACATTTCATCGGATTGACTTGAAATGTTCAGGGAATATTTTCGAAACATCATACTTCAAGAAAATGCCAAAAAAAACCATTTTTTGAAAATTCCGACTGCTTCTCACCCCTTAATACGAAGCATTGGGTTAGACCAACTGTATATCTATTGGCTGTTAAGAACGGGTATGTTCCATAGGAGTACCCATTTCTTAACTATTACCAAATCTTTATTAGTGACAATTCAGAGGCTCAAATGAATGATTCATTGACTGCAAGAAGATATTTATTTCGCCATATCTAACTTTGCCATTTGTTAATAGTTAACAAATCCTGGCACATAGAAATACATTGTCTTCTCAGTGTAGTAACATGCGCACAGGAGCATAACGAAGTTATAAGTAGCCCAGCGATATAAATAAAATAAAATAACGCAACGAAGACAATATAAAATAATATAACAATAAATAACACAATGATAAACATAGACATATCGGCGATATAATTCTAAAAATAACCCAAAAACAATTAAATATAAAAATAATAATAAAACAGACTAACTGACTAACAGACTAGCATTCCAGCACATCCTCCTCAAACAGATGCGCAAAAAGTCGTTCCTTGAAAACAGCGAGACGAGGTGCCGATCTAATTGCAAGCGGAAACGGGTGCCAGAAGAACTTAGCTGTTAGCACAAATGAGTTCCTAAACGTGGAGGTGCGATGAAGCGGTATGTTGAAGGTACTTTTGGCAGTACGTCGGGCTGGGTAAAGCGAGAGTTGACAAATGGAAAGTCGCGACCAGTCTCTCTCTCTCTCTCTCTCTCTCTCTCTCTCTCTCTCTTTCTCTCTCGATAGACAGAGCGAGAGCCAATTTGGTGCGGGAAGAATCTGGTAAGATCGTAAACCGTAAGATCATCTGCACCCCCACGTAGGTTCTGCTGCTGCTGACGCCACATACTCTACCCTCTGCTGTGTGAGGCGTGTGACATTTCGTTTTTGGCTGGAATACGCTGGGGGCGCGCACGTTACACGGGAACTCGAGAAAGATCATACTCCGCTCCTTTTCGCCCCCCCCCCCCCCCCAGGCTCGGCTCTCTTCGGTTTTCTTCCTCCCTTTAACCTGGGTGGGTGTCCTTCGCCGTTGGCTCCTGGTGACTCGCAGGAATGCAATTAGGGACGTTCATCCTTCGCCGACGCTACGCTTAATTTCTCGTTCGCCGACAATCTCACGATCCGCCTCGTTTCACGCTGTACTCTTCGTACTACACGATCCTCGTCATCCCTTGCGGATATCGCAACCCACAGGATACGCTTTCGAGAATTTCCCTACCCCTAGCTCGCTTGCTCCGGATGGCCGCGGCAAATACAATCTTCGCTTCTTCGCAGCGTAACCAACACATGTTTCGTGCACTTGTCGTGCAGTCTCAATGCACCTGAGGCACGGCGAGAGAGGGGGGAGAGCTAGAGAGATGTGAAGCACGATGTATATATATAGGACATTCCACGCCATTTCACCTAGCCCGTAACCCCGATCATTTTTTGTTTTCCTGATTTTTTTTGTGATATTATACCCCATTAAGGCGTTACCCCGGCCTTATTTAAAACGGCCATTTTTTTCGAAAAAAATCGAGCGATTAAAGACTACATTTTTATGTATTAAATAAGCCTGCAAAATTTCAAGAAGATCGGTTCATTAGTGTTCGAGTAATCTTGGTCACCGACTTCAGAAATGCGATTTTGAGAAAAACGCGTTTAAAGTTTCAATTTCAGTTTACACGAAGAAAATATTGTTTTTTGTAAACTTATTAGGAGTACAACTTTGCAGTGACCATTTTACTTAGAGAGCCACTGCGGCCGAAGTAGTGGCCCTAGCTCAATAAAAAAGTGGCATTTTAAACTAGAGGCTCTGCCAATGTAAACAATTTAAAAAAGCTAACGGATACGTGTATGCATTATAAAGTTATAGGCACTCAAACATGGCAACCTACGAACCGAATTCTCAGCATTTGCGGGAGGTTATGATTTACTTCTTCAACATCAAGAAATCTGCGGCTGAGGCCCACCGTTTGCTTGTAGATGCTTACGGGGAGGATTCTATTAGTGAGAAAACGTGTCGGCGGTGGTTTCAACGCTTCAAAAGTGGAGATTTTGAGGTCGAGAACAAGCATGGTGGCGGAAGGCAGAAAGTTTTTGAAGACGCAGAATTGGAGACCTTGCTGGACCAGGATTGGTGCCAAACTCAAGAGGAACTCGCCGAGACGTTAGGAGTAACTCAGCAAGCAGTTTCAAAACGTCTCCGGGATATGGGTATGATCCAAAAGCAAGGAAACTGGGTCCCGCATGAGTTGAAGCCGAGAGACATCGAGCGCCGATTTTTCACCTGTGAACAACTGCTCCAAAGACAACAAAGGAAGGGATTTTTGCACCGGATTGTGACTGGAGATGAAAAGTGGGTTCACTACGATAATCCTAAACGCCGAAAACCATGGGGACTGCCTGGTCATATTCCGTCATCGACGCCCAAACCGAATATTCACGGATCCAAAGTGATGCTGTGTATCTGGTGGGACCAGCTGGGCGTTGTGTACTATGAGCTGCTCAAACCATCCGAAACCATCACAGGGGAACTCTACCGACGTCAGTTGATGCGCTTGAGTAAGGCACTCAAAGAGAAACGGCCACAATTCAACGAAAGACATGACAAGGTGATACTGCAGCATGACAATGCCCGACCCCATGTTGCAAATGTCGTGAAAAAGTACTTGGAAACGCTGAAATGGGAGGTTTTATCCCACCCGCCGTACTCTCCAGACATTGCCCCTTCCGACTATCACTTGTTCCGGTCAATGGCACACGATTTGGCTGACCAGCACTTCGGTACTTACGAAGAAGTCAAAAATTGGGTCGATTCCTGGATTGCCTCCAAGGACCAAGACTTTTATCGACGCGGGATTCGAATGCTACCTGAAAGATGGGCCGAGGTCGTAGCTAGCGACGGGCAGTACTTTGATTAAAAAATATGTAGCCACTTTTTTATAATAAAGCCTTAAACTTTTGAAAAAAACGGTCACTGCAAAGTTGTACTCTTTATACATAGAGTCACCTATTCCGGGTCCATACAGAAGTATGGGCCCGGATACTTATACTTCAAAAAAATGCAATAAAAAAAATCGATTTTTTCAAAATCGCAAGTGGGCGTAACCCCTTAAAGAAATATCCATACCAATTTTCAGATTTTTATCTGTTCTCTTTTAGGAGTTGTAATTTTCAAAAAAACGTCGATTTCGGAAGTTTTGGAAACGTTTAAGCGCTGATAACTCCCGAACTAATCGAGATATCGACAAATGTCACGATATAAATTGGTTTCACGTTGAAGCATACTTTCGTTAAAAAAATATGAGAAAAGTATCAATTATCAATGTCAACGTTTATTTTTGCTTCTAAAGTGAAAACTATTTTTTTAAAGGTGATTACCTTTTTTTATTTTTTTCAAAAAATTCTTAAGAATAGAGTGACCCATTCTATGATTTTTAAGACTAGTCTCATCGTGGGCCCATTTTTCCTTCTATTCTTTTTCGAATTAATCATATTTTCATCATTTTAATCTTCAATAATGCTATTGATGCTTTTGTGATTTACAATTCGGCTTCGTCAGGCCTGAAACGGTTTATTTTTAATTTGTGCTGACTTTAACGAAAAAAAATGTATTCAACATTTTTTTTCCGTTAAATTCCGCACAAATTAAAAATGATCCTTTTCAGGCCTGACGAAGCCGAATTTGAATTCACAAAATCATTAATAGCCTTATTGAAGATTAAAATGATAAAAATCTTCTAAAAAAATATTATTAATTCGAAAAAATGGGCACACGATGAGACTAGCCTTAAAAATCATAGAATGGGTCACTCTATTTTAGAGAATTTTTTGCAAAAAAATAATCAAAGGAAGGTAAAATGGCGTGGAAAATCCCATATATATATATTCATACACAATTGGTACACAGTCTTACCAAGTTTGAGTTTTTTTTCTACTGGAAAATATTGATAAACAATAAAGTTATTTTTATTTAAACAAATTGCCGCCGTTGGCGCCTGGCCAATCGGTGTAGGTGCTCCTGGCAAGTAGGGTCATGTGAAATGACAAATGAAAAAACCTACTTTCAGTATAATAATAAAACTTTAGTATGGACGAATACTTTTTTTTTAATTTAAGAAATTACGAAAATGGACAGTCGTAGAATAACAAGTTCGATTTTCAACCCAAAAAAAAAAACAATTTTAATCATTCGTTTATAATAAACGGATAAACATGGGAAAAATCATTTGGTCATACGATAGAAAATGTTGTAGACTATGCTCTGTCCGAATTTCAAGTAAATCGGATGAATAGATTTCGAGACACGAGTTACACCATTTCAGAAAAGAGTTTGAAAAAAATGCAAAAGAAAAAAGGGTAAGACAGAGCGGGTCGGTTTGCCGCAGCGCAGTGGGCGATCTGGCCCTCCACAAAAGTCGTTACAACTCGGTCAGCTTTTGGAATTTTTATAAAATCTTTGTCGTAAATTAGAGTCAAGATCCTGAGCCATAAAACTATGCAACAAAGACATCTTATTCCCGAAATGTCAAACATATATTCCAAACTAAATTATAAATATGTTTGAAACTACATTATAAAAATATTTCAAACGTAAATTCCAAACACACCCCTCCAATTCTCAATTCAAGAAAACACGACTCTTCGATATACACCACCAATATGAGAATCTATAAATTAACAACGGAAAGATGACGAACCAAAAAATACGGTCAGAAGGACATAAAGGCAACACTACAGAAAATTAAAGTGACGTATTGCGATGGAGAAGAAGAAAAGAAATCCACCTCAACCCATCACGAAAATAAAAATCAAGGGAACGTAGTAGGTATATACTTATAGCTGCAATTCGAAAAATCAATACAAAAAATTAGCCTAAGAAAAAAGACAAAGTAATGCATACCGTAGAAAAAAAAGGAGAGGGATTTCCCCATGAATATGAATGGGGAGAACAAAATAGAAGGGAGCGAATGTACGTACCTCCCATTAGGTAATGACTCATTGTCAGCAGTACAGTTGATTACCTTTTAAAGAAAAAAAAACGATTTACACCCGTATTCATAGATGTACCTTGAGGAATCCTTATTCCTTGTTCTTTGTTCAGAATAAAGAACAAGGGGGCCTTATTTCTTAAGGAACGACTATGAATACGGATGTTAGGCTTTCTAGACCTACGAATTTGCATATTTCATTCCCCTCTCTTATATATATATATATATATATATATATATATATATATATATATATATATATATATATATACACACACACACATATATATATATCTTTGTTCTTCAATTTTTTTATAGTTTTTTTAATAATTGTATTCCTCGTAGTTTTTACATCTGTCTTTTTTAGAGGAAAAGGGAGATTCAAAGTCATCAAACTCAGTATCAGCTGTCAGCTTCACAGGCCACATTTGTATGGGTATCTTTTTCAAGGACCACATGGTGCTCAGAAACTCCCTGAGTAAGAGAGAGAGAGAGAGAGAGAGAGAGAGAGAGAGAGAGAGAGAGAGAGAGAGAGAGAGAGAGAGAGGTTCGTTGATTGATTGATACTTTAATATATGCCTTGGTATGAACTTTTAGGCAATAGGATAGATATAGAGTATTGTCGAGAAAAAGTAAAAAATAACCAATACCAAAATATATTATGAAGATAAAATATTAAATAAACAATAATTAAATTAACTATATAAGAAAGAAATATAGCAAAGTATAAAGAAAAGTTATGTAAAACAAAACAAAAGCAGCATGGCAAAACAAGGCAAATATAAACCCAAAATGGCAAAACAAAAACAAGAACAAGGCAGAGCAGCTATATCAAGTAAACAAATAAAAGAGAGAGAAAGAGAAAGAGAGGGAGAAACCTTCCTCCACACACACATGTACAATTGATCATTTGCTGTTTCAATAACGGGTGCTTTAGAATAATTCTGCACAAACCGTACTATCATTGAATTTAAACTTCCCTCGACTCTTCCTTACCATCCGTCGATCAGGAAACTCCATCTTGACGTTGTTCTCCTCCTCCCCGCAGCTACGCCCCTCTTCAATATCCTCGTACGATCGCGTACGCTGTCATTTAAATTAGCTAAATTTCTATGTTGCCAACAATCCATTCGCCAGCTGTCGTGTTCCTGTCGTTACCGATCCCGAGCTTTCGAGGATCTGCCTTGCCCCGCGCTTGTCGGCTTTACCGACTACGCAAAAGCTCGTGATGACAATATATCAGGGGTGAAGCATTTGAGCTACGTAGACACCAACTCCGCTACGACGAGACCTGTCGGTAAGAGCGCTGCCGACTATCGAACGCGTGATATATTCGCAGTCCAGCTAGCGTTTCAACCGACTGTTGAGCACGAGCTTTCATCCTCGCCAATAAAGCTCAGTCCAGTTGATTTACCATCGACTGAAGTAAAAGCGTTCCTTGCACGCATAGATATTAGCGGAGTTTCGAATTGCTGACTCGTTTTGCGAGTTTTGCCGCTACATTTATTATAATTATAAATCGAACATTATTGATCGATTAATTAGTGTTATATATATATATATATATATATATATATATATATATATATATATATATATATATATATACCGGATGTACCATTTTAATCTTACACCTGATTTATCTCGAAAAGTACTGCTCCGATCAAGTAGTGATTATAACAAAACGTTTAGGGATTAAGGGGAAACACTAAAAAAATTATCTTTTTTGGTCCAAAATTCAAAATGGTAACGTTAAAACTCTGCCATTTTGAATTTTGGACCAAAAAATATATATTTTTTAGTGTCCCCCTTTATCCCCTAGAAGTTTTGTTTTAATCACAACTTGATTGGAGCAGTATTTTTCAAGATAAATAAAGTTTAAGATAAAAATGGGACACCCGGTATATGTATACATAAATATTCAAAATGGCAACGTCGAAACGTTGCCATTTTGAATTTTGGACGAAATAAGATATTTTTTGTTTGGTCATGTTTTTTTTAAATGGGATCATGATTTTTTTCACCAGAACATTCATCAGGTCAAAAATAACAAATTTTGTAGGAATTTTTTTTTGACAACGTTTATAATTTTTTGGTTACAATACCGATTTCGACTATTCTAGTGCTATACAGAATGTACCACGAGGAGGTAAAGTCTTCAATATTCTTAGTGCGTGTGTGTGTAGGTGTGAGTTTGTTTGGATTTGCTCGCTAACCCAAACAAGGATGAGGTCTCTGCGGCTCTTCGGCTAAAAAATGGTATTCTAACCTAAAAATTATGAACGTATAAAAACTTTTCCTACAAAAGTTGTTAGTTTTGGCCTGATA
Organism: Ophion slaviceki; assembly: GCA_944452715.1. NCBI lineage: Eukaryota > Metazoa > Arthropoda > Insecta > Hymenoptera > Ichneumonidae > Ophion > Ophion slaviceki. The sequence goes on along the minus strand of OX101783.1, from coordinate 1,780,423 downwards.
AATGTTTTAGTGAAAAAAATGCATGATTCCTTAAATAAACCTGTCGGACAGCTTAACGTCGCCATTTTGAATTTTTAACGAAAAAAGTTTTTTTGAATTTAATTGAAGTTTTTTTGAAACTTGAAAGTTTTGTTATACTCAATACCTGATCGGAGCAGTATTTTTCGAGACAAATTAGGTGTAAGATTGTAATGGGACACCCGGTCTATTTTCAATTTCATGAATAAATAAACAATGTTGTGGTGGAAATTACAAAGTTTTTTACTGCAAACTCTTTGCGCTGCATATATAAATATTTATGCAGCGACGCGTGGGCACGCGAATAAAAAAAAACGACATAACATGTGTTTTTTTTTTAAATTGAATTCTGGTGTCAGGATCGACAGAAGCGTTGTCGAACGATCAATAAGCCGAGGTCTTTTATTTATTCGGGCCCTCGGAAGTTTTCGAACGACGGACGTCCGTCAATTTGACCGATTTATGGTGAAATGCGGGGCTATAGCGCAAGGGCGTACGGAAGATAAAAGCTTCGTTGTTTCGCTGTCTGCTGGATGAGTTTTGCCATGAAGGGTTAGCGCAAAAAAAATAAACGTTGACTGACCGATGAGCCATGGATGCGAGCGAACGAGAGCCGCGGGGGGTGGGGGGGGGGGGGGCATGGCAATGGTTCGGAAACGACATGGAAATGGTTCAACTTGCCTAAAATTGTTTTGCGCACAGTCGAGATTGGCAAACATGTGTCGATGCACATTGGTCGCCTCGGTGATTCATTTTTCGCTCTAAATTGGTTCTTAAAACTAGTGGAAAGCGTTTTTCGTGATGATGTTGAAGTTTGCATCGTTAGAACGATATCAAAGTTCATTTTTCTTCTGTTGCTCACAATTTTTTTGCCGATTCAGATCAAGAAAATCACCGAAACAGTTTTTGTATCCTTATTAGAGATTCACGACCTCAATGGATGAAAAAATGATTAATTATAACAAAAATAAAAATAAAAAATAGAACTTTTGTTGCATTCTAAGGTTGCAAACTTTAACGTCATTTTACAGACAACAATACTAACAAGGAACATCACTTTGGTGTCCTCCTCCGATTTTGTTGAAACTTTTTTTATGTGGAAGAGCATAAAAAACTAAGAGACGCGTATTTCTTTTCATCGGCGGAAAAAAGGTTTTAAAGGGTGAAAGGCACCCTAAAAAATGGGGATGTTTTTCGTTTTTCGTCGACTACGCGTTAAGGAGAGATATACACCTAGATGGTCGAGGTCGAGGATTTTGCAGCTATGAACATTCCGTCGACCGTAGAAAACCTACACTTTGGGCCTGGTATTGATGATCCCATGTAAGTTGACAAATTTCATGATTTATTCATTCCCAAATTTTCAAACGCGTTTTTCTCAAAACCACGTTTTTCAAATCGGTACCCAAAATTTCTCGAAAACCAATGAACCGATTGCCTTGAGGTTTTTCGTGGTTATTCTATACACCATTATCTAGTACTTGTCATAGGATTTTTTCCCCGCTACATTGTTTTTGTTTTAAAGGCAAAATAATAACTAATTTTTGGCCCAAAAATCACTATTTGTGTTCAAACGTCCGCCATTTTGTCATAAGTCGATATTTTCAAAATCGGCTATGACAAGTACTAGATTATATTATCTAATTTGATAATCTTTTTGGTTTTTTTTTCAGATGATTTTTGAAGAAACGCCAGTGGGTACCGTATACGCAGATTTTTTTACGACGCTCCAAGGATCATACAATGTCCTTGTATATTTTTGAAATTTTTAAATAAAGAAAAATAAACATATTTTTGAATGTATATACTTTTAGATAATTAAAACCCCAATCCGAAATTTCAAATAGATTTCCTTTAAAAAATTCACAGAAATGACCATTTTTTCCAGCTCCTAGGTGTATATCTCCCCTTAACGGTACGAGATATAAAAAAAATTCAAATTGCAACAATGTTTATTTTTTTCTGTACTATACATTGGAGATGAGAACGATAGATAAAGTTATCGACGAAAAACGAAAAACACCCCTATTTTCGAGGGTGCGTTTCACCCCTTAAAACCGTTTTGCCGCCGATGAAAAAAATACGTGTCTTTTAGTTTTAGATACTCTTCAACATAGGAAAGTTTCAACAAAATCGGAGGAGGACACCAAAGTGATGTTGTTTGTAAGCATTTCAAACACCAAACAATTCTCATTTTATTGAATATCAATTATCCAATATTCATGAAATATTCTATTTGAATATAGATTACACGGTATTCATGAAAGATTTAATTTAAATATCGATGACATGATATTCAGGACATATTTCATTTAAATATTAAATATCCAATTGATGAAATATTTATTACAAATATTAATATTCACTCATATATACTCTGCGATAAATATAACAGTATATTATATTTTCTTTTCCTGTTTTCTTGTTTCCTCGACAATTTATTTCTCCCCACTGTTTTCCTGACAACTCACATTATTCTACCCAATTTTCTTTCTTATTTTGTCCATCATTGTTGATCATGGAATTGTGTATTTCCGGTTGTTTTTTTTTCCCGTGGAGGGCACTACGGCTGTCGCAAAGTAGCGATATCCCTCGCCATTCCGGACACGACCGTTGTCGTTCTTATTTTTCTTCTCTTTTTTTCCCTCTTCTTTTTATTTGCCATCTACGCGTCGGTTCGACAACTTGTCCGCGGCCGAATCGATGAAGCCAACTGCGACGACGTGCGCGCACGTGCGCGTTCTCCAACTGTTTCCCTCTCACGGGAGCGAGCTGCCTTATCGGGATGCTGGACATAACAGGGGCAGGGGCAGGGGGGTATAAACGCATCCGCGATATTCGATAAATTAAGGAAAAAGAGCCCTGGGGGCGGCTCTTTTCGTCCTCGACAAAAATTTCAGCTACGAAAATCGCTCCAACCTTCTTTCGTCTCAAATGATTTTATTTGTATTTATTTTGTTTGACAAAAATTGTTTATACTTATTGCGGTTAGATAAAAGCCCAATTTTTGTCTCTGTGTGCATAAATAGAAGTCCACAATGTATGTAATAAGTGATGTATGAAAAATGAAAAATAAATAGCGTCATGTAGATTGTATAAAAAAAAATTCAACTTATTTATAGACATAATATTCTTTGTGTATTAATTAAGTTATATTGCAATTTTATTACATCTTTGTAAAGTATAAATAAATGGAAATAAAATGGAATATAATATAAATAAATGGAATAAAATTAAAAAATACTGCAAAAGTTTATATAAATTTTGTTTCCGTGAATAAATGGAGTTACGAAAATATGAAAGTAAATGTATTCATAATATTGGGTATACAAATGAGTTTTCGGCCTGAGAATAAATACAGCTGTATTGAATATTTGAACGAACTGGTCACTCCGGGTTTGGTGTTTTATACTATCAACGTAGTAGACTATTTTTCCGGACCAATAGCTTCAGGGGGGAGATACCTTTGGGCAAGGAAAAAATTGCTGATTTTCATGATTTTTTAAAAAAGGGAACGATTACCTCGCCATTTTCGAGAATTAAGGTATGTTTTATTACTCTTTTTGGCTGTTACATGGTATTGTTTTTTTCTATTAATCTTTCAAAATGGCGGAGGTGTGGCACGCTCTTCTAAACGTGTTGCGGCGGATGTTGTCAGACGGCATGACGCGTAGCGTCGGCGGAATTAATCTGAAAAAAAACCAACGAAAGTTTTTCTTTCAATAACACTCATACGCAGAATATGAACCAAGAAAAAGTGAGAAATGTTGAAAATCGATGGAACGCTACGCTTTGAAACAAAAAGATTGAATTTTCCGAAAAAATGGCCGCATTTTGCAATAAAAAAGACTTTTTTTCATTTTCAAAAATATTTTGGGTCGTGTTTTAGACACTAAGGGAAGAAAGATTTATACCGAATTTCATCACAATTGGTTTATTAGTTTTTTAGACGGGTAAACATTTAACTTTGATGTTTCGACTTGGGACATGCCTTTTTTGTGCAAAAGTTGAATTTTTACCCGTTTTTCATATGAAAGCGCACTACTTTTTAGCATTTTCGAAAACAAGGAATCGCGCTGAACTAATGGAATCGCAGAATTTTCACTCAAAGAATAGCAAATGAAGACTGATAAAAGATTTTTGTCGAAATTTAAAAAAAGCACATGTTAGCGTTTTACGATCCAGATGTTTTGCAATTCACCAGAAGAGGTTTTCAATTGTTTAATTTTATAGTTGATGATGCCGTCTTAGCTTTGGTTTACAGCAATTGTAATAATTTGTTGTACTTTTTAAGGCGTTACCCCCACTTTTAGCGCAAAAAAGGCCTTTTTCATGAATTTTTTTTAAGAAAACTACAACACTTTTTTAATCGATCAATATACCATCTTAAAGAACACATCTTGAAGAACTTTCAGTAATTTTTTATTGAAAAATATTACATTGTTTAGTGGCAAATGGCCGTCAATGAAATAATGTTTTTATATACACGGTTTGCGCTGACCAACATTGCGGCGAAGTGGATCATCTGAAAAAAAAAATGCGGATGGATTTAGTCAAATATAAGTATAAACTAGTCTTTAATCTAAGGATTTTAAAAAATATTCATTTTTCACAAAATGGCGGACAGTCAAAGTTAATGGTTCGATTTTAACGAAAAAAAAACGGCCGTTTTTTGGCTATAAAACAGCCATTTTTTTTGGAAAAAAAATATCAAACGATCAAAGACGACATTTTTATGTATTAAATAAGCCTGCAAAATTTCAAGAAGATCGGTTCAGTAGTGTTCGAGTAATCTTGGTCACCGACTTCAGAAATGCCATTTTGAGAAAAACGCGTTTAAAGTTTCAATTTCAGTTTACACGAAGAAAATATTTTTTTTTGTAAACTTACATAGAGTTATCTATTCCGGGCTACTTATACTTATACTTCAAAAAAATGCAATAAAAAATCGATTTTTTTCAAAATCGCAAGTGGGGGTAACGCCTTAAAATATCAACCTATTTTATAGCGGTGCCTAATACTTTTGCCAAAGTTGTATGTATTTTTTCCCCTCTTGATATTTTCATTAAAACATCTTTGTTTCAAACTAACGGCAATAAATTAATGAGACAAATAATCGATTATCAGCCAAAAATAGCAATGCGGAGATTTTGGGGAACAAATCTACAAAAAATTGAGTGACTCCACAATAACAAAATACAACTTTTTACTCTTTATACTAATTATTCCAAACCTCGTAGTTTTCAATTTACGCCGCACATTGTCGGCTCTTCGGAAACCTGCCGTTTTTTCAAGAAAAAACTAAATAATTCTGCGAAAAAAATCGCAATTTTTTTTTTTATTCAAACGAAACTACAGATAACGATCTCCTTTTCAAAGATCATATCGGTAAATGGTGAGATTACTATTTTTGAAAGTCCAGCACGCGATTTTGCGACGTGCGATGTTCGTGAAAAATCGGCATATTCAAAATGACGTAACGGGTACAAAAAAATCGCAGAAATAAGAATAAAAAAAGCAAAATGAAGCTAGATTTTTCCGCTTCAAAATCCTTTTTGGTAAATTGGCTTACGATTTTTTTTCGCCGAAATATTCGATTTTGTGTCCGGATAGAAAATGTTCAGGGTGCCTGATACTTTTGGCGAAGGCTGTATACTATGCATCCATAGTGATTTAGAAATCGAAGAAATAAAAAAAAAAGTTTCGTTGTACTAGAACGAAATTCCGATATTGATATATATAATCAAATTAAATAAAAATATAATCAATTAAATCAATTGAATTCCCTACCCTCAATTTGTCAGTTAATTCGGGGGATGTCATTTACTTCGCCCGTTTTTACATATTTCTGTACGCACACGTTGCCGAATATGCGAAGCAGCTAGTTCATTGTCATAATTGATTAATTTGAAAGCAGTATTTTCGTTGCATTCCAGTGATGCGAACTTCAATATCATTAAAAAATGTGAACCGATTTTTTTAATTAATATCTTAGCAGTTAAGTATATTACTATTGCTTAATAATAATAATAATAGCCATATTAACAACACCAACAACATGATATTGAAGGAATGTTACACGTTATAAAATAAAATATATCCTAATATTATTAAATATTACCCAAACCCAAACAAACTCGGTTATTATAAAATACACATATAATAATAATACCCGCCTGTCTTTATATGAAATATAAATAGCGATGACATAATAATTATTATAAATAATTCTCCCTAAATTATTATTATTATCCATTAAATTATTCATCGGCTGTTGTTCAAATAATTAAGCAATAATATAAAGCCTATTATATTATTATTATAAATTATAACCAAATATGTAATAATATGAATAATAATAAATAAAATATGAGGGATAATAGGATATTAAAAAATGCTGTTTATTGCAGAATTCATTTTTAAGGGGAATTTAATTTACGAGGTATTTTTTCCGCGCTCACAAACTAATAAAGTGAAACGAAGAAGAACTTTTCAAGCGATCAACTTGCGAGGATTCTATCATAAACAGGTCTGTCGTATATTTTTCCCTCGATTTAAAGAAAGCTTCGAGGATTCCACGACGATATTCCGTGTTCCTAAAGCCCCAGGTATATACGGCACAGGACTCGTAAAGACGTACAGTGAAAGTGGCACCCTCTGCAAGCTGGAGAACAGGAAAGCACGAGCCGGAGAGTGTCTGCCTCGTATACACCCGTTGCTTCGCGGGATGCACTAGAAAGCTGCAGCTCGCGTGTATATATATATATATATATATATATGTGTGTGTATGTGTGTATATATATATTTACGACAAACGAATCCGCAAGCTGTATTAGAAAGCTGCCTCGCCCACTTGTGACCCCCGGCGAGCACTTATCATATAAATTGCTCGCATTTTACTTCCTCTTTGCTCTCTGCTTGCCTTGTACGTTTTCGTTTGTTCTCCAATTTTTTTAACTTATTTTTTTATCCTTTCCCGGTATCGGATAGCGAAATTCACGATTCGATGGATATTTTCCCTCTCGCAGAGAGAGAGAGAGGGAGAGAGAAAGAGAGAGAGAGAGAGAGAGAGAGAGAGAGGGGGGGGGGGGAGGGAGAGAGGGAGAGGGAGAGAGCGAGAGAAAGCGCAATACTACACGTGGGGAAGGGGGGTGAGAAAATATTTTCCAAAAGAGTAAAGCGATTATCTAAGCTGGAGAGAGGGAGATGAGGTTCGGTAAAATATTAATTTGTCGAGAATTCATGGCCAATTCAATCTTGGCCAAAAACTCGATACGATCACAATTCGGGTTAAAAAAAAACAAATACCAAAAGAACCGAAAATTATGAAAGTTTTAAAATTTCATTCTCGATAGTAAATAAATAATAAAATAAAAAATGAAAAATAATAATTATCTAAAATATATTATATAACAAATAGCATGAATATTTATAAATAATAATAATAATAGTGCTAGTGCATATTTCATGGGTTTCGTAAATAGAGCCTCGAGCAAACTTTTCATACAAAAATCGAATTTCGAGGAATTTTCTAGAGGCTATTTTCGCGATTTTTTTTTGACGATTTTATAAAAGATATGAATATAAAAGTCGTTGGGCTTGATAAATAAAGTCGTGAAATACATTTAAAAAATTGTAATTCATTTTTATTCATTTTTAAGTACAAAAACTATAGTTTAACGTAACGCCTTAAAAATAAGTGGGCTAGGTAGCTCCATCACAACTCGGCAACAGCTTGTCTGAAACAAAAAATTAAAGTCCATTAGATTCAGTATGACACCAGCTACAAAATCACCCACGGATATAAAGTTTTATCAAAAAATAAAAAAATGGCAGATGAAAAACGAAAAAAGTATTTTAAAAACGCGTTTGTTCGCGGTTTTTCGAAAAAAGAGCAAAAATCGAAATGTTTAAACCATCGAGGGTCATCTTGTTGCGAATCATGTTTACAATATGTGGTTCAAATTTCAAGAGAATCGGTTTATTAGTTTTAGAAATACGATGGAGCTAGATTTTCAAAACGTTGTTTCGAGAAAAACGCGTTTGAAGTTTATACTATGATCGGCCGAGCGCGCTATATGCTCAGGTAGACGAAATGAGGTCCTGACGTTCAGGTAAAAAAATAATACTTAGAGAGCTCGGATTTTTATAAAATTTTGACACAATATTTCTGAATGTATGTACTTTCGAAAACAGTAAAAAAAATTGATTTTTTGAAATTTTCAAAGTGGACTTGCCCCTAAAAAAGATCGTATGCATGACGGAAAAATGAATAAATTTGTTTTCAATAAAGTTTCCATTTTTAATCCGAATGAATACATATATCTATCATTTTTCTTTTGTATTGTTTTTATTGTAACCGTTTTTAGAGATGGACTATTTCTATTCGCGTGTACCTACGTATTTTTTTTGCTTTTCTTTTTTCAATTTTATCGTTTTCGTTTATATTTCGACAACTTTGTACAAATAATATTTGTGAGTAACCGTTTCGGTGATGCGTTTGGACATTTCGGATGAAAATCCCACGCAAAAAAGGAGACGATTTCCTTTCGCATGAACTTTCAAACTTCATGGAATTCCCAACTCCATTTTATGATTTTCCACATTAAAAAAAATTATTTGTAGACATTTTTATAACATTTACTGTTGAAGAGTTTTTTTATTCAGGTTTTTCTGACAAATGTATTTTTATCAATGTTTCTATTCAATTTATTTTGATATCGTTTTTTAAAATTAAGTTTGGTTTTATGGTATGTATGAGCATTATCATTACAATGACAGTTGTTATTATTATTATTGTTATTATTTTCTTATTAATGTACTATTATTATAATTAGGCAATAGTCATATGGTTGACACCTCCGATTTTTATTTAAAAAATCGTTTTACATTTTTAAATTATATGGAAGCACGAATAATTGAAATACAACAAAAAATTGGTTTACTTCATAGGTTTCAATAACTAACTAGTTGCTTCACATAGTAGGCAACCAGTGCGTACAGACATACATGAAAACGGGCGAAAACTGTCATTCCCCGAATCAACTTGCGAATTAAGGGTAGAAAATTGAATTGATTATGTTTTGATTGCCTTTCATTATGTATATCAATGTCAGAATCGCGTTGGAATACGACGAAATTATTTTTTCGTTTCTTCGATTTCTGAATGGCTACACACGAGTATGCATAGTACAAAGCGGGGTAATATTGAATGACCATATTATAACGTATATTCACATTTAATAAATATGTAATAATATTATAACATAAATTTATTTATAAGGTACAATATTTTGTAACCAAATTATTTATACTTTTGAAGTCTTTTATCTATTGTACACTAATTATACTTTAAAAAGATGTAATAAAATTATGACATAATTTCATTTACACACAAAGAACATTATGTCTATAAAGAAATGAAATGATTCATTCGTGTATAATAAATATGACGCTAATTATGTATAATTCATTATCGATCAATTATTATATGCATTGTACATTTCTATCGACGCATACAAGGACAAAAAATTATGCACTCATTCTACTAAAATAATTATCAAAAATTTCCTTCGCACCAATAAACGACCTGTATTTACAAATAAATACAAATAAACTAATCTGGATCACAATGTGAATAAAAAAATTTTAACGTTTAAAACTTCCTCCGCGGTAGCGCAAAAACCGTCCGAAATAAAAAACCTCCTCGCCGGTTCTTATATATTCTCGCTGTTGAATTAGTGACAGGACAACTTCGTTCGCCGCATGGCGAATTGTCGCACTGAGCGAATCCGGAAGCACAGGAAAAAGGAAGTCCGAAACGATCCTCGTGCGCGAAAACTTCTCAAATTCGTGTGCCAGGGATTAAGGGTGGTCCCGTCGGGTATCGCATTTCTTCGGCAACTTAATTCTTCCCGCTTGCATAATGCATACATAGATATATGCGTCGCCAAAGGGCCGCGTCCGCCCGGCGAGGAGGATCGCGGGTTATCAGGGACTGTCGTTTTCTTCCTTCTCTTTTATATACCATATACGACTTTTTTGTTTCCCTCTTGCTCCCTGTATATTAAGAGTATATGAGGGGTGTGCGGGCGCGCACGGGAGCCATCATTAACTTTGATACGGTTCCCTCTGCCTTCGGGTAAATTCCTTCTCTTTTTACTCTATGGCCGTATACGGGTACAGGGCGTTTCAGAAAAAGCGTTGCAAGCACGAATCTCGAAAAGTACGGATTGTTGTAAAAAACGCTTTTAATAAAAGTTATTTCGTTGCAAGTGGGAACAAACATGAGAATGTCAATTCGACCTTGGGAACAACCGCCAATATCATGTGAAGGTAAATTTCGAAAATTTTTATCAAAGGCCGTTTTTTTACATATATTTCTAGCCTAGATCGAGAGCTTTTCAAAACACTATGAATAAGTTTTTTTTTTATTCAGCTATTCTAATTTTCAAGTCTCGTAACTCAAAGAGAAGTTGATCAAAAAACACTTATACTTAACTATTTATGTAAGTAACATAAATACTTATAAAAATACTTATACTTAAAAGTTTATAAAAAAATACTTACTTATGGTGTTTTGAAAAGGTTACGGGATAACCTATAAGAATATAAGACAAAAAGTAAGGGTTCTGATTAACAATTGTGACGTTGACCTTCACATGACCTTGGCGGTTATATCCCAGGTCAATTTGACATTCCCATATTTTTTCTCTCGTGAAACGAAACAACTTTTATTTGAAGCATTTTTTAAAATTATGATCGGTATTTTCTGAGATACGAGCTTGCACGGTTTTTTTAAGACGCCCTGTATATGTGGGCAAGGAGTCTTTTGACCCTGTTACATCTATATGTCACGTTGGCTATCAGCAAATCTGGATTTTATAAGGACGGTCACTATATTTCTTCAATGAATCGTCGATTTTGGAGACAGGACGGTTAATGAACTTATATATTTGCACGACCTGGTCGAGCAATTCGCCTCTGGAGGCTATTCATTCCTTTATTAGTTGCTCGAATAGTCGCCAAGGGTTGGCTGCTCCTCTTCGATGAGTATGCATTAAAGTGAACCGCACTAGTGACTGGTATTTAATATTTCTCAGAGCCAATCGTGAATGAATCACTTCGAGAATCAATTGTATAGCCGCGATGTGCTTTGTTGAACGTGCAGAAAAACAGTCGGAAATGTGGGGCTCACAATAGACAAAGATTGGGGGGGGGGGGTATATAAAGGCGAAGTGAGCTAATTTTTTATTGCTTTATATGTAAATTTATCAACTCATCAAACTTAAATTATGTAAATTGCATTTATGAACTTTGTAAACTTTTTATTGCTTAAGATGTAAATAGAGTATTATATGTGTCTCTCTCTTTATTCCCCTTCGCGTTCTTTTCAAATTTGTGTTCCTTTTTGATTTTTGCTCTCGTTTTTTTCGTGTTTTCCTTTTACTTGCGTTTTCTTTCTATTTTCCGTCTCTTTCCATTTGCGTTCTCTGTTTATTCGCGTTTGCTTCTTATTTCCATTTTCTTCATCGCTTGCGTTCTTTCCTTTCATCTTACATATTTAAAATTGAACTGCATCGTTCGATTGCAACGGAAATTATTATTTTTCAATTGGTTCAATTTCTTCCGAGAGATCCTAGCTACTGGAGTCCCTCGACAGTTTTCGAAGATCCTTATTTAGACATCGAAATTCTCAAAATGCGAAACAATTTATTTTTTCGCAGAATAACAAAAAATGGGCAATACAAATATGAAAAAGAATTTCCGTTGCATTCCACCGATGCAAATTTGAACTCAGTTTTAGACACTAATTTTTTTGCATGGTATCGAGAAATAAAAAAAAATTAGTTCCTATTCTTTTATTTCTTGGTAATTTTGTTGCGCTGGTTGACAAATGTGGAATGCGTGTGGAATAATTTATTAAACTTAAGGCGAGAGCCTGAATTGGAAGGTCCGAAAAAGCGCTTTTATGGAATTTTTTTTCTAGAAGGGACAAGAACAAGCAAAGAAGAACAAGTAAACATTGAGGTATATTTTCGATTGGGGTAGAATATCCATAAGTCGAATTTCTATAACCGAATGTCCATAAGTACGAATATTCATAAGTCGAATATCAAAAAGTGCCAATATCCATAAGTGAATATCCATAAGTGAGTATAGAGTAGAAACGAATGCCAGAAATAGTGGGAGGTAGAGGAAAAGTGGGTATAGAGGGAACCCAAACAAACTCACTTATTTCTAGTTCCCGCCATTTCTGGGACTCATTTCTACTCTATACTCACTTATGGATATTCGACTTATGTATATTCGTACTTATGGATATTCGACTTATGGATATTCGACGACAGTGATATTTTCATGTATATTTTCATGTATAAAAAAAATGTTCAACATGAAACAATAAATTGTTGAAAATCATTAACCATGTGCGTCTTGCCACTGCAGTCCCCAATCGGCGGGAAAGATGCAGCTCGTAATTCTTGGAGGAAACAAAAAAACCAATAAAATGTTTAATTCTCATATACTTTTATTCTGGGTGGATTAAGAAAAAGCTGAAAAATTGTGAAATTTTAACTGTTCTCAGGTTTGAAAAAAACGTGTTTAAAAAAAACACTCTAAAGTGCTATAAAAATGATTCGAATAGACTTTTTCAAAGACTTTTTTAATCCACTTAGAAGAGATTTTTATACTGAAGAAAACAAACTTTGGTTTGGTTCAATAGGTCGTTTAGATTTTTTGGTATCACGCCCGCCAATTTGGAAAAATCGTGAAAAAGAAAACGAGAAAACGCGCTTCAAAGTTTTCAATAGGAGGAAATATCAATATCCAATATCGATGGCTTCTCTGCTTTTGGCCTTGTATCTTCAAAAACATTTACAATTGGCCTCTGTATTTTTGTAAATATATTCTTGGATAGTTTATCCATCGATTTAAGCAATGAAAAAAAGGTTTTTCCAGACTTTCTAATTGAGGCTCCGGCCTTAATCTAATTTCTCTCTCCCTCTTCCTGTCTCTATCTCTGCTTGTCGCTATACCACATCCTTATATAGACATCATGTTTGATAATCTACCCCATATAATCCAGGAAGCCCCAAGCAAAACTTACCCGGTCTAAAATCAATTTGGATCAATCGGCCGAGCGTACCATATTCCTTGCGCGGGCGCCACACACTCACGGAGCAATTTCCGACTATTCGTAGATATCCGTAGGGCTCGTTCATTACGTGGATATATATGCCCGTTGATTTTGCCCGATCAATTGGGAAAACTCCCGGTCAGCTGGCGTGGCTCGGACAAACTTCCGCCCACTAACGATCGAACATCCAAATTTCGCAACTTTTGGGCTTTGAGCTAAACGAATCATTGGTTCGTTGAACTGCGGGAACTGCGGGAACATTAGTTTTCGCACTTGGAAAAAAAACATGCGACAATTTACGCTGATGCGAGTGGACATTATTCACAATTTTCACTGGTAAAAAGAGAAAAAAAATCATTCGGACTTGGTCGTTCACGAGTGCAACGGAATATTAAGGGGTCTGCATAAACCAGGGACCCGAAAAAAAAACATGTTCATTTTCAATATTTTTTTCTGATGAAAGTATTGCGCTTACGAGGTCGGGATTTTACACATTATTAACACATAGTCTTGACAAGTTTGATTTTTTTTTTAATTGAAAAGTGTTGATAAACAATGAAATTATTATTATTTAAATGAAGGGCCGCCGATGCTGCGTGGCCAATCGGTGTAGGTAGGTACTTCTGGCAAATAAGGTCGCTTAAATTTAAAAAATTTACTTTGAGTATAACAATCAAAGTTTCGTACGACCGGAAACCGTTTTTGAAATTTTGCAAAATACAAAACTGGCAAGCGGTTTTCGATTTTCGCAATTTCACAAGTGGATCAACATACACTGAGAAAAAAAATGATTGATCCAATATCATTGGGGCACGGAGAAATCGGGAGCCTCGAAGTTTAGAATTAATGCTATGCTTCTAAAAAAATATCATTAAATATCAAAAAGTATTGAATGGAAGATAAAAATTGTAATTATGGTATAGTAATAATGAAGAAATTTAAATTTCAACCTACGATATGGCACGTAAACTGATACAAATAATACACTCTATTCGGCATATTGTAATTTTTTGTAGTATTCAAAATATATTTTGCCCACGTGAATGGAACAATTAGTTTCCAGTATTCTACAAAAGTACGGTATAAAGAGTCACATTTTACTAATAACTTCGTAATATTTTTCGCTATACGCCGAACATTTATGCTATGCGTATAGTGAAATCCATATGAAAATATAACTCGCGCCTATGCGAGAATAGTTTCAAATGTAATATGCACGTATCATTTTTACTATACGGTGTGAGAATCATTTTTACACTTCTATAACAACAAGTCTCAGAATTCCGAACTGGCAGTAAACTACTTTACTTTTCTAGCACTGAATATTAGAATTCTGGCAACCAGTGTTAGAATTTGAGGCCGTTGTTTTCTCCGTGGGTTATTGAATGAAATTTCGTTGATTCAATTGTAAAATTGTATAAATAATCGGATTTATTAGTCCAAACAAAACGCTATTGACTTTGATAACATGATACAATTGATAGTTTTTTTTTTCATTTAACTAGACATATTGTTAGCCGAGAACAATATATTATTGAATTTATCTAAAAAATTATCGCGAACAAATTATATAGTTTTGAATGCATTTTCTGCACCGAACCAAAAAAGCGTTTCAATTGATAACATGAATCTTGTTGATCGGAGTACACAAGAAAAATTGAATTTCTCGTTTGATTCAGATACAATTTCTATTGAGTAAATGTATTATTTTATTGTCTTTACCATATCCGATATTAATTTTCCAGTACATTGTTCGTTGAAATATTAGTATTTTATATTGATTAAAAAATATTAAGCCAATGTCTGAATTGGTTAAAAAATTATGCGAAAATCAAATTTGATTCTTGCGCATACACGAAGTGATTAAATGGTAGTCATTTTTATTTAATTGTTTTATTCAATCACGTTAAGTAAAAACTATATTTACTGGTTGTGATTAAATGCCTGACTAAAATACATCTATGTTCGTTAAAATTATATATTTGAGGTAAAAGAATATGCTATTAACCCTTCGAGTGATTTTTTTTTCGTGTAAGTACGTATTTTTCGATGTATGCCCCACTGTGAACGAATTTTTTGTCATTTAATTTTCGTTTTCGTCAAAAAATAAATTTAGGGCCCTAAAATATGGATAATTTACTACAAAAAACGTCTCTACAAAAAAAATGCATATTTACCGGAATACAACGATTTAAAAAACGCCTTCGGTCAGATTGACCCAAGATGCACTTATAGGTTGGCGGCGCAGGTGTGCACTCGAAGGGTTAATATGACACGTGTATAATTGAACTAAATACATTACAGTGATCGAATCAATACGTTTTATTTCTTTGGTTTAAAAAATCTGTCTTACTCTTCCGTATCATTTGGTGCGATACAGTTTGTACGTGCAAATTGATGTACGATTCTCGACATATTTCAGTTGGGAATGCAATTACAGATTTGACGTAGGGGAGGCTGGGATCGATAGAACCATGGGTCAAATGAAACAAGTTGAATAACTCGAAGATGGTTATTGATAGCGGTGGGGCCTCAAGGGGGGAAGGAACTGCTTTGCATAGCAGAAACTGTCACTTTCAAGGAACATCCCTCATGTGACACCCTTCGATTTTGTTAAAATTTGGATATGTTATAAAGCACCGAAAAGTAAGCGATATATATTTTCTTTTATCGGCGAATACACGGTTTTAAGGGGTGAAACCACACCCCTTAATATAGGGGTGGTTCACCCCTCAATTTTTTTCCAATGTCACTATAGCGGATTTTTCATTGCTTCGGATTAGAAGAATTTTCGTTCTTGTTTCATTAAAATCGGTGGACTCCTTGTGTGTGAAACTGCTATATTACCCCTAAAGATGCTTTTTTTCGAGGGGTGGTTTCACCCCTTAAAACCGTTTTTCCGGCGATAAAAAAATATGTATCGCTTACTTTTCGGTGCTTTATAAGATATACTAATTTCAACAAAATCGGAGGGTGTCACCTGAGGGATGTTCCTTGTTAGTTCACTTCAATCGAAACGTGTTTCTATTGACCCCGAACAAACATTTTATACGCAAGCAAGTTTTCCCAATCCTTTTTTTTTTAGATGCCAAGAAACCGTCCGAAACTACGAACCTCGGAAGCTGCGATCTCGAAAATTATAAAAAGGCATATGAAGATGCCAAAAAATATATATAAAAATAAAAATATGAAAACGCTAAATAGGTGTAGCAAAAAGAGAAAGTCAACAATATACACTGTTACCCTAGAAAAAAAAAGACAAGGAAAGAGACTAAAGAGAAAGACGGCAGAAAACAGGCTCAGAGAGTAAAAAGGAACCTCGGGGAAAAAAATTAAGAAAAAAGCAAGAACAAGAATAAACGTCAAAATGGAAAGTTTTCTACAGATGATGAATCTGGAAAATACTTCTGTCTAGTTTGCGTGGAAAGTTACGGCCACAGCACGCCAGGAGAAGGCTGGGTGCAATGTTCTGGGTGCAGTCCGTGGGCACACGAAGCTTGCACAGCAGGCGATCTGATTTACTTCTGCCATAATTGTGAATCCAAATAATTTTTATATTTGAGTGTTTGGACCAATAGGTCTTTTTTGATTTCTTAGAAGTTGACGTATATTAGATAAAAACTTTTAATAGTGTTGTTTTTGAATAAGTTGAATCTCATTGAGTACCTCGCTAGTAACAAAAACTATTCTCTGACTGATTATCTTTAGTAAATTAAAACTAGCTAAGTAAAATAATATTGAAACACCTAAATATGTCTTCGGTGATACCAAAACTGGAATGAAAAGCAATAAAACCGATTATTTTAATTAAAAGTGTATTTTATTCACAACAGACATACTTTAAAACTTCATACACATCATTAACACTATCTGGGCTTAGTAGAAACGTCAGTTCAATCAGTTGAAATCACTTGTTTCAACTAACCCAACTAACTAACGTTTTCCAAGAGTTTCTAAATAGCTTCTACCTAAGTTCATATTAGAAGCAAAATCAATAATGCTATCATATAACCAAATAATCTAGCTGTAATTTAAGCCCATTACCAAACAGATTAAGCGCCGGAGAAAATTTACGCACTATCGCTTCTCGGCCTATTGCAAAGATCAAAGTGTAGTTTATTGGAGATTCTAAAAAATTTCAATTTCTAAATAAAACAAATTCGATGAAACACTTTATTGCGACAACCCTATCCTATTCCAAAGAACTGCATGCGAAGTTTCAAATGGTTTCAGCAATTCCCATGAGTGTACATTTATTTGAACCATCAATCAAGAAATGTTTGCAAATGCACATAGAATTATATTAAATACATGACTTCCCGAATTCACAAATATATTCTTTTGATTGCAATGAATATTTATTTCGTCGAATTTTTTTTTCTACTAGAGAATACATGCGTTGCTACAGATAACACCTGTACTTTGTGGCAAAAAAATACCATTATATCGAATCCATACGGTTAATTTTACAATCACGATAGATACTTGTCCTTATCTCATGTGACTACTTTTGATATTGTACGGAGTACGAAAATGTTACGTCTAATGGCATATTCGTTTCGATATAGTAAATAAATAATTCATTCTATTGATTATACGATTGATTATTACGAAATAAAAACATGTTGTAGCAAACGCTTAATTATTTCATTCATACATCTACAGATTGTATATAAAATTATTTCAATAGATTATCATTTTATTTTAAGGATAATGGAGATATTGAGAGAACAGAAGAGATTTTGAAATCGAATAATGTGTTATTAAAATCAATCACATTTCCCAATATTTTATAGTATTGAAACAATGTCATATATCGGTGGCACTCCGTGTTCAGACATTTATTTGGATCAACCAATGTATTTTTCAAATTAAATTGGTTTTTTTTCAGTGTATAAAAAGTCATCCGGTCATACGATATAAAATGTTATGAGCGATACTCTATCTGAATTTAAAGTGAATCTGACGAATAAGTTTTGAGATAGGACATGAAGAAATCTGTTTCTTCGCAATACCCATCTTAACTCGGCGAATTTTTGAAATTTCCCGAAAATCTTTGTTGCAAATTAAAGTTAGGACCCTAGGCTATGAACTATGCAATACAAAAATCGTATCCTTTAAATTTGAAAAATTTAAAAGGCTCGAAACACCGAAATATTTGTTTTCCAAAATAACTTAGCCCTCCTTTCCTTCAATGGGGCCGGGTTGAAAATCCGAACTTTCAATGATCAGAACGCTCAAAACTCCGAAAGAATACTACCCCGAAAGATCGAAACTCCGAAAGATTTTTACCCGAAAGACCAAAACTCCGAACATATACTAGCCCGAAAGATCGAAACTCCGAAAGATTTTTACCCGAAAGACCAAAACTCCGAAAATCTGAACACCGGCAAAATAATTCGGCTATGGAAGTTTTAAAAGTTACAAAATTTTCAATAAATCGACGAATTATTTCAAAATTTCTATTCATTAAGAAGTGATTTTACGTCAATTTTGAAATTTATCTAGACAATTTTATTCGTTCTACATAATGTACAGTCAACTGTGTAGACTTTCGCTGGCATAATCTTGACGAAGCTTGTAATTTCGGAACATCAAAATTAGGAATTTTAAACCGTCGGCGCATTCAAAGTTCGGAATTTCAACCCGACCCTCATGTCAAGATCATGCCATCGAAAGTCTAGACAGTTGACTGTGAATAATGTAGAACGTACAAGATTGTCCAGACAAATTTCAAAATTGACGCAAAATCATTTTCTGTGCGGAAATTGAGTTGGGGCTGTGACCGGTCCCCAATAATATTCCCCTAACTTTATTCGGGCCCTAATCTGGAAGCCACATGAGGGCCGTTAGCGGCCGGTCACACTTTGTCAATAAGGGCCCTTAAAGGTGCAACGACCGGGGCCTCATAAGTTGCCTCAATGGCGCCTCATCAAAACCATTTTAGCGCCCTGAAAATGCCTCAACGGCGCCTCATCATAACCATTTCAGCGCCATAAAATGTCCGTATCAGTGGATATACGTGTATGTTAAATGCGTCAGGGTATATCTGTATTTGTTTTTATGTAATTGTTCATGTGCATAGGTGTGGGCGTGAGTACACGTGTATGTATGTGTGCGCGCGTAGAAATGTGATTGCGTGTTTGCATGTGAGCCTTTATGACAAACTGCCATGACAAAATTAATACAAAAAACAATCCATTCTAAGGAATGGATGTGTAGTAGAAATAAAAAAAATATATGGGTCTACTGAATCACTAGAATCTATTTCCATTGAGTGAAAGATCTGGAAAACAAAGACCAATTTATTTACTTATCCTACACAGTCAGATAAAGTTTATGAATGGGAAATATCAGCGAAGTCTTCAGAAGAAGTAATTTTCCCTATGATGAGTATTGAGCGGAAATTAGTTGCTATAAAAATATCGAGAAAACCGGTTGGGACTGTGCACACTTATGCGCTAGCATTACTCCATGTATGAGTGAAACCATGAGTAATTGTTTGTATCTATGTAAAAGGTTTCTTTAATTTGATAAATAAATACTGTCTGATATTTGTCTGCATATTTGTGTTCATTGTTGATTTTTTATTTGCTAATGCCCTTACGCTTTTTCCCAATTTGCGTTCGATAATATTATTCGATCGATGTATATAATCGATTTGAATAATTGAAATACCATCAACCATGTAGCCTAAGCTATTTATACTGGTTTATCGCTATAATAGTCCGATCTGGGCCTATTGTGGAGATCCCTAGTTGTTTATCCCTATACTGGCCAAGTCTGGGCCCATTGTGGAAATCCCTACTAGGGAAAGCACTAGGAAAGCCCTGAAAGGCCCTTATTTTTATTAGGGATGCCCTATCAGTTTTCCGCACGGGTTGTAAAGAAATCGCTTATAAATTAAAAAAAGCAACCTTGAAATAATTCGTCAATTTATTGAAAGTTTTGAAACTTTTAAAACTTCCATAGCCGAATTATTTTGACGGTCTTAAGATTTTCGGAGTTTTGGTCTATCGGGTGAAATTCTTTCAGAGTTTTGATCTTTCGGGGTACTATTCTTTCGGAGTTTTGAGCGTTCTGACCATTCAAAGTTCGGAATTTCGACCCGGCCCCATCTTGAATTTCGAAACATTAAAATGCGGAATTTTAAACCCTCGGAGCATTCAAAGTTCGGAATTTCAACCTGGCCGCTCTTCAATAAATAATGCCCTGACATCCCCAATGGCGGATTTACTCATCCGAAGTAATTTTTCACCTTCAGTGTATCGTACTATTTTGCAAAATTAGCTGCGATATCAAGTACCAAAAATTCGCCATCAAAGTGTTAACCTTCGCATTAACGTTTCCCCCAATCCCCTCCGATTTTTTGCCGCCGCGTTCGTCGCGCGCGACGCTTCCGGTGCGTTGCGGAATTTTCGATCAATGGTCGCCAATCCGATTTGTTGTCACCGCGAGGGCTCCACGAATTCCGCGATAACGTCGAGCGCCACGATAATTTACGAATATATGGTAAATGTATAGGCCACGGACCACGATAGAGCCACAGTGACGGATATTGCCAAATTTCGTGTGGCGTGAATATTCGGACATATCCCCCCCCCCCCTCTCTCTCTCTCTCTCTCTCTCTCTCTCTCTCTGACTCTGTCGGTCTTTGTCTTGATTTTTCTCTAAAATATTATTCAGTTTGGTGCTAGATAAATACCACGAATCATAAAAGATAAGATTACATCCAGGCATTTGATTTTTTTATCCATTTCGATATTCATCCCCACACACATCTACAGATATATGTTCCGAATTCGATAAAAATCAGAACGTACGCATTTAATGTTATCTCATAGGAACTCTCGTAACGTATATATCTACAGGGTGGCCCGAAAAGTGACAACGAAAAGGAAAATCCAGATGCCTCGGATCAATATACCTATCCGAATCGGCCCCATGTATGTTATGACGTTGAAGTTTGCATCGTTAAAATGCCACGATTTCTTCGTTCACTTTACATTTTTCTATTTTTATGCATATCGGAACCCTTCTTTTGCAAACTGAAGTCGTAATTCACTAATAAGATACGTAAAGCCTTTAACGATTTTCAGAATCACGAGAAAATTTGAACAAATGAAAAAAATAATTTTTTCATTCATTCCTACTGTCATTTTCATTACGCCGAAGTTTGCAACGTTGAAGTGCAAGAAAAATTCATCCTTCGTGATAGTTCAATCTTTTTTGGCTGTGCAAATGAAACAAACGTTTTGCCGTGGTCTCATTACAAGTTCACGAACTCAAATTGCAAAAGAAGGCTCTCGATGAGCATAAAACAGAAAAAGTAAAAAATCGGCGCATTCTAACGATGCAAACTTCAACTTCATTGTATGATGAGCTTGAAGTTTGCATCGTTGGAACGCAACGGAATTTCTTTTTAATCGTTATTTTATTTGCTCGATGCGGCCTGTGAAAATCACTCGAACGTTTTAACGTATTCTTATTAGAGATTAACAATGCCAATTTGAAAAAAAGGCTTACGATAATGATAAAAATAAAGCAATGGAAAATTGAAAAAAAAAAACATAGTTGCACTTCAACGATACAAACTTCAACGTAGTTGGAAACCATCATTTTCGATCCAACATGAAAAGAATGTAACCTGCATCATCGACAAAATCTCTCTCTCTTTCTCTCTCGCTATATACAGGTGTGTGTGTGTGTACACACACACACACACACACACACACACACACACACACACATACACATACAGGTACAAATGTGTGTATGTGGCACAGACTGGAAATTTTTCCCGATTTTATTGCATTTTCGGTATCCAGGCGAACCTTCCCTCTCCAATCAACTAACCGGAAACTAAAAAATAAAAAAGTAAGTACGGGAAAAACATTCAATAGTGCATGTGGGTATGCGTGTGTGAGTGTGCGTGTGCGGGGACATTCGGCGAATGGGAAATGCAGTGCGGGCGATACCGGGCAACATCAGAGCCCCGTGTGAACATAATACTTATAGTTTTGAACGTAATACTGGTGCATCAAGACGATCATTTTTTTAAATCGACCGAATGCATGGATGAAAAAAGAGAAGCAATTAGTAAGGTATACGTATTTACCGAGAGTTTTCTTGGTCTTTTGCGTTGCAGTTGATACGAAAAGCCATGGTAATACGATTTTTTAATATTTGGGTTTATTGGGATTGAGATACCGCGTAGACATGTTTTTTCTAAGTTTTGATTTTTTTTCGCCTAATACGACCAACTGGAGTCACTGGGACAAAATCCCATAGGGAATTCTTTACCAGTTCGAAGGTGGTGCGCTGATGCAGCGGAAATGAGGGCTGCCTCGTATAACTCGTCGCAAGGAGGGGGGCGGGGGCATCTCGCACATTTACGTGCTCAATAGTTACGAGCAGAGAAAACACACTAACCCCAGAGGATGGGGGTTCGAAATACCGGTAGATCTTGCACCGCGATATATGTACACATTATTTCCCGGCGG
Source organism: Ophion slaviceki (assembly GCA_944452715.1). Taxonomy (NCBI): domain Eukaryota; kingdom Metazoa; phylum Arthropoda; class Insecta; order Hymenoptera; family Ichneumonidae; genus Ophion; species Ophion slaviceki. Next base: position 1,757,764 of record OX101783.1, on the reverse strand, counting down.
CGATTTGGAAGCGCGAAAGAGGGAGGGAGGGAGAGGAAGAGAGAGAGAGGGAGAGAGAGAGAGAGAGAGAGAGAGAGAGAGAGAGAGAGAGAGAGAGAGAGAGAGAGAGAGAGAGAGAGAGTGAGAGAGAGAGAAATGGAGAAAAGGGGGGAGGAAATGCAGACCAGGCAAATGCTCGTTCACCAGCAACGAGTGCAACGCGCACTCCGAGCTTTCCGTTGAACATTGCACACGCCTGCGGTAATGAAGTTATAGGAATAGCCGAACACTCTTGCGCGCACACACACGCATACACAATATTTCGCGCATGCGAATCCAGCGCATCTGTACGTGTTCTGTGTCAGTTACTCAAGAGAGAGAGAGAGAGAGAGAGAGAGAGAGAGAGAGAGAGAGAGAGAGAGAGAGAGAGAGAGAGAGAGAGAGAGAGAGACAGAGAGAGAGAGAGGGAGAGAGAGAGAGAGAGAGAGAGAGAGAGAGAGAGAGACGCTGCGAGGTCGTACATGCTCAAGTTACGAGCAACGCTGCACATCCTGGACAAGGACTATTTGTATATATGTTGCACCAGTGCCACTCGACAGCCGACCGCCAAATGCCGCACCGGCTAACCCGCGCGCACTTCCGTTTCGTTTTTCCTTCTTCTCCTCGTCCTTGCGATCCTCCTCTTCCTTTTCCTCCTTCGTCACGACAAGAGGAAAGCAGAGACTCCTTCCCGCCATTTTTATGGCTTATGGGCCAGGTCAATTTGCGCGAAGATACCTTTGCGCGCTGTACTTGCCATACTCGGGATCGTTTCCTTTAATCTTGTTCCTTCTGTACCATGGAAAAGAGAGAGGCGAAAGAACAATGGATCGAGTGGTATTCTCTGGACTGAAGGTCGCAGGAAAAGGTGGCCTGACATCCCCTTTCGGTGCGTGGAAAACAAAGCTGCGGGGCTGTACAACTACTTCTCGGTTGAGGTGGATCTGAAGGAGCCATAGCTTTTTATTTGTATACTACACCCGTGAAGTTTAGTCTCATACTCGCAATGTGGGATTGTCATTGGTTTGTGTTTGGCTTCGTCTGAGCTGACACCATCGTCATTGAGATCGTTCAACGATTTCGCACCGTTAGTTGGACTATGACGTGGTTGCCCAATATTGACGACCCAAACAAATGAACGTTGCCCAAATTACAAGTGTAAGGCATCTTTACACAATGTACCATAGACTCGCAATGTGAGATGATCATTAGTTTGGGTTTGGCTTCGTCTGGGCTGGAATACACCATTGCCTTTGGAATTCTTCAACGTTCTCGTTTCTTCAATAGGGCAACGACATCATGCTTCAAAATACACAATCCAAACAAATAAACATTGCCGAAGCTACAAGTGTGAGGCACGTTTTCCCAATGTACCATAGACTTGCAATGTGGGGTGGTCATTAGTTTGGGTTTGGTTTCGTTTGGGCTGGAAGATACCATCGTCATTGCGATCCTTGAACAATTTCGCTGCGTCATTTGGGCAATGACGTCGTTCCTCAATATACACGACGCAAACAAGTCAACCTTGTCCAAATTACAAGTGCAAGGTACTTTTTCCAAATACACTGAGAAAAAAAATCATTGATCCAATATCATTGATGATATTGAATAGAATTTCGTTGATTCAATTGTAAAATTGTTGGTGCAAACAATCGGATTTATTCGTCCAAACAAAACTCTATTGACTGTAATAACATGATAAAATTGAAAGTTTTTTTTTTTCATTCAAAAGATATTGTCACGTCCTGAGGGGACGTGGGCATATATTTTATCGCGGTTCCCTCTTTTTAGCCTACGCCTAGCGCAATAGCTCGGGATGAGGGTGAAAAGGGGAAAGGTGCATGCAAAGATGGGAGGGACGCAGTGACGGGATTAAAAAAAAGAATTGATCCATACAAATAATTAACAATTCGGGATTTATTGAAATTAACCAATTTAGTTAATTCCGTCAACATGAAAATACATAGAGGTTCGCTTACATTTATGATGCGCCGTGGATGCGATAATCGGTTTACAGCGGTTGAGTTCGGGCCTCCGCAGATAGGTCGGACCCCTCGGTTGCGCACGCTCGGAGACAATGTTGGAATTACGCGTTCACACATGCGAGTTTCACACGTACACATTCAACGTAGATGGTTAGATGATTCCTTACAGTTCGCGTTTTTATAAGAAACAATTTCGAGGTTCACGTTTCGCGTTTGCTGTCAGGAGACAGATGTAATTACACGTTGATACAAATTTTCACACATGCGAGTTTCACACATTCAACGTAGACAGTTAAATGACTTCTTACAGTTCGCGTTTTTATGATGAACAATTTCGAAGTTCGAGTTCGCGTTTGCTTATTCCGATGAAAGTTGTTGGGAGACTTTTCTCAGCGAGTGATGATGGGACACTCTGTTGGGAGACTAGATCTGAACGAGTGGTGATGGTACACTGACTCCAAGATTTTTCTATTCTAGCTTGTAAGATCTTTGGATGCTGGGCTGGTGGGAGAAGAAGTTTCTCGAAAAGTGCATTTTCGTCATGCGTTAATTTTTTTGATTGGTGGAAACGATGTAGGAAATTGACGAGTGCATATGATTGGTCGAGTTGGAAGGGGAAATGTTTTTGAGGACTAGGATTGGGTGTAGGTTATGATGTGTGATCTCCATCTCGATTCTCGGAAACTAGTCCGCGTCTCGTTATCTGGAGCGTTGGAAAAATATAAGGAGGAAAAAGGGCCTTGGTCGCGTTGCCGCGCTTGCCTCAAGATAGGCTTTGTTGACCCAGGTGTGAGAGTGCATGGGATATACCAGCGCCGTTTTATGGCCGGGTCAACTTTCTGGGTCGGAGGATTTTCTCCCAACGAGTGTATATTTTAAGGATTTGGACATTTTCCGCTCTTGGATAGTCGTTAGCATTCGGTATCGTTGCGTCGTTATATATTTACGTCTTTACGAATATCATCACGCATTTCCTGCGTGTCGCTTCACGTGTTCGTCATCTTTGTAACCCGAAGGTTTCCTTTGTGTATTTTTGGTCTTAAGGACACTCTGCAATGTACTCGGACTCTGTTCGGATTACAACGAGATCGTTCGAAATTTTCCCGCTTGTATATTTGTTCTTGATATCGTTAAGACCGCTACGCTTTCGCGTGTGAAGGTACGAGAAATGCTTAGTTATATTATTATGGATAGGCTACATTTCCGCCGTGGTAGGCCTAATTCTAAAGAAAATATAAGAAACCGTCGAAAAATGAGAATGCCGTTATCGTGTGTATTGGTTTTCGTAATTTTACACGATTTCCATGTGGCATCGGGTACGCCCGCGTTTTCGCCGGAGTTGAATAAAACAGGAGAGGAAAAAGAAATAGATAGTGCTTTTTCTCACGACGTTACACCTCCCCCCTTTAGGATTGAGCGTCTCGCTCGATCGTAGTCGTTGGGAGTGGTGATCAAACGTATAATGGCACGATAGTATGAATTGGCATTGTCATTGATCGACTTACAACGTGACTTAAATACATTGAAAGGTAGGTATTACTTATCATTGTATATATATATATATATATATAGACAGAACTTCAATGAGGTTTTTTTTTTAAATTATAGTGATATGTGGATTTTTTTGTTGTTGCTTAAAATGTATCATGTTTTTCGTTTCCTTTATGCATCGATACTTATTTACTTGTTTAATCCTATTTTACCTGACAAGGTTAGAAGAACAAAATAATGAGAATAAAAGTAATTAAAAAAAAATGATTAATCATGATGATCTTTTTGTACCTGAATATGTCTTCTCACGTGAACTCAATGGAAGGAACGCGATTTGGAGGATTCGTCGTATTTTGGACTAGTGGAGATGTTAAGGTAGACATCATGTGTTGCAGCGTTGGCCTTGGTATGACTTCTTGGTTCGGCTGAAGGGACCGTCACGAGTTTATGAAGTTCTTGACCAGTCTCTGCATCCGTTGAGGTTTTTTTCTTGCACCTGCATCGACGAGGTAGATCGGCCAGCCATACAAAGTGTGTTGGCTGTATACATGGATTACCGTATCTATGAGGAGCTTGATTGGTCGCATGATGGGTAACATTCGGGTGAGACCAGCGCTTGCTGTACCGAATTGAATGAATTTTTCCCAGGTGCGATTCCAGATGGAGTCCGCTTGGTGTTATATATCGTTGTTATCTAGGAGATATAACAACTTCTCCTCTTGATTGACAGTGTTTTGACCACTGATGTCCCGTGCCGTATTGTTTAGAGCAGCGGGTTGCTCCACAGGAACCATGATATCTTTTCGTACGTTGTCGATGTTCTGCGGAATAGATCCCACAGGGTGATTCTGGGTTGGTGTATCGCCAAGTAGACTTCGTCGTCGGCTTCATGCTTGCAGGTAATATGGCTTCGACAGGAGCAGCCATAACTTGTACCAGATGTCTCCGTAAAGGTAATATGGAGGAAGTAAGGAATTACAGGTTGTTTGAGTTCTTCTTTTGGTAGTATATGAGTTCGAGAAGTAAGGAGATATTTTTCGTTCCCGCGAGTGACAGGTTGATCGTAATATTCTTTTAACCTGATCAGATTTACTTATATTACTATCTAATGAATAACGTGTACTATTTCGCCAGCAAGTACCACTATATAAATCGACTTCTTCATTGAATTGTATACAATTCGTCCGAGGCTTATACCACTAACAACAGCTATCTTGGAATATTTGGCGCTCTTTGCTACAATGTTGCGTATGCATATAGTAATGTAATGATTTTCTAATATAATATAATAACTTCGTATATAAATTTGAATTGACATAAGCGATTATATCTAGGTTCGCGACAGGAAATCTCTCTCAAATTGTGAAACAGTTATTTCGGCGTGGTTTGAATATAAGTAGTTTCCGGTGATCTGTACTGAGGATACTGTAACTAAAAAGTCAATATTTTTCTCTGGTTGCAAGTACAATGGAGATATTGTTGATACTGAATAGGTTGATAACGTCCACCTGAAAAACACGGTAATTATTATTATTATTTGTTTAATTAGGGTTAAAATCGGATTCGTCGACTCTGGTCGACTTGGTTTTTCTTTTCGGCTTTGTTTCGACGTTAATGTGGGAATACCGTAATCTATTCTCGTGAACAATGCGTGCTTTTTTGTAATATTGGATTTTCACGTTACCCTTGTCCAGTTTTTCTAGCACCTTATGTGGTCCAGTATAATGGTCTCCAAGTTTACCTGGTTTGGGACCCTTTTGGAGGTAGACAAAATCTCCAACCTTAAAACTCTTTGGATTAGCATTTTTATCATAATATTTCTTCGAACGATGTTTGGACGAGACTAGGTTTTCATAGGCGAGGTTCCTGATTCCATGTATTCTCGTAATTAATTCGATTAAATACCCGCGGTAGGTGGGCAACTGATCGGATTCTCTAAGTGGTTCGCTTGATGGAACTCTCGCTAGTTTGCCAAAAACTACTTCATATGGAGTATACTTTGTACTCTCATGAACGCTGGTATTATATGAAAGAGTTGCTAATTCTAGCCATTGATCCCATTCATTATCCTTATCTGCATATTGTTTCAAAAATTCAGCCAATACATGGTGAGATCTCTCAAGGGATCCGTTAGATTGAGGATGAAATGCCGTTGTCCGACATCGCTTGATTCGAAATCGTTTAGCGATTCGTTTCATGAGGCCACTTAAAAAATTACTTCCTTGATCTGTAAGGAGTGCCTTGGGTGCTCCGAAGACACATATAAATCTTTTAATGAATGCATCGGCGACCGTTGTCGCTAGTGCATTTGGGAGTGGAATAGCGACACAAAATTTTGAAAGGCTGTCTTGGATAGTCAGAATGTATTCGTTCTGATTGGACGTACGTCGCATTGGACCTACTATGTCCTTTGATATTTTTTCGAAAACCGTACCTGGCGTATCCGTTATAATCATTGGCTGTTTTGTTTTGACTCTAACCAGTTTCTTTAATTGGCAATCTAAGCATTGTTGAATTCTTCTCTGAATGTCCGATTTCAAGTCTTCCCAAAAATACTCTCTTTTAATTCTGTTATATGTCTTGGAGACGCCTTTGTGTCCTCCTATCGGGGACTTGTGCATCTCATAAAAAATGGAATCTCGTTCTTCAATTGGCACGTAGCGTAAGGTTCCTAAGCAGATTATTACCTTGGTTTGACTGGATTTGAACGTTTCTTTTATTATGTTCAAGACGTCAGCCCATATTAGGCGCTCGACGTGGTTACTGTGACTAATACTCACTGATTGGAGCTTGAGATTTTCACAAAGATCTTTTAATTCCCTTACGCTTTCTTTAATATTTTCTGATACGAAGGATAATGAACCAGAATACTCGCCCTTGATGACTAGGGCAATGTGATATTTTTTCCCAACCTGTTTACTGTAGGCACGACCTTCTGTTAAATTCTTCCAGAGGGGAAGTTTATTTACTTCGAGTAATTTTTGCGATCCAGAGTCGCAAGGTTTTCCAATTGAGTCGACAAAATATACCAAATTATCGTTTCGATAGTGAAATAATTCTTTGGTTGTTACGCAATTTGCGATTTTAAATTCAGCGGTTCTATCTTCCCGGAGTGGGATTTCTTTGTCTTCAGAGGATATTGAGTCAACTGCGTTGGTGGAGTCGGAATCTAGGTCAGTGGAGCTTTTGGAGTTGGGAATTTGAGGTGCTTTGCGCAGGTTAGGCCTCTCCGCTGATTCGGGGTCAGTGCCCTTTCGGGGTCGCCTAACACGCGCGGGCCTTGTTATCTCGGCTTCTGTTTCCTCGCTGCTACTCTCCTCGTAGTTTATGGCCCTACGGTTTCGGAGCGCAAGGCGCCGGGACTTGGAGCGCACGCCTTTCCCCTTAGGGGCAGGTACGTCAACCTTTTCCGATATATCGTCACCGAGTTTTTCTTTGACCTGTTGTTTTGTTTTCTTAGCTAACTGAGATACATAGTTCTTCGCTTGCGAGCGAATGACGACATTTATTTCTTCTATTTTTGGGGTTTCATGAATTTCTGCTTGAGTTGTAAAACGTATAGGACCTTCGTTTTCGCTAACGCTGTTTTCTGCTAATTCGCGGAGTATATCCTGTGCTATCTCATCTAGATTCTCGTCGTTCTTCTGTTCGCAATGAGGGATGGCTTTGACATCCTCGAATTTTTCAATTGGGTTACGCGATAAGGCGTCGGCGTTTGAATTTAATTTCCCTGGCTTATACACGACGTCGTAGTCGTATTCCGAAAGTTTAAGTCGCCATTTCAGGACCCGTGCGTTCGCGTCTTTGGCTGTTTTAAACCAGACCAGGGGTTTATGATCGGTCACAAGCGTGAATTTCCTACCGTAAATATAAGGCCTAAACGCTTTAACGCTGTGAATAATTGCCATTGCCTCTTTTTCATAAGTGTCGTACCGAAGGGCTGCCCCGCGTAGTACGCACGATGTATAAGCGATCGGTTTGTCTTTCCCGATTTCACCTTGTGATAATACTCCGCCTAAGGCGTAGCCGGAAGCATCTGTTGTTATTATGAACGGTTTTTCAAAGTCTGGATATTGCAAGATGGGAGCTTCACAGAGTTTATTCTTGAGAATTTCGAAAGCCTTTTGTGTTTCTTCGGTCCATTCGAAATCGACCTTATCTTCTAAAAGTCGCGTCAATGGTTTCGCGATCTTCGAAAAATCTTTAATGAACCTACGGTAGTAACCTGTTAGGCCTAAAAATTGCCGAATATTTTTAACAGTTTTGGGAACTGGGAATTCCCTTACCGCTGATAATTTATTGGGATCCGGTCTTAAACCGTCCTTCCCGATTACATGCCCTAGGTAATTAACTTCTGGCCTGAGAAATTCGCATTTGTCCGGTTGCAATTGTAGGTTGGCTCTATGCAACCTTTCCATCAGTTCCTCGGTCTTCTTGCCGTGCTCCTCTAAATCCTTAGCGTAAATGACGATGTCGTCGAGATAAACGAAGAGGGACACTCCCTGGAGTCCACTCAACACGACGTCCATCAAGCGCTGGAAAGTCGCCGGGGCATTTTTCAGCCCAAAAGGCATTCTCGAAAATTCATAGTGCCCATACGGAGTAGAGAAAGCAGTTTTCGGCTTATCTTCGGGATTCATTTCTATCTGATGGAATCCGGACGCTAGATCGAATACGGAGAAATAATTCGCTTTGCCTAATTGATCCAGAATGTCTGTGATGTTAGGCAACGGATACGAATCACCGATTGTCTTTTCGTTAAGGGCCCGAAAATCAATTACCATCCTCCAACGCTTATTGCCATTGGAGTCGGGTTTTTTTGGTACTATCCAAACAGGACTGTTGTTTGGGGATTGAGAATGGTTGATAATCCTCGAGTCCAGTAGCTCGTCTACCTGACGCTGGACTTCGCCCTTAAGAGCCTGAGGAAACCTGTATTGTTTTGTATTGATCGGGAGGTCATCGACCGTGGGGATCTTATGCCGCAGCACGGATGTAGACTCCAGAGGTTCCCCTTTTATGTGAAACCTATCTGGGTATTTTTCGATAATTTTTTCTACATGGTCTAGCTCATCTTTGGCTAGGTGATCGAGTCGCAGGAGCCCTCTTATTGTCTCCGTGCGCTTTGAGAGATTTTTGATATTTCCCGATGTTGGGTCAGAGAGGGAAACACAATTAACGTTTTGAATTTCTTTCCGATTTAAATTTTGATTTGCTTTTGATTTTGAATTTTTTTTGCTCATTGGCTTTTCTTTTATTTTTACTTTCGATTTTTCAATTTTATTCGATCTTGATTCATGGCTCGAGATTTTATTTTTGTTTTTATTTGATTGATTGATCTCAGTTCCAGTTCTTTCCTCGCTACCGTAAATTTTTCTAAATTTTCCTTGATCATCGCTCTCTTTGGGGCGATGCCAGGTTTTTAACTCGACATTTTTCGTCGATTTTTTAAAATTGGCCTCTTTTGGACCCTGAATATACGCGATTGTCTTGCAATCGTCGCTTGAAATAGAAGAGTCACGAGGGATCGAACTGGAGTTTAAAATTGTCATGCAATCTTGATTTGTTTTATTTTCTGCTAAGTCTCCGATCGTGTCGAATTCTTGCAGTTTTACAACTGGCACGATCAGTCGTATGGCATCATTTGTGGTATTGTAAACCTTCAAATGAGCCTTACCGCGGATGTTTGTTACCAGACAGTCGCCGGCATATACACCATTGCGGATTTTTAAAGGCGAGAGATAACCCTCCTTTATCGTGCTATCTTCCACTTTTACGTGAAAGGAAGTTCCCGAACGCGCGGGGATTTCTATCACCTCGTCGGGTTCGCCTGATTTTTCAAATGGCCGAGATCCTGTTCCGAATTCAAAACGTTCTGTTTCATAATTAATTTTTGCTTTAGTTTCAAAAAAGAAATTCGACCCTAATAATCCAGGATAGGGGAGCGGTATCGAATCTGGAATTATGTGAAATAGGGCATTAAACCCGAATACTTGAATTATTACGCTCCCTAACGCGTACACTGGTAGCTCTGATATGCCTTTTAACTTTATAATGTCTGATTCATCGATACCGACCATATTTCTTGTGTATTCTTTCTTTATGAGGTTGGGAATAGCTCCGGTGTCTAATAGCATTACCGTGCGACCCTTTTCCGGTAGTACTCCGATACACACCGAGGGTAGCTTATTGAAGTTTTCTGCGTTTACTGTGTAGGTCGGGTATCGTCGGCTTGAGCCTCTTGCGTGGCCAAATTTGCTGGACGCGTGGGGATCGGGATACCGCTCGGCGCGTCCGTCCGAAGGGTATTCCTCCCGTTTCCCGACAGGGTTTGCGATTTATTATATTCAAGTATGCGGCAATTTTCTAATGTGTGACCTATCTTTTTGCAGTATCGGCAGGTAGGTGTATCGTTTTGCGGCGAATTTTTCGGAATTCTAAAACATCTGTCCGCAGTGTGCCCATGATTGTGGCAGTATTGGCACTGAGGAACAGATGAGGGGCGAGGACGATCATTCGAGAATTTTTGTGGCTCTTTACGCGATGTACACTCGCTGGCCGTGTGCCCTGGGTTTTTACACAATTGGCACGTAATTGTGTAGGATTTTTGATTGCGAAAACATTTATCCGCGGTATGACCTATTTTTTTACAAATTTGGCACGTGACGGGCCCGTGATCGTTAGCAGATTTCCGACATTCGTTGGCACTGTGGCCATGGATTTTACAAATTTGGCAAATTACCGTCGCAAATCGACAAGCTTCGGTCGGGTGATTATCCCTTTTGCAAATGTTGCATATCCTCACAGGTCTAGTCGGAATAGCTCTTTCAGATTTGGTAGAACGCGATTCCAATTCCCTACGAGCCTTGAGATCGCGTTCGATTCTAACCGCGTGATCGATGGCGGTGGGCATGTCTACGCACGGTGGGAGTCGGTGTTCGATCTCCTCTTTTAATCCACGTTTGAAACTTGTAAGAAAATATTCATCCATTTGTCTCCTAAATAATTGGTCCTCTTCCCCATTGTTGGCTAATTTTCTTGCTTCTAATATTTCTCTTGCCTTTTTCCTAATTTTCGTCGCGAATTCCATAACGCTATCGCCGCTTGCTTGATAGATATGGCTGAGTTCTCCCAACAGTTGAATCTCGGATTTGTTTGGCGCGTATATTTTTTTTAGAAAATCTACGAGGTCTTTTACTGTCTCGAATTTAATTCCATGTATACTTTCTCTGGCTAGATCTTTTAATTTGTTCCTCAATAATTTTACTAAATACTTCTCTGATTCGGCTAGAAGCATATCTTTGGCATCTTCACAACCGGTCGTAAATTCTGAGAAGGGGATATTTTTCCCGTCAAATTCCGGAACAACGCTAACAGCTTCCTTCAAGGATATTAATTGATTCGTTCCTAGAGCCATATTGTTTGAATTATCTGGATTTCCCTTAGTCGATAATGCTAATTTTTTGATGGATCTTTTAGGAACTTCGAGGCCAGGAAATAATTCAGTACTGGAGCTCCTTAATGAATATCTCGATTGTTCTGCTAGATCTTCCGTAACATTTAAATTTAATGAGCTACTCGATTCGTCGGCAGACATTGGATTACTCAGCACATTCCCTTTTCATAATCCCGGACGAGCCCCCAAAAATTATATGTCACGTCCTGAGGGGACGTGGGCATATATTTTATCGCGGTTCCCTCTTTTTAGCCTACGCCTAGCGCAATAGCTCGGGATGAGGGTGAAAAGGGGAAAGGTGCATGCAAAGATGGGAGGGACGCAGTGACGGGATTAAAAAAAAGAATTGATCCATACAAATAATTAACAATTCGGGATTTATTGAAATTAACCAATTTAGTTAATTCCGTCAACATGAAAATACATAGAGGTTCGCTTACATTTATGATGCGCCGTGGATGCGATAATCGGTTTACAGCGGTTGAGTTCGGGCCTCCGCAGATAGGTCGGACCCCTCGGTTGCGCACGCTCGGAGACAATGTTGGAATTACGCGTTCACACATGCGAGTTTCACACGTACACATTCAACGTAGATGGTTAGATGATTCCTTACAGTTCGCGTTTTTATAAGAAACAATTTCGAGGTTCACGTTTCGCGTTTGCTGTCAGGAGACAGATGTAATTACACGTTGATACAAATTTTCACACATGCGAGTTTCACACATTCAACGTAGACAGTTAAATGACTTCTTACAGTTCGCGTTTTTATGATGAACAATTTCGAAGTTCGAGTTCGCGTTTGCTTATTCCGATGAAAGTTGTTGGGAGACTTTTCTCAGCGAGTGATGATGGGACACTCTGTTGGGAGACTAGATCTGAACGAGTGGTGATGGTACACTGACTCCAAGATTTTTCTATTCTAGCTTGTAAGATCTTTGGATGCTGGGCTGGTGGGAGAAGAAGTTTCTCGAAAAGTGCATTTTCGTCATGCGTTAATTTTTTTGATTGGTGGAAACGATGTAGGAAATTGACGAGTGCATATGATTGGTCGAGTTGGAAGGGGAAATGTTTTTGAGGACTAGGATTGGGTGTAGGTTATGATGTGTGATCTCCATCTCGATTCTCGGAAACTAGTCCGCGTCTCGTTATCTGGAGCGTTGGAAAAATATAAGGAGGAAAAAGGGCCTTGGTCGCGTTGCCGCGCTTGCCTCAAGATAGGCTTTGTTGACCCAGGTGTGAGAGTGCATGGGATATACCAGCGCCGTTTTATGGCCGGGTCAACTTTCTGGGTCGGAGGATTTTCTCCCAACGAGTGTATATTTTAAGGATTTGGACATTTTCCGCTCTTGGATAGTCGTTAGCATTCGGTATCGTTGCGTCGTTATATATTTACGTCTTTACGAATATCATCACGCATTTCCTGCGTGTCGCTTCACGTGTTCGTCATCTTTGTAACCCGAAGGTTTCCTTTGTGTATTTTTGGTCTTAAGGACACTCTGCAATGTACTCGGACTCTGTTCGGATTACAACGAGATCGTTCGAAATTTTCCCGCTTGTATATTTGTTCTTGATATCGTTAAGACCGCTACGCTTTCGCGTGTGAAGGTACGAGAAATGCTTAGTTATATTATTATGGATAGGCTACATTTCCGCCGTGGTAGGCCTAATTCTAAAGAAAATATAAGAAACCGTCGAAAAATGAGAATGCCGTTATCGTGTGTATTGGTTTTCGTAATTTTACACGATTTCCATGTGGCATCGGGTACGCCCGCGTTTTCGCCGGAGTTGAATAAAACAGGAGAGGAAAAAGAAATAGATAGTGCTTTTTCTCACGACGTTACAATATATTATTAGCCGAGAATGACATATTATTGAAACTATCTAAAAAATTATCGCGAACAAATTGTATAGTTTTGAATGCATTTTTTGCAACGAAAAAAAGCGTTTCAATTCGTAACATGATTATTGTTGATTCGAGTACACAAGAAAAATTGAATTTCGCTTGTTTGATTCAGGTAAAATTTCTATTGAGTAAATATGTTATTTTATTGTTTTCACCATATCCGATATTGATTTTCAAGTAAATTATTCGTTGAAATATTAATGTTTTATTTTGATTGCAAAATATTAACGCGGTCCTCTAGTTTCTCGGCTGTTTTTTACGGCTTTTTCAATAATTTTTTACGGGCAAAGCATCGAAATAATCAATCTCATTGTTTTTGCATAATCTTTATTAACATTTAAATAAGCTTTACAAATTTTTTTAAGTCAAAGTATATAATAGAATAATAGTTATAGTGGCCGACAGGAAGACATCAAGTAAAAGAGGTGCTTGACGGTGACCAAGATTGCGGCTGTTCTGCTTATCTGAAATCAAAAAGCAAACGGCATTTTAATCTTCATATTTAAGACTAGCGATTGAACTAGAGTGAATTCTAAATTACAAAAATTGACTTTTTTATACACTTTTGAAAATTACATTCTATTTTTTACTCATTTTTTCTTAAGTTTTTCGCTCGTACAAAAAAAAACTATCGAAGCAATCATGATAATCCTAGTTCAATCGCTGGCTTATAACATATTAAAGATGCTGTATAAGTTTGAACAAGATCGGTGCAGTAGTTTCTGAAATATCGTGGTCACCGTTTCGAAAAATGGTGTTTCGAGAAAAACGCGTTCGAAAGTATACCTGCTCCGTATACCTGCTCCGTTCCAGGGCCGTATCTTGTGAACCACTTCGAATATCGAAAAATCCTTTGGTACACATTTTCTACACATGTTGTAGATGTGATTTATGAAAAATAAAATCGATTTTTTCGATCCGAGAAACTAGAGGTTCGCCTTAAGCAAATATCTGAATTGGTTAAAAAATTATGCGAAAATAAAATTCGTTTCTTGCACAATTGGTTGAAAATTTTTAACCAAATCATGGCCGAGCGCCACCGAATTATAGGTGTGAAGAAACTCGTAGTTCTCGGGGTAACCGCTAGAAGCCGCACCCGCGCTCGTTTCTCGTAAGCGTAGCGCGAACAAAAAATCTACTTAAACGTCGGAGAAACTCTGAAGAGTACCGCTTCTCGGCCTGTGCCTAAGATCAAAGTGTAGTATCTGTTCTTATCAGTTGAATATCTGATATTCTCTCCATGGATGTTCCATTGGATATCTGATATTCTCCCCACTACTATCGTGGATGATCATTATAATGCTCACTTTTTATTTAAGATTTAAAACCAATTGAAAAACTTATGTCTCATGGCATATCCGTTTCGATGTAGTAAAGAAATAATTCATTCTATTGATTATATTTTTGTACGAAATAAAAAATGTTGTAGCAACCGCTTAATTATTTTATCCATACATCTTCGGATTGTATATAGAATGATTTCAATAGAATATAATTTTATTCGAAGGATGATGTAGATATTCAAAGAACAGAAAAGATTTTCAAATAAAATAATATGTTATTTGAATCAATCACACTTTCCAATATTTTATAGTATTGTAACAATCTCATATATCGGTGACACTCCGCGATCAGACATTTATTTGAATCAGCCAATATACTTTTTTGAATCAATTGGTTTTTTTTTCTCAGTGTAGACTTGCAATGTGGAATGGTCATTAGTTGGGGTTTAGCTTCGTCTCGGGTGGAAGACACAATCGTGCACCTTTTACCAATGGTATGTTTCGTACACCTTTACCCAAAGGCACCTTTTCCCAATGTTCCTCAAACTTGCAAGGATCATCAATTGCGGTTGAAAATCCGATAATATCAGGGCGGTGGTCAACTTTTCGAGCGTAATTCATTTCTAGCATCTAATCTAATCTAATCTAATTCTAGCAATAGTAGTAACGATAAAAAAAAACGCAACGAATACAAACGCCCAATGGTGATTCTGATGTCAGTTCCTCGTCGGTCGCGGACGCCGTCAGCTCGTTCGAGCCGTGCTAATATTCACACGCCGAATGGCCGTGCATAAACGGCTCAACCTGGTGTAACTTGGGCAATCTATATTTGCGTCGCATAATACCGACCACGCTTCTTATGGGCCCTTTGCATCTAGCTCACAGTCTTTACGCGACTGTTATATAAATCTCCGATTCTTCGCCACCTTAAACGACACATTTCAGCAAGAAACGTTCATCTATAAAAAAAACCCCATTGGGCGACTTATGAATCTTTGGCTAACGGAGAAAGAAAAAGACACGCATGTTCACATAGTGGTGGACTTCGCTGCTATACCAGGCTCAAAACGTTCCCTAACATAGATTCAGCTTGGAAATCGCGCCTGATGGGCTTAATGGTGATCGCAAGTCGAAAAGATCCACGCCTAAACTTTGAAGTTTATGCACTTTTGTTACCTGTTGTTGATACTTATTTTCCAACAACGACAATAATATTAATTAATCAGATAAATATTGCAATAATGACAGCAGCACTCGTAATAATAATAAAAATGACGACAATAATAATAACGATAATAAAAATATTAACATTATATCAGATATTAATATTTTTATTGTCATTATTATTAATTATTATATATTCATCATATTATATTATAATTTACTATATTATAGTATATTATAATTTACTCATATTTATTTAAAATATAAAAAACTGGTGGCATTTGATGGCCCCCTTCGCAGCGTACAACTTTTGGCTGGAACATTTTTTTGTGACGTCGATAATTACCGAGTTATTTCAGGTTGCAGAGATAAGAGAGACACCCTGTTTGATTGTTTTCATTATCTCAACAATATCATTAATTAGAATAATTAATACGCAATAATGTAATGTATAGAATATATATATATATATATATTAGGGTGTTCTTAATTTGGTGATGTTGTAAATTCTTTGGTATTGTTTCTCAAAAGTAATCAACATATGTAGAAAAAAAAATTGGCCGCAAGCGGAAATTTGTCCAATAATTCTAACCCACCCCACCAAACTGTCGAATTTTTATATGAAAAAATGATTTTTTTCCAGCACGTTTTTGCAATAGATTGCAGCATGCATGTAACATTTGATTTTTTTAATGCATTCTGGTAAAGTTTGTACCGGTATACCGGCTTTATCCCAAATCACAAACACTTCTTTGGCAGTTATTGTGGCACTTTCATGTATCATTAATTTTAGAACCCGAGTATTATAAAAAAGTGCTTTTAACACCTGCAATTTTGAAGGCAATTTGCTTCCAATTATTTGTGAATCAGCATCACCAATTAAAAATATATTTTTACGTAAATCACGGTCATGGAACGTCATCGCGATTTTCTAAGCTTAAGTCGTCGAGCACGTGTGTCCAGCGCTGAATCGAGACATGTGCCTCACGTGGAAACAGTAGACATACATTTATTTCGAGGTTAACGAGGATTGCGGCAAGCATGGGAAGCAACTCATCCGACGAAAAGATACTTGTCGGTAAGGCAGGCATTTAATTTATCATAATTCATGATAAAATTAATAAAACTGAAAATTTAACTATTGTTTACATATTGTTATTGAGTGCACTACGTATCTCTTCATATTTCTAATTGCATACCAAAAATAAATTGCAGTTTTTCGACGTCAAACTCCTGTTTTGACCATAATGATCGATTTTTGGAATAAATAATGACTGTTTTTTTTTTGCTAATTACGTGATAAATATTAAATCCACGAAAATTTTACAAGTCACCTTTTTTGTAGAGCATTAAATTTTCTACAAAAACATCATGTGAAATTTTTTTATCATGTATAGTTTTGAAATAATCAACAATTTTCTCAACAAACTTTTAAATGCATGCATTTTCTCATATGAAAATTCGACAGCTCAATGGGGTGGGTTAGAATTATTAGACAAATTTCCGCTTGCGGCCAATTTTTTTTCTTTATGTGTTGATTGCTTTTGAGGAACAATACCAAAGAATTTCCAACATCACCAAATTAAGAACCACCCTAATGCATATATTCTATACATTATATTATTGCGTATTTATTATTCTAATTAATGATATTATTGAGATAATAAAAAAAATCAAATTAATCATCGTAACAATAATAAAAGTTTCGCGACGCTATATGACGATAGAAATAATAACAATAACAGCAAATATTCATAGACTACCACAATTGTGTTATAGCTATTTTATTCTTTAATTTTAATTAATAAACATTTAAATAAAGAATAAAATGTCTGTCACGAGAAAACGTTATGATTTTTTTTTCTAAAAAATTCAACCAAAGACTCTTATTTAAACACAACCGAAATAAGAGATACATTTCTCAAACGGAATCGTTGTTTATTTTTCGTGGATAAAAATAATTTAGAATACAATATTATCGGCAACCTCACGTATCAGCATTCGAGTTTGCCGGACTAATCGACATTTCCACGGAAGTACAACTTTTCACGCTCCTACCTAGGTAGCTCAACGTAGAGATTCGGGCTTCGGCGTTGACTCGCAACTGGAACAAGAATATTGTACACGATGTAACGATATTTCGGTGGACGCGACAGAGGCTTCTTTTCAAAGATTCATGCCGATTTAATATTTCATGACTCTTGGAGAGGTCCGTGCCCCGCCAGGATACTCCTTCAGGCGCGTGGGATCCTCCGCGTGGACTACAAATGTCCTCGAAAGATCTCGGTCCGCTTCCCTTTTTACGGATACGTACGTATGTATATATAACACACACACACACACACACACACACACACGCGCGCACACACACACACACACACACACACACACACACACACACACACACACACACACACACACACACACACACACACAAAATGTTTCTCGGCAGAAAGAGCGCACTGACAAGAAAATGGGACGTCCCCTGTGCTCGCAATTGCTCCGTGTCACTTATTTCGTATGAATTTGGGCAGAAGCGCATTTACATAGGTACGTATCCATGTACTCTGGCCATACACTACCGTGGGCTTCCTTTCCATTGGGGAATTCCCCTTTTTTTATTTTCCCCACTTAAACAAAAAAAAATGTAGATTTTATGCTAAGAGTCACTTTGCGCGAGGGAAGCAGAGATGGCGAGCCCATCAAGTTCTCAGACCTGTTTCGATCTATATTTTCATTTGAAAAATTCACGAGGCCTACTCTCACGGATTATTCGATTGACGATGCCCGTCGAGCCCTCTTCTCTCGTTCGCAGTTAATGAAAATTGTCGCTCGATACTGTCACGAGCGGATTTAACATTTTTTAAATTTCTTTTCGGATATTGTCTCTTCATTTTTGCGCAGTAACTTTTTATATTGTGCGCAGTATTATAAAATGACTCAGTATTATAAACATTGACAATTTTAAGTGACGGTGAGGTGACAATTATAAGGCGGACATATGTTTTTGAAGGATCTGGCACGAGATTTTGCGAGAAAGATATGACATTTGATGGTTTTTCGAGTCCTTGTGAAAAAATATATATAACGCATTTTTTCATGAGTAGTATTTGCCATAAAAAGTTGAGCATTCAGGAGGAAAATATGAATTCTATTTTGAGTATAGGACACACTCCTGAAAAACTTTTTTTTGTGTATCCGGCCATGGGAATAAAATTATTTGAGATGCATTTTGAAGTGGATGAATGGAACTTAAGGGGTTACCCCCACTTGCGATTTTGAAAAAATCGATTTTTTTTATTGCATTTTTTTGAAGTGCAATTTGAAGTGCAGTTTTTTTTATGCCCGGAATAGATGACTCTATGTAAGTTTACAAAAAAAAAATATTTTCTTCGTGTAAACTGAAATTGAAACTTTAAACGCGTTTTTCTCAAAATGGCATTTCTGAAGTCGGTGACCAAGATTACTCGAACACTAATGAACCGATCTTCTTCAAATTTTGCAGGCTTATTTAACACATAAAAATGTAGTTCGATCGTTCGATCGTAGAAAAATCGTTCGATTTTTTTTTTCGAAAAAAAAAAAATGGCCGTTTTATAGCCAAAAAACGGCCGTTTTTTTTTCGTTAAAATCGAACCATTAACTTTGACTGTCCGCCATTTTGTGAAAAATGAATATTTTTTAAAATCCTTCGATTAAAGACTAGTTTATACTGATATTTGACTAAATCCATCCGCATTTTTTTTCAGATGATCCACTTCGCCGCAATGTTGGTCACCGCAAACCGTGTATATAAAAACATTATTTCATTGACGGCCATTTGCCACTAAATAATGTAATATTTTTCAATAAAAAAATTACTGAAAGTTCTTCAAGATATGTTCTTTAAGATGGTATATTGATCGATTAAAAAAGTTTTGTAGTTTTCTTTAAAAAAATTCATGAAAAAGGCCTTTTTTGCGCTACAAGTGGGGGTAACGCCTTAAATCTATCGAAAATAAGCTTTTTTTAAGGACTGTTTCATATTCGGAATTTAATTATATTCATTCTGCTGTACTCCAATTAACTTTTTATTTTTTTTCCGGAATGATCCATTTTTTTCGGGCAAATACTACAAATCACAAAAATACGCTATATTTATTTTTCAGACTTTGAAAAATAATTGAATGTCATTTTTTTCAGTTGCAAACTCTGCACATCTGACGCTTGAAAAACATATGGCCACCTTATAATTATCAATCAGTATATACATATACATATGCAATTTTCAATATTGAGTACAGTTTAAAGCAGTATAGATTTTTTTGTATCATATATATATATATAAGGGTGATACAAAAAATCTACGATTTTCTTTTTCAAATTTCCCTATTCAGTCGTTGCAGTGAGGTGAAATAAGGCGCCTGTTAAAGTATGAGCCGTTAATATTAATATTCAGAGGTTCCTCATCGCGATTTTCTACTTCCCATGCTAATGACATGGAGAAACCTTGTCTTACTACTTTTGAATTTCATAACTCGCTAACGGGTAACCGTAGTACAATGCCCAAGACATATTTTTGTAGGGACTTGAACGCTCTATAACAAAGGTCTCTTATCGTTTTATAATAAATCTACTCTTTCACAAATTATTCAAGGTCAAAGTTTAATTTATAGTAAATTTCCAGATTTTTTCACTTTTCCGGTGATACTATCAGACTTATTACAAAATGTCATAGAACCTTTGTCGTAAATGATTTTATTTTCTATAAAATTATGTTACTCAATAATTAAAAAATTGAATAGTTGAGTAGTCAACGGCTTTACAAAATCCTTTTTTGGAGACAAGTTGCTATCTCCGTAAAATTAACTGTTACACTAAGCAAAAATATAAATAAAAAGACGCCAATTTTTATAAAGTTACTTTTATTGTTTATTCACTGTACGAAAAAGTTGTTAAGACACTTTTTCATAACTTTTATATTTAAAAATAAAAAAAGTATTGTTTTAGAAAAAATGATAAATAATAAAAAAAAAAATACTGATGTGTTTAATAATTTTCATCAATCGTGAATATTAAAAATTACCTTAATAAAAATTGGCGTCTTTTTATTTACATTTTTAATTAATATAACAATTACTTTCACAGAAATAGCAACTTTTCTAAAAAAATGAATTTGTAGAGCCATTAGGTATTCAACTATTAAATTGTTTAATGACTTTATGACATGATTTCATAGAAAATAAAATGATCTACAAAACGGTCCTATGATATTTTGTGACAAGTCTGATAGTTTCGCCGGAAAAAGGAAAAAATCTTGAAATATACTAAAATTTTGAAAGAGTAGATTTATCATGAAACGATGAGAGACCTTTTTATAGAGGGTTCAATTCCCTACAGAAATATATCTTGGGTATTGTTTTACGTTTACCAGTTGACGAGTTAAAAATTAAACAGCAGCAAGCAACATTTTCTGCATGAGAAATAGAAAATCGGTATAAACAACCTCCAAATATTAATACTCCGGGCTCATATTTTAACAGGCGTCTCATTTCACCTTACTGCAACTACTGAATAGGTGAATTCGAATGAAAAAAAAAATTGATTTGTTAAATCACCCGAATATATATATAAATTATATATGAATTTATATTGTGCGTATAAATGTGCATACTCTTGGTCGATTCTCTTCGAGTTGTAATGAATCAATGAGACAGGTTCCCGCAAAGCCGGTGTAATAAGCCCTTGCGAAGGTTGAGCCTGTGTTCCGATTGTCATATCTAATTGGAAACCTCGATCGTTCTCGCACGGGTGCAAATTCCCTCGGGCTCCTTACGCGGAGAGAATTAAGATCGTGTAAGGAAGGGCGCGAGGTTGCGGGGAGAGAGAGAGAGCATCGGCGGGGGGGGGGGGGGGGGGGAGGGGGTAAATCAGTATATACGAAGTTGATTCAAATCCTCCGTGTCTCCTTTGAGGATGTCACGCCGTCGGGCTACGACGAAAAGGCCACTTTTTACGTAACTGAAATGACATGCGTCTTTAGATATTAATAACGTTATACCCATCCACGGAGATAACTCAGCTTTACACGTGATCAACTTTTTTCGCCTCTCCTTTTTGGTTTCTGTTAACGGTGAAAATGTTTTTCGTGAAATCTCATTTCTGCCTCTCTTTCCCTCCACCTGTCTCCCTCCGTTTCTTTTGTCTTCTCTTGGTTTCACATATCATTATGAGCGCTAATTTCCTTGTATTGAGCGCTACTTCTCATTCTCATAAGTTGTCACCCATCTTTGATCCAATATGCGTGGACTTTGGCTTTTAGTATTTTCTTCTCATCTTATTTTGTTGAGTTTATTGAGTTAATCTTAGATTTATGATTTCATTTTTGTTCATATCGAGTTTCATTTACTTTGTATTTCAATTTGATATTTTATTTTGTTTGTATATTTTATTTTCTATCTCGTCACATCTTATGTTGTTTATTTTTGTTTTATATCAAATCTTCATTTCTATAATTGCTGATGATATTCTTTCTTATTTTATTTGTAGTTTTATATTTACTCGAAAGTTCACTGGGGCATAATAAACATTATCAATCGATCAAGCAAACAATCAATCCCTCTCTCTCTCTCTCTCTCTCTCTCTCTCTCTCTCTCTCTCTCTCTCTCTCTCTCTTCCTTCGCCAAGATTGCAATATCCTAACGGATCGCGGCACGTGTTCCCCAAAGTTTCGTGTCAGTCTGCGAGGTAAGTTAATCTAAATTCTATCTCGGTACATGAGCCCCGAAGAATTTCGTCCACGCCCGAACGTTCTCCCGCCCCCGGGACCGTCGACGTAATTGACCCGCCCGCGATGCCTCCAGTACATCATTTATTTTAATGAGATACTCTTTATCCGGCAGTCCGAAAAAACTACCATCAGCTACGCTTACCGTACCCTGCACTTTTATATCCTCCGTGTTCAACCGCGTCTTTTTTTTTCGGCACTCGTCGCTTCGATAACGAGGGCGAGCGGGCTAGCGATGACGACGGAACCGATTAGGAACCACGAGGTCTTGCAGACGCAAAGATTCCGGTACTTGTTGGCGATTCACCTATACATGCATACATACATATTGTAACGGGTCGGAATATGTTACAATAAAATTTATATGTTCGGGACTCGATCAGTGAAGGAATTAGTTGAGACTCTTTTGTTTCAGGTATTTTGTAATAAAATGTTATTTATTCAGTTTTATGACTCGACATAATGTAAATAGCTCGCTGTGTACAAGTGTTATGTGTTTTTGTGTGGCTGTGTGTGTTTCGTGTGATTATCACGCGCCGCTGCTCCGTCGGTCAAATACTTGGATCGCGGATTGACTCGGATGATAAGTGTGCTTGAACGCGACCGCTTTATCGTGGGTCGATAATTGTCTTCCCCCTCTTAGGCTACCGCTTAGCTGCTCGTGGTGCCGAACGCGCTACGGCGCGCTTTCTCCTAATTACTCTGCGTGAGCGTAATCGATTATCGCACTTTGATAATCGATTATCCTAACTATGGATCGCGATGCCAGAGGTCACCGCGGACCTTCTTACAATAGTCAGTGCTTGTTGTATGTCTTGTGTTCGCGTGGCGCTCGAATTTGAGACACCTCCTTGACCTTCAGGTTCTCCTCATACACTTTGATATCCTTGTCGCTATTATTGTGTGTTACAGGTGTGTGTGTATGTGTTTGTGTGTCGCCTGATAATTCCGATACCTTCTCGTCCTTTATATTTTCCTAATGCAATCTTTCTATCTATCCTACCGTAATTTATTCCTCCTCCTTTTATTCTTAATGTTTTTTAGTGATCTCGTTTTTTATTCTTGTGATTTTCTCCGTTTTCGTACTCGTAGACTAAAAAGCTATGCCTCAATTCTTCCTTTTTTTGTTTCTTAAGGGGTGAGATGCAGTCAGAGGCGTGAAAAAACGAGCATTTTCAATAATTTTTTTTTTATAGTAATCAAGTTTGTTTTACAAAAGTGGTTACACAGACTTTTTATGTTATATTTCAAATTGACTTGTACAAATTTTCAAAAAAAAGTATTGATTATTTTTTAAAATATCGCCATCTTTGTCCGACCCCCTTCGGCATGTAGTGCTTTGCGGTGACCATCATAACATTTTACTGGATCATTTGAAATAAAAAAAAACCAAAAAAAAAATCATTAGTTTAACAATAAATCTAGTCCTTAATCGAAGCTTTTTTTTAATTAACAAAATGGCGCCTTACGACAGATAACTTTCGATTTATGACCAAAAAATCACTCGTTTATTGTTTAAAAAAATAGAAATTTTCAACAAAAATGAAAATCCTTCGATTAAGGACTAGTTTTTAATGCTATCAATAACCACACCAAATTTCATCAAAATCCATCGAGTGGTTTTTGAATTATAGTGGTCACCAACTTGAAAAACATAATTTCGAGAAAAACGCGTTTGAAGTTTTTCGATGTGGATACGGTATTATATGTTCATAAAATATTGAGCTCGATGGATGAAGCTAAACTTTTTTTAATGTATTTTTATCCGCTGAATGCAAATATCACAATTTTTTGCCAAAAAGTCGAGCATTCAATTGTTTATAGCCAATTGTTAAAACAATTTTTCAAAAAATTAAAGTTTTTCGTGATGAATTATTATTTTTTCAATATTTCGGGCAATTTTAAAACGAAAGTATTCTCTATAAAATTTTGATAAAGTTCATAGTTTTTTAGTAATACATTTTTGAAAATGTTTGTAAGAGTTTTCCAATTGAACCCTTGATTTATGTATAGAAATACTAATTGAAAAATTACTTACATCGAATCATCAATTCCTGGCCCATACAAACGGGCTTCTGCCGATGAGGAAGCTTCCAAAATATCAATTTGTTGTTGTCTTCGAAGCATTCTGCCTTCCCGGGTATTATCGCTTGCGCGTTTGTCAGCCACTATCTGCCATGGGGACCCGACGCCCCTTCACTAATTGTGGGATATCCCGGAAACTATTCATCGGATTGACTTGAAATTTTCGAAAAATATTTTCGATGCATCATACTTCAAGAAAATGTAAAAAAAATCAATTTTTTTCAAGTTTGACTGCATCTTACCCCTTAAGGTTCCCCTCTCTCAGCCTTTTTCCATCCACTACGGATGTACTCTGCTGAGCGGTACTCTTTAATCCACTAAAAAAACTCAGTTTCTCGGGTAGCGACTCCTTACTTCTCCTGTTTTTCAATGTCCCCCTCTCTTAGCTTTTCCTGTCCAAAAAGGATGTACTATGCTAAGCAGTACTGGTCGATCCACAAGGGATGAAAGAAGTGCCGTATCCAAAAATTCCTTCTCTTTTATACCCATGTTTTACCCTTTTCTGTTCCCCTTCCCTTGCCAATTACCCATCATCACCTTTATCGTTAACTTTTTTCTTAAATCAAATAAATTTTACTTTTCCTTTGTTTTTGTTGCTTTCTCTGTGTTCTTTCCACGTCTTCTTCTCCTTCCCTTTATTATTACGTATCGTTCCCTTTATTGTTAACTTTTTATACTGTTTTTGTTTCTATTCTGTTTCGTCTCCACCGTCTTTCTTCCCGCTTAATGTTTTGTGACCTTGTATTTTGAGTTGTTACGATTTGTTATTCCCCCCCCCTACTTCTATCATGGGTCGGTTGCTCTGTTTAATTTGTGGTGAGAGTATCGCGCCTGAGACGGACCTGTCCGTCTCAATATATATGTCGCATCGCCATGTACATTGCTTTTCCAACAGCGTTTTCGATTTCTTGACGATGATTATGGATGGTCAAGTGGTAGGTATCGAGTGATGATAAGACGACAAGGCGTTCGGAGAAGAACCTACCACCGGGTAGTGCGTGGTGCATAATGCACGAGTGTACTGGGTTGCATAGAGGCCTAGAAGAAGTAGAGCGAGAGACCTATGAGTCTCCGGTCACGAAGTCATCCCTTTCGGGTCATTGGTTTGAGAAAGACGAATTTCGAAAGGCTCTGCGTAACACACTTCACTAGCACTGCTACCTGGTGATTTTACTTTGTAACGAATATTTTATTGTATCGAGACGCAAATAAATCGCGTAAACCGTGTTACTACGGTAGTCAGTGAGATAGCCATTATTCTCTAATTCATGAACGGAATTTTTGGCCCTTCCTATTTTTATATCTAACATATATTTATACGGAGATGCGATTGGGTGTATATATATATTGCATATTCATAAAACGCCGACGTAGCCATTCGCATCTTCATTATACATTTTAAATTTGTCTTCGGCTCTTTTTTGCAAAGGCTGTAAAATATGTACAATATTAGTATATCCATGGTTGGTTCTCTCGAAATGATGATTTTGCATGCAATCTGACTTTCAATAGATGCTACTCGATTACTTTCTAGGTTTTTTTTAGTACAACAGTTAGAAACCCAGGTAGGAAATCAAAAGGCTGACGATGGAAACAAGCTTGTGCTAGCCTTGTTTCACCGAGCCCGAGTGAGACAGACCTGGCCCAGGTTTCATTGCATCGTTTGGAGCAGCCTGGAACCAAGATTGGCTGCTTAGCCTAAACTCAGGGTTATTTCAAGCTCTATTCAGCCGGTGAATTTTGAGGCTGAAAAATCAAGGCTGGATGCAGGCTTGTTTCAGGTTGTGATAAAATAAAATAAGTTTAAAATAATATTTTTCTGTACTTTTATGAAAAAAAATTTCACAATAAATTTGTCGGGTCCGACGGCACGAAAAACGAAAGCGAAGGAGGCAGCTCAGAACATTTAAACATATGCTCTTATCGATATTTATGAGGTACACAAAAAAGTGTATACGAAAATAAAAGTACGCAATAAAATAAAGTATTGTTTTTAAAAATATTTTTTATATATAGTTTGTAACAAATAATAAATATATATAATAAATCAAATGAATTCTTTACAAATTTATTAAATTTACCCCAATGTAGAATATAGAAAACTAAAAACAGGCCTCATATAGCCTCGGAAAGAGTTTGGGAAAAGCCTGGTCATA
>OX101783.1:1723957-1726457 GCA_944452715.1 Ophion slaviceki | reverse complement strand
GACACCCTGTATATATTTATATATATAAACACTGACACAAAAAAATAAAGGAGCAAGAAAAGTTGACCATTTTTTTCGTGTTTTTCGAAAGGCTGTAACTTCGTCAAAAATGGTCGTACAAAAAAAAAGGACTTAGAAGCTTGAAGTTTCTAGTTTTCAGTTCTGACAATTTTTGCAAATTTTTACGTTTTTCAAAGTTCTGCACAGGTTTCGGAGATTTTTTTCGGACTTAACCAATATCAAGGTCATTGAGCCCATTCAATTCACTTCAATTTGCTTTTCTTTTAAATCTCCGTACGACTATTTTTCGCTGAGATATCGGCCTTTGAATGAAAGAACGTCCTTTTGTCTTCAGTCATCGTTATCTCAGGAACTAATGGTCGTACGGAAATTCGACCGGCAGTTTTGAAAACGTGCATACATACTCTACAAGCTGTGATCATTATTGTAGTGAATTCTTTTTTTTATTTTTGCGATTTAAAAGAGTACAAAAAACGATGTTCTCTTGGTGCTTATAAAATCCACCGCTACTTTGCAAATATTGCGATAAACACTAATGTTTATGGACGGTCATTTAGCTCAATATGTCCCCAAGAGCCATGCAAAATTCCAAATTGATCCTTTCATCGGTCTTTCTTGCCCGATTGACCAAAATTTGAAAAAAATTAAAGGAGCAACTTGTTCCTTTAATTTTTTTTCAAATTTCCTCTCTCTCAGACATTATTTCATGATTATTAAGAGGAAAAAAAAAATTTCATTACTTTTCGTACAATTGGTTATTGAGTACGCCTCAAATGTTGGAAAAAACCCTGAAAATCATATTGACTAACAATGTTCGAAAAAAAATGTCAATAAAAAAAAAGTTGAAATTTTCTTTTTAATAAAAAAATCAATTTCGATTTTTTTTAAATTTTCAACGTTGACATTTTTTTTCAACATCATTGACAATCAACATTGTACCGCCAGCATTAGCATTACCCAAAGCGTACCACTCTCGCAACTTGAGCTTCAGTTAAAGATCGTCTGACCATGATTACTTAAGAATATGAGTTTTCGTATCATAATCAATACAATTTTCAGATACTAAATATTCTTTCGTCGACAGCTTTGAAACGCCTAAATAGTCAAAACTACTACTCATTTTCCAAACAACCCAAACAAACCCAAACAATGTTAATTTGAAAAAAAATGTCAACATTAAAAAAAATCGAAATTAATTTTATTATAAAAAAAAAAAATTTGTTTGTAAAAATTTTTTTTTTCGAAATTTTTTAGTCAACTTGATTTTCGGGGTTTTTTCCAATATTCAATGCGTACTCAATACCCAATTGTGTGAAAAGTAATGTAAAGTTTTTTTTCCTCTCAATAATCATGAAATGATGTCTGAGAAGGAGGAAACTTGCTCCTTTAATTTTTTTTCAAATTTTGATCAATCGTGCAAGAAAGACCGATGAACGGATCAATTTGGAATTTTGCATGGCTCTTGGGGACATATTGAGCTGAATGACCGTCCATAAACATTAGTGTTTATCGCAATATTTGCAAAGTAGCGGTGGATTTTATAAAAACCAAGAGAACATCATTTTTTTGTACTTTTTAAAAACTTATGGCAAAAAAAAACATTTTTCACTTCAATAATAATGAGAGCTTGTAGAGTATGTATTCACGTTTCCAAAACTACCGGACGAATTCCCGTACGACCATTAGTTCCTGAGACATCGATGACTGAAGATAAAAGGACGTTTTTTCATTCAAAGGCCGATATCTCAGCGAAAAATGGTCGTACGGAGATAGAAAAAAAAGCAAATCGCAGTGAATTGAATGGGCTCAATGACCTTGATATTGGTTAATTCCGAAAAAAATCACCGAAACCCATGCAGAACTTTGAAAAACGTAAAAATTTGCAAAATTTTTTTTTGTCGTGATATTTCTTCCGACCGCGCGATCAGTCCCGAGTAGAAATTGTTCTAGCCCGTCTGAGTTACGACCTAGTGACTGGCTCGCCCAATTGAGCTCACACGAACTGACCAATGGTTGGCTCGCTATGAGCTAGTAATATTGTGAATGTTTTGTTATCCAGCCCTTGTCTAGTCACTGCCCAGCCGATCTTCGTCACGAATGACAAAGTGTGGTTATGTGAATACGTGTAGTTTCATCAAGCGACTGGCTCATGGTTGGTTTAGCAACTTGAGTTACAGATGACGTTGCGAATGAATTCAATCCTCAAGTCGGTATCTCGCGATGACCTAGCCAACATTTTCCAACTGCAGCCGCACTAACCGTCATAAATGATGGGACAAATACAATTTAAGGTTATGTATTTCTATGCGATTATCGCTCTCAATGCGAACGCAATTGAGTCATTGATCCGATAATGTTATTTACATTTGTTAATCCACCCATTTTTCAATAATCTGACATTGTGTAGTGTAACATGTGTAGACGATAAGAAAATTCAGAAATTAAACAAGTAGAACTGGCTCAGTGGGCAACGTCACAA
>OX101783.1:1583957-1718957 GCA_944452715.1 Ophion slaviceki | reverse complement strand
GCTGGGAAGAGGATGACGCGTGAGGGCTCAGGATCGATCGGCAATTAGGCTTTCTGCGTGCACTTCTCGATTTCTTTGAAGACGCGATCATATTGTTTGTTGGCCTCGCTGATGAATTTCATGTTGCATGCGAGCAACTGTTTCGTACTCTTGGACGTGACCGCGGACTCGCGTTTCGCCATGGTCTCGACTTTTTTCACGAGCGCAGCCGCCTTGGCACGCAGATCGATGACACCCAAGCGGAAACATTCGAAGCGACTTTCACTGTTCGTCATGCAGGTCTGGACGACTTTCTTCACCTCGAGCTGAAATTTCTCCGCCTCCGCGTGAAGGTTTTCCCTTTCGGCTATCAGCTTCTCCATGGTCGCCCTGTGCTTGCCGCAACACTCGCGCAGACCATTTTGCATCTTCTCTCGTATTGCCTGAAGCTCGGGTTCCTTCTCTCGCGCGCAAGCTTCCGCTATTTCATTCCGATGCGCGATTTCGGCGAATTTGTCTTGGAGAAATTGGAACGTTTCGTTGAGCTTTGTGTGATCGACGAGGCGGGCACGTGACCGAGAAGGAGAAAAATTTGACAATAAAAAAAACAACGAAACGAAAACCTACAGATTTTACACCACGTTGAAGTTTGCATCGTTCGAATGCAACGATTTTTTTTAATGCATCTCTCATTTTTTTCCCCCATCGTCCAACCCCTTTTTGGCGAATTGAGGTAGCGAATCTCCAATGAGAATACGGAGAAACGTTAAGGGGTCTTCTCACTTTAGACGCTGAAAAGGCTATTTTTTAGGTTTATATTATAGATATTGATATAAAAGTTGTTACACTTAATAAACACGATTTCGAAATACATAAAACATTTTTTTTATGTATTTATGTAACCCAAAAAAACTTCGAACGCGTTTTTCTCGAAGCAACGTTTTTCGACGGCTTGTTGATAAAAGCTTCTCAAGGATATCAAGGATTTTTTTTTAATTTTAATATTCACTATTTTCTTTTGCCAAAAACGGTGGAAAAAACACGTTTTTTGTTTTTTTTTCCCGAAAAATGTCCGCCATTTTGTTATTTTTGCGTATATGAAAAATCGCATGATATGCGCTATAGCCATTAACATACTGAATCTGAAATCGTTTGATTTTTCTGTTTCGGATTATCCATCGAGATTTCATGAACAGCGCAGACCTACAATTTTTTCGAGCATTTTTTAACTACCATTTTCGTCTATAAATAGTCGCTTAAATAAAAAATTTTAAAAAATGTATTTCGAAAGTGTATTTATTAAGTGTAACAACTTTTATATGAATACATATAATATAAGTCTATCAAAAAAATCCATGAAAATAGCCTTTTTTAGCGTCCAAAGTGAGAAGACCCCTAGGGATTTTGGCACCCTGAAGCGGGCAAATAAAATTATCGCCATAACAATAAAATTTCGTTGCGTTCCAATGATGCAAACTTCAAGATCATCAATAATCATAATAACAATAATAACAATGAAATCAGTTATTATAATATTTTTAATAATAATAACAAAATAGGTAATAAACGAGAACAGCGTGTACTGTAGGAAAAAATAATAATAATGATATAATTGGAAAGGGTAATACGTAAAAACCCGCACGTGTAGACATTGGAATTCAGGAATTCATTGAGCCCAATAAAAAAACAAAAAAATAATCACAATAATATATAATAGTACAATATAATAATTATAACATAATATATAGTAATATAGTGTAATAATAATAATAATATTAATATTTTCTAGCAATAATTTCATGGGCGAACCTTCGATTTGGTTAAGAAAATTGTTCAAAAAATCGGTTGCAAAAGACGAATCACCGATATACATTACTATTTTTCTGTTTAGCTCTATCCTTCTCTCTCTCTCTATTTATCTATCGCTCTCCTGATTCTTACGGATGGTCGACATATCCGTTTCGTCAGAATGTAGGTGGTCGTGACGTATATGGAAAAATTCGACGTCACACATTTATTCGGATGCAAAGTTTGCACACACACACACACACACACACATACACACGCGCGCTTTTTACCTTGTTGGTAGCTGTCTCCTGAAGCTCCATCATCATGTTTGTCACCTCTGTCGCAATCGTTTGAGTTATAATCCCGGTGACTATGACCAAAACGGCATTGGCCTCCGCCATCAGCTCCTCAAGAGTGGGGGCCGGGGCCCCGTCATCGTGCGAACTGCTCGCCCCCATAGTGCCTGCTCACCTCGTTGACGGTTGGAGCTCACTATGACGCAGCAACCTCTTCCTGTCCAAACGCAGTCATGTCCACGCGCATTTGTCTTGGATTGCGTTTGTTTGCTTTTTACGCGACTTTTTGTTTTTTTTTTTCTGCAGATTTCTGACGAACGTCAGGGGCTCAGCCTTTCCCGATAATTTGCAATAAACAGTTGACAATTCATCATAAATAAATAGGAACTGTGCATAGTAGAAGAATTTGAGAAGAAGGTGGTCCGTTTGTTGATAGATCTCGAGTGCTGAGGATTAATGTTATTATGATTAAGGAAGACAACACTGTGATGGGTTGAAAAAAGATCGTTTCAGTTTTTTTTTGTTCACTCGATTATTTATTTGGGATTGGGAAAAAAGGTATGTTTCCAAGCATACATTGAACTTATATCGAGTAAATTTTTATGGAAAGAAAATTGAAAATTTACAACGTTAATGAGGCCTTATAGGGCTTCTGTTTGAGGCGTTACCCCCACTTGTAGCGCAAAAAAGGCCTTTTTCATGAATTTTTTTAAAGAAAACTACAAAACTTTTTTAATCGATCAATATACCATCTTAAAGAACACATCTTGAAGAACTTTCAGTAATTCTTTTATTGAAAAATATTACATTGTTTAGTGGCAAATGGCCGTCAATGAAATAATGTTTTTATATACACGGTTAGCGGCGACCAACATTGCGGCGAAGTGGATCATCTGAAAAAAATGCCGATGGATTTAGTCAAATATAAGTATAAACTAGTCTTTAATCGAAGGATTTTAGAAAATATTCATTTTTCACAAAATGGCGGACAGTCAAAGTTAATGGTTCGATTTTAACGAAAAAAAGGCCGTTTTTGGCTATAAAACTGCCATTTTTTTTCGAAAAAAAAATCGAACGATTAAAGACTACATTTTTATGTATTAAATAAGCCTGCAAAATTTCAAGAAGATCGGTTCATTAGTGTTCGAGTAATCTTGGTCACCGACTTCAGAAATGCCATTTTGAGAAAAACGCGTTTAAAGTTTCAATTTCAGTTTCAAATAATGTCTCAAATAATGATTTGTTAAGGCGTTACCCCCACTTGTAGCGCAAAAAAAGGCCTTTTTCATGAATTTTTTTAAAGAAAACTACAAAACTTTTTTAATCGATCAATATACCATCTTAAAGAACACATCTTGAAGAACTTTCAGTAATTTTTTTATTGAAAAATATTACATTGTTTAGTGGCAAATGGCCGTCAATGAAATAATGTTTTTATATACACGGTTTGCGGTGACCAACATTGCGGCGAAGTGGATCATCTGAAAAAAAAATGCCGATGGATTTAGTCAAATATAAGTATAAACTAGTCTTTAATCGAAGGATTTTAAAAAATATTCATTTTTCACAAAATGGCGGAGAGTCAAAGTTAATGGTTCGATTTTAACGAAAAAAGGCCGTTTTTTGGCTATAAAACTGCCATTTTTTTTTTGGAAAAAAAAATCGAACGATTAAAGACTACATTTTTATGTATTAAATAAGCCTGCAAAATTTCAAGAAGATCGGTTCATTAGTGTTCGAGTAATCTTGGTCACCGACTTCAGAAATGTCATTTTGAGAAAAACGCGTTTAAAGTTTCAATTTCAGTTTACACGAAGAAATTTTTTTTTTTGTAAACTTACATAGAGTCATCTATTCCGGGCATCAAAAGAAAAAACTGCACTTCAAATTGCACTTCAAAAAAATGCAATAAAAAAAATCGATTTTTTCAAAATCGCAAGTGGGGGTCACCCCTTAAAACATGTGGTCCATCGGCTGGATCGATAGTTTGACAAGGGGTGATCTGAAAAATAACGATGATTTTTAAAAAATGATCTATATAAATGTAGTTCTCGTTGTAGGTAGTCGTTTTTACAAGAAAAAAATCACAAAATGGCGGG
Source organism: Ophion slaviceki (assembly GCA_944452715.1). Taxonomy (NCBI): domain Eukaryota; kingdom Metazoa; phylum Arthropoda; class Insecta; order Hymenoptera; family Ichneumonidae; genus Ophion; species Ophion slaviceki. Next base: position 1,714,795 of record OX101783.1, on the reverse strand, counting down.
TGTTGAAAGAAAGTGAAATTTTGATTAAATAGTTTACTTATATTCGGGGGCTTGAAAGATTCTTAATTTCAACAACAAAAAAACCGCTACGTACAACGATAGCTACTGCAAGTACAGGATTTTTTTTAAATTGAAAATCAGACAATTATAGGTATACTTATGATTCCGGTCATGTCGAGAAAAGTCGTTTCAAGAAAAACGCGATGGAAAGTTTTAATATACGTAAATCGTTGCGGTACCTGCTCTCACTAAATCGTCCGTAACTTGGTCAATTTTCAACATTTTAACTTGAACATTTTTTCACGTCTTCTTGCAAATGTATACATTGAGAAAATACGGAAAAAATCGATTTTTTGCCGTCACAGTGGTGCCCCGCCTTAAAAGTAATACTAGGATTGGTTAGATTATTATTAAATATATTAGGTGGTTGCATATTGAACGGCCTATTTTTGAGCAAACGAGAAGATGGTTCGGTAGCAAATAGACCAACCGGTTTATTCAAAGTATTGCCCGTCGGAAGAGACATTTTTAGCCAATGATTGGATTCCATGCAGGAAGAATTCGGTTTCTTTAGAGGCAATCCAGTCATCCAGCCCCCCCCCCCCCCCATCGTAAGTGGTCGAGAACGGAGCCGTAAGCGCTGATTGCATCGACCGGAACAAATGGTAATCGGCGGAGGCGATGTCTGGGGAATATGGCGGGTGGGGTAGAATTTCCCAGTTGACTCCTTCCAAGTACTTCTTAACCGGTTGAGCAACATGCAGCCCGGCGTTGTCGTGTTGCAAAATCAACTTTTCATGGCGATTCTCCCATCCCGGCATCTTCGCGTGCAGAGCTTACTTCAAACGCATCAGTTGCAGTCGATATCGATCCCCAGTGATGCTCGCTGACGCTTCCCGAGTCGAAATTTTCGAGCCGCGTTCAACCCACAAATTGAAGGCGAGCAGAAATCGGCGTGAGCGGGTTATTGGGTATCTAAAGGAGGGTACAATGTTTGAAAGTACCATGCGTTAGAGCCTCCGATGAACCTCCGGCATGGCAGAAAGTAGACTTTTTGACTCAAAGGAGGTCAGGGAGGGTCACAATTGAACCTACGGAACCTCAGGTGGGCCTACTTCGAGCGCTCCCGCAGAACCTACTGCCCCCCCTTTCGGCCTACTGTACACGGCTAAACAAAAAAATTAATTTATATAGAATCTATTTAAATAAAATAGGTTTTTTTCCTTGTCTCCCAGCCTACTACGATCATATTTCTTTCAAATATATTTATATATTTTAATAAAGATGAGATTCAAATTAATCTTCATTTGCTTACAATGTACACTGTAAAGCTTAGTGTACTATATGCAAAAAATATTTCATAAATCGAAAATAAAATGAACGCATTATTTGAGAGCTTTACTACAAGGATTTTTCATCGTAATTCGTCATTCCCTGGCCTTTGGAAATGATTTTTTTCGAAGAAAATATTTGCCCTATATGCGATTTGAACCTAGTCCTACCTACTCATAACTACGCGCCGCTGCCCCTATGCTACCGAGTGCTTATAACATTTCGGTCGCTGATATGGCATAAGAGACCAAATGAATACCTCCAACTATTTGTTGTATCACATAAGCTATAGATTTTTCAAACACACAGACACATGCACACACACACACACGCGCGCGCGCGTGTGTGCGTGTGTGTGTGTGTGTGTGTGTGTATGTTTATTTATAGAAAATCAATCTATTTAATATCGTCCAATAACTTCATATTTTATTTGATTCTAATAAATCTGTGATTCGGTTTCATCAGTTTAACATTTTCATCTGTTCAAAAAAACAATTTAGTCAAGTTCACTGAAGGGATCTAGTTATTTTTTTTAATTTACCTTAAATAAAATATTTGTAGAGTTAAGCATTTTTCTATTTGATTGAACTAATGGTCCATCTTTATTGTAACACTCATATCAAAGGGGCGGGGGGTAGTGAAGGTGGAGAGAGAGGAATTTTACATATATATATATATATATATATATATAAAATACCCCCCGCCCCCTTGATATGAGTGTTGCAATAAAGATGGACCATTAGTTCAATTAAAGAGAAAAATGCTTAACTCTACAAATATTCTATTTAAGGTAAATTAAAAAAAATAACTAGATCCATTCAGTGAACTTGACTAAATTGTTTTTTTGAACAGATGAAAATGTTAAACTGATGAAACCGAATCACAGATTTATTAGGATCAAATAAAATATGTAGTTATTGGACGGTATTAAATAGATTGATTTTCTATAAATAAACATTTTTAAAATCAATCATTTTAATAATGGAATGCAATAGGAAAAATTTGGTTCTATGAAAAATCTAGTTAATACAAATTAAAAAAAAATCAAATAGACGCGGTTAGTTAATATCATAATATTTAGCGGGAAAAAATAAAAATATGCTTCATACATACACGTGGAAATATTTTTTTAATTTTCGACGTGCTAAAAATGAAAACAAGGAAAAATCAAACATCTTATTTGAAATCGACGGTAATCGGCCGTCGCCATTTATCAACTCATTATTGAATAAACAAAAAAAAAACAAAACGAACAAAAACAAAAAGAAAAAATCGAATGAGGTTGAATTCTAAACCGACAATTTCAATCCTTCAGAACATGAAATAGACTATAATTAACACCCTATCGTTCCATATAGAAATCAACATTATATGTTATTTAGATATACACTGCCAGCTAAAAGTTTTCGGACACTCCACATAATCGCAAAACTTTTGAGCGCTGGATAATTGCCAAATAATGTTAGAGTAATATAATTCATTTCATTTATTATTTCACGAAGATACTATAAAGATCTATATGATTAAGTAATTTCACAGAGCTTTATAGTATCTTCGTAAAATAATTATTATTCTACCATAAGTTTGCAATGATCCAAAGTGATATTAAGTTTTGCAGTTATCTGAAGTGTCCGAATACTTTTGACTGGTAGTGTATATTCGAATATATTAACGCAACCACATATTTCGAGTATTATATATATATATATATATATATATATATATATATATATATATATATATATATATATATATATATATATATAAAGTATTATATAATATATACCGTCGCTTAAATGTTTGGATACACCAGTCGATATTTCTTGCTGCACTAAAAGTCACATAGCTTCGTAAAAAAAGATAACCAAATTTACCGAACGGCGTTTTGACGGGAATAAATTCAGCTGTATGTTGCTTTTCTGAAATATTTTTTTATCATTTTCTTTTCGACCCGGTACGCACTTTTATACGTGACTGATTTTCGGCTTTTTTTCGACCATCAAGAATTGAACGCATGACTTATGGAAAAAAAATTGTTACGTTTATCCATGGTGAACTTAAACGGGGTAGCAGGAACTTCATTTGCGTTTTTTATAAAGTTTTGTACGATTTTTTTCGCAATGTTATTTCATTTTTTGCTAAAAAGACTAATTCTAGATAATGCAATGTAACTCAAGAACTAGAGGGCTTAAGAAGAAATGTCAAGAACGAAAAACGTCGCGTAAGCTTATACTGGATAGACTGGCATTTTTTAAAGAATTTTCCTGTGAGATTTTTTCTCACAGGAAAATGCCTATTAATCCGATAGAATTGGAATAAGACTGTATACACAAGCATTCTTTTATCAATTGCCTATAAAATAATAATAAATCGATATTGAGCAAATTTGATTGTTTTCGCATATTAATATTGGACTATTAATTTGATAAGGGGACGATGTATTTTTATTAATTTCGTATTATTTTCGTCATCGAACGGGTTACCGATCAGGTCACAATGGAATGATGATGGAGGAGATATCGAATTTGGGCCGAAAGCAGGTTAGGTGGGGTCGAGGCAACAGTTTGAGATTGAAAGCAGGTTAAGGAGGCCTGTGCTCTGCACGTTTCACTGAAACTGGGGGGTCGAGAGAAGGTTTGGGAGGTCTAGCAGAGGCTACCCTGGGCCAAGAGGAGGTCTCTTCATGGCACTGAACTCGACAAATGAGGTTTCGTAGGTTCAACGGAGGCTGGCGGCTTATGTATTACAAAAGAAATGGGTCCTGCGAGGGTTCAGAGGAGGCTAAAAATTTCGACTCGGGTTTCAGCAGCTCGTAATACACGACCGCCCTCTTTCGGTGGTTTTCCGCGGTCCTTGTTGTCCATAGAGAAATCACGACTTTGTAAGCGGCGAAAGCACTCTCTGCACGTTTCTACTATATATAGCAGCTTTTGCATACACTTGCTCTAGCAAACAATCCCATATAGGGTCGCCTGTCGTAACAAAAATGCCAGCATTCAGCCATTAAACGGTTTGCTGATAATCGGCTAATAATTCGTCGACCAGCATTGGGGTACTGTAGGCGGATGAACGGCTTGCCAGATCTATGCCAGCCATTCGTGGGCCAATACTATCGCACCGATAATATGGCGATCAGCATTGGGGTATCGTAGGCGGATGAACGGCTTGCCAGATCTATTTCAGCCATTGATGGTTTGTTTTTGGGCGTTTTGCAAATGCAGGTCGTTAAACTGTAACACGTAAAAACAAGGGATAAGGTTTCGAAAAGCATATCCTACTGATGAAGCTGAAATTTTGCACTGACCTTCTTTTCAATATTTTAAGAGAACCTTTAAAGGAATATTGGCGACTAGCAATAGTTTTCGATATATCGGATATTGAAAGTTATTTATTGTACTGCGCTTCTACTATATTAAATAAATCCAAACAAGCCATCCCACATGGCAAGTGATATGCACATACGGGCGAGCACTGTTTGCCAGGAAGCAGCGCGGCCGGAGGAGTGGGGGGTATCTATGGGATATATAGATATAGGGGAGACCGGGGCAAAATGGTATAGCAGGGCAAAACGGTACCGGGGCAAAATGGCACTGGGGCATAATGGGATCGGGGCATAATGGGATAGCAAAAAATGAAGTTTGTTTGGTGCTTGATTTGGGGCAAAATGGGATAAGGGCAAAATGGGACAGAGAGGAGTGGAATATCAAATTGGGGCAAAATGGAATCGGGGCAAAATGGGATACACAAAAATGAAGTGTCGCAGCCCGCTGAATTTGGGGCAAAATGGGATGACAGGAAAATTCATGCTTCGGCTCTGTGAAAGAGCTGTTGAAACATAATCTAATCTAAATGGTGCTTGTGGTTCGTTTCAGTCCACATATACGCAGATAATACGGACTGATCGATATATTTGTCGACACATATCCTTCGATTTCATGGGGAGCGGCGGTCCTAGTTTCATAAAACAATTTACGTAAAAATTGACAAGAGTTAGATTTTCATCAATGGCTTGAAAATCAGTATCAGTAACGTGCAGTTGGCAGAAAATAAATTTAAAAAAAAAAAACAAAGAAAGATAAAAACAAAAAAAACCATAAATTGCACGCGTCAGATTCTAAAAATTACTTGATTATTTAAATAATTAATAACGACAAAGAAATTGTACCAATCGAATAAGAAGGCTCAAATAACAATTTACGTCAAGTTTGGTACAGTTCTGACCGCAGAATCAAAAGTAATTGTTTAACAAACTTTAATAACAAATGAAAAATTAGTATTTTTTTGAATGTTGAAGTACTTAAATTTATTGGATTCAACGAATCCTGACGAGCCGAGCACGAACTGTTGTTGTAAAGTCAAAAATAATAATAATTGTTTAAGCGATTGAGTTAACAAATAAAAATTGTCGTCTTCTTTAATGTTAAATTACTACGATTAATCAAATTTCAACGAAATCGAACGAGTCGACCTTGAAACATTGCCTTAACCGCATGTCCAATCATTATATTTGGTCAAACAATGAATATCAAAAAATCAATTGAAGTTTTAGACTGCATTAATAGTCATTAATGCATTAATAGACTATACCAAACTTGCGAAGATTCTAACCGAATGATAAAAAATTATTATTTAAACAATTTCATTAACAATTAAATTGTTCGAATCGAATTGTTACGCTCGATTAACAATTGCCAAGAAATTTCAGAAAATGCCGATCGTACAATGAAGAATAAATATTTGAACAATTCAATTAACAAATGAAAACCGCTGCAGTCTTTAATATTAATAAATTATTACGCGTAATCGAACCTCAACGATATAAAATGAGTCGATATCAAAATACGTCTTTAAAAATATGCTAATTAATGCAATTTAGTTAAACGATAAATATCAACAAACCTACCGTATCACCTGGATTGTTAAGCTCAATTAACATATCCATTGTTTTATTGAATGCATCGGCCGTAGTTTCGTGAAAAAATAACTATTTCCGCAATAATAGAACTTTTTTTCATCCGCCATATTGGATTTTCAGTTTTTAGTTTTTCATTCCAAACTCCTATCCTCAATTCATGATTTCGATATTCTGAAATCAATGTCTTATGTTTTTATTCGTTATCTAAACGATTACGTATTTATTCATCTATCATTATTTCGCAACAAAATCATGAGGTACATTTTATTATTGTTGAACCCTAGTCAATGTTATTTTTGTTTAGCAGTGAGACGCCATACGCGTCCATTGTGAGTCGTTTTTATATTTCTAACGTACGCCACGAGTGGCGCCAACATCACTTACGCGTCGTTCGAATGTTGTGTAGCGGTGGCTTCAGATTTGTAATGGTGTAAGACGTTCACGAACAATGTAAGTGAATCTCATTCATTATACTATTACGACTGGTATATTTTTCTCATCGTCATTCTTATATAGATCGAAAATGGTACGCAATTACAAAAGGAAGACCATGCGACAGTCCTGGAACGAGGAAGCAATGAGTCGGGCGATAATGGCTGTTACAGACGGAATGAGCTTGAACGCGACGGCGGAACAATACCATGTTCCTAAAACAACGCTCGCTCGATTCGTAAAAAAATATCAGAAGAATCCTGATTTGGAATTGGTCGCTACGAAAGGTAAGTCCGCTGTGCGCAAAAAAAACCATTGTAATAGGTCGCTGATTGAATATATGTCGAGTTCAACCGTAATCTCTGGGCATGCCGTTGCGCCGCGACATATTCGGGCATGTCCGTAGCCGCGCGATCTATTCGGGCATCTCCGGAACGCTCTCGCCCACCGAGAATGTCAGTCGACTAAGAACGGGCAGCAGCAGTAGCAACACTTTCGATTTGTTTCCATTTTCAAATTAAGTAGTTTTTTCGTTGCATTGGCATTTAGCAATAAAGTTCCGTTTTATTTATGATATCAACAGCGGTTTTTTACCAAAAGAAACAGTATAAGACGCTTCTAGGTCATAAAATAAATATACAATTAGTGCTGGGACGTATTCGAGATTTCTCCATCGCGTTAGAAACAAAAATTCATGTCTCGATGATGCTCATTGGAATATTTTCGTAGAATCCTTCACGCTCATATTCTCAACTAAAAGTTTGATTTACTTCGAATTCTAGTTCTTCACGATACAACAAAAAAAAACCAAACATAAATATTCGACTATTGTGATATATCGCTGATTTAAAGTATACCCAGTTCAACGGGAATATCTGGGCGCCGCGATGTATTCGGGCATGTCCGTAGCCTCGCGATCTATTCGGGCATCTCCGGAACGCTCTCGTCCACAGAGAATGTCAGTCGACTAAGAACGGGCAGCAGCAGTAGGAATTCTTTCAATTTTTTTCTATTTTCAAATTACGTAGTTTTTTTCTGTGTATCAGCCTGTCTTAATAAAGTTCCGTTTTATTTGTAATATTAACAATGGAACAACGGAACGGAATAATTTATAAAATGAATATAAACTTAGTGCTGGCTCGTATTCGAAATTATCTAGCACGTTGGAAACATAAAGGCATGTCTCGATGATACTCATTGGTATATATCTGTAGAGTCTTTAACGCTCATAGTCTTAACCAAAAATTGGATTTATTTCAAATTTTGGTTCGTTATGGTGCAACAAAAAAAAACCAAAAATAAATGTACGACTATGTTAAACATATTAGGACAATAATTAAGCCTTAAAACAATTTCGGAAAGCTTTTGACAATTTTTTTCATTGTTTAAAAAATAATCAAAGAATCTTCTTCTCGTACTAAACAAAGCATTTTTTTCCAATGTCTAAGAATTTTTAATGATTTTTCGTCCATAGTTGTTTCTTTTAATTTCGATATACGTAAAATTCCACAAATTTCTTGGATGTTTTCGTATAAAGAGACGATATGAAACGCGAGGAATTTGAGCGTAACGAAACAAGACAGACCCATAATCACTCTTCAGAAAAAAATCACACGTAAAAATTTAATTGATGTCAAGGACAGAAACAGAAGCAGCTATCCATAATAGAAGAATGCACATTGTATCAAAGGAAATTATATTTGATTAATTTCTTTCTGCATCAATTCTACAGTAACTTTATATTAATATTGTTATTCGACCTTGAAATTCACGTTCGTTTTTTAGTCATTTCTACAGAAAGAAATCGTTCTAACCACATTAAAAAGTATTCGAAATTGAGATTTAAGCGCACTTTTAGTTAGATAAGTACGCGCGGGACATTGTTACATTATTTAATGTTTAACAACTCATTTCAGTTGATACCATTTTCTCCACATCGCGCATAGTAAATTTCATAATGATTTGATGAACTTTCAGGTCTCGGAAGATTCACTCCGGTCTTTTCCATGGAACAAGAACGAAAGCTCGTTTCTTATTTGAAAGAGATGGAAATCATCCTTCATGGCGTATCACCGTACGAACTACGAGTACTGGCATTCCAGTTAGCTGAAAAGAATGGGATTGGCCATCCTTTTTCCGAAGGAATAACTGGGCAGGACTGGCTGCGAGGTTTTCTAAAAAGGCACCCTGACATAGCGTTGCGTAAGCCACAAGCAACCTCAGCTGCGAGAGTAAAAGGATTTAACAAGATCGCGATGTACAAGTTTTACGATTTACTGGGTGCAACTATCGAAAAATATTATCTCACACCAAATCGTATTTTTAACGTAGACGAAACTGGGTGCACCACAGTCCCAAAACATAATTGTAAAATCATCGCTACGAAGGGACAAAAGCAAGTTGGATGTCTGAGTTCCGCTGAACGTGGGAAATTGGTAACAATCGAGCTATGTATGTCAGCTACAGGCGCCTACATGCCGCCGATGTTCATATTCCCTCGCAAGACTCCGCAGCCTGAACTTTTGACTGGAGCTCCGGATCAAAGTTGGGCAGAATATAATCCATCGGGATGGATAACGACTGAGATCTTCTATGAGTGGTTTAAAAAATTCGTCACTTTTTCGGGAGCAACAAAGAACCAACCGGTACTGCTCTTATTGGATGGACACGCTTCCCATACAAAAAATTTGAACGTCCTGGATTTGGCTAGAGAGAGTGGGGTCATTATTTTGTGTTTCCCCCCTCATTGTACACACCGACTGCAACCGCTAGATGTGAGCTTGATGAGACCAATCTCTATTTACTATTCGGCTGCCGTTAAGAAGTGGCTACGCAATAACGCTGGGTGTGTTATTACCCACTCGCAAATTGCCGAGCTGTTCGGTGAGGCGTTTATGCAAGCAGCATCGCTATCAAACGCAGTTAACGGGTTCAAAAAAACTGGCATATGGCCTTTTAACAGAGACGTTTTCACGGATCGTGACTTCGCGGCGGCACACGCAAATACGCTTTCGTCATCCAACGTGAACGCAGAACCCTCGACCACCGTGGGCGAAAATCTTCCGGCGAATTCAAATCCGGGATGCTCCGCAAGCAACCAGCAAAACCAGGAAATCACTTCCAACAGACCGGGAATCACTTCTATCGAATCTCCTCAAAACATTTCGTCCACAGAAAATCTCCTTGACGAAAGTTCCGACAGTTTGAGTCAGGTTTTGAGCCAAATGTCAATTGACGAAACAAGGTGCTCTGCCGTATATAATTTCAATCGAATTACGAGTCCTCAAGCTGAGTGTTCAAACAGTGTATCCATAGACGTAAACGGAATCGACGCTGCCGAACATATGGTGTTATTAGGTGTATCGTTTGATAGTGGATCCGACAGTGATTCGTTCATGAGAAAACGAGGACACGTATACACTGGACCTCTCGATGATTTCGAATCAGAAGAAGATCACGATATTATATGCTCCACGATGGAAGAAAAAACAAATGGAAATCCGAGAAAGAAAATGCGAACCACTTTTGAAACAGTCGTCGATTCACCGCAAAAATTAAAGTCTCCCGTAAAAAAAAACGTAGCGAGCTCTTCGAAGACTCAGCCCTTCGAAATATCACCATCCCACCTGCTTCCGATATCGGCAGGCAAAAAATCAAAACGTAAAGAGACATCAAGAAAAGGTACAAGTGGCATTCTTACGAATTCTCCGTACTACAGAGAACTTCGTAAGAAAAATCCAGCGGCGTCGATAACAACCGACGATGACGCATCATGCCTTTTCTGCGGGGGCTTATATTCGAAATCCAAGGAATCCTGGATTCGTTGTAATTCATGCGAGAAATGGGCCCACTATTCATGTGCCCATGCTGACGATAACTTAATCGAGTACGTTTGCGACAATTGTGCCGATGAAAATTAGCTTAGTTAAACAAGCAATAAAAATTAAACATTGCCACCGTTAAATTATAGTATCGTAAGTAGAGTGTGACCCAAATATCGTGTAACATTCAATAAAACCTGTTTTCACTCATTTATTACCCCTCGTTTTTTACCCCTGCATTTCTTTCGTTTCTGCATCGAATTATTCCACTGTCCCATTTTTGCCCCGATCCCGTTTTGCCCCAACCGCCTCTTTCTGAGGAGCCTGATTTTCTCCGGCCCATTTTGCCCCAGTCCCCGTTTTGCCCCAATGACGTATTTTCCAGCAGTGTTGATTTTCAGTATTCCATTTTGCCCCAGTCCCGTTTTGCCCCAATGACGTATTTTCCAGCAGTGTTGATTTTCACTATTCCATTTTGCCCCAAACCCGTTTTGCCCCGGTCCCATTTTGCCCCGGTCCCATTATGCCCCGCTATACCATTTTGCCCCGGTCTCCCCTACTCGTATGGCGTGAAATAATAAACTTTACAATGCGATGTATGGAAAACTATTGCTAGTCGTCAAAAATCCGTTAACGGTTTCTCTTAGGATAATGAGAGGAAGTTCGGTGCAAAATTTCAGCTCGATCAGAGGAGTATGCTTTTCGGAACTTCACCCAAAACGAGCGAGTTATTTTTACACCCTAAATGGACCAAAAAAATTGTCGGTAAACTTTAATGTCACGAATAAAATTATCGGCATAAAAGTAAGGAACGAACAAACGATGGGTTCTGTAAGTGTTAAAATGGCTAAGTGGGTAGGGCGCTCGACACTAGAACGAAAGGCGCAGGTTCGATCCCGATGAAAGGTAAAAATTTGAACAATGCAGAAACTGTTTTTAATGCAATTATTCTATGTACATGGACATAAGTAAAGCATAAGAAAACAAAAAAGATACTACTAGAATTTTTATATTCATAATTTGTCAATTTTTTGTTTTTCATTTCCGGCAGAAGATCCGGCAGCCGTTGCTGAGCCAATATGGGCGTATGATAGTTGCCCAGTCTTAGCAGCCATTCATGGTTTACCATTACCAACCATGCATGGTGCGGATCTGGCCCGTTTATATAGCCATTACCGCGCCATCGTTTGTTCTCTGGCAACCAGTCGTGGGCCATTACTGTGCCGATTGTAAAACCCTATTTGGGATGCGGTTTTCGCGGTCGATTTCTTTGGCAGGAAATGATTAAGGCCTTAGGTCACAATAACGCGTATAAAATCATGTGCGAATTTAACATTTTTTTTCGTATGAAAAAGTGATTTACTCATAAAATGAATTACACATCCATTTAGTATGAATATCAAGCTGTTGGAAAATATATATTTTTTTTTCTCTCGATGTACAAAATGGAAAACTACTAATATTTTCTTATGTTACCTTTTTTTTTAGCCGCGGGGCGGAGTGACACTTAGCATCCACAATATTTAACCTAGAACAAAAAACAAAAATTCTCGTCAATCTACATTAGAATACCTAGAGAAGTACGTACGGAATTTAAAAAATATTGTTTTATTCAAAAGTTGTAGGTATTTGAACTTAAGAAATGAATTTTCAGTGAAAAATTTCGTTATAACTGCTCATAAACTGCTCTTAAGGTGTTACCCCCACTTGTAGCGCAAAAAAGGCCTTTTTCATGAATTTTTTTAAAGAAAACTACAAAACTTTTTTAATCGATCAATATACCATCTTAGAGAACACATCTTGACGAACTTTCAGTAATTTTTTTATTGAAAAATATTACATTGTTTAGTGGCAAATGGCCGTCAATGAAATAATGTTTTTATATACACGGTTTGCGGTGACCAACATTGCGGCGAAGTGGATCATCTGAAAAAAAAAATGCGGATGGATTTAGTCAAATATAAGTATAAACTAGTCTTTAATCGAAGGATTTGAAAAAATATTCATTTTTCACAAAATGGCGGACAGTCAAAGTTAATGGTTCGATTTTAACGAAAAAAATCGAACGATTAAAGACTACATTTTTATGTATTAAATAAGCCTGCAAAATTTCAAGAAGATCGGTTCATTAGTGTTCGAGTAATCTTGGTCACCGACTTCAGAAATGCCATTTTGAGAAAAACGCGTTTAAAGTTTCAATTTCAGTTTACACGAAGAAAATATTTTTTTTTGTAAACTTACATAGAGTCATCTATTCCGGGCATAAAAAAAACTGCACTTCAAATTGCACTTCAAAAAAATGCAATAAAAAAAATCGATTTTTTCAAAATCGCAAGTGGGGGTATCCCCTTAAAATTAAAAGTTTTCGATTAATCAGAAATTCCGTACGTACTTCTCTGCGAAATGCAATTAGGAACATAACTTTCAAATTTGAAGTAAATCGAGAGAAAATTGTTGAACTTATTTGTCACGCCAATTGGAAAAAAGCTGTTTCGAGAAGTTTCGAGTAGTCGGCCATTTTGTACTTGGAGAAAAAATTCTAACAGCTTGATATTCATACTAAATAGGTGTGTAATTAATTTTATAAGTGAATCACTTTTTCATACGAAAAAAATTGTTAAATTCGCACATGATTTTATACCCGTTACTGTCGCCAAATGCTTTGAACATAACTTACCGCAAATGTGACTTGTGGGGAAGAAAACTTGCCATTGCACAATGAAAATAAATTATGCTATCGCGTCGCACAAATGTCACCGATGGCTTTTTGGCGGGACTGTATGGACCCATCATCATGCGGATTGCCAACTTTTATTTCGAGAAAATAGTGCAGGTAACGCCATCTATTTTTACGGGGTGGTTTCATATACAACCCTCTCATATACAACTAATTTTAAATAGTATACACATTTTTTATGTATTTCTGCTTCTAAGTATTAATACTATTATTATCAAAAATAATAATAGTTATTTAGTTTCGTTTAAAAAAAAAATTGCGATTTTTTTTCGCGCAGTAATTTAGTGTTTTTTTTTAGACGGTAGGTTTCCGAAAAGCCGGCATAGTGCGGTGTAACTTGAAAGCTATGTGATTTGGTATATTTCGTCTAAGGAGTAAAAAGATGTATTTTGTTATGTTGGAGGCACTACATTTTTAAAAGAATTTTTTTCCAAAATTTCTCCGTATCGCTAGTTTTGGTTGATAGTCGTCGATTTGTCTCATTAATTTATTGCCGTTACTTTGAAACAACGATGTTTTGATGAAAATATCAAGACGAGAAAAGGTACATCATTTAATTTGTAGGTCGTACAAATCAAATGACGTTGTGAGCTTATATGGAGTTGAACGAATGAAAACTGACAGTCAGTCAAATCGAAGATGATCGGGAAAAATTAAGTAACCACGCTTCGGCACAATCGAATATTACTAATCAAATCGGAGGAAAGGCCTCCTCCACTCTGAGATTAGCAAATGAAGACTGGTTAAAGGTTTTAACGGAATTAAAAAAAACGCACATGTTTAGCGTTCTTACGATCCAGATGTTTTGCCATTCACCAGAAGAGGTTTGCTATTGTTTAATTTTACATTTGATGATGCCATCGCAGCTTTAGTTCAACGCAAATGTAATAGCTTTATGTACTTTGAAACATCTTTGTTTTTCTCGAAACGTTTTTCGACGGTTTGTTGATAAAATCTTCGAAACTACTAAACCGATCCTTATGAAATTTTAGACACATATTCTTTACGACTATAGCTATAACGCATATCAAGGATTTTTTTAAATTTTGATATTTATAATTTTTTTTGCCAAAAACGGTGAAAAAACACGTTTTTTTTGTTTTTTCGAAAAATGTCCGCCATTTTGTTATTTTCGCATATATAAAAAATCGTATGATATGCGCTAGAGCCATTAAAATACTGAATCTAAAACCATTTGATTTTATTCGATCCTCGGATGATCCATCTCCGAGATATCATCAACAGCGCAGACCGACAATTTTTTTAAGAAATTTTTTTATCTTCCATTTTCGTCTATAAATAGTGACTTAAATAAAAAAATAAAATCTTTCTTATGTATTTCAAACGTGTATTTATTAAGGGAAGGTTCTGCTTTGTTGGGCCAAAAAATGTTCGATTTTTCACCAATTTTTTATGCGAAAAGTATTAAATATAGAATGTTGATATTTGGTATGTTGACTAGGCGGTCTTTATTGAACATCAATTTTTTTTAAAAGTTTAACACAGCATGGTGGTGGGAGTGAGAGGAGCCACGTATGTCGGTGCGCGGGCGATGACATTCTTCGCTGCGGAAGTCCTAAGTCCCGGACAGGTGATCTGAAGCAATAAAATCAATCATATTTTTACTTTGTGCAATGTTGTGTATAAGTTGACCTAGAATCGAGAAGATAAATTGAAAAATAAAAAAATAGTCAGCAAAAAACTGCGAATGTTTTTGAGAAAAAAAAACGTCCTTCCGTCGACTCACTATCTTTTTATTTTTCAATTTTAAACGAAACTAAAGCTAACGGTTCCCTCTGCGAGACGAGAATTCTTTGAGCCTTCACTCTTCCGCTCTATTAGCCGAAAGATCGGGCCGGAGCTGCTCCGCGCACGCGCACGCGGTATCGAGTTACTTTGTTGCAAATGGTCCAGCGAGGGATCGTCGCTATTGCAAAATGCCTGATAGCTGCTCAAGCGACCTTGCTGCTACGTTCGCACGCGTACTCTTTTCATCCATTTACTCATGTCTCGACTATTCGATCGTTACGAAAGATCTCATTAGTTTCGCAACTTCGGTCGCTCTCAAAGCAAAATTCGATCTTTCATCTTACCCCCGAATGTTTTTAAGCCGTCAAAGCGTGAAATGGAATGGTACATTTGTTTTTTCAACCATCTTGTGGAGCACCTCAAGCCGCATAAAAAACATTCGGGCTCAAAGTCGTTGAAGGTTATTCAAGGTCAGTATCAATGATACAAATATAAATGTCTCGGATCACTACCAAATATTCGGTACTGATTCGAGATGTTAAGATTTGTATTTAATGTTAATAGGTGACCTTGAATGACCTTGAACGACGTTGACCCTCAAAGGTTTTTTATGCGGCTTGAGGTGCTCCACGAGATGGTTGAAAAAAATGCACCACTCCATTAAAAAAAGTGGAGGTGACCTTTACTGTGCGTTCGCGCCTCTACCGAAATGAAACAAATTGGTCGCATTTGATGGCCCCCTTCACACGGTACAACTTTTGTCTGAAACATTTTTTTGTGACGTCGATAATTACCGCCTTATTTCGGGTGGCAGAGACAAGAGGGACACCCTGTATACATAGAAGTATTCAGCGTATAAAATGAGAGCGAAAGCAAAAACTGCATATAAAATAATAAATAAACAAACAAATGAATGAGTAAATTAATGAATTTAAAAAAATTAATGAATAACAAAGAAATTAATAAATCTGTACGTTTTTATATAAATATATTTTTATTTATCATCATTATTATTATTATCATTCCCATTCTTAATACTTATTTATACATAGTCTCTGCTTCTGCTGCGATATTTTATATACATTTTTATACATTTCACATTTATTACCATTATTAATAAAATAAATTTGCAGTATATTTTTGCGTATATAAATTTCCATGGGGGATGCTTGCGTGCATACGTGTGTGTATATCTATATAACAACCTGTACCGAAAAGTAAAGATTATCCATAAATAAATAATAATAAATATAAGACAGCAATAATAATAATAATCATGATCGTCATCACTGCCGACCCTAGCATTACTTTCGGATAGTTCTCGTGTTATTTTTCCCCGGTTATAATATATATAAATACATGGATATTTATATTTATCATTTTTGATCATTTTTATTCATACAGTATTTTTTCCTTACTAGGCTACTTTTGTATATATATGTATATGTATATATATACATATACATACATATATAAATATATTAACCGGTGCGATGGTCTAGTGGTTAGCGTGCTCGCCACTAAACCAGCGGACCGGGAGGTCGCGGGTTCGAATCCCAGTTGCGTACATTTCGTCGTGAAATGTTTTTCTTCGGCATTTCGCGGCGAAATAAGACTAGTTCCACGACTGGGGGGCGAACTCGATGACCGGCTGTATTGGTATAGGTTTTCCGCAGTTTCCCTATACCCATGACATAAATGTCATGATGAATATGATACAGAGGGGGAAGTCGGCTGCGGCCGCAAGAGGGGGGAACAGGGTAAAGATGGAGAAGAAAAGGAGTAAACAGTAGAGGAAAGAATGGTCACAATGATGGGAAAGAATAGGTAACAAACGCGACAAGCGTGTACCTAAGGAAAAAACCAATAAAAAAAAATATATATAAATATATTCATATATATTATTCTTTTTCTTTATATACATACATACATACATACATACATACATATATATATATATATATATATATATATATATATATATATATATATATATATATAGCGATAGTCGATGTTCAACACCTCATGACGAGTGAACTATGCGCCACTCGAAAGTTTCATCTGTCTCGTGGCTGTCAGCGTCCACCAATCGTAAAAGCAAGAGAAAATCCATTTACGAGCTTGCAAAAAAAAGAAGAGAAAAAGTGTTTCCTGCGCTTCGTCGTGCTCCCAGCAGAGACTCGAAGCGCGGATCGAGAGTCTTCAGGGAATCGAAAAAAAAGAGCAAAAGCTAAAGAAGACGAAGGAAAAGAAGAGGAAGGACGAATTAATTCGTCGATTTCTATCGACCTGTCATTGGTTGCTCGTAATCTCGCACACGTCAACGGTGTGTGTGTGTGTGTGAGAGAGAGAGAGAGTCAGAGAGAAAGAGAGAGAGAGAGAGAGAGAGAGAGAGAGAGAGAGAGAGAGAGAGAGAGAGAGAGGGCGAGAGAGGGAAAGAGACAGAGGGACCATCATGGGTGCCTGCCTCGGTAGGGACGAGTTGTGCGACAGTATCCCCCGAAACCCAGCGATCGATTGTACCCGCCTGATCGACTCGAAGAGGCCGATAATTTGTCTGATCGGTGGTCCCGGCTCGGGGAAAACGACCGTCGGCAAACGACTCGCAACCAAGTACGGTTTCACGCCGGTGACAGTTTCGGAATTGTTGCGGGCCGAGGCGAATTCAGGCACCGAGCGCGGCAATCTCATCAAGCGAGTGATGCAGGAGGGACGAAATTTGCCGGCCGATCTGATAACGCAAAAGATCGAGGAAACAATGATGGGCCACGTGACGTCACCGGGCTATCTGCTCATTGGTTTTCCACGCGACACGAGGCAGCTGGCGCTCTTCCGGCGCGAGCTCAGACAGCCGGACCTGTGCGTTTATCTTTGGGCTCGCCGTCAGGTGCTCGAGGAACGAATGAGATCGCGGGCGATAACGAGCGAACGCTTCGACGACGCGGAGATCACCATTGTATCCAGGATCAAGTCGTTCTTCAGGACCATCTGCTCGATCGTCAGGGCCGTCAAGAAAATCCTCGTTCACATCGACGCGGAAAAGAGCGACGACGACGTTTTCGCGATCGTTTGCCTTGCCATCGACAACATGATCGCCCAACTCAATCAATAATGCTCCGCGAAAATTCGATCGTAGATCGTTCGCGCCACCAGGCACGCGACCAGACTCTCCCGCAGTCGGACTCCCAATGGGACGCACATTTTTCTCTTTTGCGGAAACGAAAAACAACCACCGCTTCTTTATCTGTCGATGACGACTGCTATATCTACCTTTTCATGTTTGTAATATTGTTATACATATGATTTATAACGATGATATTTTTAGACATCTTGCGTGTACATATTTTTAAGCTGCCGTTTTTTTTTTCGTCTCTACGGATTTTGGGAAATAAAGCTGAGATTGTGTCAATCTTGCGTGAGGCGTTGCGATGTTTCATTTGAGAAGATTCGGAAGTAATTCATACAAAATTTGAGAGGTCCAAACATTTTTTTAGGTAGTGCTCAAACCAATCAAAAAAACAATTTATTCGATTTTTCGTCAACTTTTTTTCCTTGCCAATGGACATCATAATAATATAATTTTCTCAAAACTTGTTATGCTCTGTAGCATTTTCTAAGTTAAGGCGTTACCCCCACTTGTAGCGCAAAAAAGGCCTTTTTCATGAATTTTTTTAAAGAAAACTACAAAACTTTTTTAATCGATCGATATACCATCTTAAAGAACACATCTTGAAGAACTTTCAGTAATTTTTTTATTGAAAAATATTACATTGTTTAGTGGCAAATGGCCGTCAATGAAATAATGCTTTTATATACACGGTTTGCGGTGACCAACATTGAGGCGAAGTGGATCATCTGAAAAAAAAATGCGGATGGATTTAGTCAAATATAAGTATAAACTAGTCTTTAATCGAAGGATTTTAAAAAATATTCATTTTTCACAAAATGGTGGACAGTCAAAGTTAATGGTTTGATTTTAACGAAAAAAAAACGGCCGTTTTTTGGCTATAAAACGGCCATTTTTTCGAAAAAAAAAAAATCGAACGATTAAAGACTACATTTTTATGTATTAAATAAGCCTGCAAAATTTCAAGAAGATCGGTTCATTAGTGTTCGAGTAATCTTGGTCACCGACTTCAGAAATGCCATTTTCAGACAAACGCGTTTAATGTTTCAATTTCACAACGGATTCTTCTCTTTCAACGCTCATATCTCAGTCAATTTTGTTCGGATCGACTTGAAATTTTCAGGACATATTCTCAGATACTTATACTTCAGAAAAAATGCAATAAAAAAAATCGATTTTTTCAAAATCGCAAGTGGGGGTAACCTCTTAAGGGAAGATATTCACCGAGGAGCCGGAAAAAGGTCATTCTTGCGAATTTTTTCAAGGAAAACTATTTGAAATTTCGGATTGGGATTTTAATTATCTAAAAGTATATACATTCAAAAATATGTTTAATTTTCTTTATTTGAAAATATCAAAAATATACAACGATATTGTATGATGCTTGGAGCGTCGTAAAAAAATCTGCGTATACGGTATCCACTGGGGTTTCTTCAACGATCATCTGAAAAAAACCAAGATTATTAAATTAGATACTATAATCTAGTACTTGGATAGCCGATTTTTAAAATATCGATTTATGACAAAATGGCGGACGTTTGAACACAAATAGTGATTTTTGGGCCAAAAATTAGTTATTATTTGGCCTATAAAACAAAAACTGATTAACGGAAAAAAAAATCCTATGACAAGTACTAGATAGTAGTGTATAGAATAACCACAAAAAACCTCAAGGCAATCGGTTCATTGGTTTTCGAGAAATTTTGGGTACCGATTTGAAAAACGTGATTTTGAGAAAAACGCGTTTGAAAATTTGGGAATGAATAAATCATGAAATTTGTCAACTTACATGGAATCATCGATACCAGGCCCATAGAGTAGGTCTTCTACGGTGGGCGGAATGTTCATAGCTTCGAAATCCTCGACCTCGACCATCCAGGTGTAAATCTCCCGTTAACATAAACAGGTCGTTTTCATTTCAAGTACTTTTAATAAACATAATAATTCCAAACGATGTTTAAAAAATATGTATTCCGGATCACAGCATGCGATTGTTAAAAAACTTACGTAATTACTCCGAAGATCGAGCCGAATAATAAGTTCCCTTTTGCAAAAATGATATGTTCTTCCGTGCTCGCTCACAACTTGCAAAAGATATTGTTTTTGGTCTTCGTTTTTCGTAATCAAACCGTTGAAATCTTTCATCAAAGAAACAGCTCGCTCAACTATGTCGTTCACAACTTGCATGTTTTTTAAAGTAATTAAGCACGTGTTATAATCCTGATTAAGGTCCCAGAATGAAGGATTCATCTCCAAAAAACTGCACGGGAGCTCAAATCGTTCGAATAAACTTTTTTACATTTTTATTTTTTCGTTAAGTACTGTGACGTACCTCAATGCAGCAACTACTGGAAACAGTCAAATGAATCGCGAATAGAACTCACGGACAGTCAGAGAAAAAAGGTGCAGTAGCGTCAACAGCGCCGCGGTTTGTAACTCTCGAATCCGTGTGACTGTTTTCTTACTCCAAAACAACATATTACTCCAAAAAACTTCATCAAGTGGTTGATATAATTTCCACAACCGAATTAGATATATTGATTCTTAATCTGCAAATACAAGTTGCTCATGGTAAAAAAAAATATTTAAATAAAAATTGTGTATTGTTAGAGTAAAAATTAAATCAACACTTACATTGGATCACGCACTAACATTTTCTGCATCGACATAAAAAAAAATAATACTTCGATAATCATGAAAAAAAAAACATACAAACGGCGTTTGAGAACTAACTCAAAAATTGTTTAGAAATCTCAAATTCTGCAAAAATTCCGTTTTCTTAACATACTTAAATTTTCCGCTGCGAAATATCGTTTTTTTTTAACCACCCTAATATATATATGTAGTAATCCGACGAAAAACTCCAAGAGAACTGTCCGAGAAAAAATGCGGTGCGTTTCTGGGCCGGGATTCGAACCCGGGACTTTTCGATTGCCGGTCGACTGCTTTGAGCTCTGAGTTACGCCAGCCCGCTTACCACACCTTTCTCGGATACTCTCGATATTCGTAACGCAACGTTACCATATTCATATATATATACATACGGGGGGGAGGGGGCATGCATAGTAGTAGTAGTATTATTCATCATTTCAGGTATACCCCTTCAGGGTGTTTACGCCTATGCGTGAACTCCCTTCAGGGTGTTTACGCATAGGGGGAAACACATCCCCCTATGCGTAAACACCTGCTCTACATAACTACATACACGTTTCCCCTTAAAGTTTTTTCTTATTTTTAACTTATATTCTATCTTATATTCTTTTGTCGTTTTGCCTTTCGTTTCGTCTCGCATTCGTTTCTTCGCCCCCACTTGTAGCGCAAAAAAAGGCCTTTTTCATGAATTTTTTTAAAGAAAACTACAAAACTTTTTTAATCGATCAATATACCATCTTAAAGAACACATCTTGAAGAACTTTCAGTAATTTTTTTATTGAAAAATATTACATTGTTTAGTGGCAAATGGCCGTCAATGAAATAATGTTTTTATATACACGGTTTGCGGTGACCAACATTGCGGCGAAGTGGATCATCTGAAAAAAAAAATGCGGTTGGATTTAGTCAAATATAAGTATAAACTAGTCTTTAATCGAAGGATTTTAAAAAATATTCATTTTTCACAAAATGGCGGACAGTCAAAGTTAATGGTTCGATTTTAACGAAAAAAACGGCCGTTTTTTGGCTATAAAACGGCCATTTTTTTCGAAAAAAAAAATGGAACGATTAAAGACTACATTTTTATGTATTAAATAAGCCTGCAAAATTTCAAGAAGATCGGTTCATTAGTGTTCGAGTAATCTTGGTCACCGACTTCAGAAATGCCATTTTGAGAAAAACGCGTTTAAAGTTTCAATTTCAGTTTACACGAAGAAAATATTTTTTTTTGTAAACTTACATAGAGTCATCTATTCCGGGCCCATACAGAAGTATGGGCTCGGATACTTATACTTCAACTAAATGCAATAAAAAAATCGATTTTTTCAAAATCGCAAGTGGGGGTAACCCCTTAACTATTTTCCCAATTAGTTTCTCGAAGCGTTTTATGTACGTGCATAGTTCAGTTACAGGCTCCTTTTTAAGCACCGTCTGTATCTTTCTATCGATTTGCTCTCCTTCTTCACCCCCCATACATCTACTATATTATTTATTTGGAATTTGGAAAAAAGGTATGTTATTAAGCACACATTGAAATTCATCGTGTCAATTTTTATTTAAAAAAAAAGCTCACTAACATCTTTATCGAGCCTGTATAAAAAATGTGGTCCACCAACCGGATCGATAACTTGGTAATGTTATGTTGGTTTGAAAAATAAAAATAAAAAAGTTTTATAATCTATATAAATGTGATGCTCGTTTGACGTAGTCGTTTTTCGAAAAAAAAAATTATAAAATGGCGGGTGTTCGCAAAAAGTGTAATTTTGCCAGAATATTGACTTATATTCGGGGGCTTAAAAAATACCGAATAAAAAAAATGGCTACGTACAACGATAGCTCTGGCAATGACGTAAATTTTGGCTTTTCTGAATTGAAAATCGAACAATTATAGCTAGAGTTATGAACCCGGCCAGGTCGAAAAAGTCGTGTCGAGAAAAACGCGATTGGAAGGTTCAGTATACGTAAATCGTTGCGCTATCCGTTCTCACTAAATCGTCTGTAACTCGTTCAATTTTCAATATTTCAACTTGAACATTTTTTTCACATATTCTTGAATATTGAACTTTGAGAAATTGTAATAAAAATCGTTTTCTTTGACCCATTACAGTGTGACCCGCCTTAATATAATTTATATACTAATTAAAACCCGATATCAATTATATAAATTATAATACCTAATGTTAATTGCAATAGGGTTATAAAAGTATTATGGAACAATATATATATATTTTTTCTATATATGCTCATACACATATACAACGTAATAGTTCAAGGAGTCGGCATAAGCTTAGGGGGCAAAAACTATATTTACAATTTTTTTTCTCTGATGAGATCATGGGGATGTCGAGGTCGAAATTTTAACGAATTTTTTTCATCCATTCCACTACTTCTTTTGTAAAAAATTCAGGCTGTGGAAATCACGTTTTTACGTATTCTTGTTAGATATTTACAAGCTCAATTTGCAAGAAAAAGGCTTTCGATAGTGATAAAACTAATCAAATGGGGAATGAAAAAAAGCGTTGCACTTCAACGGTGCAGACTTTAGCGTCGTAAATAATAATAATTTCTATTGCGTTCGAACCATGCAAATTCAAGACCATAAGAGATTATAATTTATATATATATATATACAGTGGCGTGCAAAAATTTCGGGCCAATCTTTTTTTCTTAATTATTCGATAAAATATTTAATGCCTCAACCTCTCCATCATTTCAAATATTTGTGGGAGCTATGATATGCATAACAGCGTGACATATTATTTTGTTTGTACAGTGTACATATGTGTACAGCGTCGAACGCGTTCGGTCAGTGTGCAAAAATATTAGGCCGCTGTCTCACCTCAATTTCGCGAGAATTACGCAGTGAAAATCTTGCTGATATCAGTCGGAGTACGGTATCTCGACGTCTGAAGGCTGTGGGATTGATTGGGCGCGTCCGTGTAAAGAAACCACGCATTAGCACAAAGAATAAGAAGGCTAGATTGAATTTTGCCAAAAAATATCAACATTGGACAGTATCGAATCGGCGGGAAGTTCTTTTTTCAGCAAATGATAATTAATTGTTGAAGAGTGATATTACTGCTTATACCACATTTTTTTTAAATATCAAGCATCTCGACGCCAATTATAAGTGTCATCACTCGTTTGTATTTCCCGTACCATCGTATTTCTATGCAATATCCACCAAAAATATATACATACATAAATTTCAATCACAATAAAAGTTATCATTATTTGCGACGTTAAAGCTTGCATCGTTGGTTTTGGAACGACTTTTTCCTCCATTTTTAATTCTTTTATTTTTGTCATTATCCATTATGTGTATGAATATATGTGCGTATACACAAATATATCGATGAAGCAAGGTCTAAATTTTTAAAATTATTTTGCTTCACAAATGCGTGTGTTCCTGGGTGTGCAGTACACGGCTTTTATAAAGAAACAATCGTGCATTGACCACGGGGGACTATCGCCCGCTTGGATGAAAAGCAGCCAAGAGACACATTTTTCCCGAGCGGATCTCAAATAATTCAGTCGAATTCCCAGGTACGTTCGACCAGTCGCGTTCTTTCCTTCAGACGTTTGTGTATATGGACAAAGCGGACGTATGCGCGTCTACGCGATGTTACACATAAGGGACCGTAGAAAAAAAGGGCAAGCTCAATATTTCAGATGCGACTTGTATATATATATATATATATATATATATATATATATATATATATATATATATATATATATATATATACACTTGGCCACGGACGGTACTCCCGCTGCGTCGGAATTTCCCACGGGGATGAAAGTTCTTTTGGGGTCACGTGCGGGTCGCGGGTGTGCGCCGCGCTATTGTGTCACACGAAGTATTTGACGAGATCTTCGAGTGTATTCGACTTCGTGACTTCGTCGCCGAATTCGCAAACTTTGTCTTTGAAAAAAAAGAAAAACCTTTTTATTCTGTTCTTCATCGAATACTTATTACTTTTTATTGTTTCATTTTCGGAGCTTTGTGAACAAGAAGTTGACACGTTAATTTCTGCTAGTGTTGATAATCAAATTTGATATCGTTATTATTAATATTTAGGAAAGCCACCATCCACCGAAATATAGGATGCGATTTTTTTTTCGTATGCGAGCCGATATTGCGAAGCATCAAATGTTACGGTTGTTGCAAACTTTATGATTATAATGTTGAGATTGTATTAAATGATCTGTATGCGTTTCGGGTCGAAGAAAGAGGTCGATTTCAGGATGTTTTTCTCGTAGTAGTATTGGGATGATAAGGTTTTTTTTTATTGAAAAATATTGATAAACGCTGAATCTATTATTGTGTGAAGAATATGCCGTCGTAGCTGCATAGCTAGTTGGAGTAGGGGGGCCTGGCGAGGAGGGTCATTTGAAATGGGAAACAAACAAATGTACTTTGAGAATAATAATAAATTGTCGGATACTTTTTTTGGGGGCCGTTGAAATTCCGAACTTTGAATGCTCCGACGGTTTAAAATGCCGAATTTTAATGTTCCGAAATTCAAGATGGAGCCGGGTTGAAATTCCGAACTTTGAATGGTCAGAACGCTCAAAATTCCGAAAGAATTTTACACGAAAGACCAAAATTTCAAAAATCTTAACACCGTTAAAATATCAGGTTGATAAAAAAGTTTTGTCGCAATAATTTCAATATTATTTATTTATTTATATATCTTATACAAAACATTTCTAATCAACAATATATTCGCCATCGGTTTCTATGACACTCGACCATCTAGTTGGCAACTCATTTATTCCCTTTGCCCAAAACTGCGGCGGCTGGAACTCAAAAAAATTTGAAATATCCCTTCTGAGATCGTCGACGTTTTCGAAAGTTTTGTTTCTCAAATATGCCTTCAAATGTCTGAACAAATGGTAGTCAGATGGCGCGATGTCGGGAGAGTATGGTGGATGAGGAACGGTATTCCAGTGAAGCTCAGTGATTGTTTTGTGGGTTTCCTTTGCGACATGGGGTTTCGCGGTGTCGTGGAGAAGGTGCACAGTCGCGCGTCTTGGCCGTTTTTTTCTTATAGCTTTTGCCAATTCCTGGAGATTTTCGATGTATCGTGTAGAGGAGATCGTCTTACCTACAGGGAGAAAATTGTGAAACAGCATTCCCTTTGCGTCCCAGAAACAGCACAACAAAACCTTTTGTGAGTGACGATCAGATTTCGGTTGGTGTGGCGGTTTTTCTCCGATAGGAAGCCAGTAGGCTAAACGCGTTCTGTTATCATACAAGACCCAGCTTTCATCTCCCCTCACAAGATCTTCTAAAAACTCCTTGCGATGGTGGCGAAGCAGGAGAGACTGGCAGATGGTCACGCGACAGTTCTTATTGTCGTCGGTGAGACGGTGTGGTATCCATTGAGCTAGAACCTTCCTGTATCCCAAGTTGTGTAAGTGATCGACTATTGACGATTGGGTGCAACCAAGTTCTCTTGCTAGCTCGTGCGTGCTTGCTTCCGGTTTTTCTTTGATGCAGCGGAGTAATGCTTCATTATCGATGGTCGACGGTCGTCCGGAACGTTCCTTATCTTCAAGGCTTGTGTCTCCAGATTTAAAACGATTGAACCAACGCTGGACTGTTCGATGAGAAACTACGTTCTCACTGAATGCATCCTGTATATTTTTAGCAGTTGTGCTTGCGTTCGTGCTGCGCCGCCACTCGTAAAAAATGATCGCTCGAAGTTGCTCCTGCGAGATCGAAGCCATTTCTGTCCACTAGAACGCGCGCTCGCCCTTTTATACCCTGTCACGCGGAAGAGTAGAAAACATTCTAGAATATTCTCGATGTCATATTGCGTCAATACGTAAAAAGACATTTTTTAAATTTTTGCGACAAAACTTTTTTATCAACCTGATAATTCGGCTATGGAAGTTTAAAAGTTTCAAAATTTTCAATAAATCGACTAATTATTGACAGAATTTTTTTTAGTAAGAAGTGATTTTGCGTCAATTTTGAAATTTGTATAGACAGTGTTATACGTTCTACATCATTTACAGTCAACTGTATAGGTTTTGGCTGGCATGATCTTGACATGAGGACCAGGTTGACATTCCGTATGTTGAATGCCCCAACGGTTTAAAATTTCTAGTTTTAATGTTCCGATATGACAAGGTTCGTCAAGATTTTGCCAGCAAAAGTCTACACAGTTGACTGTCAATGATGTAGAACGTATAACATTGTCTAGACAAATTTCAAAATTGACGTAAAAACACTTCTTAAGAGACCCTAGGCTATGAAACTGGGTATAAAAAAATCGTACTTTTGAAATTTTAATTTATAAATGTTGTTATTATTTCCATTGAAATTTCGAGAATTTACCGGTAATCACTGTAGCTAACAATAATTGTGCCCTTTTTATAAATTTTATTATTATTCTTCACATTTTTGTAGTCTTCATTATCATTATCTTTGTTGTTATTATGATTGTTATTGAAATTATTACAATTAATATTGTACTAACAATAATAACAAAAAATTAACAATGATAAATTAATAATACATAAATAAAAATAAATAAATAAGAATAAAAAACAATAATACATAAACAATAAGTAATAAACTAGTCGTTATTATTATTCTTATTGTTATTTCCGATAAATCTTTAAAAGTTTAGTGATAAAAATAATGGTTACTACTTTTACAGATTACGAGTTTCTATATAAGGAGGGGGGATGTGATTGTATTAATTGCCACCAGGAATGTCAAGAGAATTGAATTTTTTTGCGTCCAACCTCCACCACGCTTCTAGGGAATCCAACGTCGCGTTTAATTCCCTCCTTGCGTCCAATTCTGATGTTGGCAAGGAGGATTTCTCCTCATGGAACGTTTTGTATTGCGGATCTCCGACGTACCTATCGGTCTCCCTCTTCCTTGTCGGACGACCAAACCACGAGAGTATTTCAGTTCGTGACAATGTAACTCGAGGGATGCTGACAATCGGCCAAATAAGGGACGACGGGATCCTCTATGTCTGTTTCATACTACAATCTTATATCTGTCGAATGTGTGTGTGTGTGGCAATAGATTCTGCTATCTTCTTGGATAACTTGTAAAACTTGTGCAATCAACTGTGGGATTGCATTCGGTCTGGCTTTCCGAGTCAAGACTAACCGACAGAACCAAAAGCTCAGAATTTCCTTATTATTCGACCCCACCACTAGGATAGGCCATCGCCAATTATGGTTCAAAGGGATCTGAGGTCTGAAGATATATATATATATATATATATATATACATATGTGTGTGTGTGTGTGTGTGTTTATTTATATTTATATATATTTATATATAGTGGTGTCAGAGTTTTCCTTATTCCTTTCTCTCTATTTCTATTCCCCTTTTTTGTTGTAATTCTTAGGTGTCCACTCGGAGCTCAAAAAAACAGGTCGATTTTCAAGATTTTTTTTCATGATCTAAACTTGAGTTATTCTTTCATTGAAAAATATTGATAAAGAATGGAGTCATTATTCTTTAAATAGAGTGCGGCCGTTCTGCTTGACCATTTGGTGTAGGTGCTTCTGGCAACAAGGCTCATCTTAAATGAAAAATAGAGAAAATCCTTTTTGTATGATAATAAAACTTTCATATAACGATATTGTCTCGAAATTTTGAAAATTACGAAAATGCTCAGCTGTAGAAAAAAACGTCTGATTTTCGACAAAAACAAAACAACTTTAATCATTTGTGATTGACAATTGGATAAACGCATGAGAAATGGTATGAACTATGCTCTGTCGGAGCTTTAAATGAACTAGACGAATAGATTTTGAGACCCAGTGAGTGGAACATAGTTTCGATAAAAAAAGGCCGCGGGCGGTTCGTCGTAGGGCGTTGGGCGGTCTTATCTCTCACAAAAATTGTCATAATTTGTTCGATTTTCGTAACTATGCCGAACATTTTGTTGCAATTTAAAGTTAAGATCCTAGGCTATAAAATTATACAGTAGAAAATCAAAGTTTTTGAATTTCATGGTTATTCTAAAAATACAATTCAAGGTTGTCCTTCCGTCGAGATAACTCCTATTTTATTATGATTATTATGTTATTTTTAGAACAGCTCTGCTTATTGACAGACTCCTCCCGAATTTAAATCAGTTTTCATATTTTTGTTCCGTCGCTGAAGTTTGCATCGTTGGAATGCAATGATCTTCCTTTCTTCTTTTTCCATTTCTTTATTTTCATCGATATCCAAAATCTTTTTTGCAAATTGATCGCAATTGGTCGTTACCGATTGGTCGTGAATCTCTTATAAGGATACGTAAAAACGTTTGAGAGATTTTAACAGCCTGAATCGGCCAAACTAGATTCGTGCAATTGGAAAAACAATCGTTGCATTCCGAAGATGCAGACTGCAACGTCATGTTTTTTGTTGTGCTTCGGCTTGTTGTGGTTCATGCATACCTTTCGATGATCATTTATCATTTACTAATTTTCATTATGCTTGAGCTTCCTCTGTTCCGAATGTCATTATTATTAATATCGTCATTATTATTATCATTATCATCATTATAATTATTTACTTCTCAGAACCACTTTCACAATGTCTCAACAACAAAAAATACAAGAAAAATAACCACGAGATATTTTTGAGATATTGATTTCTCTTTGAAAAAGAAAACCCGAATAGGAACTGATCGTCCTCCGCGGAACGCCACTGCCAAAAAGAAGAATATACCCGAACGGAGTCAAAAGTTCAGGCAGAGATCAATATATTATTGAAGCCTGGATACAAAAAAAAACACATTTGCAGAGAGCTGTCGTTCGGGCGAATGTACTCGAGTATCCTGCTCAATTCCGAACTCATTGGTTTTTTTTTCCTGTCGACGATATATTTATGATAAAGTTTTTTTTTTTTCATTCTATTCAAACACGAGAGAAATCATTGAGATTGGTGTTTGATAAATAATACACGAGTGCGTATTTATACGTTTGCTTACTCTACCGTCGTGACGTATACATCCTCGTGGATATGAGAAACCACCCGCGAGTGCTGATACGCGAGCCTTATTGATTGCAGTTTTTATTATATGCACTCGAATCTACGACCGAAGTCTTTTTCATCGCATGTTGCGTGATCGATCTTCCTGCGATGTTTTCCCAGTCTCGTCCTCTCTCTCTCTCTCTCTCTCTCTCTCTCTCTCTCTCTCTCTCTCTCTCTCTCTCTCTCTCTCTCTCTCTCTCTCTCTCTCTCTCTCTCTGCCAACGCGTCTGAGAGCAGTTTGTGAGTTTGGCGTATTTTATTGTCTTTGCATCATTATTATTATTATTACCATTATACTATATTATTGCTTTATTATTATTGGTATTATATTACCATTATTATTGCTATTTATTGTTATTGTCTTTAATATTTTATTGCTGATAATTCATTACTTACTTATTACCCTGTAGTGTAGACACTTAGTATAGTACTAGTATAGTTATTATGATTATATAGTTTATGCAGTACAGTTGCTTAGTTTCACTGCTATCGTATGATGCTTGGTAAACTATCTAGAATGCAGCGAATTTTTTTTTCTGTCATTGAACTTTTTCATTTTCATTATTATCAAAAATAGTTTCACTGCAGATTTAGATTGCATATTTCCAAAAACAAAAAGCCTAAAAAGTGTTTAAGTAGTTTTGGCATCTTAAATCTGACGAATTGCACACCAGCAAGGCAAACTTTAATTTTATATATAGGGCTCATGCACTTTGCATTATAACGCGTACGGTATTCTTAAGGAGCGAGGCTCCGGAGTACGAAATAAATAACACCCTTCGTTTCTTTTTTTTTTTGTTAATATTATATAGATTCATATTTTCTTTTTCTTTCCTTGTATATTAAGTTTCTTCCATATTTTCTATTTTTTTGTGCTGCTTCCTTTCTTTCCGAGATTTTCTTATTTAATTTGCTGTTTAAATTTTTATATTCATTTGGTTCGTACGGAGTAATTTTTCTTTGTATCGAGTCTTGAATTCGATAATTATCGGAAACTCTTCAATATTCTTAACGCGACTGGAATGTACGACAGCCTGATCAATTACGAAAGAATACAACTGTCATCATGTAGACGCTCCTTTTATAGTTTTGGATGGGACGAGAGCCCAACGAGATGTGAAATGTATGTGCGCCATCTGTCGTCGAATTACTGGACCACGCGATAAGACGCCTCAATAAAACGTGAAGAAGTGCATGTTGAGGTGAAATTCCGTAAGCGATCGGAACAAAAAGTATCCTGTATGTTAGTTCCGGCTATGAGCTCTGTCTATGCCAAGTTTTAATCAAATTCGTTGTGTAATTTGTGCGTAATGCGTGCACATACAAATAGACAAACAGACAAATAAAAATTCCAAAAATACCCGTCTCGGCCTCTGTATTGTTAGTAAGCTACGAAATAATTAGTCTTTTGGACAAGTATTTTATGCATTGACACGACTTTTTTACGATTTTATTACATTTTTTATTATATACAGTGTGTCCTGTCATTAATGGATAATCATGCAATTGTCGATAGGTCACATGTTCTACTACATGCTGGAATTTCAGTTTGGTACAAGCCCCGCGGTTTTCGAGATTTTGGGCCTTAGGTTATTTTGTTTATCATCTGCTTTCGGTTTTTCGCATGTCATTTCTACAAATAATAACTTTTTGGACCCAGTTTGAAAAAAAATACCCTTAGTTGTTTGTTTTATCAAGAAAAGTTTAGTTTTTCACCTTAAATGTTAAGGGGTTACCCCCACTTGCGATTTTGAAAAAATCGATTTTTTTCATTGAATTTTTTTGAAGTATAAGTATCCGGGCCCATACTTCTGTATGGGCCCGGAATAGATGACTCTATGTAAGTTTACAAAAAAAAATATTTTCTTCGTATAAACTGAAATTGAAACTTTAAACGCGTTTTTCTCAAAATGGCATTTCTGAAGTCGGTAACCAAGATTACTCGAACACTAATGAACCGATCTTCTTCAAATTTTGCAGGCTTATTTAATACATAAAAATGTAGTCTTTAATCGTTCGAATTTTTTTTTTCGAAAAAAAAATGGCCGTTTTATAGCCAAAAAACGGCCGTTTTTTTTCGTTAAAATCGAACCATTAACTTTGACTGTCCGCCATTTTGTGAAAAATGAATATTTTTTAAAATCCTTCGATTAAAGACTAGTTTATACTTATATTTGACTAAATCCATCCGCATTTTTTTTCAGATGATCCACTTCGCCGCGATGTTGGTCACCGCAAACCGTGTATATAAAAACATTATTTCATTGACGGCCATTTGCCACTAAACAATGTAATATTTTTCAATAAAACAATTACTGAAAGTTCTTCAAGATGTGTTCTTTAAGATAGTATATTGATCGATTCAAAAAGTTTTGTCGTTTTCTTTTAAAAAACTCATGAAAAAGGCCTTTTTTTGCGCTACAAGTGGGGGTAACGCCTTAAACAGTTGCTTAGTTATTGTCGATTCGTATCATTTGTAGAAATGGCATGCGAAAAACCAAATGCAGATGATTTTTTAAAAAATGACGTTAAGTCCAAAATCTCGAAAACCGTGGGATTTTCTTAAACTAAAATTTCAGCACATAGCGGGACATGATCAGACCTATCGACAGTTGCAGGATTATCCATTAACTACATACACATGTATGTGTGTGTGTGTGTGTATCTTCCAGTCTCTTCATCTCCGTGTTTTGCTTCCTTCTGTCCTATCCGCATAGTGATGTACTACGCCATTGCATTACAGAAGCAATATTTTCAAGTTTGCCATCCCCCGCGAGTGAGGCGTATATCTTCCGTGTAAAGTACGGTTTACGACTTGCAATTTCAACTTTGCAAAAATGCGAGCTACCCTCTCTTTCTCTCTGTCTCGGTCTCTCTCTCCCTCTTCGCATATAGGTCCATTTTTTGATGCCCGCTGTCGCGTATACCTTCTTTTCTCCAGGATACTTTGCAAGCGTGTGCAACATCTTGTAACTCCCGCTCGCTTCTCGACCCTTCAAAGTGTGACTATTCGCCTCTGCGGACAAACTGCGGGGCTGTCGTCACACGACGCGTACGCGTGACATGGCGAAGCTCCCGTCGTTCCATTTATTGTTCGTGTCAAAACTTTTAGACAGGAAGGGAAAAGCTTCCGGATATCGTGCATGCACGGAAAACATTGTCGAAGAAGATAGCTCGTTTCAATTTATTGAAGACAAAAGTAAAGGCGTGAGATTGGAATGATTTCGTATTGAGCTGACGTTGAATTAATTTATATTTGCTCCATTATTAAAAATGTGATATGAATAAAGAATCGTTTCTGTAAATGGACCGCAATGGCTTAGGTTTATTTGGAATTGGGCGTGTTTAGAGGTATATATATGGATAAAGCTTTCATTTAAATATATATATATATATATATATATATATAAGATTATTGTAATTTGATGGTAATTGTTGTTTTGAAAATAGAAATCATTTTCTAAACATATAATTATATTATATGTTTATAAACAAATATAACAAATATAACAAATATATGTCAAACATTAAACATATATTTAAACATATAATATATTATATAATTATATTACAACGTTTAAAAAGAAGCATTTCTGCTCTCTAGACTTTATAATCGTTTATAAAGAATTTATCATAATATATAAATATACTTTTTTGCAAAAAGTTGCAAAAAGTTTATATCATTTCGTGTCATCCATTTTTCCCGACAGTTGAAATATGTTTTTCCCAAGAAAAAAAAAACAGAAAAATTGTTTTTTGTTTCAAAAAAGATGATTTCTATTTTCAAAACAACAATTACCATCAAATTACAATAATCTATATATATATTATATATATATATAAGATTATTGTAATTTGATGATAATTGTTGTTTATATATATATATATATATATATATATATATATATATAAGATTATTGTAATTTGATGGTAATTGTTGTTTTGAAAATAGAAATCATTTTCTAAACATATAATTATATCATATGTTTATAAACAAATATAACAAATATAACAAATATATGTTAAACATTAAACATGTATTTAAACATATAATATATTATATAATTATATTACAACATTTAAAAAGAAGCATTTCTGCTCTCTAGACTTTATAATCGTTTATAAAGAATTTATCATAATATATAAATATACTTTTTTGCAAAAAGTTTATATCATTTCGTGTCATCCATTTTTCCCGACAGTTGAAATATGTTTTTCCCAAGAAAAAAAAAACAAAAAATTGTCATTACTCTATCGAGGCCCCCCTTTAAAAAAATCCCCGGGGCCCTGTTCCTGCAAAAGAACCAAAAACTACTTCCAATTGTAATAAAATGTGACAGACTCGAAAAAAAAGCTTTTCCGACACCCTGCACATGTCTATACTCCATCAGTTTTCGTGTCAACATGCGAAGAACGCTTTTTACGTGCATGCATCAGAATGAAAAACGTGTCGTTATGTACTCTACCTGTCGAGCCTCGATCGGCAGACTGTAGCGGAGCCTAACGACGTCTAAATATTTCCGCTCGCCTTCATGACGACTCGCGTGCTCGCGCACGGCGACACAAACCCATATGCGGAGTTAAAGGCTTTAGTTTCGACCGTTTTACGGATGAGCCGAAAAATATATGTACACACATATCTGTACAGGGAGATTCACAACTATTAGAGTTCCCTTCTGAGCATGTGAGGTGTGTCATTGCGAGCAGAACGCTTTCTTTTTAATGTCGTGCGAAAAAAATTGGCCGAGATATTCGCATTCTAAGTCCAAGTAGTAACACATCTTCAGACAAAGGAATTTTTTTTCTACACATTTTTTTTCGGTGAAAAATAATGAACACCGATATTTGTTTCGCAAATCGATACTACAATTCATATTGTTTCGCAAATCGATAATATAATTCATACAATATTCGTTTATTATTTAAGGGGAGATATACACCTAGGAGCCGAAAAAAGGTCATTTTTGTGAATTTTTTCAAGGAAAACTATTTGAAATTTCGGATTGGGGTTTAATTATCTAAAAGTATATACATTCAAAAATATGTTTAATTTTCTTTATTTAAAAATATCAAAAATATACAAGGATATTGTATGATGCTTGGAGCGTCGTAAAAAAATCTGCGTATACGGTACCCATTGGCGTTTCTTCAAAAATTATCTGAAAAAAAAACCAAAAACATTATTAAATTAGATACTATAATCTAGTACTTGTCATAGCCGATTTTGAAAATATCGATTTATGACAAAATGGCGGACGGTTGAACATAAATAGTGATTTTTGGGCCAAAAATTAGTTATTATTTTGCCTATAAAACAAAAACTCAGTAACGGAAAAAAAATCCTATGACAAGTACTAGATAATGGTGTATAGAATAACCACAAAAAACCTCAAGGCAATCGGTTCATTGATTTTCGAGAAATTTTGGGTCCCGATTTGAAAAACATGGTTTTGAGAAAAACGCGTTTGAAAATTTGGGAATGAATAAATCATGAAATTTGTCAACTTACATGGGATCGTCGATATCAGGCCCATAGTGTAGGTCTTCTACGGTCGACGGAATGTTCAAAGCTTCTAAATCCCCAACCTCGACCATCTAGGTGTATATCTCCCGTTAATACTCGAAGAAAAAAAAATTCGCGCGTGAGCAACTACTGTGCAATTGCTTACTCAGCGTCGGGCTCAGCATGGGAATATCTCGGCCACTTTTTGTCGTACGACGTTAAAAAAAAAGGTTTTTGCTCGCAATAACGCACCCTATATGCTCACCAAACAAACTGTGAGTTTTGTATCACCCCTTATATAGATATAAATTTATTCCCTTTACTTCTTGTTCAAACTATTCGTTGCTTCAAACCTGGAGCACTCCGCTCTCGCCATACAGACCCCGCCGGTGCAGCAATATATAAATGTGTATCATAATCCCAGCATAGTGCATCAGTGGATCGAATAGATTTTCTCGGGGAACTGGAGGGGTTGGGAAACCTTCAACCACCCTCTCCAACGCGCGCGCGCGCACACACACACACACACACACACACAAATATATATATATATATATATATATATATATATATATATATATATATATATATATATATATATATATATATATATGTTCGACGTACTCTGTGCATTGTGTGAGCCTCGTGCACGTCCGTACAGCCAGTAAATTGTTAACCAATGTGAATTCACAGAGCGAAACGTAACATATCGATGCGAACATACACATATATGTTCGATACATACATGCATACATCGCTACATATACAAAATCCTATTTTCGTGTGTAACTACGCACTAACTAACTACCTGTAGTAATTGAGATTAACTGTGAAATCTGTGATGGAATTTTGATACAAAATAAAAGTAAAAGTATATTCCAGAGAGGATTTTTAGGTTATACATTAACAGATGTGTGTCCAACGGAAGGAGACGTTCAGGCTTTCACGGTTCGATATTACGTGATTGAAATGTGCATTGCTGAATGGTCATGAGATTTTTTTTCAATTGTCCAATTTTTTTTGGCATATCTTCGCTACGGTAATACCTGAAACATTTTTTTGAACCGCTTATCAAGGGATCCACGATATAAATCGGCGGAAAATGTTTTGTGGAATGATAAAAAAAGGGAAACGAAAATATTGGAGAGAGTTGTCGTTCCAACGATGCCACCGATAAGGACATTTAATATGGCGGTTTTGTATGGTGGAATTTAGGTAGGTAGGAACGTTTCGACATTTATTGTGCTTTTGCATACTGTATATATATACTATATAGGGTGATTCACAACTATCAGATTTCTCTTGGTGAGCATATATTTCATACTTAGCATATAGTTTATTTATCACTAACTAAGCTGTTACTTCACGGTGTTTAGGAATCCCATAATATAAAAAATACCAAAAATCCGTTTTTCGTATTCACAATTCGGGGAAATTCTTAAAAATTAAAAAACGAGTGTCTTTCCTTGAGAAAAGAATTTTTTTGCATATTTTCCCCTGAAACGAACGTTCGACTTGCTCAATAAAATCTAAATTAATTTTTTTCTAGAAGGCTATAAAAAGGCGCACATTTTCGTTTTTTACGAATGTAAATACGTCAAATCCTGCCAAAGATACAGCCATTTGAATGGAAAAATGTTAAAAAATGGTAACCAACGAGAAAAAACGTCAGAATTTTTTAAAAAATTTCGACCCTCGGTGAATATTTTTCAACAAAGTAACTCCATTTTTCAAAATTATTTGTGGATTTTTTTTACTGGCGAAGTGACGTGGAGTGCCTCATATATGAGTTTCAACAAAATCGTAGGCGGACACTTGAGTGATGTTGCTTGTAAGTATACAACATGATTTTATTCAAAGTATCTGCGATCAGAAGCGATAACTTTTTGCCATCTCTCGGGTAATAGACGAATCCCGCGAAGGAAAAATTCTGGCTCGTTTGACTCGATCCATTAAGCCATTTTTGAATCGCATCATGTGAAGTGAATCGCTCTCCGGAAAGGGCCGACTCACGGTCTTACATACAGGTCTGGAAACGAAGCCAGATTTCAATGGAGTCGTGAGGCACCGTTACGAGCTTCACTTTTCATTCCGCTCGTCGCCACCGCCGTCGCTACTATCGGCGAGTACCTCCCACCCACGGTCTTCTGTGATCTCTCCCTTCGCCCCTTGCCATGTCATAACTTTTTGATCACACGTTCTCGATAACCTCTGTTTGCGTCGCGTCAACGAGCATTTGTAGTTTAAAATATTCATAAAGCTTGGGAAGGTGGACCGTTGTTTCAGGGTATTATTGAAAACTTGTCGACATGCCGAAGGTGTGTGCGGTACGCACGTGTCACACCGGGTGTTCAATAAAGGTATTTGTATATCGATCATCGAAAGAAACTCGGAATAAAATTCGAATGAAAATCCATTTCATTCGAAAAAGGTAAGTATTTTTATTTATTTAAAAAAATTTTATATTGGTCTTCTTCCAGCCATACAGGATCTTCCCCTTTTTACAAGCCCCACTTCTATTCTCTTCCACAATCCCCCCTCCTTATTCCACAATTATTTCTCATCTACCTCCATTCCCCCTTCGCCCCCCCCCCCCCCGCGAAAAAGGTAATGTGTATTTCGGATCATCGAGAAGAGTGAGAGAGACGGACGGAAGCTGTTCTGTCCTTGTCGCACCGTACACGACGATAGCAATGCCACGTAGTGGCGAAAATTGGAAACAAACGTGGGTTCGTTAACGGTGCCTACCCCCACCACGGTCGTTTCCAGACCTGTATGTAAGACCGTGGGCCGACTGCATTGACCGAAACAAATGGAAATCTGAAGGAGCAATATCTGGGGAATATAGCGGCTGGGGAAAGATTTCCCGTTTCACTCCTTCTAGGTATTTCTGGATCGGTTTTGCAGGGTGGGGCCCGGCGTTGTCGTGTAGCAGAATCAACCTGTCATGTATGTCGTCCCATTCCAGCCGTTTTTCTTTTAAAGCTCGATTCAATTGTTATAGCTGCAGTCGATAACGTGCACCATTGATGGTTTCGAATGGTAAATTTCGAATGGCTCGTAAGAAATAACACCCCTCTGATCCCACCAAATACACAGCATGACCTTTGAACCTTACATGTTGCATTTTGGCGTCGATTTCCGGACGTTTACGATTGTTGTAGAAAATCTATTTTTCATCGCTTGTAATAATGCAATGCAGAAAAACTCTTTCTTTTTTGTCGACTGAGCAGCATCTCGCACGTGACCAAACGTCCATCAACGTCAATTTCTTTTAATTAAAATGGGACCTAATTTCTCACTTTTTGGACCATTGCCATTTTATGTGAACGCTTACCGACTGTAGATATAACGACAGTCGGTAAGTGCTTGAGTTTAAACTCCATCGCGTAAATCTGGCAGTTTTTGCATTTTTTGGCGCCCTTTCACGTTCTTTGTCATTCACGTTGAAATCTCGGTCCTTGAATCGCCGGAACCAGTTTTTACATGTACCATCCGACGGGGTATCATCACCGTAAATTTCAACCAATATCCGATACGTTTCCGCAGCACTTTTCTTGAAAATGTAGTAATGTGGAAGTGCTTCTCGCTAATGCTGCTTCGTCGGGGTAAAGGAAACTTTGAATGATCAGAACATCCAAGACTCCGAAAATCTGAACACCGCTAAAATAATTCGGCAATGGAAGTTTTAAAAGTTTCAAAATTTTCAATAAATCGACGAATTATTTCAAGATTTTTTTTTAATCAAGCAGTGATTGTACTTCAATTTTGTAATTTGTCTACATAATGTTATACGTTTTACATCATTTACAGTCAACTGTGTAGACTTTCGCTGGCGTGATCTTGACGAAACTTGGAATTTCGGAACATTAAAATTGGGAATTTTAAACCGTTGGAGCATTCAAAGTTCGGAATTTCAACCCGGTCCCCATGTCAAGATCATGCCAGCAAAAGTCTACACAGTTGACTGTAAATGATGTAGAACGTATCACATTGTCTAGACAAATTTTAAAATTGACGAAACATCACTTTTTACAAAAAAAAGGCTTAAAAAAAGTCGTCGATTTATTGAAAAATTTTAACTTTTAAACTTCTATAGCGGAATTATTTTGATGGTGTTCAGATTTTCGGAATTTTGGTCTTTCGTGTGAAATCCTTTCGGAGTTTTGATCTTTCGAGGAAGTATTCTTTCGGAGTTTCGAGCGTTCTGGTAATTCAAAGTTCGGAATTTCAACCCGGACCCATCTTGAATTTCGAAACATTAAAATTGGGAATTTTAAACCGTCGGAGCATTCAAAGTTCGGAATTTCAACCCAGCCCCATGACAGCTACTACGTTCGAAAGTTTACACATACACCTTCGAAACACAGGTACAGCTGTTTCATATAACACAAACCTAGGATCACTAGCGAAATCATTCTGACAAGGGCAAGAACTTATTCCCATACCCAATAACATACGAAAATTATTGAATCTCATTATCGACTCGCGAAAGCGAGTCACCGTACTGAATATCTTTCAACGAAAAAAGAATTGAGATAAAAAATCTACTGGTCCGTGGTGGATTGCAGACTGCGCTCGACCTCGACCACTTTACTACTTGGACCTTAAGAGGTAACACCACTCTAGCGGCCGAAAAGAAGGCTTCGCTTTGACGATGTTTTTTGGGAGTATTATTAAAGGAACAGGAATTATTTTCAGATAGATTATTCAGCATATACTTAAATATAGAATTTTTTTTATTATTATTTTTCTAAAAAAGGCGGCGAGAGAGCTAATATTCGAAATGATCTTTTTAAAAAAACATCAGGAACAAAAAACCAAAGAAAAATTCAAACTATATACCATTGGTTATAGAAGTACGTAGGGATTTGTTATTTAATCAAATTTTGAAAAAATTGTGCACTTTTGACAAAAAAATCGATCTTTTCCTAAAAAAATGAGAAGTAAGTGGG
This sequence comes from Ophion slaviceki, assembly GCA_944452715.1. Taxonomy (NCBI): domain Eukaryota; kingdom Metazoa; phylum Arthropoda; class Insecta; order Hymenoptera; family Ichneumonidae; genus Ophion; species Ophion slaviceki. The sequence goes on along the minus strand of OX101783.1, from coordinate 1,674,565 downwards.
TAACAAAATAAAAAGTTTACATTGAATCGATAAACCATTACATACTTCTATAAAGGCGGTAATTGTGAAGCTACTGTCGAAATTGCAAACTGATCCATGCAACCATGTTGAAGTAATGTCTTCGCTAAGATTGGAAAAACTGATGTGGCAAAAAACGCATTTTTATGATGTTAAAGCATTGTTAGAGCATTAAAAAAAAATGAATTTTTCAAAATCCTAGAGTGTGGCCCTTTAAACGCGAATATCTCGGCCAATTTTTGTTGGGCAATATATAAATGCGTACATATACAGGGCGTCTCTCTTATCTCTGCCACCCGAAATAACTCGGTAGTTATCGGCGTCACCAAAAAAAAATGTTCCAGACAAAAGTTGTACGGTGTTAAGGGGGCCATCAAATGCGACCAATCTTTTTATTTCAGTGGAGGCGCTGACGCATAGTGAAGGTCACCTCGACTTTTTTAAATGGGATGGTACATTTTCTTCAACCATCTTGTGGAGCATCTCAAGCCGCATAAAAAACATTAGGGGTACAAAGTCGTACAAGGTCAGTCAAGGTCAGTATCGATTATACAAATCTAAATAGGTGACCTTGAATGACCTTGGACGACTTTGACCCCAGAATGTTTTTTATGCGGCTTGAGGCGCTCCACGAGATGGTTGAAAAAAACGTACTCTTGTATTTTAAAAAGTGGAGGTGACCTTTACTGTGCGACAGCCCCCCCTTCACATCGTACAACTTTTGTCTGGAAAATTTTTTTTTGTGACGCCGATAACTGCCGAGTTATTTCGGGTATAAGAGAGACACCCTGTATACAAATAGACAGAGGGTCGTACACCATGAACAGTGAACAATATCTATAAAGCACAAATATGCTCAATAGATATATGCATTTATTTCCAAATATTCCCAATATTAACAATCTCGTGTGGACGTTTACCCTCTTTTTTTTCCATTTTATTTTTAACGAAATCGACACAATCACGAAAATAGCGAATTCTCGATCGAGCCATTACTTTCGTTGGAGTTTCGAACACTGGCGAATTCTCGAGCCTGCATCATCCTTGCATCTCATGGGGAAGAACGTATAAGAGAAGAGATATCCTAAGGGATTTGCGGCAAGCCGGAGAAACTCTTCGCCGAGGCTGAAAAGGAATGGGGTGGAGGTCACAGGAGAAAAATAGTAGCGAGCAAAAGACGGCTCGGGGTTGCGGGGGCAGGGTCGGTCGAGACATGCGCTCTCTCAAGATGTCTCTTTCGCGACTTTTGGAGCTGGGGTATATAATATCGTAAATCGCCATGCTCCTGCCTTATACATATTTATTCTCGCATAATCCAGAACAAGGATATTCATACACGTATATATTCGTTTTCATCCCTGAAGAGGGTGGGAAACGCGAGGGTATAGTCTCGTACTCTCTCGTCGCAATTCTACGCGGCGTTCTCCACCTTAAAAGGCCATCGAGCATCGCGAGACGCCCTCTTGCTTGTATTTCCCAGTAATGGCCGACTCCACTCGAACTTGATGATCTCCACAGTCATTACAAGTTTAGAGCGAACTTTTCACCTTTTATGACCCGGATGCCCGCTTCAAGGATACCCTCCTTCCACCCCCTCTCTATCGCTCTAGTTCTCCCCCACCCTCACTGTCCTTTCGTCCTCGAACCATTATCCCGACCCGATGAAACTATCGGCCGCTAAACTCGTCGCAATTCCCTCGGGCAATGACGGAATTAAACCTATCACGAGATACGTTGCGAGCTGCTGCGACAACGCACCAAGCAGATTTATCATTTCCACGTGCCTGATACTCATTTTCCCAGCAGCCGAATTGGCACTGTATTTACGCGTATTTTTTTGGGTTTTGTTTATTCGTTTTCGAGTTCGTTTGGGTCGAGAAAGAACCGCACGGAATCAGTGGCCTGATGAGCTGATTCGCGGTGGAATGTGGCTCGAAATCAAAATGGACCAAAACTTCTGAAGGGAATTCACTTGGGTGTGCAGTCGAAAGTTAGCTTGGTGTTGCTCAACGTAGAGTGATCCATTGATCGATTGTTAGGCTTTGGTACGATTCGTCGCCAAGTTATCCAACGTCACACCTGGATGCTTTATGAACAGGAAACACGTGACTGATCGATTCGGACTGAAAAGATTCAGTGAGAAAGCCGAAATAAAGTAGTCGCTGGCTAAGCCAAGTGCCAGACAGTCGTATCGTATAATTCTACAACGAATGGGTTATCAGCGAGGGAGAGCCAGCACCAACTGATGAAGGGACTGAAAAGGGAGAGAGTGGCCTCTTTCTGTCCCTTCCAAAGAGAAAGAAAGAGAATTTGGTGGTGTTTCTTCTTTGCCAACCTTCGATGATACTTCCACACCATTATGATTCCCAAATGTCATCATGATGGGACAGGATTACTATTCCACCAAAATCATGACGATTCACTTGTATTCCGAGTGACTAATCTCGTCACGATTTATCAATTTCACTAATTTGCCAATATCATGGTTTACTGATTTCATCCATATAGAATTTGGTCGATTCACGGCAGTTTAGTAAATTGTCTGAATCAACGTTTGCCCCAGTCTCTTTCTGTCTCTGTAGTTCCGGGCGAGCCTAGCAGGCTGCCCAATTTGATTTGCGGAAATTGGACCCGCCTACTTTTTCCTCAGTCTGGAGCAAAGCAAGGATAGCTGGTAACGACACTGCATGCGCGCCAGCTTAATCGAATAAATAACGAAGTGGAAGTCGACGAGTTTGTTGATTCTCGCGTCGAAGAGTACGCTCCATTCAACGGAAAAGTGCCAAGTTGGAAAGCGCGTATGGTGGGCGCTCTGGTGTCAACATAGGAAAGCCATTGTTTCATGGTATGCTCCAGTGACACATATTTCGCGATAGAGAGAAACAGAAAGGGGAAGCAGAAAGAGCGACGAAGGGAGAAAAGGAAAAGAGAAGGAAGCTGATAGAGCCAGGGAAAATGCATTATATCCTGCAAACTGCCCCAGTTGTCCTGGCGCAGCGTGACGTAATGATAACACGAGAATGAGAGCGAACAAAGAGGCGCGCGCGACCGTGTACCAACTATACATCCATTGTGCATGAAGTTCAGGAGTTCGTTTGGTGTTTCGCGGAAATAAGAGGCCAAGAAGCGGACACGAAGGCAGCATATAACCGGATTTTTGTCTATTTGTTTCATTAATGTAGATCACCACTGAATGTCTGCTCTTCATTATTATTAGCAGTCGCGTTGGATGCTATTGCACGAGGATCATTGGATCCACTAGGGCAAAAGGTCACTCGGCCATCAAGCCAATGTAGAGGAAGCAGATAATGTTAGTCTGCTTGCTCATTAATGCAGATGATCACATAATGTCTAGGCTCCATTGTGACTCACTCACTCATTGGATCACCCGCCCCAACAACCATCCCGTAGGATACAAGAAGTCAAGATACTAACGGAAATGTCATTCGGCCAAGAAGTCACCGTAAGAGAAGTAGATATGCGGATCTCAGTCTACTTGTTGATCAACACAAATTACTCCTGAATGCCTCATTGGATCTGTCTGCCCAAGGATCTTTGAGTAGGACAGAAGGCTCGTTCATGAAGTCCCCGTAAAGGAAGCAGATACCTGCAAATGAAGCAGACATCTCGATGTTAGGCTACCTGTTCGTCAACGCAGATGAGCCCTGCGTGTCTAGGCACATTGTGACTCGTGCATTCATCGGATCTTCTTGCCCAAGGATCATCCAGCAAAACCCAAGGGCTCTCAGCCAGGAAGCCCCCGTAGAGGAAACTGACATCTGGATGTTTGGCTACTTATCCATGAACGCAGATCATCCCTGCAAATACAGGCTGCATTCTGACTCATTCTCTCATTGGATCTTCCTGCCTAAGTATATTCGGATTTACACTGCTCCGAAGCAAACCCAAAGGAACCGAACAAGTGGGCATCAGTTTATTTGCTCATGAACTCAAATCACCGTTGCCTGTCGAGGCCTCATTGTGACTCCAAACCATATGGATTGATACCATTGGATCCGCTAGGACTACAAGTCTCTCGGGCTATTTATCCTCGAGCACTTTAGCCCGCGTATCAAAATGGCAAGTGCCGAAAGGCGTGTTGCGCCGATTCTTCCCTTCTCGCGGCTTACAAGGATGGCGACACACGTTTGGCCCATGTACACACGCGTTTCCGTTGATACATCGACGTTTCAAGGGGATATAAATAGGCCACGTAGGAAAAAGGCTGTTTGGTCCGTGGTCGCGTTACCATTTTCTTTTAGCATTTTACTACGTCTAGACCGCTCGGTCTAGTTCTTTACGGACCACTTCCCCTGTAAATAACTGGCAGCTATCGTGCTCTCCACCGGTAATGGGCAAGGAAGGCGGAGGATCATTCTCTCTCTCTCTCTCTCTCTCTCTCTCTCTCTCTCTTTCTCTTTCTTTCTCTCTTATGGCGTTTACCATGTCCCTCGCGGCTGTGCCTCGTACGGAATTTCTCTCAAATTAAATGGGAAAGAATGCCCCTTCCTATCCACCCCTGCTCGGCTTGTTTTTTCTCACGCGACGCAAAATTTCGCCAGCTATTTGGATTTTTCCGGAGTGAGAAAGCCAGTACTTCAGCGCATTATTCCCCGTTACTTCTTTCACTTTCGTGTACACTGCGCGCCATAAGACGATGTTCGCTAGGCGGATGGAAAAAAAAGGGTGGAGAGTTTTTCCACACCTTGCGAAATCCGCTCGCCAAAACGGATGTAGGTGTTTGCTCACGGGCTTTTACAACACGCGCCGGTCTCCCCAAAAGTGCTGCGCTAAAGGCCAATCTCACTGCGATGATAAATCACTCGGTGGCATTTATTTTTCGTAAACGTTCATCGTCTCCCTTTTTCTCTGGTCTATTTCTAACGCTCTTTCTCTCCCTCTCTCTCTCCTTCTCTTTGTGTCTGCTACTCTCTCTTTTCCATTTAAAAATTTCCCTCTCTCCCTCTCGCCTGTCTCGTTTTCCCCAGCTCGTAGATTATTCAATGAAATCGAAGGAAAAAAGCCATCCTCGATTCGTACCTGCGAACGTGCTTAGCATAGTTATACCAACGCTCAATGCTTCTTCTTTATCTGTTTTTTTTTCCTTATAAGAATCCAAGAAAACATTGCAAACGCTTCTTTTACGTGATCCTGTCACGGGAGCCGACTCGTAAAACGCGATTCGACGAAATTTCATAAACATTGAAGATATTCCAGAATCTCAGCCAAATATCTGAATTCATCGCACAGCATATTTCGCTCGTCCAGTTTTTTTGTTCCGACCCCAGTTTTTATTGTCCACCATTACCCACAAAATTCGAATTATTTTGTAATGCAGTGTAATGTGTATAATTAGTATATAAGATATACATTAAGTGGTTGCATATGAAACAGCCCATTTTTTTGAGCAAAAGAAAAAAGACTGATTTGGAAGGATTTCGATGAACTGGTTTATTCAAAATATTCCATATCGGAAGAGGCAACCTTGGGCCATCTTTCGGTCAACAATACACACACACACACACACACATGTATGTATGTATGTATGTATGTGTGTGTATGTGTATATATATATATATATATATATATATATATATATATATATATATATATATATATATATATATATATATATATATATAGTTAATTCACAATAAAATCCTATATGTAATTGAAAAACATCTACATTTTAAAATAATCCGAATGATTCAGTTCATTCTTTATCAAAGTCTTTATCAATTTGCTCATGTTGCAATGCTGAATTATAACGTGAAGAAAAAAACAAATTGGGCTTTATTAATTTCTTGCTTTTTGATGAACAAAAACATATACGAGTTTGCTGGGACGACGATGCAAAAAGCGGTTTCCTGCGTTGTTCTCGGGATGTTTACCGTGTCGTAGTGCATTCTTCGTTTACGAGAATTTTTTTTCTCCCCGACGAAATAACGGTTAGCCGTGAACGCTTCGAAACTGCTGTTTCGTGGCATTTTCTCCACCTCCTGGTATGAACTAGGCGAAGCTCGCAATGAAACAGTTTGCTCATTCAACTCGGCCCCTATAGCGTGTTATATTGGAAAAGCTACTTCGTCTCGGGGCCGCTTTGTGCATCGAAACGTCTGACCGTTTGCGGACTTTACTACTTTAGCGCTGGCGCTCGAATACAACGTATATGTAATATATACCCAGCGAGTTAACGTCCGTAAATCGTTTCTCTCTCTGTCCACGACCTCATATGTTTATGTGTTGCCTCTCTTTGTTTTTGTCTTGGGATTTTCGTATCTCAGAAGTTTCACTTTGAACTTGATTCCTCAAATTCAAATATTTAATTTTTCATCGTTTATTTATTTTATTTGTTGAAAAAAATGTATCGTTCAATTTCTTTTATTCTCTGAAATGATACAAAGGGAAAATCGTGTTTTTTTTATATTTGGCTTCGGTTGACAATTATCTAATATGACAATGTAATAATAACGTTTATTATATTGATACTATAATATTATATTATTGTTAGATTATATTTTATCTTGTATCTTATGAACATGTAAAAACATAGCACAGGCGTATTTTTGAATACATATCTTACAAAAAACCCAATCAACAATTAAGTATTCAATATTATTATTCTTCCGTGATCATTACATTCACATGACCATTAGTGAATATGACGTTCAAAATATTGGGTTTACGGACATTTTAAATAAAAATAATTTAAAAATTCAACCAATAATTAAGTATGCAATATTATTGTTCTACCGTAACCATAATATTTATACGACCGCTAGTAAAGATTACATTTTAAAAATTGGTTTCAAATACTTTTGAAGTAAATTTTTTTTTTTACATCCAACCAATAATTAAGTATTCAATATTATTATCCTACGGTGACCATTATATTAATATGGGTGCTATCAAATATTACATATAAAAAGCTGTATATTATTTTTTTAAAAATCAAGCAACGACTGAACGGTTTTATTTCTCTTTCGTGTGTTTCAGGTAAGTTTCGAGACGTAGACTTATCCGTGTACGGAGCCTTTGAGACGCGTGTTCCGCAACCGCAAAGGTAGGAGACCATTTACCTTCCACTTGTCATCGAAAGCTCATGTCTCATTTTACGAGAGCTCACACACACGCTCGGTACAACGACATACGACTCGACGGATATCATGCAAAATGGTTAGAAGACACAGGAGAGAAACAGTCGGGGAAAAAGAGAGAGGGAGAGAGAGAGAGAGAGAGAGAGAGAGAGAGAGAGAGAGAGAGAGAGAGAGAGAGAGAGAGAGAGAGAGAGAGAGAGAGAGAGAGAGAGAGAGAGAGAGAGAGAGAGAGAGAGAGAGAGAGAGAGATAGTTGTTTATTTCGTACTCTGCAGCTAGCGCTACCTAAGAGTAACGTGCTATAGAAAATATATGTATATAAATCATACAGTTCATAGAACACTGATTTTACGAGCGATTTGAATTTTCGTACAGAACATCCTATCCATAAGAACTATATAGGTTTTTAACTTTAGGAGCACGATAATTTTTTTTTCTCGAAAAATTGAACAATACTGTTCTGCGGTATTGCTATGTGTCTTCTTATTATAGGGAACAAATATTTTTTACGGAGAATTATTCTGTCTTTACTGAACGTTTTTAGCAAAACTGAATAGTAAAGGCAATCCAAACTGTTTTTCACTCTTTTCCTAACTAGTTTGCTATCTAAACATAATTTTTTTTCACAATTTATAAACACAATAGAATGGTACGACGAATCATGTCACCTGACAGCACGCCGTGGTACAGAGAGATTTAAGCGGTCTGCTCACTTTAGACGCTAAAAAAGGGTATTTTCATAGATTTTTTGACTGGTTGATATTATAGATATTGATATAAAAGTTGTTACATTTAATAAAGACACTTTCTAAATACAATTTAAAGAAAATCATGTATTTACGTAACGCATACAAGCTTTAAACACGTTTTTCCCGAAACAACGTTTTTCGACGGCTTGTTGATAAAATCTTCGAAACTACTGAACCGATCCTTACGAAATTTTAACCACATATTCTTTACACCTATAGCTATAGCACTCAGCAAGGATTTTTTCAATTTTGTTGTATACTATTTTTTGCCAAAAACGGTGAAAAAAATGTTTTGCGTTTTTCGAAAAATGTTCGCCATTTTGTTATTTTTGCTTATAAAAAAAAATCGTATGATATGCGCTATAGTCATTAACATCTTGAATCCAAAACCGTTCGTTTTTTTTTTTTTGTTTCGGATGATCCATCCCCGAGATTTCACCAAGAGCGCAGACCTACAATTTTTTTAGGATATTTTTTTAACTAACGTTATCGTCTATAAATCGCGACTTAAGGCGTTACCCCCACTTGTAGCGCAAAAAAAGACCTTTTTCATGAATTTTTTTAAAGAAAACTACAAAATTTTTTTAATCGATCAATATACCATCTTAAAGAACACATCTTGAAGAATTTTCAGTAATTTTTTTATTGAAAAATATTACATTGTTTAGTGGCAAATGGCCGTCAATGAAATAATGTTTTTATATACACGGTTTGCGGTGACCAACATTGCGGCGAAGTGGATCATCTGAAAAAAAATGCGGATGGATTTAGTCAAATATAAGTATAAACTAGTCTTTAATCGAAGGATTTTAAAAAATATTCATTTTTCACAAAATGGCGGACAGTCAAAGTTAATGGTTCGATTTTAACGAAAAAAACGGCCGTTTTTTGGCTATAAAACGGCCATTTTTTTCGAAAAAAAAAACCGAACGATTAAAGACTACATTTTTATGTATTAAATAAGCCTGCAAAATTTCAAGAAGATCGGTTCATTAGTGTTCGAGTAATCTTGGTCACCGACTTCAGAAATGCCATTTTGAGAAAAACGCGTTTAAAGTTTCAGTTTCAGTTTACACGAAGAAAATATGTTTTTTAATAAACTTACATAGAGTCATCTATTCCGGGCCCATACGGAAGTATGGGCCCGGATACTTATACTTCAAAAAAATGCAATAAAAAAAATCGATTTTTTCAAAATCGCAAGTGGGGGTAACCCCTTAAATAAATACAAAACATTTTCTTATGTATTTCGGAAGTGTATTTATTAGGTGTAACAACTTTTATATCAATATTCATAATATAAATCTATCAAAAAATTCATGAAAATACCTTTTCTTTGCATCTAAAGTCAGAAGACTCCTCAAAGTAGTAGTTTGTTCGACACGTGGCAATTACACAATCGCTATTGGTCGGAGGCCGCCGGAGTCGTACTGGAGGACATGTGCAGGGCGCCCCAAACGCTACAGCAGCTAATGCGGCGTTCATACTTGCATATCGCCTGTATGAGCGACGTAAGTAGCAGCTTACGACGTTCGGCAGTGCTCAACCACTCAAGCCTAAGGTAATACGACGTGATGTGCTCGTCACGGGGCAAACCATAAATAAGCCGCAAGCCTACATTTAGCACTCGATGTAACAACTGATTTAAGCTCAAGGTGAGAGGGTGAGAGAGAGAGAGAGAGAGAGAGAGAGAGAGAGAGAGAGAGAGAGAGAAAGAGAGAGAGGTGGATAACTGCCACACACTGCGCCTCGTACACATCCATCCCCGGAAATGTCGCGCGATAAGTCGCGAAACTTTGCGACATTCTATTTCGGAGCAATCGTATCTCTCTCTCTCTCTCTCTCTCTCTCTCTCTCTCTCTCTCTCTCTCTCTCTCTCTCTCTCTCTCTCTCTCTTCCTCTTTCCACCCTCCCTCCCTATCCCCTCTTTTCCTCTACTTCACTTCCTTTTTCACTCTCTGTCTCCCTCTCTCTCCCTCTCTCTCTCTCTCTCTCTCTGTCTCCAGATTCCTCGACGATTTTTGAATTATGTGATTCTCGAATCGAGCGTTCTTTTTTTGCTATATCGTCTCGCTGACAGATTCGCTTCTGCCGCATCGTCGCCGAGAACAAAATCTCCCATGGGACACGCATACATATGTATATCGACGAAATAACGTATGTGCACCAGCACGCGAGTAGACGAAAAGTTTCGCCTCCACGTACGGGGTCTATCGCAAATCCGCGATGTATAGCTCGGTAAGTCATCCGACTTGACAGACAATCGTTCCAATGAAATAATAATTCTAACGTATTGGTGAAAACAGTCGGTGATGTATTATAATATATTTTGCTTTTTTTGTGTTCGTGTTGTTATCAATGTTTTTTATTATTCATGCTCACAGGTATATTTGAATATCAACATATGTTAACATATTTTGTTTGTGCTTTTTCTTTTATCACTCATTCGAGTAGCGATATTCAGGGGAATGGAATTTGGATCGTTTATTGTAAGCCGACTTAACTCGTGAAAGTACGGTGAAAAAAAAATCATTCATCCAATATCATTGGTGTTATTGAATCAAATTTCGTGAAATCAATTGTAAAATTGTTGGTGTAAATAATCGGATTTATTAGTCCAAACAAAACGCTATTGACTTTAATAACATGATAAAATTAAACGTTTTTTTTTCATTCAAAAGATATAGTGTTAGCCAAGAACAATATATCATTGAAAATATCTAAAAAATTATCGCGAACAAATTATATAGCTTTGAATGCATTTTCTGCAACGAACAAAAAAAGCGTTTCAATTCATAACATGAATATTCTTTATTCGAGTACTCAAGAAAAATTAAATCTTGCTCGTTTGATTCAGATAAAATTTATATCGAGTAAATATGTTATTTTATTTTTTTCGCCATATCCGATATTGATTTCCAAGTACATTATTCGTTAAAATGTTAATATTTTATTTTGATTGAAAAATATTCAAAAAATGTCTGAATTGGTTAGAAAATTATGCGAAAATAAAATTTATTTCTTGCGCATTTGTTTGAAAAAATTCAACCAAATCATGGCCGAGAGGCACCAAAATTATAGGTGTGAGGAAATCCGTAGTTTTCGGAATAACCGCTAGAAGCCGCACGCGCGCACGCTTCTCGTAAGCGTAGCGTGAACCGAAAATCTACTGTAACGCCGGAGAAACTTTAAAAACTATCGCTTCTTGGCCTGTGGCTAAGATCAAAGTGTAGGATCTGTTCTTATCAGTTGAATATCTGATATTCTCTCCATGGATATTCCATTGGATATCTGATATTCTCTCCACTATTATCGTGGATGATCATTCTAATGCTCACTTTTTATTTAAGATTTAAATCAAATTGAAAAACTTACGTCCCATGTCATATTCGTTTCGATGCAGTAAAGAAATAATTAATTCTATTGATTATATTTTTGTACGAAATAAAAATGTTGTAGCAACCGCTTAAGGTAGTACCTCCACAGAAGAGTTGAATTAAGAAATGGTTGAAATTTGACATATATGTTATTCAATACATTATCCAAACATCTGTGCAATCTGAATAAGTTTGACCACCCCAAACCTGAGATATTAACACTTTAAGTTGGCTTGGTTTACACGCAACAAATGCGTTATGATTGGCAAACAGAGCATCATTAATTTTACCGTCAAAACTAAAATTAAGAAATTGATAAAAAATGAGGATAAGCTAGAGTAAGATATCACGAATAATGTGAAAAAAATGAGAATGATTCACCATCTAGTTTCCAAGATATAACCATGAAAAGCCCTCACAATTTTGGTGCAAAGCCTGGCAAAGCCTGGCAAAGCCTGGAAAAAAACAATTGGGGCAAAGCCTGGACAGTCCCGGCAAAAAGTTTACTGGCAATGGTAGATCAAAAACACAATATAAAATATATTTTACGGCAATAAATGATATCCATCGTATTATCTACTAGTACCGAGTCAATATTGCGTAGTTTTTAATTTTATTCATTACTATTTAAACCAATTATCAATCTTTTAAACATGAACATGGTATGTAAACTTTTGGTTGAGACTTTCGCAGAGGAACTACCTTAATTATTTCACCCATACATCTACGGATTATATATAGAATGATTTCAATAGAATATAATTTTATTTGAAGGATAATGTAAATATTCAGAGAAGAGAAGAGCTTTTTCAAATAAACAATATGTTATTTAAATCAATCACATTTTCCAATATTTTGTAGCATTGTAACAATCGTACATATATCGGTGGCACTCCGCAGCAGCACATTTATTTGGACCAACCAATGTATTTTTTTGATTCAATTGGTTTTTTTTCCTCAGTGCATCACGTTTTGAATACAATAGTACGTATCGATTTACACTCATATACAGGGTGTCCTGTTATGAATGGATGATCCTGCAACTGTCAAAAGGTCAGATCATGCCGCACTGTATCCTGGAATTTCAGTTTATTAAAAATCCCACAGATTTGGAGATTTTGGGTTTTGTTGTTTTTATGAAAAAAATCATCTGTTTTTAGTGTTTCGCATGTAATTTCTTCAAATGATAACCTTTTTTGACCCGATATTTAAAAAAAAATCCTTGGTTATTTGCTTTACATAGAAAAGTCTTCTTTTTAACCTCAAATGTTAAGGAAACTTTATGAAAACAGATCTTATGCAGAATTTTTATACAAACCAAGTCGAACATCTGACATTGATAGCCTGCGGTGTAAAAAAAATGTACTACGCATCATCATTTGTAGAAATCATTTGCATAATTTGTAGAAAAGGCATGCGAAGAACCAAAAGTAGACGATTTTTTTTAAATAACACAAAGCCCAAAATCTGGAAAACTGCGGGACTTTTGCGAAAGTGAAATTGCAACATATAGTAGGACATGATCTGACCTATCGACAGTTGCAGGATTATCTATTCATAACAAGACGCCATATATATGGCGTCCTGTTTTGTAGTTATTTTTGTATTATATATATACATATATATATACATACACACACACACACACACACACACACACACACACACACACACACACACACACACACACACACACACACACACACACACACACACACACACACACACACACACACACACACACACACACACACACACACACACACACACACACACACACACACACACACACACACATATATATATATATATATATATATATATATATATATATATATAATTTTTATTTATATATATTTGTGTATGTATGTATATATATTTTGTATTATATATATACATACATATATATATATAATTATTAATATTGAAATCTTATTCCGAGCAGGTAATTAATATCATTCAATAATTTAACATTCTATATTTAATGAATAATTAAATAATCTTCGATATGTGGATATATATTAGGTCGGCACAGTTTTGACGTCTATTTTTTTTCCTTTTCGCCACATCGAATTATCTTTCTTAAAAAAAAAAAAAATTGTCGCGAAAGCAACAATACATTTAAAAATTTTTAAATGAACCGCACGAAAGCTCTGCCCGGCGAATGTATATTTGGTGGTCGCTCGACGTTTTCGAAATTCAGAATTTCGGCCAACAAAAAATCTTGCACGCATTATATTTTTCTGTAGCTTAGAAACAAGATAACCAGCGAATTGTTGTATTTCGTGAATAATTTATTATTGTAATTTGTAACAAATACGGATTAGACGATATGTGTTATTATGTATTATTGTATACGCTCGTCACAGAGTATAGCTACGATTGGTCCGCAATTTGACTAACGAGACCAACTGTGGGACGTATTACGATGGGTGGGAAACAGCTGCCATTTCAGTTTTACGAATAAAACGACCTATAATTTTGTTTACGGACAAGAGCTTTAAATAATTATTTTATGAGAACAAAGATTATAATGCTTGGGTTAGAAGTGTGAAGTAAATTTGAAAAATTTGTTTCTAAAGAAAAAATAATGAATTGTTTGGAAAATTTTACAAAGCGTCGTATTTGTGAGTGAGAAGAGTAAAACAAAATCGCGAAAATTGGAAATTTCGAAGCTCTTGAGCGACCACTAAATATTCATCGGCCGGCAAGAGCTTTCGCGAGGTTGATTAAAAAATTTTAAAACGTAAAATTCATAGGTGAGCAGTGGACGAAAAAAGATATCGTCTTTTTAATGAAAATTTGAATTTTTGGGAAGTGGTGATCTGAACATTTTTTCGCCGCTCGCAACTTCCGCGACATTTTTTTTGTTTTTTTTTTAAGAAGCTAATTGGATTGTGACTAAAAGGGAAAAAATAGAGTTCAAAATTGTGCCACCCGAATATACATGTATATATACATAGTGGGGGGTGTCAACAAATCATTTATTGAACCAAACGGAAAGTGGAGTTATTTTAAGAATTATTTATTGCATCGAACGAACGAATACTCGGAATAATAGTTAATTATTAATTGAATTTTATTTTTTTTCTACAGTCGAACCTCGATATAACGAATCTTCAGGGAAGTTCGTTACATCGAGTTTTCGTTATATCGAGATCATGTTTTTTTTTTAATTCTTTAAAAAATATACATAATACTAATATAAATATAGAGATATTTTTTAAAGAAATAAAGGTTTTAATTAGAGCAACTTTGACAAGTAATTAGCAATTAGAGCACAATGTATATTATTATGTTGTTGTATCAATGTTTCGGGTGTCTATCTGAAGGGAATGGACAAATCTTCGTTATATCGAGGTTCGACTGTATATCAATTATCATCAATTAATAATTCATCTTATTTCATTGTTAATGAAATATAATTTACTTACTCAAAATAATACTTAATATTAATAATATTCCATAATTTAATATCAATTATATTTAATATAATGTTTTATCGTTTCGTCTCAATTTACATGGTTGGGCACTTGTCGATGTACAATTGTGTTAATCCAAGTGACTTTTTTGCGCAACCCCAAATTTTCTATACAAATTGAGGAAAATTGAGGATACGCACTTTGAAGGCGAAAATCTTGCGTATACATTTGCCGATGAAAAACGGATACATGTCTTGGCGATTTGCCTAAGTCTTTTGTTACAAATATGAAGAATCTCTTGAATACTTTTAAACATCTACGAACTCGTAGTTTTCTATAAAACTGGTGGGAAGTTTATTTTTCACGAAAATTTGGAGAATTTATGGAATGTTTATGCGTCCGTCTGGATTTTTTTTAAACACTTTCTCGTGCGTGGTTGGACGTACATGGTGGATGGGCAGAAAAAGTTACCGGGAGAACGAGAGTTTCGAAGTACACGGCAAATCGTCCGGAAGAAACTTTGGATTTTGACTAGATGTGCCGGAAGTGGAATGGGGGGGGGGGGGGTGTTAAATAACGGAGTATGAGTGTATGCAGGTCGACCACAGCAATGGAAATCGGAATTCAAGATGGGAGCAGAAAAAACTATCCGTATGACTCCCTTCGTTTTCCGGATTTTTTGTAACTCTTTTTGCTTTCGCGAGAACCCAATTTTTTCCGGACACGTTCCGTTGTACGAATTATTTTAAAAATCCTTACTTACATTATGGGAAAAACGAGGAAATATTAATACTTACGAAAGCACCAATTTTATAAATATATAATTTCAGATCTAAATAGAACAATATATGTTTAGATAAAAAAATAAACCAATTTAATAATCAAATATATAATTTTAAATAAAAATATAAAATTTAATTTAATTATCAATTCATTGACTAGTATTTACTCGAATTGAGTGCAAAATTTATTGCAATTATGTTTGCTCGATGAGTATACAATTATTAAATATTACAAATATACTCATAAACCATAAATAAACATAACAGACATTCATAGATGAAGAAAAAAATTTACTTTATTGTCGATTAGTTAAGAGACGACACCACTGTGATGGGATGAAAAAGGTCGTCGTTTCCGAGTTTTCATTGCACACTAGATTATTTATTTGGGAATTGAAAAAAAAAGGTACGTTGTTAAGCATACATTGAGCGTATTTTGTGTAATTTTTTTATTAAAAAAAAATATACTAATAACGGTATTGAGGTATGATGGAACCTCTGTATAAAAAATGTGGTTCAACTGCCGGATCGATAACTTAATAATGGTTGGTCTGAAAAATAAAAATAAAAAGGTTTTACAATCTATATAAATGTAGTTCTCGTTGTACGGAACCGATTTCCGAAAGAAAATTCACAAAATCATGGGTGTTAAAAAAATGTAATTCTGGCGAATTTTTTACTTATATTCGGAGGCTCAAAAATACTCAATTAAAAATAAGGCTACAACGATAGCTACTATAATTACGAACATGTTGGTTAAAAAAAATTGAAAACCGGACAATTATAGATAGAGTTATGATTCGGGCATTGGCAAGAAATGTTGTTTCGGGAAAAAGGCGATTGAAAGTTTTAGTACACGTGAATCGTTACGCTCCTGCTCTCACGAAATCGTCTGTAACTTGGTCAATTTTCAATATTTGAACTTGAACATTTTTTCACATATTCTTGAATATGTATACTTAGAGAAAATGAAAAATTCATCGATTTACCGTCACAGTGGTGTTCTACTTGAGTATTATTTATTTAAGTTGAATACAAAACTTCTTCCAACTATGTTTACTCAATGGATAAACAATGAATAAACATTATACAACCATCACATTTATTCTTGATAAACAGCAATTACAAATATACTTATAAATAATAAATAAGATACATTTATACCTAAACATAAAAAAAAGGTTTCGTATCAATTCATTAAGTGTTGTTCACGCAAATCAAATGCACTACATATTTAAATTATATTTACTCACTAAAAAAATAAACATTGTAAATATGTTAATCAATTCTGCCATGGTCGAACTTATTTATTATAAACGATAGCTATAGGTCCTAAATACACTCAGAAACAAGAAATAAAAATCATAAACATATTAATAGACGACTCGGAATTATCCCATAAATTATAGAAAAATATACTCGAGGTGAATCATAAAATTCGTTTGCCGTACATTTCAAGGGAGGCGGGCAATCTTTTATTCATTTTTTGAAAAATGCTTCCATCGATTATTCAGCGGGCAGAGAATAAGTTCGAGTGAAAACTGATGCTAAAAGCGGCACTTGCATTTAAAAAATGAATAAATCAACGAGAGAACGGCTCTGCGTTCGAGCGGATTACAGACGCAGTAAATACGCACTGCATACTTCATATGCTTTCAGGGGATGAAGTCCGTTGCCCGCGAAAAACCCGAACGCGACACGGAATGGGCCAATTCACCATTTTAAATGTCACTTTTCAATGGCCTTAATTTTCATGCGCGGTTCATATTTTAACATCGCGTCCAACCCAATCCTCGCATTTCACGCAAATCCGCTTTACAATCCCTCTAATCGAGCGCTCAATAAATATATCGATAAAATGATAAATAAATACAAGTTAAAAAAACATGCGGGGTTCGACGAGGTACAATATATAATAAACACGTATAAATAGAACGAACGTAACTTCGAATATATAATAAGTGATAATTGCTGCATGAGAAAAGAATAATAATAAGTAGTTGCAAATGGGACATTCCACGCCATTTCACCTACCCCGTAAGCCCGATCATTTTTTATTTTCCTGATTTTTTGTTGTTGTAAAATTGTACCCTATGAAAGGAATATCCACATCAATTTTCAGATTTTTATCTCTTTTTTTTAGGAGTTATAACTTTCCAAATAATGTCGATTTCGGAAGGCTGATAACTCCGGAATTAATTGAGATATCGACAAATGTCGATATATAACTTCCTAACATTTTGAAGCATACTTTCGTTAAAAAATATGAAAAATTGATCAGTTATCAATGTCAACGTTTTTTTTTGCTTCTAAATTGAAAACTATTTTTTTAAAAGATGATTGACCTTTTTAATTTTTGCCAAAAAATTCTCTAAAATAGAGTGACCCATTCTATGATTTTTAAGACTAATCTCATCGTGGGCCCATTTTTCCTTATATCTTTTTCCAATCAATCATATTTTTTAAAGAAAATTTTCAACATTTTGATCTCCAATAATGCTATTAATGATTTTGTGATTTCCAATTCGGCTTTGACAGGCCTGAAACGGTTTATTGTTCATCTGTGCTGAATTTAAAGAAAAACAAGTATTTTGGATAAAAAATAAATTTCCTTCCATGGCGTACAATTTTACAGAAAAAATCTGGAAAACAAGCAATGGTCGGGGTTACGGGCTAGGTGAAATGGCGTGGAATATCTCATATGAAAACGCCCATTTTTGAGCGAAAGAAAGTTCATTGGAGTAGACCGTTGGAATGGCCTTAGAAGAGATCCTGGTCCATTTTGGTTCCAGGTTTGGCCAACAATCGGATTCCACGAGGAAGAATTTGGCTTGTTTAGAGGCAATCCAGTCATCTAGCTATTTTTTGACTCCCTCGTACGAGGTCAAGTGCTGTCGCCTAAGCGCTGACTGCATCGACAGGAACAAATGGTAATCGGAGGGGGCGATGTCTGGGGAATATGGCGGCTGGGATAGGATTTCTCAGTTGACTCCTTCAAAGTACTTCTTAAGGGGTCGTCTCACTTTAGACGCTAAAAAACGGATATTTTCCCGTATCTTTTTGCTAGGTTTATACTATAGATATTGATATCAAAATTTTTACACTTAACGCGATCCTCTAGTTTCTCGGCTGTTTTTTTACGGCTTTTTCAATAATTTTTTACGGGCAAAGCATCGAAATAATCAATCTCATTGTTTTGCATAATCTTTATTAACATTTAAATAAGCTTTACAAATTTTTTGAAGTCAAAATATATAATAGAATAAAAGTTATAGTGGCCAACAGGAAGACATCAAGTAAAAGAGGTGGTTGACGGTGACCAAGATTGCGGCTGTTCTGCTTATCTGAAATAAAAAAACCAAGCGGCATTTTAATCTTCATATTTAAGACTAGCGATTGAACTAGAGTGAATTCTAAATTACAAAAATTGTCTTATTTATACACTTTTGAAAATTACATTCTATTTTTTACTCATTTTTTCTTAAGTTTTTCGCTCGTACAAAAAAAACTATCGAAGCAATCATGATAATCCTAGTTCTATCGCTGGCTTATAACATATTAAAGATGCTGTATAAATTTGAACAAGATCGGTGCAGTAGTTTCTGAAATATCGTGGTCACCGTTTCGAAAAATGGTGTTTCGAGAAAAATGCGTTTGAAAGTATACCTGCTCCGTATACCTGCTCCGTTCCAGGGCCGTAACTTGTGAACCACTTCGAATATCGAAAAATCCTTTGGCACACATTTTCTACACACGTTGTAGATGTGATTTATGAAAAAAAAATCGATTTTTTCGACCCGAGAAACTAGAGGACCGCCTTAATAAATATACCTTCGATGTATTATATGATGTATCACGATGTAAATACACTTCAATAAATACACATTTTAAAAAAATGTTAATGTATTTATGTAACCCAAACAAACTTCAAACGCGTTTTTCTCGAAACAACGTTTTTGGACGGCTTGTTGATAAAATCTTCGAAACTACTGAACCGATCCTCATGAAATGTTAACCACATAGTCTTTACAACTATATCTATAGCGCGTATTAACGATCTTTTTCAATTGTGAAATTTACTTTTTTTTCTAAAAACGGTGAAAAAACACGTTTTTTTGTTTTTTCGAAAAAAGTCCGCCATTTTGTAATTTTTGAACATATCAACAATCGTACGATATGCGCTACAGCCATTAACATACTGAATCTAAAACCGTTAGATTTTTTGTTTCGGATGATTCATCTCTGAGATTTCATCGAGAGCGCAGACCTACAATTTTTATAGGACACTATTTTAACTACCATTTTCGTATATAAATAGCGACTTAGATAAATAAAAAATGTTTTTAAATGTATTTCGAAAGTATATTTATTAAGTGTAACAACTTTTATATCAATATCTACAATATAAAGCTATTTAAAAATCATGAAAATAGCCGTCTAAAGTGATAAGACCCCTCAACCGGTTGAGCAACATGCGCCCTGGCGTTGTCGTGCTGCAAAATCAACTCAAACGCATCATTTACAGTCGATAACGATACCCAGTGATGCTTTCCAACGGTTTCAGCAGCTCCCAATAGAAGCCTTCTTTTGGGTGGTTTTCCGCGGTTCTTGTTGTCCATAGAGAAATCACGACTTTGACAGCGGCTCTTTGCACTTTCGATGGAGCATGCACTTGCTCTAGCAAACGATGCACTTCC
Organism: Ophion slaviceki; assembly: GCA_944452715.1. Lineage (NCBI taxonomy): Eukaryota > Metazoa > Arthropoda > Insecta > Hymenoptera > Ichneumonidae > Ophion > Ophion slaviceki. The sequence continues at coordinate 1,654,424 of OX101783.1, read as the reverse complement.
GCGGCCGACTTCTTTACCAGGAAATAATGGAGCATAACTGGCCGCAAATTTGGAAGAAAACTTGCCATTGCAAAGACAATTAAAAAAGATTATCTCAACGCGTCGCGCGAATGTCATCTATGTCGTTTTATTGGGACTCTATGCACCTATCATCATGCTAGCTTTTGATTTGGAAAAATCGTGCACCTAACGTCATCAATTGCCGGCGGGCGGTTTCAAATACAACTCCCTAATATGATATTTGCAATCATATTGTGTAAACAGGTCGAAATAAACTTACACTAATGTAGGTAAGCCATTTTGTTGCCAAAAATCTTTTTTCATATATATCGCGTACCAAATGGAGACGCCGGATCAGCATTACCGTTGAGTAATTCTGCATTTACCATTTGCAATGCTGATTTCATTATTTTCCGCATTTATCAATCACATTTTTTTTCCATAATCAATCAAGACCAAAAAACACGCAGCCAATTCTATGTTATCGGCACATAATTTGCCAGACTAGTGTGTATATATATATATATATATATATATATATAAGACTTTTTTGTACTTTCACTTTCAAGACTTTCACGAAACTTCGTTTTTGGGTACCAACTAAAGGTTTTCGGGCACGATGGGTAAAAAAAAAGTTACCCTGAAACGAATCACCCCAATATATATATATATATATAAGACTTTTTTGTAGAAAATTACTTTCTCTACAAAGTTCCCCTCTAATTTTTTTTCGATATATCTAATAGCTTAGGCGTTACCGCCGGTTGAATAGATATTTTGCACAATATTCACTTGAAATAATGATGCCGCTGAAACGGTTGAATTTACGGCCATGGCTCAATGAACTTTATTGTGGAGTATCATATTTCCTATGAGAACCCATTTGGAAAATATCGCGGTATCAAAATTCGCGGAATGGTAACACTAATAACGAGAAAAACATTTTTTTCAATGTTAATCAAATGGGAAACCTTCAATTTTGATTCGAGACCTTTAAATATTTTATGACAACACCCCCCTTTCACGAAACTTCGTTTTTGGGTACCAACTAAAGGTTTTCGGGCACGATGGGTCAAAAAAAAGTTACCCTGAAGCGAATCACCCTAAGATATATATATATATCTGCTGTGACGATTGGACACAACGAATGCGCTTTCGCTCTGTGGATTTCGGAGTGTCGCCTGTGACAGTTCTCTGCTAGCCTGGAGTTTCTGCATAGCTACGTAAATCCATGGCGCGTAGCATTTCGCTGAGAGTGCTGCAATTTATTTCATTATACTTTCGGCCGCTGCATTCGACCAGGCCCGGTACAATTGCTATACACACATGGATACGTACATATACACATACATATATGGATATGTATATATGTCCACACACCCATATATATATATATATATATATATATATATATATATATATATATATATATATATACAGATAGATAGATAGATACACACACACACATACATATACCGGGTGTCTCGGATAAAGTATTATAAGCTTATATCTAAGAAATTACGGATTATGATTTTTTTAAACCCATCAGCATTATAGAGGTTCGCTTTGGGTAATCCCGATACCGGCGATATTGTAACTCTCACGTTTCCTAACTAGAAAAATACTTTATAAAAAAAGACTTATCCATCGCGTTTTCAAAAGCTCTGCAGGTAAGCTATGAGAATATACAATAAAATTAAGACTTCTAATTGAAAATTCCTGTCTTGAAGCAAAACAATTTTCATTTGAGACGTTTTTAATTGTATTCCGTATTTTTTTTAAATACAAGCTCGTAACGCTTTTCGAGCCACCCTGTATTTGTATAAACCTTATTTCGAAGATATTCGGCGAGAGCTGCGAGAGAGGGTGGGGGTATCGAAAATGGCCGCTTCGGGGGTAAGCTCGTTTAAGCCGGTACTCGTGCTTAAGCGTTTTATTCAATGTTGCGTTAACGCGGCGAGTTTATACGCGGCGAAAGCCGCGACGACGGTAATTCTCTCCTTTCGCCGCCGTATGGGAAAACAACGCGAGACTTGTGGGCGAGTGCTCTCGGACGCTCGAATGCAATGTCCGCCGCGTTTTCCGCACTGCGCGGCCACGGAAATTGTCCGACGACGGAGTATTTTATCGTGGCACTCGATTAAACGTGTACGCTAAATACACTCTCGCCCCCCTCACCCCTTGTTTCTCTTTATTTCTCCTTTGGCTTGTAATTTCGAGTCATACGCGAGCGAAACATGCATGTCGAGGGAGAAAAAGTTTTTGAACGAAGCTTTTCGTAGGAGAGAGGCAGAGAGAGACAAAGAAAAATGTTTTTTTTTTTAATACGACGTGACTAAAAAAGCAGAGGAAGTACCCGAGAAAAACCTTTTCAAAAATGACTCGATACGAAGCGCAAAAAACGACTGTATAAAAAACAAAAACAAAAACGCGAAATCAATGTAAAAAGAACCCTATATTACCCAAGAACATAATACCAGAAAGAGAGAGAGAAAGGGAGAGAGAGAGAGAGAGAGAAAAAAGGGAGGCAGGTCTCGAAAATAGGAACCCGTGGAACTGGCATCGTAATACCCAAATGTCAGGTTACAAGAGACATGTTTTATTCAAAATAAGAGAAAAGGTACGGCAATCGTTGGGAGCGATCATAAGACGACATTCTGTTTCGGGTACCGCGCATATCATACAAATATATATACAGGGAGATTCACAACTATCATGTTTGGGTTGTGGGCATACAGAGCGTGTCATTGCGAGCAAAATGCTTTTCTTTTGTTAATGTCGCGCTACAAAAATTGGCCGAGATATTCGCGGTCAAAATCCAATTGGCGAAGAATGGTACAGTGGCTGCCCACGCGCGGAACGTGCAAGTCGGATCCCCCCCAATGGGGGGAATTCACAAAGGCTCTCTCTCCTAGACTTTTACTCCGATTGGCTTAACACTTTGGGAGAATATTCTAGACATATTGTACTATTAGATAATAAATGTTTAAAAATGGATTTTTTGAAATTTTCAAATCCACGTAACCCCTTAAGGGAGGACAACACTGTGACGGGCCGAAAAAGGTTGTTTTTCCGATTTTTTTCGTCTACTAGATTATTCATTTGGGATTTGAAAAAAAGGTATGCTATTAAGCATATATTGAACTTTTGTTCGTGTAAATTTTTTATTTAAAAAATAAAAAATTTACAACGTTAATGGGGTATAATAGAGCCTCGGTGTAAAAAATTTCGTCCAACGGCTGGATCTGTTGGTCGTTGTTTTCAGTTGGTCTAAACAATAATTATAAAAAAGTTTTATCAACTACATAAATGTAGTTCTCGTTGTACCGTTTATTTGGTAGTAGCCGTTTATTTGGAAAACAATTTCACGAAATGACGGGTGTTCAAAAAATGTAATGGTGGCGAAATTTTTACTGACATTCGGCGGCTTAAAAAATACTAAATTTCAAGGATAAAAAAAACGACTACGTATAACGATAGCTACAACAATTAAAGAAATTTCCGTTTTTTTTTTAAATTGAAAATCAGACAATTATAGCTAGAGTTATGATATTGGCCAGGTCGAGAAAAACGCGATTGAAAGTTTTAGTACTCGTAAGTCGTTGCGCTACCTGCTCTCACTAAATCGTCTGTCAATTGGTCAATTTTCAATATTTTAACGGAGACTTTGTCCTTGGAGTGCCATATTTCAGGTGTTTACATTTTATTTTTTTTAAAGAAAACGAGTAAAGCTTTTGGAGTGCGGTTTTTTTCTTGCTTTTATTCATAATATACAGAACGTTAAAAAATTTTTTTTTGGAAAAAAAAACCAAAACGGCGGCCGTTGCAGCTCCGCGAAAACAGGTCCTCAAATCGCGAGAGGTAAACGGCTGACATCACTGTCCCCTCTTTGTTGATCTGAAACACAAATTCAAAGCATATTATCAATCTGTGACCCTTTGGTCATGGAATGACGGATGGGTTTTTCGTTTAGTACAAATTTTGGAAAATGGCGGGAATTTAAAAAAATCGAATTTTCGCGTTTTTTTTCGCATAAAAAGATAAATAATAAATGCAAAAATGTATCTATCGAAAAAACGATCCGTCATTCTGTGAAGACATATTTTCTGAGTATGCTCTCCAAATTTCAGGTCGATATGTTAATTACAGCGGTCAGGAGAATGTCTGCCATTTTAAAAAACGTGTTTTCGAGAAAAACGCGTTTAAAGTTTTGTAATGTGTTTACACAAATGTGTTTATAATTACCGCTAATCGGCAGTGCCTGGTCCATAGAGGCATCCCTCCTCTTCTTCTAGCTGCTCATGTTGAGCTCAAATTGATTTTTTAAAAATTTCAAGGACAAGGTCTCCCTTAAGTTGAACATTTATTCACATATTCTTGAATATGTACACTTTAAGAAAATGAAAAAAAAATTCCCGTCGCAGTGGTGTTGAAACTTGTTTTGAACCCAAGCAAACCCAAACAGTTTTACCTGATTAATTTCGTTAGAACTAGTTTTTTTTTCTTATAGTAGTAGTTTCATTTGATCTATAACACGTATTTTATGCATTATAAAAAAAAATTTACGTGATTTATGATGAAATCATTGGATAACTTTTTTTTCGCTACACCAAAAAACGCCTACTTTCGTAGCTCGCGGAGAAAATATTTTTCGAAGCGAATTAAAAAACGACCAATACCATTTCAAAGTACAACTACTTAGCCTTCCAAAGCCACCTGTAAAATGTCGGTACCTTTTTTTCATAAAGATATAAGCTTTTAAAAAAATGTTCCATGAACACTTTTGGAATATTTTTCATATTATGAACTATAACTTTTTTTGATAAACAAAATATCGCAAATCTGATAAAACAATCGCATTTCTGAGAAAATTTCCGATCGATGGAAAAAAATGTTTTAATTGAAGAATTTACAGCCCAATATACAGTCGATCAAAGTTGCCGGGTTAGGCTAACCCATGTCCGTACGGACCGTTACATTTTTATAGCCCGTACCCTGAGGGTTAAAGTAACTTTTTTTAACCTTCAAATTAATTTAAAAGTGAATTCTAGTTTTCACTAAGAATAACTACTCCTAAATAGTTTCGGAAAACAATTTTCCGAAACGTCAAGACATGGAAAACGTCTTGGTCGCACTTAAGGGGGGGAGGACCTTTAAGTTAAGAAAAAAAAGGTTGTTTTTCATCATTTTTCTAAAAGGAATGATTTCTTCGCCATTTTTGAGACGTAGGGTATTTTTGATTATATTATATTTTTATTATTATATATATTTATATATTATATATATTTTATATATATATATTTTTTATTAATCTTTAAAAATAGCGGAAGTATGGGACGCTCTCCCAAATGAGTTGCGGCTGATGTTGTCGGACGGTGGGACACGTAGCGTCGGCGGGATCAATCTGAAAAACACCAACGAAGATCATTCTGTCTTTAAGGGGTTACGAGGGTTTGAAAATTTCGAAAAATCGATTTTTTTAAATTTTATTGTCTAATACTACAATATGTCTAGAATATTCTCCCAAAGTTTTAAGTCAATCGGAGTAAAAGTCTAGGACAGAGAGCCTTTGGGAATTCTCCCCGTTGGGAAAGACCGGCCGGGAGCGACGCAGGTATATCGCATTTTTCTCAAAACACTATTTTTGAAGTCGGTGGACACGATTTCTCAAAAACTAATGCACCGATCGTATTGAAATTTTGCACACTTCTTTAAAATGGCATTGACCAGTGATTGCACGAATGTTTTTTTTCGATTACAACGAATTTTACAAGGCTATTCGAGTGTAAATTGTACCAAGAGTTGAACTATTTTGCATACAACTCGGCCAAAGATTCAAATTTCAATTTAAAAAAAATCTGAAAGAAAAAATTTGGTTTTGCAATTTCAGATAAAGCTATCGTGAGTTATCCTGACCACCGCGAGGACACTTTTTTTAGGGGTCTCCGGAAACCAGGTCCTACCGACTTCATTTCCCAAATTTTCGGAAGAATTTTTTTTTTTTTAATTTTGTTGAAATGTTGCTTTTTTATGTGCTTAACATTTTAAATAAAATAATTTATATATTATATATGTTTTAACTAGAGCAAATATGCATTTTTTTAGCTTCGAAACCCACGTAATCCCTTAACACTCATACGCAGAATATGAACCAAGAAAAAGTGAGAAATGTTGAAAATCGTAATCGTAAAATCGTAAAAAAAATAGTAAAGATTTAATGGCGATCAAATATGTCGATAATAATCGATAAAATAGTAAAGATTTAATAATAAAGATTAAATGTAGCCATTTTCCCAAAAAAATTGCTACATTTTGCTATAAAAAATTACCTTTCTTCTTTATTGTCACGTCCGGAGGGGACGTGGGCATATAACGTGTGGTTCCCTCTTTCTTGCCTACGCCTAGCGCAATAGCACGGGATGAGGGTAAAAAGAGGATGTGCTGGAGGAAGGAAGGATTTTTAAGGAATTTATGGAAATAATCCGATTGTTTGGAAATGACTCATTTCTATTTAACTGTTGATTTATTGGAATCAGCCAATTTGGCTAATTCTATTAACGCTCGAGTACAAAGAGTGTAAAAATGTGGTTCGCTTACATTGATGGTTTCGTTCGGTGTCGACCCTGTCGTTCAGGTAGCGGGTGTCGGTCGTAAAATTTAGGGCCTTCGCTAGTGGGCCAGAGGCGGTCGCAGATGGTATCGGTGACACGCGTACAATTTTCGAGTACACTGATTCTTTTCTAAGTTTGACGGTATGGACGCGACTAATTCGATTATAGATTTTGAACGTAGATAGAAAATTAGAAGTCCGCCGTGGACTAATGGACTTATAGAGTGACTTCAATAGATTGTTTTGATAGACGACAACGATAGACTGCGCGGTAGATTTTTGGAATGAACGAACTGCTCTGATGCTTGAAGTGCTTGAAGGCTACTGACTATGAAGACTACGACTAACTATATGAAGACTACGACTATGACTAACTACCGACTTCTGACCAACCACAGTGCTGGGTTGCTCCCTTTATATGTGATTTCTTGGTCTCCCGAATTCATAGAGTGGGAGAGATAGAGTATTGACCTCATTTAATTTAGAAATAGAAGTATCATACGTAACGAACGCATGAACCTGGTTCTGGTGGGAGGTTTTCATGGAAGAGGGCGCATCTGCATTCTCCGCATACGAATTCTTTTCCTGTGCTACTTAATTTTACGATCGGACCGTTGGGAGTTTTTCGGGGCCCTACTGAGATTCATTTGTATGTTGTATGTATGTAATCAGAGAGAACGTGGGGACGCAATTATGGATTCTTATGCAGCAGTCACACGAGTCTATTTCGTGATCTCGTTTCTATCGGGGAAAGCGTAGTGGTTAGGTGCTACGTGACCCTTTAGATATGCATCTCCCTTTTTGATACTTCTTAATTTTACGACCGGATTGATGGAAATCTTCCCGGGCCTGACTGACGTTGCGCTGAAGGCGCGTTACGTGTTTTTGTTTTATGGCTTTTCCGAAAAGTTGCGCCCAGTGTCCAATACGGTCGTCGAATAGACAAAAGGGAAGGCCGCATGGAGAGAGTGCGCGACGCTCAGGTTCTATTAATGAGCGGCATCTTAACTGTAGAGTGCCTTTGGAAATATGTCGAGGAATGAGAATATTCTTATCGTGCTTATTTGGGTGCACGTGATTTCGTAGGGGACCGTGGGAGTCCTTGGTCACCTCGGAGTTCAATGTGCCTCCCGACGTGACATTATTTTCGAAAACATTTAGGGTCATGTTTTAAACAATAAGGTTAGAAAGATTTGTACCAAATTTCATCAGAACCGGTCGATTAGTTTTTCAGCTATACGTCACGCCAGTCTTGAAAGTGCAGTTTAGAAAACCGCGCCACACCTCCGCTATTTTCAAAGATTAATGAAAGAAAAAAAATACCACGTAAGAACGAAAAGTAGTAATAAAAAATACCCTACGTCTCAAAATTCGTGAAGAAATCTTAAAAAATAATCATGAAAATCAGTAAATTTTTTCCTCGCCTAGAGGCATCCCTTGACGGTGACAATCAGCGTGAAATATCTCGCCAGGTAAAATAATGTAGCAGAGCGTGAGATTCAGTCGAGGCCTCGCGCTCGATCCAACACGGAGGAGGCGCGTGCGCCGGCAATAAGTAGAAACGGCTGGCTCGCCACCGCCACCGGGCTTTTCAATTATTACGGCGTACCGACACAACTTTTCTTTGACTTTTACCCGAACCCGTACCTGCTGTACTCGTTGCAAAAGTTTATCCGCGACAGGAAGTGGCCCTTCTGAAACGCGCCTCGGGGCTAACGAGTAATATAACAAGTCTTAAGATGAAGGAGAAACAGTAATAAGTGGCGCCGTCGCTTTCCGAAACGCCGATGGCCACTTTGCGTTGGTCGCTCCGAAAATTTCCCCGCAACTCTCACGAAGGATCGGCGAACCCGAGTGAACGGGAAAAGCTCAGTCGTTTTTACAGGATTTAAAAATATCAGAGTACGATAATTGAGAATAAATTACTCCCCCCCCCCTTAATTCTGTCGCGAGCGATTTTTATTATCATTATATTGCGTGAAACGATGAAAAATAATAATAATATCGAATAATAATTTATTACAATGTATTATTAATCATGGCAATAGCGATAATAATAATAATGATAACAAATGTCAATTTATTATAGTTATAATAATTATTTAATAATAACAATTATATATCGTACTGGCAATAATAATAATGATAATAAGTAGTAGAGAATTTATGATAACAATAGAATAGTACGCATGAACTATAAACTGTAATAGAATTTTTTGTACATGTGCTATATATATATATATATATATATATATATATATATATATTTGTTATTTATTGATTTTTTGGTTATCGTTTGATTCATTTATTGATGTATTTATTTGAAATCTAACCCCTCGGCTTCGCGTGCCTTGAAATTCTATCGATAGCAAAACTACTCATTCAAACGCTATTTTTTTTTACGTTTTGGTGGAATTGTCGATCATCTTACATAAGATACTGAGAAGGGTCTGCGATACCTCACTGTGTGGGATTCTTACTCACCACCTCTCCCTCCTCTTTCTCTCCCAAGCCCCCCCTCCCCTTTCAATCGATGTAGCTAATATTACCGATTTAAAAAGAAATTTTCTAAAAAGCCGAAAATTGCAGACAGATGACTCCCTACAGTTGTATTGTATGCAGCGATAAAGATTTTCAGATTTACAGACAAGGCTCGTCTCGTTTTCAAATAAACTTCTTTAGTTCGGCTTTTTTCTTTTTTTAATATAAAATAATTTATTATTATATAAATTTAGCATAAAAGTGGACTCTGAAACTAGGTATTAAAAGAAATCGTACTTTTGAAATTTCAAGTTATAAATGTTGTTAAAATTTCCATTAAAATTTCGAGAATTTAACGGAAATCACCGTAGCTAATAATAATTGTACCCTTTTTATTGATTTCTGTAGTCTTCATTATTATTATCTTTGTTGTTATTATGGTTATTATTGAAATTGTCGTATACATATATATATATAAGGGTGGTTCAAAAAATAAATAAATAAAAAATTCACGGTACTCACCAGAAAATGTTACTACGTTATGAAAAAGTAATTCATAACAAATTTGAGAGGTCTAAACATTTTTTTAGGTAGTGCTCAAACGACTTTTAATTTTTTTTCTCGATTTTTCGTCAATTTTTTTTCCCCGCCTATAGACATCATAATAACATAATTTTCATAAAACTTTTTATGCTCTGTAGTATTTTCTAAGTTAACATAAACAGGTCGTTTTCATTTCAAGTAGTTTTAATAAAAATAATAATTCCAAACGATGTTCTAAAAAATATGTATGCTGGATCACAGTATGCGATTGTTAAAAAACTTTCGTAATTACTCCGAAGATCGAGCCGAATAATAATTTCCCTTCTTGCAAAAAGGATGGGTTTTTCTGTGCTCGCTCACAACTTGCAACAGATATCGTTTTTGGTCTTCGTTTATCAAAACAACATATTACTCCAAAAAAACGCATACTTGTTAGACTTTCAGTGATGTGAACACCGTGTTCTTGTTCATCAAGTGGTTGATATAATTTTTACAACCGAATTACATATATTGATTCTTAATCTGCAAATACAAATTGTTTATGGTAAAAAATTTTTTAAATAAATATGGTGTATTGTTACAGAAAAAATTAAATCAAGACTTACATTGGATCACGCAATAACATTTTCTGCATCGAGATAAAAAAAATTAATACTCCGATAATCGTGAAAAAAACATGAAAAAGGCGTTTAAGAACTAACTAAAAAATTCTTCAGAACCCTCAAATTTTGCAAAACTTTATTTTTCCTGATATTCAATTTCCGTTGAGAAAAGAAAATCTCCACACTCTTCAATCGAATATTAATAAAAAAAATGTTTAAATAAAAATAGCTGTTACTTCACGGTGTTTAGGAATCCCATACTAAAAAATACCAAAAGTCCGTTTTTCGTATTCACAATTCGGGGAAATTAAAAAAAAATAAAATAACCAGTGCGTTTCCTTGAGAAAAAAATATACTTGCATATTTTGCCCTGAAACGCACGTTTGACTTGCTCAATAAAATCTAAATTAATTTTTTTCTGGAAGGCTAGAAAGAGACGCACATTTTCGTTGTTTACGAATGTAAATACGTCAAATCCTGCCAAAGATACAGCCACTTGAATGAAAAACTGTTAAAAAATGGTAATCAACGAAAAAAAACGTCAGAAATTTTGAAAAAATTTCGGCCATCGGTGAATATTTTTCACTAAAGTAACTCCATTTTTCAAAATTATTTGTGGATTTTTTTTTACTGCCTGAAGTGACGTGGAATGACTCATATGTATACAATCCCATAACATAACAATAGATTTCCCAATATAAATATAATAGAATACCTCATATAATAATAATGGAGTAACATAATGACAACCTACAAATATAATAATAACTAACACAATAATAAAATGGCAGGAGCAATTATATGGAGATACAATAACATAATTCAGCGACCTGGGTACAGTGAAAAAACGAAATTCCTTATCCGCACGTTACTCTTCGATAAAATTAGGGGTAGCACTCATTGTTCAACGCGCTCGCCCCCCCCCCCCCCTCCTACTATCTTTTCTCCATCGGGAGCAAGAGGCCTCTAGTCTACCGCGGTTATTCATAACCCGAGCGGGATTAAATATTCATAGCCCACGTGCTTTCACGAAAGGATGGTGTAATCCATTTGTGCGAGCGTGCGAGCCTCACCCTCCCTCTTATGATGTTCTGGTTAGATGAAAATCAAGCGGACGCGAATGATCAAGGCGTTAACGAGGAGCAGAAAGACGTGAAGGAGTGAGTGAAGTAGACGCGTGGCGCGAGTTCGCTCGGGGAAATAAGAGCCGGAAGGAAACGCCGCAAAACCTGAAAACGTGAAAAATATTCATATACCGGGTGTCTCGGGTGAAGTGTTGCAAGCTCATATCTAGGAAAGTACGGATTGTGATGAAAAATGTTTCAAACAAAACTTGTTTCGTTGCAAGAGAGAAAGAATATGGCCATGTCAATTTGACCTCGGATACCAAATGCCAAGGTCATGTGAAGGTCAACCTTGAAAATTTTCATGGCAAGCCTTATTTTTTGTTGTATAGTTTCAAGCTTAGATCGAGAGCTTTACTAATCACTATGGATCTTCAAGTTGGCCTTCATACGACCTTGGCATTTATGTCTAAGGTCAAATTGGCATTGTCATATTTTTTCCCGCTTCGAACAAAGCAACTTTTGTTTGAAACATTTTTCAGAACAATCCGTGCTCTCTGAGATACAAGCTTGTAACACTTTATCCGAGACACCCTGTATATATTTTCGTTCCACGTGAGTCCGTCCGTGTGTGTGTGTATATGTACGTATATGCTCGAAACAATTACGTGTGGCTGCGATAAAAGCAATTGAGACGATGCGACACAAATGCTCCGGTGAATCTTGGAACGCTGCACGAGTGAATAAACACCACGTGCCACGTTCTTGAGTTTTCTCCTGTCATTTCCGTTTGCCGCCTCTCCGCGTCACTGCAGACGTGGAAAGTAAGAAATGCGGCTGTGCGGAAAGGACAAGACGGGAAGACAGATCGAGAGTAAGAGAGATATTGTTCGGTTGACGGAAAATATTTATTACGCTTCGGGAAACCATGGAACAAAGAAACAAATATATAAACGCTCCAACTATAGTAACACGATCAGTCATACGATAGAAAATCTTTTAAACCGTGCGAAAAAAATGCACTAAAAAAAAACGGTCTGACCCTTCGCAAAAATGCTCAAAGCTCGGTCAAATTCTGGAATTTTCACAAAATCTTTTTTTGCACATTCAAGTTAAGACCGGAGGCTCGAAAAATATGCAAGCAAAAATCGCGTTCTTTAAATGTAAAGCTTTCGCAGACTCCTCAATTCTAGCCGAAAAAGAAACGAACGTACAAACCGACACCTAATTTTCATAATAACGGCAAGATAATAATAAAATAATGACAGTAATCCTACAATATGAATTATTATAATTAATTCACGATAATACAAAAATAAAATGATAATGCAACAATACACAATATTCATAATTAATTCGTAATAATCGTTGCAATTGATAAAAATTAAATAAAATATTATTATATAATATAAAAATACAATGAATATAAATATGCTCCAACAGATAATGTAGCAACTACAATTTTGATAAATACGGATCCACACATAAGAAAATAAAATTTCATTCTTGGTCTCGCAATAGAATTAGTAATGCATATTGATAATGAGAGCATGCACCTATGGTAAATGTATATCGATAAAGTCCTTAACTTTAATAGAACGGGGGGTGGGGGAGAGAGGGGGAGGGGAGATTGCGAGAAACAGAGCCACCGAGGACCTCGCCGAGTGAGCGCGAAAGGGTTCGCACCCCTCGGCAAGAGAGAAAGAGTCGCCCTGCGTTTGCGCCGAGATGAGGAAAGTACCGGCGCCAGGGCTGGGGGGGGGAGACTCAGTTGCCTGCGTGTGGCGTCGCGCGGCTGGTAACGCGGGGGTGTCGAAGCGAGATCGCGACTGTGGTGGTAGCGGAAGAGCTCGTGGTAGTGGTAGTATTCTCGGGGTGGGTGTTGCGAGGGAAAAGGCGTAGAGCATTCGGCGAGCGCAGTCAGTGGCTCGCAGCGCGCCACAACGACTGCCCCGGATCTCGCTACTGCGCTTTTTCTGCAGCGTTCTTTTGATACCTCTCTTTCTTATGTTCTCTCTTACCGGGGGATCTCCGATCATTTCCTCGTAAATTGCTTCACATGTTTTTTTTTTTTATCGCGGATTTTTCGTAAGATCACGTTATATATATATATATATATATATATATATATATATATATATATATATATATATTTATATTTATATACATATGTAAACATTTAATTATGATTATTATTGTGAATGAATAGCAAAACGTCATAATGATCTTGTGGTGCATGAAGACGGAGAACGTCAAGTGTCATCGTCAACGATCAGAAGTGTCGGTGGCAACGAAGTTGAAATAAATAAAAATAATAATTAATTCAATTATAATATTATATTAATATAATAAAATATAATAAAATTGAATAATCAAATTTGCGAAAAAAGCACATACACGAGAAAACGTGTATGCGACTGCGTGGGTGTGTGAAAGTGCGATGTTGGATGCCTCGAGGATTCGGCAAAACTGAGGAGAAAGAAGTGGAAATAGTTTTGGCGTGCGTGTGTGTGCAACACTGGCGCGTGGAATTAAAGGGAGCTGTCGGCGGAAGTGAAATTTTTGGGGTCGTCGAGAGTCGCCTGCGGAAGATCGTATTTATGTGAATATGTTTGTTTAGGTGTGTGGAATTGTAATAGCGATTTTTTTTTTTTTCGTTTCACAATGTGTGCACGTATTGGCGTGAGCGAAACGACCTGTGATTGGGGTTACCTCGAGTCTCTTGCGTCATAGGTAATGTATACGTTGCAAAATAATGGAGATTCTTTTTCCATCGTCAGAGGCCAATTCCAACTTTGTGTTTTTGACGAGGACGGTCGAGGACCTCGATCGGAGGATCGAATGAGTATTCGAGGGAGAGGGGAAAAAACAGTCGTGGTGGGACGAATTATTATTGGGAAGACCGTTCGCGAGGAGAGTTTTTGATGTAACTTTGAATTTCGTGATGTACTCGCCCGTGGGTCCGATAGGACGATGTCGAAAATTCGTTGAAATAACAACGAAATTATTCTACCTTGATTGAGGGATGATGCATTTTTCGCATCGATTCGGACTACGAAAATTCGGGAAAACGTTTGAGGCCATGTTTCCCGCTATCACCATTTTCCGAGATAATTATATTTTTTTATTATTTTTTTCAAGCAAGAGGTAGGCAACTTCAAAATTTAATAAAAAACAATATGTTGTATGGATTCGAACTTTTCTATTATTCGTAGTTTGAGGAGACAGTACCGAAGTTTTATAGAACAAACCATTTTCGAGATATTTTTATTTTTTTATTATTCTTTTTTAAAGCAAGGGGTAGACAACTTTAAAAATTAATAAAAAACAAACCTGTTGTATGGATTCGAACTTTTCTATTATTCGTAGTTTAAGGACACAGTAACGAAGATTTACAAACAATAAAATAAGAATAACCTGCTTATATTTGAGAATTAGGGGTCCAAAATTCTGCAAGTCTAATAAATATTCTTATTTTATTGTTGATAATTTTTTACTGTGTTCTCAAACTGCAAATAACAAAAAAAGTTGCGATTTTACACACAATTTATATATGGTCTTGCTAAAGTAGATTTTTTCAATCGGAAAATATTGGTAAACAATGACGTTATTATTATTTTAAAAAAGTGCCCCCGTGCTGCATGGCCAATCGGTGTTGGTGGTTCTGGCGACTAGGGTCATCTGAAATTAAATATTAAAAAATGTACTTTCAGTCTCATAATAAAACTATGACTGGATCATTTGTCAAAATTTTGAAAATTACACAAATGGTAAGCTGCAAAAAAAATGTTCGATTTTCCAACAAAAAAAAACTCTAAACATTTTTTTATTGACAAATGGATAAACATATGAAAAAAAAATCATCCGTTCATACGATAGAAAATGTTATAAGCTATGCTCTGTCCCAATTTAAAGTGAATCAGACGAATAGATTTTGAGACACGACGTACACACTTTATGACGTTGAAATGTGCAGCGTTGGAATGCAGCGAAAATTATTTTTGTGCTTGTTTTCCTACTTTTCTGCGAGAACATTTTTGAGGATTCTTATTTAGCGATCTACGACAAATCTGGAAAACACGATTTTGGATAATAATGAAAATAAGAGGGTGAAAAAAAATTCGTTGTGTTCTAACGATGCAAATTTCAACCGCATCATAGTTTCATCAAACATATAGTGTTGGAGGAAAAGGCAGAAGAAAAAAAGGGCGCCCCTTGAAATCCGGGTTCTGCAGATATAAAAAAATACGTGTCGCCTATTTTTGCCTATTCTACAAGCATGCCAAATTTAATCGAAATTGGAGAGATCGACCTCGCAACCTTTCCTTGTAAGCAATAAAAAAAACCTATTTTTCGAATTTCACGGTACGCGGACCACTTAACCTGGAACATATAATATTGTGCATTATTGTACAGTATAATGTACATCAATTATACATGCTATAATGAGCCTATAGGTAGGCAAATTAATATAAATTATATATCACATATTATATACCATATACTATATCTTGCATGTTATAATACATAATAATACCATCGCAATTTACCGAATCTGCAATCAACTCGAGTTCCACACCAACAAGCGAAATTAATTTGAACTTTGCATCGTTGGGATGCAAAGAAAAATATTACTTTTCAATTGCTCAAAATTCTTTCGACCCATCTCTTAGCCACGAAAAAGCCTCAATAATTTTTTTCAACTGCCTGTTGAGAGATTCAAAATCCAAATTTCCAATAACACTTTTGTCCAATACCAAAGAAAAACGGAATAAAAATATAAGAGAGAATTTCTGCCGCATTCGAGCGATGCAAACTCCACCAGCGTTAAATGAGATTCATTTTTATTGCCCAGATTTTCATTATGATTTTCTTATCAAGGCGCTACTTTTATTTTCTTTGCGAAGAAAAGCCCAGCAACGAGAAAATTAAATTCGAAGGTACGACGAAAAAGAAAAACGGAAGAGTATTCAGCGTTTGGTCATCCACGAATTGCAGGCGCATTTCGATAAAGTATCCAAGTCACGTGACCACGTATTTTCGTCCCTTCTTCTCAGATCATTTGAATCCCTTTTCCTGGATTTCCTGGATAAAGGGAAAAATGCCAGTGATGAAAAACGTGCAGTGTATCATTCTCCTTCTTCTTGTGCTTTTCTTTTCCAATTCTGGTGCGCCAAACAGCAAAGATCAAAGAGATTTTCTATTTTTATTTTTCCCTTTCTTTGTATCCTTTGCGAAACTTCAGCCTTCTTTATCAGCCATGAGACTTTCTTTTCTCTCATTCTACTTCCTTTCAGCGTTTGCCACGCTGTTTCTCTCTCTCTCTCTCTCTCTCTCTCTCTCTCTCTCTCTCTCTCTCTCTCTCTCTCTCTCTCTCTCTCTATATATATATATATATATATATATATATATATATATATATATATATCTTTCTCTTTCTCACCCTTACGCTGATCTCTTCGTTCTTGCTTCCTTTAGCGAAGTAAATTTACGTATACGCGCACTAGGGTCTAAGGAATTAAAGAAACTTCGCTACGTACGCCGTCGAGATGTACACGAACAACGGGACTTGTACTCAGAGTTCCGTCCAGACTGTACACATCGCAGGTGCCGAGGGTTGGAGGAAAAGGGCGGTATTCTCCCCTTTACCCAAAGAATTATAAGCAGTGGTTCCGCACTCAACAACTTTTCACCGTTATCGTTTCGTGTACATTTGTGAACGAGTATACACACACATATACGCATGTGAAATTGTATACAGCGATGTTTAGTTTCGCGTATAGAGCTGGTTGTTTCAAGAGCACCTCTCTCTCTCTCTCCCTCTCTTTTTTATTTAATTTTAATGTTAGATTCAATTTTTAGCATTAGGTTGTTTTTATTTTGCTTGTTAAGTGGCTAGAATTATTGCTTTAAACTCTTGTATCCAATTTTATATTATTATTTCTTTTTCTTATATCGAGTCTTACCTTACGTGATTTTCAAATTATGTTTTGGGCAACAGCATGGTTATGCTTTCTTTTAATCTTATTGTTACTTTCACTCTTTTTACACTTTCATTTTTATCATTTTGTTTTATTTTATATAGAATCTCTTTATTTTCTTGGTGGTTTTTTATTTATTTATTTTATATTATCTTTTGTTCACCTGGACAATTTTATTTGTCCGATAGAGCTCCAGGGCACGATAAATTATCAATCAAGCGATCTCTCTCTCCCTCTCTCTCTCTCTCTCTCTCTCTCACACACACACACACACACACACACACACACACACACACACACACACGCGCGCGCGCGCGCGCGCACACACGCACGCACACAATTCTCGCACGCCATTTGCCGATGGGAATCGCACAAAAGGCGACGGGAAAAGCACAAGGAAGAGACTGCGAAAACTTAACGAGCGACGTACAATGTATAACGGCGTTGCATATAGATATATGTATGTGTAAAAGCGAAAAAAGTAGAAACGAAATGAAAAGTAGGGACAGAAAATAAATAAAAATACAACGGGTCTCGGGTATCCCAGGTGAAATTCTAGTACGAAGTTCACGCTGCGCATAACCTCAGGTACGGCCTCAGTTTTACGACGGTCCTCCGGTTCTTTCTACTCTGAGAGAAAAAAGCTCTAGTTATTTATAATAAACACAAATGGTAAATGTATCGTAGCTGCGATACATTTAACACACACCCACACACAGACATATATATATATATATATACATAAATTTGATCTAGTAAACGGTGAGACAATAAATAAAGCACAGAATATAAACTAAGTCAGAAATTATGCAAATTGGTCTAAGAACGATGGGACCATGAGACCATCGGAAAATCAATAAAAATATGGAAATCAGAGCGCAATGGTTACTGTATTGAATGAAAATGCGGGATTGCAGACGAGATACATATCTCTATATCTATACACAAATTAACCCTTTACCTCATCATGTAACAATTCTGTAACAAACCATCCAAGTCCTCACAAAATCCCATATTGATATTCGATCGTTTTTCAAATCTATGTCACACGACAGCTTCAAAACGTTCTATGGTTTTTTAGTGCAATTTATGACAACGAGATACCGTTAGTTGGATGAAAGTTTGTTCGAAGTTCACTTATCGCGAGATTGCAAGATTCGAGTGTGCGTAAACTTTGCAAAAATCGAAAAAAATTTCAAAACGAAAAAAGGTGTGTGAAAAATGTGGCCTGGCTTTGACAAGCAAAACAACTGTTTCGAAGCATCCCGTACATCATAAAGGAATTTTACGACACAATGTAACATGTCTGTCATACTCCCTGCATTGCTTTAAAACTATCCTCTTGATTAAATGTTTCGAAAAATAAATAACACGTGTTTTTTATTTATTAAAACCCACCACAATATAAACTTTTTTTTAATGTTTACGTTTTTGAGTTACGAAGGGTTGAAATCGTAACAAAGTCGTGTTTGTAAAGAACATATTTTTTGATAAAATAAATTATTGTATTTGTCTTCTAACGATACAGAGGCCAAAACAGCATTTTTTGCAATTCTTCTCTGTGTGCTCGTCCGTTTGTATGTGCACGTATTATGCAAAAACTACTCGAAGAGTTTCATTAAAACTTGGCATCGATATAGCTCATACCCAGGACAACATGTAGAGTACTTTTCATCCCGATCCCTTTCGTTTTATCCAAAACTATAAAAGGAGCGCCTACCTGCTGGCACTTAGATTCTTTCGTAACTGATCTGGCATCTACATTCGAGTTGTGTAAAGAATATTGAAGACTTTCCGATAATTCTGGCCTTGGAGGGGTGTTTTGTGATTTGGCTGTTGATGTAGGATCGACAGATAACAGTTTACTACAATCGGTTTTATCAAGGACTTGACTGGCATTTTAATTTTGTTGATAACCCAACCTAAGTCCGAAGTGACAGTAAAATGACGTCTAAGTTGCATACAGTCTAATACAGTAGGAAGAAAGAAAAATGGACAAATAAAATTTGCTCCCATGCAGTGTCGATTTGACTGTAGAATAGTGAGAGAGAGAGAGAGCGAGAGAGAGAGAGAGAGAGAGAGAGAGAGCCCACAAAAACTGCAATAGAGCATAACAAATTTTAAAGTCAGTAAAAACACTTCACTTGTCTCTTTTCATATACTCTCCTGGAATGTCAACATTGCTTGAAAAAACGAATGTGTACGAAAATGCAACCGGCTCGTATCGGCCTGCTGGATTTTTCCAAATTCGTTTTCCCTCATGGAGGCAATTGCAGAAGTTGCTTTGGCGAGGTTATCATGCCTAAACGATTTTGCAAACACTATTGTAATTCGTGCATGCCAAATGGGAAAAGAGCAAATAATTGTAAAGCCAGGCTGATGTTACCTCCCTCGATGTCCACAGCCTACGTGAAAAATCAATTAGCCAATATTACTCGCTGGAATATCGCGCTACTCGTGTTTATTCACTACACTACGAGTCTAAACAGCTATATACACGATTACGCATAGGTTCACTAGACTGGAGGAGGGTTCGAGTGTACACGTTGCCTCGTGATTGGCAACTCTAGTGTACCCAGCCAACATGCCAAAATATGGCCATTGCGCGACCTCTGGCCATAGTTCTTGATCATATTTATTTTGCCATATTTTCGGCTACATTTTACGCGCACTAGATTTCGCGGGGTCGAATTACTGGCTAAAATGGCGGATAAATGTCATTGAGATAGCTACTGAAAGCCGGAATAATCAGTGCTTGGATTATCTGCTCCCGTTCTCTCTCTCTCTCTCTCTCTCTCTCTCTTTCTCACACATACACACACACACACACACACACACACACACTCACACTCTCTCTCACTTTGCCCATCGCGAACCCCCATATATCCGCATTAACCGGCGTTCCGAACAGTCCACCCTCATGTTCAATTGATGATGAGAACTTTTATAAAAGCTCGAAACCAACGTACGAGAGATCTACACCAACAGCGATCGTAAATCGTGCTGCGCCTAATCAGGATTTGAATTTACAAGGCTAGCTAGACTTTGGAAACTTGGGAAATTCAATCGGAACTTGTGTGTGCTTGTTCGTATAACAAGGGGCACTTTCCAAGCGCATTTAACATCCAGAGGATACCTTCCAATGCGTATCCAGCCTTTCGTTCTGGTGTAAAGCCTGTCACCAACCAACATTGTATTCAATTGTCATCCGCTGGAACCAGCAATTTGATCCCAAACTCGAGAAACCCGGGAATTCAAGGAATAAAACCCGAAACAAACTCAAGATACCTAAGGACCCTATAAACCTCAAGATACCCAAACAGAAAACCCAGTCGTGCGCAGAAAAAAAACCCGAACGAACTATGTCAACCAATATTCACCATATTCCTTCAAACGCAGGAACAATTTCACAACAATTTACTCCTCGCGCGCTTTACCGTTCAGCGTTCCTTCAATCATTCGACCCAACCGTGCAGTTAGCAATGGAAGTAGCCATCAGAGTTTAATGTGGGACCACAGAGTTATTCCCAGGTCAATTGTTATTGTTCAAAGTCCTTTTCGTCCATCTCGGTAGGTTGCCAAAATCCATAGCTTCAGTTTCTAACGACGTTCGAAGAAAATCGGTCGGATGCGACACAGGCGAAAGACGTGAGATATCCATCCACGTGTATTTTTTGCCCACGCTACGCGTCATCCCTTTTCCGGTTGGCCGAGATTCTTCGTCAAATTTCGTTGAACGCGGCATTGCAGCATTGCACAGTAAAACAACTGATAGAACTACCGCCCCCGCAACACTACCTCCGTCATCTATTCTCAATTTGAATTACACCGATGTGCAGAGACGATGCGAAATTGCAGCGGCTTGCAGGATTATCCTGGACTCCGACGTAATTTGCACGACGGATTCGCCCAGGTTTGTTTGGGGTACCAGGTACTTCGTACGCTTTCCGTAGCCCGACCCAATTTCCCGAGTGCAACGATCGAGATATTCGCTGTGGTATGCACATGTGCACAAAACCATCCGCGATGCGAAACATCCCGAGGCGAATCACGCATTTGTCTGCAGGTGTATTATGGGGGATCGTGAGTCTTCCATTCCTTGATGCAAGCCAAGCTGACTTTGCACACGCCATTCATGATTCCCCATGAGCAGAGATTAATCCAACATCAGAGGTTGCTGCCTCCACAAGATCAACCAAAAGATCCCATTCTTCACATCACCTCCGTTTTCATTCTTTGTAATAATCCCCCTGTACGTGTCATCATCTCTGTTCCATTTGCACAGCCCTTTGCCATCCAAAGCTGATCCCCCGGCAATCAACGGAAAGTGTACCGCTGTGATGGCACATGTGCGCAAAGGGGCGAATTGATGTTGATTCTCCGACCTCACCGCCTCTCCACTTCATCCCAATCTTACCTGCAGGTTCTTTTTTCCATCTGCCACCTTCGTACGTACATGTGGTACGTATACCAGCCACATCTGGCTTACCCATGTATCACAGCTTCGTTCGGCATGTACTCGAGGCTTTCCCCCACCTTCCTGTTCGTTTTGCGCTTGGCCGATGCACATGCACGTACACACCACTTTATCAACTGGTTTTATGCATATATGCTTTATCGATCGAAGGAGGGGTGAAGCGAGATGTCTCGCCACATGGAAGGCATCGTCGCTCGTACCTCACCGAAATAGGCGAACCAGCAAGTCTTCCTGCCTACCCTCATATATGCAAGCGTCCATATGCAAGTTAACGGTCCTTGATATACGGCTACGTCGCTGGATCATACTTTCAACATTCGTTTATTTCATACGACGAATCTTTCCCACTATCCTCTGTTTGCTCCCCCATTTTCCGCCGATTTCTTCACTTTTCTGTTTATACTTGGTCGTTTCTTTTGGCGCGTGACTCTTCCGCGTTCTTCATCCTCCGGGTCTCGTACGTATGCAGACAGACCCCTGTGGCCAAAGGGAAACGCCAAGTCGTTTCGCATCATTTTCACGACCACGGAAGAACGAGAATTCACTGCTGGAGGACTCTGTCGGAATACGGTATTTCCAATTCTCTGCACTCGCTACTTTTCACAACACTGCTGGGCGTTTCTCCGCGATCTTCTATACCTATCTTCACATCTAAAAATATCTTTCTACACCAGTGATTTTTGTGTTGCTTTCAATATGGAGGTCGAGATAGCAATTGTTGGATTTTTTGTTTGTCTGTATGTGCACGCATCACGCGAAAACTACCCAACGAATTCTCATAGCCTGGACCAACATATAGGGTACTTTTTATCCTGATCCGTTACGAAATTGTAGCTCAACATGCACTTCTTGACGTTTTATTGAGGCGTCTTATTGTATGGTACAATAATTCGGCAATAGATGGCGCACATGTATTTCAATTCGCGATATGCTTTTGCTTTATCCGAAACTATAAAAGAAGCGTCTACATGGTGGCACTTGTATTCTTTCGTAACTGATTAGGCTCTTATCCTTATAGTTGTGCCAAGAACATTGAAGACTCTGCCGTTATTTTGGACTTGGAGATGTTGCTTTGCCATTTTTGTTGTGATACGTAACATATCCTAACCTACTCATGAAGTCCACGCGAACGAAATCGCGGGCACTGCTAGTATATACAGACTCTTCATATGTCTATGTGTATATTGTGCACCGTAAACTCTGTGAAAATGTGCGAAACAAAAAGCTCGTACGGCAACGAGAAAAGTTCCAAGTGAACGAGAGTCTCGAGAGAAAGTTTCCGACACAATATTTGATCATTTCGCGAAACATGTTGTCGCGTACTTTACTTTTATTGCTTTGTTCCCTCCCATTTTTTCATCAATGTCTCTCCATTCGTGCTTCCATAACGGCTTTACTGGCGACATTAAGATGATTTAATAAGCAGGATCTGTGATTGGAAATTCTCCGAGGGTCTTCGACACACTTGGAAAACCAATCAAGCTCCCTGCAGGACAGTCAATGTGAGGAACAGAATGATCGCGGATCATCCAACCACCGGTAACATGTTCCGATTGATCCGAAAATACCTCAATCGTGTTGCGAATGTGAAATAAGCATCTTAGCGCGAGGCAATGATTTCGAGGCCTTGAGGGACTTCCCTCAAAGGGAATTCGTTCAACACAGTCTCGTCGGGTGGCTCTAAGCTGGCGCGGTTACTCGCCCGGCTAATGGACAAGTGCGGAAACTTTGAAAACCCGGTGGCGATAAGTACCAAGTTAACACCAGCAGGGGTTGCGCCGAGTGTACATGCCGGAGTAGTGCCGCAAGAGAGCATTTAAGGTAGTGACGGAAGGTTTACCAGGTTCACTTTGGGTCGGTTCGGTCGAAATTACACAAATGCAGTATGCCCGCACACCACCGAATCAGTGTGGAACACTGTGTATTGTTCTACAGTCTAAAGCGGACTGATGTAGACCGAAGCGGTTATCGTCCCGGCAATCTTATTGCTGGCTCTAGCGCTACTGTTTTCGTTGAGTTCCTGCGGCAGGCTCCTTGCAATTTCTCGCTTCAGCTGTATGTTGACTCACCTCCGCGCTTGGTTGCCACGCACGTTCATCCAGTTGATGTGGGCGAAAAAGACGTCACTGTGGATCTAAGCATTTTGATTCCGGAAGGAATGATCTTAATAGATCTGCATAATGGGCTTATGCAGAACAGGTCGATTTTCAATTTTTTTTTGTGATGGGAAGATCGCGAGTACGAGGTCGGGATTTTACACATAATCAATACTTAATCTTGACGAGATTGAATTCTCTTTCAAATTCATAAATGGTGATAAACAATGAAGTTATTATGCTCAAAAACTTAAACAAAGTGACGCCCTTGCTGCTTGGTCAAGCGGTGTAGGTGCTTCTGACAACTTCAGTCATCTGAAATGAAAAATGAAGAAATGCACTTATAGTATAATAATCAAACTTGCGTGTGACCGGATACTTTTTTGAAATTTAAAAAATTACGACAATGGCAAGCTGTAGAAAAAAAAACTTTCGATGTTCGCAATAAAAACAGACTCAATCTGATTCTCAAATTTTGGAAGTTTTACAGAATCTTTGTTGCAAATCAAAGTTGAGATCCTAGGCTATAATAGAACACAAAAATTCGTATTTTCGAAACTTCTAGTACATGCATCCTCCTCAATACCCAGAAGCGAAGAAGGAGTGGGCGCACGATCGACAAAGGAACACAGTTTGTTTAGATGTTTCAAGATTGATACGGAGACAACCTTTGAGGACGTACGGAAGCCCAAGCTTTTATGTAGTCAGGCACATCAATAAGATTGAAACAGTCAGGCTTGTTTTACTCTCGCTTGACATCTACTCACTATGTATGTACACATGCCGAAATATAGCGGCTGCCCATGTACACCGGGTGATTGATAAACTTTATCCCAGGAAATGAAAACCATCCGCGGAGGTACGAATCGATAAGAGAACAGCTGCACACAGGAAATAACCTTTGGTTTCTGTCATTTCTAATGGAATACGAAAAAAATAGAAAGTGGAAAAGTTTGTCCATTTTCATCAACGACCATAAATTCAGTTCTGAATAAATCATACCCGATCTTTGCTTCCGGAAGGTTTTCGATACTAAATAGATTGACGTGTACACCGACTCGCAGTAAACTCGGCGTGGCCCGGCGTGGTAGGCACGATCCGCAGGGCTTAGTGAATGGATCTTAATCTTGCACTGCTATAAACCCATTCGAAGGACGTGCTATTCGTCCTAGGGTAATAACGTGATAAGGGTGGATTGATGATAGGCCTATCGTGTGCCCTCCAAGAGAAACTCGTCACAGTTTCGAGCCGAACTTCAACCTATCGTCACTCGTACGAGAATCTGATAACTGCCAACATCGTTTCTTACCCCGAGGGCCCAACAGTCAGGATCCGTTTTGCAAAAAAGGACAGATCTTGAGACTAGTCTGACCATTCTGATCCAACTAAGTGGCCTCTTTCTGTCGTCACTTCACCGCACGACTCTCTCTCTCTCTCTCTTTCTCTCTCTCTCTCTCTCTCTCTCTCTCTCTCTCTCTCTCTCTCTCTCTCTCTCTCTCTCTCTCTCTCTCTCGCTCAAATATCTTGGAGACACCTTTCCCGCTGTCGTGTGGAGAAAGTGAAAAAAAAGGATAAGTCACTACGACTGGTCGACCTATCTCGGATCCTGTCTGGCCATTGGGTGAAGCAGAGTCACTGGCTGGTTTCGCTATGTTGCTTCATCTCTGGAACTGCGTGGCGTATGACGCCTTTCCTTTGACCACAAAGCACTTTATCCGAGGACATTGTTCGCTATATACGCCATCATTGGCAAATGGTGAGGCGTCAGGATGAGAGGATATCACCCTCTGTGATGAGTCAACGTGACGCAGCTCATTTGGGTTCTTTCGTTCATCTACCTGGTCACCAGAAAACTAAGCCCCAGTAATTCTTAATTGGATGGAAGAGTCTACCAACCAGGCTTGATCGAAGCCAAATAGCTCAACATCGAATCCCGGCCGAATGAAGAACGTACCGTTATTGGTATTACAAGCAATTGTCTAGTAATCTATTAACGGGATATGATGTTACCTATCCCTGTCGTGGACATTGGTTTCACCACACTATCGATCTGCGGTGGTATAGTGAGGCTACCACAGCCCTATGCGTTGCCTCCAATACCGGATCTCTCTCTCTCTCTCTCTCTCTCTCTCTCTCTCTCTCTCTCTCTCTCTCTCTCTGCCTGCTGATAAACATGAGCCGCTTGGAGGATCCCTGGTACATACACTGTCGCTCACTCCTGTACCTTCGCTTTCCCGCTTGCCCTTCACCAATGACGTCCTGCATAGTGCAAGATAGAGCTCTCTGCGATAGATTGATGTCACTCGCTCGGTGAAGCGCTTGGCCAGAATATTTACCGAGGTAATTAACGACGCGCACAGAGAGACCGAGAAAGGCAAACGGAGCGAGGGACAAAGAGAATACGGATGGAAACAGAAAGAAGACTCTTTTTGCTCTTCACCTGATTGCCTACGTATCATCATGTTCGTGATTAATGCATCCCTAACTAGGTAGAGAGAGAGAGAGAGAGAGAAAAAGAGAGAGATATCTATTTCTTACTCTGGAGCAACTGGTGCCTAAGAATAGCATGCACAGGCATTGGGTTCCTAAATATGAATGTAATAATAGCAAAACTAACCGTGAGTGATTACGAACTATTGACTACCTAAACTATATAATAATAACAATACTAATAATAGTAAAGGATTCAAACAAAATTGATTCCGATTTTGATTAATTCAAAAATTCTGATTTCTCTCGCGTCTTCTGACTGGGTCGCCCAGCATTATTGTTCCGGTGTAGATTAAGACCGAGCCTAACCCCCGGGGGGAGGTGAATGTTTCTCAGTGCAAACTGAGGAAATGCGTTGCTCGGAACAATAAAGTCTATTATAATATAAAAAGGTAAAGGAACAAATTAAACCTTGCTCAGAATTTCCTCGCAGATGCGTTTGGTTAAATAGTTTCAGCAGTTTCCGGGTTAAAGTACGTTTGAAAGTAGAGCGGTTTTTTGCAACCCCGTACACGAGGGTCTAACGGGTTCCATAGATCGCTTGAGGTGGTACAGAAAGACTTGAACAGTAGTTCCAGCAGTTGGGTATAATAAAATCGCTACTCCTTAGTGGCTGTCGAAGACTAAGTGAGGGTACTTGCAAAAGTAGCGCAAAACGTTGAAGGAAGTAGTAGGGTTTTTCTCACTCGCACATTGCGCGAATAGACGCCGCGAGTTGAAGCTCAGGTCGCTTAGCAGTCTTCAACCATCCTAGCCTGTGAGCCAGAGAGACAAGGGAGAAAGAAATCAGTACTTTGTAACCACATTGCACGTTGCAACGACGCGTACAGACCTAACAGTCCATCGGACGTATGAAGACCTAGGCATGTCACGATGATTGCAATGTGCTGCGCAACATAGACATGCAACATGCTGCGTACAATGAAAGATTCGCGCTACGTGGCATCACGAACATTCAAGGTATAGATGCGAATTGCAATGAAACTGGCGACGACATCGTGCCTCCAACCGTGCTCGCCACCGAAAAGACACCCTTGCTACCAATGTAACATTAATTTATGTACGTATCCCCCGTATCGCAAGGCCGTCCCGAGTCCTGGCAATGATGACGACACATAGGGGAGAATTGTAAAGAAAGTCCGTACCTCTGAGAGAGAAAATTAATTAACACGAACTACACGTCTGACACTCATCCACAGCTTCTATCCAACTTGTATTTCTCTCGCTTTCGCCGGGAGTCGTTACGTTTCTGCTCGCACGCAGCCCTCGCGGATTATACGTGAAGGATTGATGACACCGGCGTCAGGGTAGCTCCGTAGCCTGTACCCTCTCCACGGCTATTCGCTAGTACCTCGTTATTCGAGTGGCGGGTTGGGAATTCCGACTATGACACTCCGATCTGCGTGTACGCGCTCACAGTCAGCTTTTCGAGATGCTGGAGTGAACGGCTCCCCTCGTCATGTTGGGTAGATGGAATCCACGTGACACAAGCGGCAGAAAATGTACAGGTGATGTGAATCAAGATGAATGTTGATTAGCAATAGTTGGTGTTCTTTTACAACGGCACACCATGTCTGGAACTTCAAGGCAATAAGTTTGGTCGAAATAACTTTTATGAGAATAACCTAGCATGTCAGAATGCGCGTAAAATAAGAACCCGTAGTTATTTGTTTGTGCGATAATCTGCACATTGCACATCCCTTCACATCTTGGTAGTTCGCAAAGGAAGCTTATCAATGAAAAATGGTAAATGTAACCAGTTTTGAAAGGCTTGTCCAAAGACACCCTATTCGATGGGGTGCGCGAAAAAAACCCTATTTTTCGTAAAGAATTCCCCGACGACATTTATTTTTCATAAGTTTTCTACATAGGAATGGAGATTCTCATATTAAGTATCTACTTGCAAAACTTCATGCTCATAGGTCTAAAAATTGAGAAACTATGGGGCTGTGACAGATGGACGAGCAAGACAAAGCTACGAGGGTTCCTCCTTTGACTACCGAAGTCTTAAGAAACTACACGACCTCAAACAAACCCGAATGTCAAGTGTCTCTCCCATTCATGCACAATTCATGTTGCTTGAGGAGATGAGATGAAGCAAACTCTTTCCGCGGTTCCTTATTGGTAGTTCCGTTGATAGTGTCCTTATCCGTAATCTCTTTGGAACACTTGTGCAGTGGACTTGGAGTCCTAACAATGTCATATCTGCTTTTTTTTACCACGGGTCATTTATTGTTAGTATTACGAGGTTAGTATTGGGTGGTGCCAGTTTAGGGACTC
Source organism: Ophion slaviceki (assembly GCA_944452715.1). Taxonomy (NCBI): domain Eukaryota; kingdom Metazoa; phylum Arthropoda; class Insecta; order Hymenoptera; family Ichneumonidae; genus Ophion; species Ophion slaviceki. The sequence continues at coordinate 1,625,800 of OX101783.1, read as the reverse complement.
ATTGTAATCCCTCCCACGTGCGTGTGCTCCTGCGACTTCCTCGTGTACATTCCAACCATCTTGCCTTTTCTCCCCTTCAATTGCTGGGGAATACTTACCGGACCCTGCGTAACAAGGGAAAAGGTACTTTGCCTCCGTGTCGGAGTCAATCCCCGTGGGGTTTCCCCGATGTTGCGACACGGTACGTTTGCCAAAGCGGCGTCTATTGCGGAAGTCCACTCGGTTGGCTCCTCGAGGTTTTGAAGGGTGGATTGTTCGAACTGTGTACACCCCTCTGCCGGGCGGATAATTGCTTTGAAGCTTGGCCCTGTAGTCGTGTAGGCCGTGTATGCTCGAGCTTTATTGATACACTCTGCCATTCCACAATGACGACGGCAATTGCAATGTACGCCGTTTGATCCTGCCGAGCAAAGAGTCTAGGCACGTGAAAATGCATTCGTATGCATATGATTACTAATGCACTCTCGTGAGGGCAGAAGTGACTTTTAGTCGTATAAAGCAACTCGTGGGGTGCCCGATTTGCCTTAGCCAGGAATATCAACCTCTCCAACACAAGTAGCGTCTAAGGTAAGGTGGGCTAGATGCACGTATGCGTGGAGCTGCACTCAATGGCTGGATTGTAATATCCCCCTTCCTCCGCGCGACCCCTCAGGCACGTCAGCCACGGCTGCCGCTATTCCTTGACTTCCCCAATGATTATTGCTGCTAGATGCACACATCCCGTGGATCCATGAGAACCACCGCTGTACCGGATAAGGCAGGCAGGCTAGTAAATGCTGATGTTCAGTGGAGGCTCTCCCCCCTTGCACCCCCCGTCCTTGCAACCACTACGGAACCGTGTTAATTATGCGGTCTTCTCGGTATTACCAAGATATTGCTGTGGTGTCTCCTTCTGTGCAGAGTGCGCGACAGTGAGATGGGATGAGCGAACGACTAGACTGCGCTACCGTCGCAGCCTGTAGAATGCAATGTACGTTTTCAGATATATACGTCGCCCTGGAAACGCCCGAGACTCCCCTGAAACCTCCACCGTTTTATGTCGAAAACTATTCCGGAGACTCATCACCACCCGCGTCTTCACTGACAATACAAGACCTTCCGCCGTACATTTCCTGAACACATATACTTTTTACAACAGCATTCACGGGGATCTTCATTCCGCGAGCTTGGCGTGTGAGAGATGAACGCAGTCACGAATGCTTCGCTGATGCACGTCGTAAATAGTAAAACTACTATTTCCTCACCTAGTAAGCTGTGAAAGGCTGATGAGAAGTTTCCAACCGACATTCAAGTTGCTTCTGTTCCCCGTATATTTATATGGTTCACTTACCAAATCTGTTTGCACAGCAGGATTACCAAATGACATTTACTGCCTCTTTGTCAAATCCAAACGAATTCCAAACTTGTGACAGGTATGCCTCGCAAGCATATTTCAACACATGTCTGGGTTTGTCCTCACCTAATAAGTTATAAGAGACTGATGAGAAGTTTCCAACCGGCATTCAAGTTTCTTTGGCTCCTCTTATATTTATGCAGCACACTGATCAAATCTGTTTGCACAGCAGGATTACCAAATGATATTCGTTGTCGCTTTGTCAAATCCAAACGTATTCCTAACTTGCCATAGATGTGCCTAGTCAAAGATATTCCTGCATGTCTTTGAATTTGTTTTCCTTCGTCACATATTCATATGGCAGCATCCCCGTATTTGTTTCTATAGTAGTCATACGCAATGTCATTTATTGTCACGCCCCCTTCCACAAAATAAACTACTATATTGAGATATATTTACCTCAAGCATATTCCCGCGAGTGTTTGAGCCTATTTGGGTTTCCCATACACGCATACAGTAGTCTTACCAAATCCGTTTGCACCGTAGACTTACCATATGACATTTATAGTCTCCTTGTCAAACCCAAATTGCTTGCTAGATTGAGGTATGTATACCTAGTTGGCGCACGCCTACATGTGTTCTGGACTAATAGGCGAAACAAGTTTCACCGCTATTGACTCAGCACGCGTTGTGGCAATATTGCCCTGGTTGTAGCTGGGTTACGGCCCTCAGCTCCTGCACAAGATAACAACAGCAGGCTACTGTGGAACCAATAGTATCCGGCTCTCACCGGTTATTGTCAGCCACATTGCGCTAGGTGCGCACTCGGTACAGGTACGATGTTTAACCCAGTAGAAAAATTCATCCCTGCTTCCATTCAGCATGTACCCGATTTCATCGAACGCCATCATAAAGTCCTCTAGATACACCAACGTCTCGCGAGCTTTCACACTCGGACGTAATCTGCACACCGAGCACGTACGTGCTTCCGTCCACGTAAAATAATACACCCGTCCAAGGCGCCCGAGCTTTGTCCTCTTCCAAACCTTCGTCCCGAGGCACGCCACCGGATTGCAATTTCTGTCACGAGCTCCCCTCACCCCGCCTTTACTACTTAATCGCGTTGCGCGAATGATAATATAATTGAACCGTGTACGTATCGTGATACAGCCGCGCCACTTAATTTAAATTAAACTCTTGCGGCATAAGACTACAGGGTTCAATATCTTGCAGGGTGGTTTTTATTTGTTGGGGTTATAATATAATGGCTTGCACCAAACTGCACATGATCTCTCGCTTTTTTGAGTTTTTGATGACGTTGTACGTTGATCCCCATCAAGTGGGGTGTCAATGGACAAGTCTTCCAGTATAAAATTGACGTTCCATTTACCGTTTTTCATTTTCAAACCCCGGTTGCGAAATATCAAGGTATAAAGTGACCAACAATGTGGTCCTCCGTAATCTTACGACCTTTCATGTGAAAAATCCAATACTAGTTTCTAGCACCTGATTAGAACTTTCGATTAAACGTACTTCGGTCGAGCGGCATCAGCAAATTCAGGAAATACGAACAACCTTGTTATCGCTTAGTTGACTTCATGGAGACTCCGTAAGAGGACAGTACAAATAACTTGATCGTATGTTGGTTGAAGCCTCCTTAATAAAATATCAAACATCAAAGAAAGGGAACATCCTCCCTTTTCACCCCGCCTGTGCCATTAGAGTACTACGATCGCGGATTATTAAATTAATTCGGAATTAGTATGCAATCAATATTTGTGGTCCAACATACACAGTAACAATAACTGAATATCAGTTCAAAATTGCTGCTCCAAATGATTGTAAAACAAATGACTAACCCTCTTTTACGCGTGATCCAGCCTACACTTGGCAGGTTTTTGAATCAAATATAGACGAGCCAACGGACGAACGAACAGAAGTAGACGAACGAACAGAAGTAGGTAGGATGGCGAATATCGCTGCTGAGTATTTTCTGCTTTAGCTCGCATAAATTTCGAATAATCTCATCCGTGCAATGAAACTTCCGTGATCGCATTTTTCGTCGCTGGCAAACGCTTTTCCGTGGATTTTCCCGTGAATGACTCTACAGCTCGCTATTGGGAATGGTGATACTGCCTTTTCCCCGTGCCGCTGAGAAACGATGCATCACATCGCCGGATGTCCTGCGCCATGGCCAAGCTCTGTTCCTTCTTAGCCTTTCTTCTTTGTATATTCTTCATCTTCTTGTTTGCTGCTATACGAGTTTCCTTGCTATACATCAACTAAACTAACCGTGTAAAATTCAGCGTACTGCCCTTTCAGGAGTCACTGCAGTGGTTTTTCACCACCCCCCCCCCCCGCTCTCTCTCTCTCTCTCTCTCTCTCTCTCTCTCTCTCTCTCTCTCTCTCTCTCTCTCTCTCTTCCTCTACCTCCCGTTCACAAAAATGAGAAAGGAACAAGAATGGTTTGCTCTGATTAGAGAGAGAGAGAGAGAAAGAGAGAAAGAGAGAGAGAGAGAGAGAGAGAGAGAGAAATCTGCTTACCCGAGCAGAAAGGTCGAAAGTCGTTTTTCCCATTCTCCCGAAATCCACATTCCGTTCCAGATGCGAACGAAAAACGTCATCCTTCCTAGGAGACTGTTAAGAACCCTCCCTCCATTTGGGACCTGGTAATTATTCCTCGAGAATAGGAAATATGCAGAATATTTCAGTGGATCTTCTTTCTGGTCTTGCGTTTATTTATTTTTCATTCATTTTCTGCAATACGATGTTGGTTCCATTGGACATTCAGACCATTGACACAATTATATTCTATGGTGAATACGCGCAACCAACTCCCCATTCCTCGGTCGCCCTTTCGCTTTATTCAAATTTCACGAACAAGTTTACGGGCGTACGTGCCGAAATTATAGTGCCGCATGGAATATCGGGATAGAGCCCATTGTACGAAAGGTTCATTTCGGCAGGTGGTCAATTTCGCAAATTAGTAGCCTCGACGGGGTGAACGGCGAGACCGTTAACGTACTTTTATACACCTGATAAATTGCCAAAATACATTATACAGCTGATAGTGTCGTTCAATTTATAGGAGTGGAACGGAGATGTTATCAAAAGAGATGGAAACGCGCACATGCTGAATTCACGCAACCTGATGTAATGTGAAAGCCATTTTCACGTGCTCCGGTTCACCGGCCCTTTAATTTCGAGAAATAATTGCTGCACGTGCTGTTTTTACTGAGTTCCGCGAACCGCGAGTGTCGACTTGCGATTAATAATAGTCTTACCAATGGGCGGCGAATTTCGCTCGTATCGTATCCTTCGTGACACTTGATACAAATCAAGCCAAGCCGAATTCTCAGGATAAAACGATAGACGTCTGGATAAATTCGACAAAATAAATTTGTCAAACTTGTTAGGTGCTTGCATATGAAACTGCCCATTTCTTGAACGAAAGAAAAGATAGTCGTTCGGTACCAAATCAAGGAATAGGTTGATTCGAAGTTTTGCCTATCGAGGCAGACAAGCTTGGCCAACGATTGGATTCCAAGCACGAAGAATTCGGGTTCTTCAAAGGCAATGCAGCCATCTAGCCATTTTTTGACTTCTTCGCAGGAGGTGAAGTTGTGAGCCTTGGGTCTTCTCACTTTAGACGCTAAAAGAAGGCTATTTTCATGAATTTGTTTGATCGGTTTACATTATAGATATTGATATAAAAGTTATTACACTTAATAAATACATGTTCAAAATACATTTAAAAAATTATTTATGTATTTATGTTACCCAAACAAACTTTAAACGCGTTTTTCTCGAAACAACGTTTTTCGACGGCTTGTTGACAAAGTCTTCGAAACTACTGAACCGATCCTTATGAAATTTTAACCACATTTTCTTTACAACTATAGCTATAGCGCATATCAAGGATTTGATTTAAAGTTTGATATTTACTTTTTGCCACAAACGGTGAAAAACACGTTTTTTTTCGAAAAATGTCCGCCTTTTTGTTAAATATTTTTGCATATATCAAAAATCGTATGATATGCGCTATAGTCATTAACTTATTGAATCTAAAACCGTTTAATGTTTTTGTTTCGGATGATCTATCTCCGAGATTTCATCAACAGCGCAGACCTACATTTTTTAGGACTTTTTTTAACTACCATTGTTGTCTATAAATAGTGACTTAATTAAACACCTTTAAAAAATATATTTCAGAAGTGTATTTATTAAGTGTAACAACTTTTATATCAATATCTATAATATAAACCTATCAAAAAATTAATGAAAATAGTCTTTTTGCGTCTAAAGTGAGAAGACCCCATAAGCGCTGACTTCATCGACTGGAACAAATGATAATCGGAAGAAGCGATGTCGGAGGCATACGGCAGGCAGGGTAGGATTTCTCAGTTCACTTCTCCTAAGTACTTCTTAACCGGTTTAGCAACATGCTGCCTAGACGTTGTAGTGCTGCAAAATCCACTTGTCATGGCGGTTCTCTCATTCCGGCCCCTTCTCGTGCAGAGCTCGCTTCAAACGCATCAGTTGCAGTCGATAACGATCCGCAGTGATGTTTTCCGATGCTTTCAGCAACTCGTCATACAAGACTACCCTTTTTCAGGTGGTGTTTCACGGTCTTTGGTGTCCATCGAGAAATAACAACTTGTCCATAGAGAAATCACAAACTGGCGAAAGCACTCTTTGCACGTTGTCTCCAATGGAGCATGTTCGGCATACACATCCTCTAGCAAACGATGCATTTCCGCCGCCGATTTCTTTGCCAGGAAATACTGGAGCATAACTTGTCGCAAACGTGATTTATTTGGAAGAAAGCTTGCTATTGTAAAGACAACTAAAACAGATTACGTTAATGCGCCGCACAAACGACACCTATGGCGTTTAGCGAGATTCTATGCACCCATCATCATGTGTATTGCCAACTTTTAATTCGAGAAAACCGTGTACCTAACGCCATTTATTGCCAGCAGTCAAGTTTAACAGTTTATGCAACCACCTCATAACTTTCAACGGCAAAAGTTGGGATTTGTTTGTCAAAAACTATTCCAACCGCAGCTATTTGGACGCAGCTTCGCCCCAACTATGACATTCATCCATTCCTCGACATCCAAATTTTCAAGTAACTCGTTTTGACATCGGACTATCCTAATAAATTCGACATATCCGAGGGCTTCCGATTTAACTAACACAGGCTGAAATGAGAGTCAGTTTTAAAAAAAGTGGGTGAACGAGCCTGGTTGTGAAAAAACAAGGAGGAACTGATGAAGACGCAAAAATTTAGTGGTGGCACGAAGTGGGAAAGCACAACATTGCCGGTACGTGTCATTGAAATTCTTCCATCGTTTCCAGTTCAGACCGCACTTTATCTCGTGTACGCAATTAATTAACTCGGGCAGCGAGGGAAGCTCATACCTCTCATCTTCCTCGTTGTCATCTCCTGTCCTGCTAGGCGTCGCAAAGGTGAACAAAGCACTGAGAATGACAGGCTGCATTATTAATGTAAATTGAAGGTCCTACAGCCTGGCAAGTACTCGTTGACTGTCCATATCCCCCCCCCCTCCCGTGCCTCTCGCTTTCACCGTCTCTTGGGGGAATTTTAACTTTTCACATTCCTCGCGAGGTCGGCGAGCAAAGTGACAGAACGATGGCTGCTCACATTGTTCAGTTGCCGAATATACCCTCGTTTCACTAGAGAGAGAGAGAGAGAGAGAGAGAGAGAGAGAGAGAGAGAGAGAGAGAGAGAGAGAGAGAACCTGGCGAGCCTGATGGCAAGCCCTTGGTCAAAAGTTACCCTCGCAATCTCCGAGCCTTCTATGCCTCACGTACTCACCCGGAGCTGCAATCGTAGCTTCCGAAGCTCCGCGCACTGAAAGCTTTCGTACTTCAGCCGCATGCCCTCCCAGATATGGAATACTGCGCTAGATGGGCCCGCATGTGCGACTCAGTGTTCCGAATATATCCCGGTCATATTCTTCCGATCTGTATATGCGGAGAGATCCAAAGCTACCTTCCTACTACTGTCGTGAGACGGTAAATAACCGGTAAAAACCTGGACATTTATCCAGCTAAATAACATCAATTGAAAGACGTCTCTTTCTCGTTTCTATTTTGTAAAATGTCTTCAAATACTCGGCATAACGTTCTCTACTAAAGTAACCGTCAAATCGACGGGTAATTTGACCGTAATAATAGTGAATATAATTGACCAGTAGGTTCACAACATTACTTCCCAGTGACCTGTATATGCACAAGTACCAACAAGAACTCCGTACATCAAGGCGACAGTTGGCGTGGTGACGGCAGGGAGAAATGACCGCTGTTGCCGGAAGGATAGGTGATTGTAGCCAAGCCAATAGGGGAGAGCTACGTGGCCAACCCATCTAATCGAGGAACTTGAAGCTGCCTCCGGTCCACGTACCGGAAATGTGACATTTACATATATGTCTGTGCCTGTATGTATTATGAATTGAGTCGTGGAAAAGCCACTCTGTCGGATTAACTCTTATATCACTCCAACACTCAAATAGGGGAAACTCGCCCATGTCCGTTGCACAGTGCAGGTTTGAAGCGCAATTATGAAAATAACCGCTATGGTCCGGCGCTTCCGTTGTATCGCTGATGACAACGCTGCTGATGTGTATCAATTTGAAGTTGGGATGTACAAAGTAATGAGCAATGGAGGGTATAATCGCTTCATCTACATGCGAATGTCCGTACACGTATCCCACTAAAATTGGATCGCTGTTAACGTACAGCTGGAAATATGATCACCGCAGAAGTCCTAACCCAAATAAGCTCATCCGCGGATGCGGAAGTCGAGACGCGGAAAGCTGTCCAGCCATTGGCTGCGCAAGATTGAAAATAGGAGACAACTACCACCTGGTGATAAACGGACTGCTAGTTTGGGAGTCAGGAAGAGGAAATGGATTGAAACAAAACGGGGCGGAGTCCTAACAGCCCCACCCTCTTGCTTCCGATCGAGCTTCGAGTCATCCGCTCCTGAAGCGGTGACACCCGATCCCAATTCCGACGGTTACCTCTCCCGTGTCTTACACGCAAGAGCACGTAGCGGGTCTACCGTATTACCAATTCCGCAATGAGGAGGGCGAGGCGCAGGGGACGAGAAGGGCCGGAGGGTCGAGAAGGAACCTGGGGAGCTGCTGGTAACGTGAACACCCGACCAACCGGAAAATCCCCGGCTAAGTAAGCTCTTTAAAAAGTCTGGAATGACGCTATCCTCCCGGTGCCCTCTCACCACCATCACGGGGTTCGGAACTAGCTCCTGCCATGCAGATTAGAGCGGGCAAAAGGGAATAGGGAGTGGGCACCATGCGGAGAACGGCTGGAGTGGTCCACCCTCCCTATTTTCCCTGATTTTGCTTCTTGCTCTCTCTCCCTTTCTCCCTCTTTCCAACTACGCTTGCAAGTTATCCCGGCATATGCATAGTACAGTGGATGCTCGGCATACGTCTAGCTACCGTTCTCTCACTCTCCGGGTTCTTCAGCTCTGCATCTTACGGAGCTAAGAGAGTTCCCTTATGGATGGGTGGAGCTTTTGGAGGAACTTAAACAAGTTCGTAATGAGCTTTGACCTGCCGTGCAAGGATAACTCTCTCTCTTTCCTCTCCTAAACCCACTCACCTGTCTGCTACTTCCGCAATTACAGAAGATCATGTTGGTGGTGCTAGACGCTTTTCCGATGCTCCATGAAAAGCAGCCCGGGGCGAAAGAGATGCAGCAGGGTTGTTCCATGCCGTTGATGATCGACGAAGTTACGTGTAACACGAGCGAGAAATGGAGGCAGTGCGTCCAACGCAGGAGCTGGCGTGCCACAGGGCTTCCAACCCTGCGGCTGTACAAAGTGGAATAGAAATCTTGGCTCGGTATCAAAATACCGATCTCTCGATATGTATACCGATTCGAGCAATGACCCGATCATCATCGATTCTCTCCGTGGCAGTCGAAAGGTCCACCCCCCCCCCCTTCACGCCCCCGTATAGAACGGCTAGCGAATATTTTTCATCTGGAACACAGCCAGAGTCGAGATAATAATATCTTCCCTAGAACTATTTCGTGTTTTTTTAGGGTTCCTTGGTGACTTCATGTGCATCCGGCTGGCACAGCCTCGCGGTTTTTACAGTTTTAAACCTACACGCTTGACATTCTGCAGTTAGATGCTTTAGGATCTCAATTAGTGTGTTGGGCAAATTAGAAAAATAAAACATTTTGAAAGAGCTGCTCTCCCATGTGTACGATAGGGATGAACTTTTTCTGCGCACCCCATCGAGTGGGCTTTCATTGGACAGGTCTTTCAAAATGTACTGAAGTTCTTGAAATGACTTTAGGGAAACTCCATAAAAAAACTGCATAAATAACTTTGTCGCGAGTTGTTTGGTGCCTCGATGATCAAATATCAAGCATCAAAAAGAGCCCTCTTCATCCCCCCCCCCCCCCCGTACCATTAGAGTATTACTATTGCGGATTAAGGCCTCTCTAGAAGCCGGATTAAGGCCACTCTAGAAACCGAAAAAATAGGCTTTTTGGGGATTTTTTTTCAGAAAAACTACAAAATAAATCGAGATTACAAAAAAGGGTGTTCATGATACATATCACTGACTGTATACAATAATTTTTTTGAAGCGATTAATTTCAAAATGGCGGCTGTGTAGCGTTTTTGCAATGACGTCTCCGTTTTTCCAGGGTCCACGACCGGACAAACAGCTCCTGTAATTTTAAATTATAATGAGCCAATGATTTTTTTTTTATTATATATGATAACTGCTATAGTGATACGTAGGATTTTTTCGATATATTGATTTTTGGCCAAATGGCGCACTTCTAAAGTGGAAAATGAAAAATTTGCCTAAAAAATCGTCAGATAATTGTTAATAACAAATTAACTATGCAATATAAAAAAAAAATCCTACCTACTTCCATAGACAATGTAGTTTTCAAGATATATTCAATATTTCAAGTGAATCGGTAAAAAATTGTTTGAGTTATGTTTCCGGCCAACTTAAAAAATGCAGTTTTGAGATAAACGCGTTTGAAGTTTTGAGTAGTAGAAAATCATGAATAGTTTTGCAATACCTTTAACCGGCGATGCCTGCACCATACAATTGGCCTTCCAAATTTAAGTCCTGCTTTTGCATTTCTTTTCTGCTTGATCTTGAAGCGAACCTTGCCTTTTTACCCGTTCAGACAGCGATGTCTCTGCAAGCTTTATGCGCTGTTTGTCGATCTCCAGGCACATTTTGTAGCTGTTCGGGCCGGTTTCCAAGTCCATTGCCTCCATTATGTGCAAAATTGAAGAAAACCTGTCATTGTACACACAAACCGCTATATCCGTAGCTACATCTAAGACTGTTTTACCACGCGTAATGGATTTCGGGGCCAATGCCCACACAGTCGAGTTGAAGCTTTCGTTACTGTTTTATGTATAACCATCGATGCATCGAGTTAGAAGATCTTCACTGGTCAGTTCTTCATAGACTGGTTCGATAGCTTCAAAGACTTCAATTGGAAGAGCTGGCTTATGTTTGTACTCAGCCAAAGTATTTGTAGCTTTAGCGAGTTGCCATGAGCCCCATGAATCCTCTCCAATAGGACATTTGTCGTGCTGCGGTTTGGCATCAGTAGATAATTTATGATCCAGTGTAGCCCATATGCTGCTTCTCATGTTCTCAACTGAATCACTGTTTCTACGAATCGCTAATCCATAATAAATAGATAGCTCGTTTATAAGTTTGCCAGTCAATTTGCCCCTTCCACCGAGACCTTTTGCCTTCTTTTTCAAATTACGTAGTCGGATGCCCATTCGCTTTTGCACGTGATCTATACACTTTTTTTGAGTGCTGTGAAATCCTCATACGGCTTAGCATCTGTAATGCCTTTAAAAGTCTTAGAATCACCGTCACCAACATGGTGAGTGTATTTGACATGGTGCAAAGTTTCAGAGCGCCGAAACATCTCAACAACTCCATCGACTTCCATTTTTGCTGCCGATCGATCGCGATTCACAGCACATTCTTCTGCATGATTTTCTGCCCACTCCGCATATTCTTCGGTATCTTTTTTTTAGCCCAATACTCGCACGCCTTACTTTATTTAGATTTCACTACACAATCAACGATTTTTCCACAGTTATTGCCAATAAGAGTCACTAACCTATACAAAGACGTAAATCCATGTTTTCTCCAGGAACCATCGTCTGATACTACAATTCCATTTTCTCGATTTTCAATAAAAATGGTTTTCTCTTCTTGCGCAGCTCTCATCATACTGTTCTTGCAAACTAGCTTGTTTGCAGTGGACGTTCTTTTGACAATCTTATCGTAGAATGAGTGAAAGGTAGACCGAAGTAATTTCATGAATGCAAAACATTTTCTTATTTCGTGCCAAACAACTCCAAGCAATCGAATGGCAATTACGATTCTACGGTTGATCGTAGGCTTGATTTCATAATCTTTGTCAACAAATGGACAACTCGGTATCTCAGTCTTTCCACAATTCTCGCAGGACACTACTAGTTTGAATCCCAAACCGCGCTTGCCACTTTCAGTAAATTTCACTTCCGATTGGCATACCTTACAAACGACGACGTTCGAAATAGCCGAAAATACTGCAATAAAGTTTATGATACGATAACCAAACGCTGGATTCACTTCGACATCATACAGATCTTCCGATTGCTTCAGTTTTTTTGCCGATGTACTGGCATTCAAGTCATCTGGTGCTTCAAACTCATGGCGATTCAATGGTCTTCTTCGAGATGTTCTTGGTCTCTTGCTGTTGCCACATGCTGTTTTTCCTCCTTTCTTCCTACTGTACACCACATTGTCACTCATTGCAAAAAGAAATCAATAATTACACAGGGAAAAAGAAATGAAAGTTCACAGCAGTATCGAGAAAAACGAGCGTTTGTCGACTAGCGTCCTTCTCAAATGCTCTGCTGTGCCTAACTGACTGAAACAGACGTTCGACAAGTCTAAACTTGTCTAGACTAGTCAGGAAACAAATGATTTCAATAACATTTGCCGCATACCTGCTCTAGTCCTCTAAAGTACCTTCCCTCTAGCGCTCACAAAAGGCGCTCGCTGCGGACCAGGCGGCCTTGTACTACAATTCGAAAACTGAGTACTTAGAGATTTTTCCCGGCCATAATCTTTTGGGACATCATGTTTGAGGTCCTAGGGGGCCATAAAGGAAACATCGATTTTTCGAAAATTTTAGAGTGATCTAACCCCTTAATAAATGAAATAATGAGTATGCAATAAATGATGCGATACTCGAACGTTCATTCTTCAGATAATAGCACAAGCAAATGAGCACGGAAATCATGATCAAAGTGTCGCGCGACCTTTTCGTCGACCTATTGATCCGACTTTCCAAATAAATATATAGCAGTTGCGAGGGCAAGAGCCTTGGCACCGTAGAAAAAATACCGTCGTGTGATAATGCTGAAATATTTCAGCTTCAAGGGTGCTAAACACTTCAGCCCCGATTACCGTGTCCGTACGGGCGTTTCCGCGTTACGAGGTGCGCTAACGACGTGGTTGTTGGTGCTCCGCCCCAGTCGTTCAACGTTATAGAGCTCTTGTGGACGCCGCGAAATTCTCGTTGTAAGCTCATTGCACGTGTGTGTCAGCGCATGTACAGCTGTACCTGGTAAACACACGCGTGAATCTGTACGAATGGGTGCCCACCCGTGTATGCATACAACGACATAATCCCGGTACGCACAGGCCTCCGCTAAAGAGAGCATTGTTGGCGCAATGACTGCAGTTGTCTAGTCGGATTAAATGCAATCCCGCTCACCTATCAGCAAAGTTTCTCCGATGTCACCTGGAAATACCATCCAACTATCAACAGGAGTCTGGATCGTTTAACGATACAGTCCTAGCTTACGTCAGCCTCTGAGGACAGGATCGCAACGAAGCCCCAAACTGACTAGACGCGAGGAAACCTAGCTGCTGTAGTACGTAGGTACATTTAAGCTAGGGCTCCACATAGTCGGAAACCCAAACCTTAAAACGACTTCCAACGGAAAGAGTTTCTCTTCATTTAATTACAAGCTCTTTCAAGCCCAGCAATCTTGTCTAACAAGGAACATCCTTCAGGTGACACCCTTCGATTTTGTTGAAATTTGCATATGTTATAAAGCACCGAAAAGTAAGCGATGCGTATTTTTTTTTATCGGCGGAAAAACGGTTTCAAGGGGTGAAACCACCCTTAATTTTTTTTGCAATGTCACTATAGTGGATTTTTCATTGCTTCGGATTAGAAGAATTTTCGTTTTTGTTTAATTAAAATCGGTGGACTCCTTGTGTGTGAAACTACTATATTACCCCTAGAGATGCGTTTTTTCGAGGGGTGGTTTCACCCCTTAAAACCGTTTTTCCGCCGATAAAAAAAGTACGTAGCGCCTACTTTTCGGTGTTTTATAACATATCCAAATTTCAACGAAATCGAAGGGTGTCACCTGACGGATGTGCCTTGTAAGTTATTCAGAAATGAGCTGCAATCATGTCCGTTTCCATTTACATCGCTGAGACTCACCCATAAATGTAATTCCACCACCTGCCATCACGCTTCCATTTGGCATCCCGATGAATCGACTACTTCCACGTTAATCTTCGTCTCTTCCTCCAGCCTTTCAGGGACATTGCAACCTCTTCCGCCAACGACCAAACGCTTCTATAACGCGGCATGGCATTCCTCAAGGACTTGCCTGGCTCGGGAATGGAAATATTTTTGCGACGGGAGAATGTATGGGGCGAAAGGGAAGTGGAAAAAAGGGCGCGGGGGGGATTGGTATGACTCGCGACAGCTCGACGTGCAGGGGCGACGAGATCAGTCGGAAAGGAACGCTCGTCTACCGGCCGGAATCCTCTGGCATTCGTATACCCTGTACACCCTTATCATTATATAGCGAGCATACCTAAGTATATACATATAACTTGAAAATATAGAGCATGAAAAATGCAGCCTTTTTTAAGCTTTTCGCATATCCTGCCTGACGCTGCGGAGTGAGCGAAATTTAAATATTCCATCGGTGAACAAAGTGGCACTCGATTCTCGCGGGATTCGCTCGGCCTTGTCGTTTCCAGGGGTGCCCCGGCTGTGAGGTGTGTTCTTTCACTGAGCGCGGTATGGAAGCTGGCAAAAAGCAGCTCACTGACGGCACCCAGGATCCAACGGCCTCGAAAAATCGTTTCCTCGTTCAGAGCCTGCCAGCCAAATGTCTGTCTGTTATACATAAGTCTACGAGGCCTTCAACGCCAAATATTTCTTTCAACATTTTCATTCCGGACTAAATTCTTCTCGCTGATTCATCTTCATAGCTTTTATGGTCCTGAGGCTAGGAAAATTGAGAACGCTTTCGGGTCTAAATGCTTCTCACACTTGGAGTTATCTTGATAGCTTCCATGGTCCTGAGGATAGGGAAATTGAGAACTGTACTACGTAAATTAAGAACTCATTCAGCCCAGAGTGGTTCTTTAAATTGGAATCATTTGACAGCTTCTATGGTCATGAGGCTAGAGATATTGAGAACTCATTTAGGCCTAAATGCTTCTCATACTTGGAGTCATTTTGATAGGTTCTATGGTCCTAAGGCTAGGAAAATTGAGAATTACACTAGGTAAATTAAGAACCCATTCGAGACTAAATGCTTTTCGTACTTGGAGTCATCTTGGCAATGGCACTGGGGCTAGAATATTTGAGATTTGTAAGTGTTATTTTGAGTTCGTATCGGTTGAACTTATTTTGGCAACTACTACAGAACTGATAGTAGGTCATTTGAAAACCAGCTAAGTTTGATAGTATCTGAGAGATGTCTCTTAGGGTTACTTAACGACAACGGATCATCACTATCTCATCATGTCCGCCAATAGCATCACAGCAGAGTGAGCCCCTAGCGACCCCATGTTCTCGTACTTTGAGAGTGTCAGACATTTTCACTATTTATTAAGAGTAAGCTGGTGGGCACTTCCCGAAAAATTAATTCCACCAATAGGATCAGTACGTTCTCGATGACCCTGTGGGAAAGATGTCACACGCAAAATACATGTTTCTTCTTAAGTTGAAGATACGAGCAGGGATGAGTGACCGCAAGAATATAAACAACAGTTGTATTTTCGAAGTTCCGGTACACGTAGTGCCCTATACATACAAATATGCCCATCTGGTTGACCATATTGCAGCCCATAATGAAACACCCGGCCGGTATTCCAATACAGAGCGGCAGCGTGCACCCGCAGTCGTTGGTCGTTTTACATATGCATAAATGCCCGACGTTGTTCACGGCTTCCTATGGTTTGCATTGTTTTCCCGGACGGTTATACTTGGTTTGGAAAACCTGAATTGGCCAATGATACATATGTAGAATATAAATAATCAATCTCGAATAAATCTGTCAAAACATTAAAAATAAATCACTAAAAATATAGAAAATGCCTGCCCATTGAGGCGATCTGATAGATCCAGTTGCCTTAGTCCGGGCCAATACTTGGATGGGTGACGGCTCACTAGCAGGCGGACTGCCGAGCGCGGGAGGCACTTAACGAGTTTCCAATGATGGATGCAACTGTGACTCAGTGCAATCTGGCGTCCGTATCTACACAGGCATTTCTCAGTTTCCCTGTGCCCTCCTGAGCAGAATCAGTACAGTCAATGCAACATGATGTAGAGTCAAATGCAAAATGAAGGAGCTGCAATATTTGAACGAATAAAATTTAAGATGAAAATAAATAAAAATGCATTACAAATCTAATTATTATACCAGGTGGTGCAATAACTATCATCACCTTTTATATCTTTGAAACTATAGATGTCAGGGAAAAATGTGTTCAACAGAAGTTGCATTGTACAGAAGGGGTCATCGGATGGTGATGACAATTTTTTCGTAAGTGGAGTTACTTCCAGCAAACATAGGTCACCTTTGTTTCTTCAAATGGAATGTTATGTTATTGTATCTACCATCTGATAGCGGCTATTTAGGCAGGCAACCACTTTAGGATACCGAAAATTGGATGATGTTTTGGATTTATTTTAAATTGTGAAAAAAACCGAAATTTCCGCAACTGTCACAATAATTTATTCATATTTTCATACATCTCTGGTAATTTTTTCAAGTTATTTCATGCATTAATTGAGGTGTAATCCGCGGTGTCCCTTGGCGTGTCCTCATCGTCGTTGTCAATTTGCGGGCATTGTGCAGCTCGCAATTCGCATCTGAAATAGTCCAACAAATTTTTATACATTCTTGAGATGTTTTTTAAGAACGTGAACCGAAATTTTGAAGAAAAAAATCGAGAATCGAATGATGGAATGTGTTTGAAAAAAAAAAAATGATCGATTTACAGAATTTTTTCCCCGGCATTTTGCAATAATAAATATTTTTTAAGCAATCGAATCTTTCCAATTTCAGGTTCATGTTTTAATCAATTATATTATGTAAATGGGTTCCAAATTTTGAAGATGATCCATCAATTACTTTTTGAGTTATTATTCCCGCAAATTAAAAAAATCTCGTTTCAAGCAAAACGTGATTGAAAGTTTTAGTATATGGAAATCGTTGCGCTACCTGTTCTCACTAAACCGCCTGTCACTTGGTCACTTTGCAATATTTTAATTGATTTTTTTTTCACATATTCTCGAATATGTACACTCTGAGAAAAAGCAAAATAAAATCGAATGTTTGACCCGTCACACAACCCGTTGGTTGGGAGTCAAGCGTAGAGTCTTTGTCATTTATATAAATACCGTTAGAAGGAATCCGAACATCGTTTTGAAATTTTCAATGTGTATTCTTAAGTTATTTTGCTAACGATTTATGAAATAAAAAATTTGAAGCATCTAAAGTGGTCGCTCGCCTTAAGGTGAATATATTGATCTACAACGAAAGGTCATTCAAGGTCATTCGAGTCCTTTTCGTTTGTAAAAGATGTTCGGTATTGAAAAACAAAAATCGGTACTCGGTTTTGGAGCGGCATGGCCAATGAACTCGTCGCGTTGTACACATGTGTCAGTTGAGGGAATTCCGAACAACATGCGGAACGTGCCGATGGTCGGAGCTTCCAATCTAGCCGCAAAAATTTAGCTACCTTTATTTTAGAACCCCCGAGTGGGAGAACGAAAGCTTGTCAGAGCGAGCAGTACCGTAACTGACTCGTTCGATATGGGAACCCGAAGTTTGTGTTGCCGCATCCGAGTTTTTCTCATCAGCCCCGGCTGTGAGCAGCCTCCCTCAAATCGAATAGTGACGATGTAACAGAGGGCACGCGGGTCGTATGACCACCGCTCATGGAGTGTACGGCACAACGAATGATAAAACACCGAGATAAAACGAGTGAGAGATGGGGGGGGGGGGGGTAGGAAGGGTGTATACTGTACTGTGTGTAGCAATGAACGAATACAAATACGAACCGGAATAACTTCGCGATGGGAATGTATACGCGGTTCGACGCACGTTCATTTTGCAAGGCACCGAACGAACGATAGAGAAAAAAAGTGTTCGGTGTTCAGAAGTGTAATATAACTGTCTCCGATGGGATTGCGTCCATCTATGACCGATGATGAATGTGCTTTTTTTATTACTTCTCGTTCACGTTGTGCAAAGAGAGCCGTTTTGCATTTGACAATTTCGTGAATTGGCTTTTTTTCAAGCTGTCTTGCTAAGTTTTTTTTTTCGAATGGTTCGACTCGCCTTTTTAGGTGTGTTGTTAAGATGAGGCTCTTTTTTATATCGATCCTTCGAAATGTCCAATTACCATATGAAAGGGAAAGGCTGTTTGTTCATTTAGTTCTTCGCTTTTTTTTGTACGTGAATTTCTTCGTTTCTTGTTTTATTTTCTTACTTCTCTGTTTTTTTTTTAATATTTTTATACACTCAGGCAAAAATTAAAAGAGCAGAAAAATTCTTTCAGTGATTTTTGACAGGCCGTAACTTCGTGAAAAATGGTCGTATTGGGGGGTGGGGGTAAAAATGTCGAATGACCAAATATAGAACGACAAACATTTCGAAACGACAGAATTATGAACTCTCAAAATAACGAAGGTTAAATCATTCGAAATTTTATCTTTCGACTGATAAAAAAATCGAATGACTATAAATCGAACGATTATTTATTGGAGAGGTAATTTATTCGAAAACGAATATTCAGATTGTCTGAAATTCGGAACATAAAAATACAGAATCGAAAAATGTAGAACACCCATATCTCCGAAACAGAAAATAGCGAGTGCCTAATATGCGTAATACCGTCTATGGCGAAAAGCAATATATCGAAACGCAAAATGTCGATGGCCCGAAATGTAGAACGCCGAAAGGTCGAACGGCCAAAATGGCGAACGTGGTGGGGCCCGTCACGTGGGATGACTGTCTTATGATATTTTAGCCTATAGACCGCCAGCGCCATCTCGCAGCTTCACTCTGAGGCGCAAGTGACGTATTGCTCGATTCGCCATTCGGGCCGTTCTACATTTTGACCCTCCGCGATTTCAACCACTCGACTTTTTGGCCGTTCGCTTTAATGATTTTCTGCATTGTGAACCATCGCCATTTTTTTAATTCGGAGAATTGTCGTCTCGAATTATTTGGTGTTATGCATACAGGCCCATCGATTTTATGTTTTTCGATATTTTATTAAATCTGATTTTTGTTTTTCGCTATATATCAACTTCCGAGATGTTCATATTCGTAATTGTTATTTTCGACTTCACAGGCTCTAGTAAGATTGATCTATCTATATTCGAACATTCGTCATTTTCGAATTCGACATTTTGGCCCATCGGCATATCGATCGTTCGACATTTTTCCCCCCACCCGTATTGGGGAAAGAGTCATTTTGACGCTTGAAACCTCTAGTTTAAAAATTTCTCAGAGAATTTATGCATCACGTCGGTGCTGTCTTAAGAATTTGCGCGAGTAAAACATTCTCGATTTTTTTGTTAATCGTTATATAAACGATATAAACCCTACGCTAAATAACAATTCCTGGCTGAATCAATGCTGGTGTCTTTTAGCCTGATTCTTTAGCTTCAATTTTTTTTTGCTCTCTGCACGACCCTTTCTCGCTGAGATATCGCTGATTGAATGAAAGTCAGCTTTTTTCTTTGATCATCGATATCTCATGAACTAATCGTACAGCGAACGGAAGGTAGATTTCAGAAACTGGAATGAATCCTCTATAAGTTCCTTCTGGTATTATAGACGACGTTTTTTTTAAGCACAATATTGATTTGAACAAGTACAAAAAATGACTTTTTCTGCCATTTTAGAAAATCCACTACAATTTTACAAACATTGCGAAAATGACCAATGTTTCCCGGTTTTTTTTCGAGCTCAATACATGCCCTGTACATTTTTTAATCTATTGGTTAAACCGTTTTTTACCCGAATCGTCAATCGTCAATCGTTTACCCTCAATCGCCCGAAGTTTCATTAAAAATTAAAGGAGCACTTTTATTGCTCCCTAAACGTTAATTTATTACGGTTAAGATGAAAAAAAAAATCGTTATTTTTCTCACAATTTTGCATTAACTACTCAGCAAATCTCAAAAAAAAATTAATTTTGAAAAAAAAACCAAAATTCCATTATTTTTTTATTATTTATCAAACGAAAAAAATGCAAAACTTTGAAGAAAAAATTCATCTCAATTATCATTGATTGACGCTTAAGGAGCAATAAAAGTTCTCCTTTAATTTTTAATAAAACGTTGACGATCGACAGCGCCGAAGTGATGCTCAAAAAAAATTATCCGAGAGATTCTTTAATTAGAGATTTCGAGCTTCAAAATGTTTTTTTTTCCACGATACCAGCATTTTTCAGGAAGTTACGGCCTTTCAAAAAACTGAAAAAATGTTGAAATTTTTCTGCTCCTTTAATTTGTTTGATGAGTTCATTTTAGATGGTCCTGAAATTTGATTTGATGGAATGCAACGAAAATTATTTTTTATATTTTTATTATGTTACGACATTTCTTTGCATATTTGAATTTGAGATTTTTAGGTAAGCTGTATCTTAACTACTAGTTTTCCGTTCGTGAGCATATAGGGTGTCTCTTTCCAAGCAAAACGCTTTCACAATTCTCTTTCATATTTTTATTTCCACATTTTTATTCTCTTACAATATTTTGGCATACATAGATTTTAGATTTCTAAATCTGTCATTCCAAACATTTTTGAGACATACTCGTCGCTAACATCCGCCAAAAAAATCTGAGCAATTAAAAAAATTCTAATTTTCCTCGCATTCCACCGGTGCCAAGTGGAATTTGCGACGTGGGTGGCATTGGGGTCTGCATTGACGGAATGTAACGGAAACGCTCTGTTGTATTTTTATTTCCTTTTTTTATTATTCCAAAAAGTTGTGTTGGATTAATTAATATTAATTAATTAATATTATATCAATATTAAAGATTTCGATATAAGCGATGCAATTTTTTTAAAAACCTTCGTATCTTCTTCATTGCATTTCAATACTGCAAATTTTAATTTCAATATTTCACAAGGAGCCCAAAAAGTCCCAAACATATTGTGTATTATTCGGCGCCACGGAATCGCACGGATTCCAATGAAATTCCATCTCTACATCATCCGCACCCTCGAGCATAGGCTAGAAATGTGATTCCCGAATATTATGGGTACGTTTGCCGTGCAGACGTCGAAACGGATGAAGCGCATTTACACGCGTGGATGATGCGGTACCATCGCCGTTTTGTATATCGTACGTGATATAAGAAAATGCCGTAACCGCGATTGAAGCTCGTAAGCACCACTCACATCGACGTTCCACAACGTTCGCGTATTTCGGATGCTCTAATGGAAATGTTGCCGAGCTTGCCAACGGCGTTGGATAGAATTTTGGAAGCTTGCCACACACTGTCCGTAAAATTCAAGGAGCAAAGTAGCGAGCTCGGTATCGTCATAAGATGTATACATGTACGGGGATATACCGAGTGGTCCAGTAACTATTAGCACCTTCAATATCTTCAAAACTATGGGTGTCAGAATAAAATTTGGCTGGCGACAGTTCCATTGTACGGTAGGCGGCATCGGATGGTGATAATGATTTTTTTTGTAGATTGAGTATCTTCCAAGATACGGTCATACCACTTCCAAGACACGGCTATACCACTTCTAACAAGGAACATCCCTCAGGTGTCCGCCTCCGATTTTGTTGAAACTCATATACGTGATGGAGCATCGAAAACTTTGAGACACGTATTTTTTTTATCTGCGGAAAAACGGATTTAAGGGGGGAAACCACCCCTCAAAGAAAGGCATGTCGAGGGGTGATTTTGCAGTTTCACCCAGAAGCAATCCACCGATCTGAATGAAACAAAAACGAAAATTCTTCTAATGAAAAGCGATGAAAAATTCACCATGAAAATGTTAAGAAAACATTAAATTAGGGGGTAAACCACCCCTCAATTTGGCTTTTTTCACCCCACCCTTAAGAGGGTTGTATGTAAATTAATAAAACAGGTATAATTTTGAAGGGGAATTAAAATTAAAGTTGATGGGTTTTTGCGTTTTGGCGGCATAGCAAATTTAAGGGGGTAAACCACCCCTAACATAAATTTATTTATCATGGTCGTTTTTTCTGTGTTTAAAATGTATCCGCTGATTTTAAATATTTCTATAAGCTACACTTTAATGTTTTATCATATTTCAAACTTATTACATTCGTCTTAAGGGGTAACTTCCCCCCTGACGAGAAACATCATTGAAGTATCCGCTTTCGACTTCGTTGAAACTCATATATGTGGTGAAGCATTGCAAACTATTAGACATATTTTTTTTGTATCGGCAGAAAAACGGTGTTAGGGGATGAAATCACCCCTCAAAGTTTCTCCCACAAGCAGTCCACCGATCTGAATGAAACAAAATCGGAAATTCCTCTAATATTAAGCGATGAAAAATCCACTACAAGAGTGTTAATTAGAAATATAATTAAGGGGTAAACCACCCCTCCATTTGCCGTTTTTCACCCCACGCTTAAGAGGGTTGTATGAAAATTAATAAAACAAGTATCATTTTGAAAGGGCATCAAAATTCAAGTTGACGCGTTTTTGCGTTTCAGCGAGACAGCAAATTTACGGGGGTAAACCATCCCTAACATAAATTTGTTCATCACCGTCGTGTTTTCTGTGTTTAACATGTATCCGCGGATTCAAAATATTCTCCCGCGTTTTTAAATTATTACGTTTTTAAATTTTTACATTTTAAGGGTATACTACCCCCTCTAATTGCTTTTCGTTTGAAGTTTCGCAAAAGGTTTCACGAATTTCGTTACAACTGCTTTCATTTTATCGGTAATATCAATTTTATGTTTGTGTGTGCAGGCATATACCTTTTGAGGTTTAGGAGCGGTACTTTGGTGGGGACGTGGGGCTACCCCTTACTCACAAGACTCATATTTTCTTGTGGAAACGCTTCCGATTTTAATATGCACGTCCATTAAGCATCTCCATAGGAATAAACATACACTTCTACTATATCATTAATTATAATAATTTCCAGAATAAGTTATAAGGCTCACTTCGTATATTTCGGAACGATGATGCGCCTGGATCAAGCGATAATTGCGCCAGCGACGTAGTTTTGTGAAGGAATGTATATTTTTATTATTTTACCGTTTATCTAATTAAACAAATTAATGAAACTGAGGGTTTTACAGTAGGTTAACGAACATGTTTTAATATATTTTGACACATTTCATTTGGGAATCATATCAGCTGATTTAATTAATAGTACTTGTGAAAAGTATCGCAGTCATGTGCCGTCAAATCATTTTCTTGTGACATATACTTTTTTTCATATGATAAGTATCAACAACCATGGTTCATAATTCCTGCAATAATGATAGTCGCCAAAAAAATGCTTTAAACACAACGACTTTTTGCACCATGCACATCTGATAATGGTCAAATTATTGCAACCGGGTATTTTACAATGTGTGTTCGATTCACCAAAACCAAAGGTAACAGGAATTTCAAAATCTTCTGGTTTTTTTAATGAATGGAAATGAACAAATTTATGTTAGGGGTGGTTTACCCCCTTAAATTTGCTGTCCCGCTGAAACGCAAAAACGCGTCAACTTGAATTTTGATTCCCCTTCAAAATGATACCTGTTTTATCTGTCAAAATTATGTATGTTTAAAATTATTTATGTTCAAAATTGTGACAAAGTCATGTCTGCACATGAAATATTTTCTAATACGAGTAATTTTTGTGCTGTGCACTAACGATA
Source organism: Ophion slaviceki (assembly GCA_944452715.1). Taxonomy (NCBI): domain Eukaryota; kingdom Metazoa; phylum Arthropoda; class Insecta; order Hymenoptera; family Ichneumonidae; genus Ophion; species Ophion slaviceki. The sequence goes on along the minus strand of OX101783.1, from coordinate 1,602,196 downwards.
CAGAAGCCAAGACGGACATTTTTGGAATGTTTCACTCTCCGCTTGCACGCATCACGCACAAATTACACAACGAATTTGATTAAAACTTGGCATAGATATATCTCATAGCCCGGACTGACGTACATGATACTTTTCTTCCCGATCCGTTAGGAAATTTTGGCTCAACATGTACTTGACGTTTTATTAAGGCGACTCATCGTATAGTACAGTAATTCGACGATAGATGGCGCACATGTATTTTACATCGCGCTATGCTTTCGTTTTATCCAAAATTTAAAAAATAGCGTCTACATGCTGGCACTTGTATTCTCTCGTAACTGATCTGGCTATCGTACGGTCGAGTTGCATCAAGAATGTTGAAGAGTTTGCGATTATTCTGGACTTGGAGATTTTATTTTGCTATTTTGGTTGTGATACGTAACCTAACCTAACTTAATCATGAAGACCCACTACATAACTTATAGTAAATTCACCTAAGGAGAAGCGCCTATGAATGTTAGCTCGCGATGAGCCAATACATTCTGAGCACTCGGGAATAACATTTACGCTTATTGTACCGATTGTACATATATATATATATATACGTTTTATATGGTAACCACATGGCAATCTCCAATTTGCAAGGCAAGTAACTTACGCTGATTGGCTTCCCAACAGCGGAGCGATCGCAAGCACAAGAACGATTCATATATATTCATTAAAGATCCAATCCATTAAGGATCCTGGCCATCTTACGCCCCTCTCTCTCTCTCTCTCTCTCTCTCTCTCTCTCTCTCTCTCTTTCTCTCTCTTCAACCTCAACGTGGTTACAAAAAGCGAGGGGAACATCCAAGCACGTTTTTTCTTTCATTTCTTACGCTACCGCTTACCTTGAGCAATAAGCGAATGGAGCTTTATAAGTCGGGCGCCAACATATGTACAAAGGAGTTCGAAAAAAGGGCGCACCAGTATTTCGAAAACACTAGCGAATCATGCTCCAGAAGCTGGGCTTTTTTTATTTTTCCATCGTATTCGCGTTATTGTGACGAAAAAAGGCAAACGAAAAATGAGAAAATGTCAAAATGTGAAAGGTGAAAATGGCGGGTTTATATGCTACGAAACTAGGTAGGAGGCATTGTGCTCGTGGTCGGGAACGAAGCGCCACTGCTCTCCTGGCACGCCAGAAAATTGGGTCGAAATTTCGGTCCACCGACCCGGAAGAAATCAGCAAATTATACTAGTTTCCTGGCTAAATTCCCCGCTCGGTGAAAATATCCGGCTTCCAGGATCCGCGCATTTATATATGTTATATATATATATAACAGTACAGACGTTATCTCCGGAGAGTCCTCTCTTTTGTTTCCTTTCATTTTTTCGAATCCTTCTCTCGTACTCGGCCTCTAGTTTAAGGTGGGTCCTCAATCACGCTGCAAATGCATTTGCGAACCTCCACGTAGACGAAGACGCGAGGCTTGGATCGGGAAAAAATTGATCCGGTGTTGCAAGATGTTTTTGCATTTTCGGACGTTTCGATTCGGAGGACGAAAACTCCAGATTTTCACCCTCATGGAAAACATTTATTGAAATTAAATAAACACGCTTAGCTGATCCTCTTTTATTTTAATTCACTAAAATTTAGACTTAATTAACTTGAGTTTTAGATTTTGCATTTTTATTGACGTAATTGAAATAGACTTAAAATATATTTATCTAGTCAAAGGTGTACTTAAGGACGTTGAGTAATAAGAAAATTATATGCTTGTATTAATTTTGGTATTTGGTATCGTTTACACAAAAAAAATATTTAGTCATATAGACTAATAGGGTCTACCTAGATTTTTTATTTGAATGTAGTCGCAAATTGAAATTAGTGCTGTGGCCACAGTGGGGCGCAGGGCCCGAGACTTCTCCCGCAAGCCATGTGTACTCTGAGCGAGCATACGTATTCCGAAAAACGTGGGAATTACACATTTCGTGATAGAAACGGGACTGGGTTGAAATTCCGAACTTTAAATGCTCCGACGGTTCAAAATTCCGAATTTTAATGTTCCGAAATTCAAGATGGGTCCGGGTTGAAATTCCGAACTTTGAATAGTCAGAACGCTTAAAACTCCGAAAGAATATCACCCCGAAAGATCAAAACACCGAAAGAATTTCTTGACATGAGGGCCGGGTTGGATTTCCGAACTTTAAGGCGTTACCCCCACTTGTAGCGCAAAAAAGGCCTTTTTCATGAATTTTTTAAAAGAAAACTACAAAACTTTTTTAATCGATCAGTATACCATCTTAAAGAACAAGTGTTGAAGAACTTTCAGTAATTTTTTTATTGAAAAATATTACATTGTTTAGTGGCAAATGGCCGTCAATGAAATAATGTTTTTATATACACGGTTTGCGGTGACCAACATTGCGGCGAAGTGGATCATCTGAAAAAAAAATGCGGATGGATTTAGTCAAATATAAGTATAAACTAGTTTTTAATCGAAGGATTTTTAAAAATATTCATTTTTCACAAAATGGCGGACAGTCAAAGTCAATGGTTCGATTTTAACGAAAAAAATTGAACGATTAAAGACTACATTTTTATGTATTACATAAGCCTGCAAAATGTCAAGAAGATCGGTTCATTAGTGTTCGAGTAATCTTGGTCACCGACTTCAGAAATGCAATTTTGAGAAAAACGCGTTTAAAGTTTCAATTTCAGTTTACACGAAGAAAATATTTTTTTTTTATAAACTTACATAGAGTCATCTATTCCGGGCCCATACAGAAGTATGGGCCCGGATACTTATACTTCAAAAAAATGCAATTAAATGCGCCGACGGTTTAAAATTCCTAATTTTAATGTTCCGAAATTACAAGGTCCATCAAGATCATGCCAGCGAAAGTCTACACAATTGACTGTAAGTGATGTTGAACGTACAACATTGTCTAGACAAATTTCAAAATTGACGTAAAATCCTTTCTTAAGGGGATACCCCCACTTGCTATTTTGAAAAAATCGATTTTTTTCATTCCATTTTTTTGAAGCATAAGTATCCGGGCCCATACTTCTGTATGGGCCCGGAATAGATGACTCTATGTAAGTTTACAAAAAAAATATTTTCTTCCTGTAAACTGAAATTGCAACTTTAAACGCGTTTTTCTCAAAATGGCATTTCTGAAGTCGGTGACCAAGATTACTCGAACACTAATGAAACGATCTTCTTGAAATTTTGCAGGCTTATTTAATACATAAAAATGTAGTCTTCAATCGTTCGATTTTTTTTTTCGAAAAAAAAAAAATGGCCGTTTTATAGTCAAAAACGGCCGTTTTTTTTCGTTAAAATCGAACCATTAACTTTGACTGTCCGCCATTTTGTGAAAAATGAATATTTTTTAAAATTCTTCGATTAAAAACTAGTTTATACTTATATTTGACTAAATCCATCCGCATTTTTTTTTTCAGATGATCCACTTCGCCGCAATGTTGGTCACCGCAAACCGTGTATATAAAAACATTATTTCATTGACAGCCATTTGCCACTAAACAATGTAATATTTTTCAATAAAAAAATTACTGAAAGTTCTTCAAGATGTGTTCTTTAAGATGGTATATTGATCGATTAAAAAAGTTTTGTAGTTTTCTTTAAAAAAATTCATGAAAAAGGCTTTTTTTTGCGCTACAAGTGGGGGTAACCCGCTAATAAAAAAAAATTCTTGAAATAATTCGTCGATTTATTGAAAATTTTGAAACTTTTAAAACTTCCATAGCCGAATTATTTTGACGGTGTTCAGATTTTCGGAGTTTTGGTCTTTCGTGTAAAAATCTTTCGGAGTTTTGATCTTCCGGGTTAGTATTCTTTCGGAGTTTTGAGCGTTCTGATCATTCAAAGTTGGGAATTTTAACCCAGCCCCATAGAAACGCAGGAGAAACATCCTATCGTATACCGAAATGGTGGAAATACAAAATATGTTTTATCATTTTTCACTATTGAAGGTTGTTAACAACACGGATACATATGTATTGTATATGCAAAAACATGGTACATTTGCTGGTTGCAAATATAAATATTAGTAATCCAAAAACAATTTTTTTTCGTTCGAAATAACGATATGTTTGAATTCAAGACACATTTACTACATTCAAATGAAGATATTTTTTATTTTCATACATCGCTCATACGCCTAAATGAATAATGCATTTCTATCAAATCTATATTTTTACTGAATTATCTTCATCGAGGAACACTCGAAACAAATAAAATCATATCAGGTCATGAGGCAAAGAAAAACATTATTTCACAAATAGATCCTAGTTAAGGGGTCTTTATACATTAGACACTAAAAGAAGGCTATTTTAATTATTTTTTTGATAGGTTTATATTATAGTTATTGATAAGTTGTTACCCTTGATGAATACACTTTCGAAATGCATTAAAAATGTATTTATTTATTTAAGACACTATTGATAGTCGAAATTGGTAGTTAAACAATGACCTAAAAAAATTGTAGGACGGCGCTGTTGATGAATTCTCGTGATGGATTATCCGAAACAAAAAAATTAAACGGTTTTAGATTCAGTATGTTAATGGCTATTCCGGATATCATACGACTTTTAAATATATGCAAAAACAACAAAATGGCGGACATTTTTCAAAAAACAAAAATAAACGTCTTTTTTCACCGTTTTTGGCAAACAAGAAAAGTAAAAATCAAAATGTTAAAAAATCGTCGATATGCGCTATAACTATAGCTGTAAAGAATATGTGGTTAAAATTTCGTAAGGATCGGTTCAGTAGTTTCGAAAATTTTATCAACAAGCCGTCGAAAAACGTTGTTTCGAGAAAAACGCATTTAAAGTTTGTTTGGGTTACATAAATACATTTAAAAAAGTTTTTTTATGTATTTCAAAAGTGTATTTATTAAGTGTAACAACTTTTATGTCAACATCTATAATATTAACCTATCAAAAAAATCATGAAAATAGCCTTTTTTAGCGTCTAAAGTGAGAAGACCCCTCAAATTCAATGAACTTTTTGAACAGTGCAGCCGGCTGTATCAGTTCACTGAGTCTGACTAACCAAACCAAAAGTAAACCACCGGTACCGGTCACCCATCCGAGTACTGGCACAGGCCAACCCTGCTCGATACGGCCAATCATGCGTGCTACTACTCTTCCCATTTCCCTGCCTCTCGGTTATCTCCCAATACACCAGTGCTTCCAGTACTCCATGGCTCTTATTTTTCCAAAAATAGACAAACCAGCCCTCACGTATTAATGCTATTCGTTATACAGTCTCACCTTCAGCTGGAAAGTTTATTTGGTTGGTGGTATCAGAATCCTGACTGTTCATTCGACCACCCCAAATCCCGAGAGAACGAACTACGTGGCAACAATTTCCTCAGATCAAGTACTATCGCTCCGAGATAAGCGTCCCATCTGATACGACCAACAATGCATTACCAATGTGCAAAACACCTGCACAAATAGCCAAAGTCAATGCAAACGTTACACGAGCAATATGCCCGCAAATGTTGCCCCGTACCATTTCTTACCAGTGTCCAGGGATGAAGCGAGATGTTATTGCTTGGTACTTTTTGGTACATCTACATGGCAACCAGCTCTCCACCACTTACTCTCGAAATTAGCTATTGGCCAAGCCAAAATACACTAATGCGACGATCCCTTTTGATCATAACCCAAACAAACCCATACAGGAACGTTTACCGTTCTCATGGATGTGTGCACCTGATAAAATGGAACAGTTCAGTCATTGGGGACCAGCAAGTCATACTTGAATAATCTACCAGTCTCAAGAGCTGCATTTAATGGTCTTCAATAATTAGGGTCGGGTTTTCCGGCTTTGGCTACGAGTCCGAGCTATCACCAATGAGCCCAGGCTCCTCGATTAGTCTTCGTAATATTCATCCTCCTCATCGTTTCTCTTGGCGTACTGGTCTTCCGTGCTTGCTTTCTCTTTGATGGGTTACACCGTGAAATGAATTTCTGAAATTCATTACGGTCCTACCAATCCTTCGAGACCCAAATGTCCATGTGAGTTCGTCTATCGATAGTTGATGTCATCCGGGCATCAACGTCCCCCCTTTGGTTCAACCCGTTCCACACGGCATCTCGTCGTATATGACTACCAAATCATTTTTCCGGTGGACGAACGAATGTGTGCAACATTTTTCATCGTCTCTATGCAACTTTGTATCAATTTTTTGCATGGATAGATACATGTACGTGTAGCTGCGTGTTGCCCTGATTCATCAGGAGGTACAGATCAACAGCGTCGACCTGGAAAAACACCATTTGGTAAAACGTTCGCCGAACTTCCGGCAGCAATATCTGGCAACTCAAACAAAATCGAGCCGCGTCCAAAAAAAGGATGCTCCGAAATTCTCGCGCCGGTTGCTCCGCAAAACATCCATTTTCCACATAGCCAGTTTCTTCTCCATCATAAACCCAAGCGAAAATCTCTCATCGAATAAACGGACAAACTGTCACGGGCTTTAGAAAATGACAGGCCTCGTGCACAAGTTGCGTTGGTGCTACTCGGCGTGAACACGATCGTTATGATTGGGCATTCCTAATTTGTAACATTTCTAATTGACACGAGGAATCGTTATACGAGTGGACGAGTAGCTTGACAGATAACGAGGCAGTGATTAATCGTTTCATCGAATGTCACGTGGTCAAGGGGGATTTGACAATGCGAGGTTGCAAATTGCAGTATGTGGGCATCTAAAAGATTCGTATCAGCCGTTGGACACCCCCGCCCCCTCCACATATGTATGTACAGGGTGTTTCAGATAACGTGTTACAAACGTGTACCTCAGAAACTACGAATTGTAATGAAAAATGTTCCCCAGGAAAGATGTTTCGTTTTAAAAGGGGAAAAAGATGGCGGTGTCAATTTGACCTTGGGTATCAGTACCCAGGTCATGTGAAGGTCAACTTCGATTTTTTTAGTACGACCCTTTTTTATTGCATATTCTTATCACTTCGCTTGAGAGCTTTTCAACACACTGTGGATAAGTATCTTTTTATTGAGTATCGCAAGTTTCAAACCTCACAACTGAAAGAAATTCAATAAAAAATAACTTATCCATAGTATTTTGAAAAGCTATCGAGCTACGCTATCAGAATATGCAATAAAAAATAAGGCTTCAAACGGAGCATTTGAAGTTGAGCTTCACATGACCTTGGCGTTTATACTCAACGTCAAATTGACATTGCCATACCCCCCCCGAATGAAACGACATTTATTTCGAGCTTTTTTTTTAAATAACAATCCGTACTTTCTGAGATATATGGCGGTAACGATTCGCCTGAGACACCCTGTATACACGTACATACAAGATATGCCAGCTCACCCGATAGGTCTCCAAATTTGGTGGGCGGTAGCGTGAATATTGCCGAATCTAACGTACGTAGTGTACACGAACGATATATCCCTCGAAGTGGCAATGTATAATTTCGTGGATGCAAATATCACGATCTATCGAGTCGTCTGGTTTTGGGTGGGGTGAAGTACAGCTTCGTCGCTAATAGGACGACGGCAACATTCCGGATACGAACGCGACGTCGCCCACACATATTTAACAATATCCTGTGGCGCTCATTGCCTCGTTACCGAGGGCGCAATATCCAACCAGGTTAACTGAGTATTTGCCGAAATATGCCTATGTACGCGCACACCAAACACGGGGCTCGTGAGTATTCGTATACACGCGTTGTACAACGTATGCGACAGGAATTTGAAAGCGGCGGCAAGCTCTCGCAATTACTGCGGAATGGTAGCAGACCATGAAAGTGAAGTTACAACGTGCACACCGACGGATGGTAATCCGATTTTTGCCTCGGATTTTCACGTTGATTGATCCCATTGAGCGTTGATTCGAGTCATTTGAGGGGAGTCATTTTTTTCACCTGGAACTATCACTGGTAGTCACTGACATACCTCAAGTCATTAGGATTTGATTGTTAGGTTCCTAAACCCAATTTGGAGCAGACTAAGGCCGTTTGAGTTCGCCTTTGCAGCCAGCTTCAAAACTTGGAAATATCTGCAACGCATTGACCAATGCAATGCGGGATCGAAAAAAGCATGACCACAAAACGAGTGTTTTCCAGCCCCGAAACACTCGGAGGTTGGTCGAGCTGATCCCACTTCCGAATCTAAGCAGCCTGATGATCTGCTGGCACGAAACGGCAAACGCCAGGAGATTTAAGATCAGCCGAGGCGGAACAGAAAGAACGAGGTTTGCAACACTTCCGGTGGTGCTGCAAATGAGCAATGGAAATTCAGCCAAGCTGAATAAGAATAATACCTGGTTCGGACAAAAAGGCAAGGCGAACAAAGAGCGTGGGAATCGCAGCTGCGCAGTTTGAGGGTTAAAGAGAAGACCGGAGCGTACGCTAATTGAGAGAAGTGGAGGGTCAGATCGCTACCACTGCAATGACGATGACTCGAAAACCGGAACATCGCTGGGGTTAAGAGCGGTAAAGGGGCCAGCAGGGAGATCCAGCAAAGCTGGCAAAACCGAGGGAAATCTGGAGCTTCGGAAAGTGCAAAGCTACAATCTGGTAAAATCTCTTCGTCTGAGTTTCGCCTCAGACCGCACAGCCACCCGCCAACACACACCATGTGAGAAGGAACTATGGCGTGGTGCATCCATAGCGACAGTTACTTTCGCTACACATCGTTTCCTTCCTATTTTGCCTGAGGGTGCATGCATATGTATGCGGCGCATCCGTGAAGTTGGTCGAGGGTGCACAACCACGTCGTGTGGTTCATTCGGGGTACAAGAGCGACTCGGATCAGTCGGAACTCAGTTGGTGGAATTAATTCAAGCTTGGAAAAAGCATCGCGCAAGTGACGACAAGCGATCGCACATCGTAGTATCGGCACGTCAACACAACACCGTTGGAGAACACCTAAACTTGCCGCGTAACGTCAGAAGTTCATTACCGAAAGTTGGAACTTCACGTGGATCATAATGAGGGACCCAGACCCCAATGGTGTCTTGCGGATGCCAATTGTGCGTGTGAAATTGTGGTACAGATCTTCGCAGGCCTTTATATCGGATGACAGTTCGCTACAAGCAAACCTGAACAATCTTGGATTCCTTTTGGGATTGATACAGTTGGCTATAAAGGAGGCCCAAGCAAGCAACCGCCACCTCGATCAGCCGTAAAATAAGACATGAGCAAATTCGAAAAATCTTGCATCACGTTTGGGATTGATGACAGTTCGCTAAAAGCAGATCCAAAAATGACTTGGATCAACTTTGAGAATGAGAACAGCTCATTGCCACAAACCCTAATGGCAGAACTAATGGCAGTTGCTTACGAGCAGTCCCAAGCAAACAACTGTCATCTCGTTCGGCCGCCCCAAGTCCAAGAGCCCGGCCTATCGTTATCTAATTTTTCCGAGGCTTGTACCCCATAATGTCGCCTGCTATGGTAACACCCAGCGTTACTCTTTACCATCTTTTCGCAAGAGAGAACCACAAGCACCGGCTGGGCATACAGCCTCGCTGCTGGTTTGCCCGTCCGGGCGTGTGATCAATAATCATGACGGATGATCGATCAGTTCTGGCTTCCGGTGACAGCAGATGGCTACATACCAGGTTGGCCCGCTCAGCGCGTGGAATCCAATTATGCACGTTGTTGGGATAGGCAATTTTCGGGAATCAAAACAACACAGTGTCATTCGATCTGATTAAATCAGAAGATTAAATGACGGTTGAATGTCGAATAACCAAAAGGATTAAAGTGCCACCAGTGGATGTAGAATATCCAGCGGTGCCAGCTGAATTTACTCAGTTTAATCTTCAATCCTTGGGGTGCGTCGAAAGTACCGGCGCTGTAGAAGATGACTACAGACATGCCTCCAGGATTGTAGGGGAAATGTGGATACAAGGGGGTGATGTGTAAATGCGTGAAGATGGAAGCAGGTATAGACCAAATGGCGCGCGTCAGATGTACCCTGTGTAAGAACAGACAGGAAAGTAAATTTCCTCGTTTTACCGTCTCTGTCCCACGAGTGAGTGGAGTTCTGTGTCTTTTAGATTAGTTTGGAAATTAGTTTATCGAACCTCGTCGCCATGGGTTTTCCGCCCTATCTCTCTACCCGTCTCTTTCTCACCGTCCCAGGGCTGAGCTGAGCCGTCGCCGCACCGCAGAGTTTTCGAATCCTTCGGCAAATTTTCTCATAGCTCTGCGAGCTGGTAGGATGCGGTGTGCAAAGATAACCCATCAGCAGACACCAGAGCGTATTTTCAACTTGTCCCATCCTCGCGCGACCCTTCACTTTCACAGTCTTCTCCGTCGTACTCTCAATGCCTCTCGTTTTCTCCGATACGCCGTTCCGGGATGCTGAAATATCACCACCTTTCACGGATTCGTATCGTTGCTTTTACCCCTTACCTCAAGAGGTCACTAGGGATCATGATGATGGGACTTTGTTCTGTATCTGTCTGGTCTTTCGCTGCAGCTTATGCACAGTTGGAGGTCGGAACTTGACATTTCCTGTGTTGTTTCTGCTCATAATCTGCGGATGGTCCGCTCGTCATGGTGAAGAAAAATGACCTTGGAATGGATCTTGATCAAGTTGGGTCCGAAATGGGTCTTGATCATCACGAGATGATTTCATAGTCGCGAATTCTTTTTCTATGGACAAGTGACGTATCGTTTGAAAGCTCTTGACGTTCCAATGTCAAAACAAGTGATTATTCTGAACCAACTATGCCCGCGACCTCGTTCGCTTGGACTTCTTGATTAGGTAACGTTACGTATCACGACAAAAATCTCCACGTCCAGAATTATCGCTATTATTGCAATTCATCGCTCCTCGGGTGTCCTCCAACCTCTTTTTCATCCAAGTCCCCTCTCGCATTTTGTCCTCCGCATAATGCGATTGTCTCTTTCTTTATCAGCGTTTTAATTCCATTGAGTACGTGAATGGCCAAACATCCACGGTTTTGAAAAACAATCTGCATAATTTCGCGCAACAACGAGTCGTAGAAAATTTCAACGACGTGAATTTACTTTGAATAAAATATCTTGTCTATCTCTATACCACCTTTCTGACAACGGTTATACCGCTCTTCATACTTTTCATCCAGGCACGCCGAAAAGCAGATTCACCCTCGACTCTCGCAACGAGCAGCGTCGTTCCCCTCCTCGTTAGTCCGGAATTTCAAATTCCACACGTCGAATCTGTCGGGAGCTTCGGCTGTCGGTCCATTTTAGCTAATGGAATTTTCCCATTCCTTTTGCGCCGACAACCCCCCCCCCCCCCAGCCCCTGCCACCCCGCGCCACCTGCGACGAATTGCATTGATATGCGCATTTCCCGTCACTTCCGGAAGTCTCAATTGTCGTTGGTCTCCGTTTCCGAACATCCCCTACGAAACTGGTTAAAGGTGCCGATATTTTGGAAAAGAAAAAAAAGTTGAGCATATATAGATATATAGGCTTCCTCTCGGCCGATTACGCCAGATAAGTTTTTTTAAAGGGTCCTCTCACTTTAGACGCCAAAAAAGGTTATTTTCATGGTTTTGTTTTGATAGGTTTATATTATAGATATTGATATAAAAGATGTTACACTTAAAAAATACACTTTCGAAATACATTAACATTTTTTTATGTATTTATGTAACCCAAACAAACTTTAAACGCATTTTTCTCGAAACAACGTTTTTCGACGGCTAGTTGATAAAATCTTCGAAACTAGTGAACCGATCCTTATAAAATTTTAACCACATATTCTTTATAACTACAGCTATATCGCATATGAAGGATTTTTTTAAATTTTGATATTAGCAATTTTTTGCCAAAAACGGTGATAAAAAATACGGTTTTTTATGTTTTTTTCGAAAAATGTCCGCCATTTTGTTATTTTTGCATACATTAAAAATCGTATGACATGCGATATAGCCATCACCATACTGAATTTAAAACCGTTCGATTTTTTTGTTTCGAATGATCCATCTCCGAGATTTCATCCACGGCGAGACGTACAATTTTTTTAGGACATTTTTCTTAGTACCATTTTTGTCTATAAATAGTGACTTGAATAAATAACATTTTTTTAAAATGTATTTCGAAAGTGTATTTATTTAGTGTAACAACTTTTATATCAATATGTATAATATAAACCTATCAAGAAAATTCATGAAAATAGCCTTTTTTAGCGTCTAAAGTGAGAAGACCCCTTAAATAAATCAATAGTGAATTGAATAATCTCGATTGTATAGATAGACAATGCAGTGTAGATAAATATTGTATAATTATAATATAGATCCATAGCATCGATAACGGTAAAGAGGCGCGATATAGATAGTACAGCTAGCGAGAAATATAGATAGCAAAATATATTTATATTGTTAACAAATTTATAAATAATATATAGAGGTGTATATATACCACTACCTTGATATATATACAAAATTGTTTTATTTATTGTTTGAAAATTTATCTTTCTTTATGCTGGGTGAATTTTTTCATTTATTGATATTAATTGTGTATTACGCTTGGAAGTTAATTGTCATTCATCCAAGGGTGAAAAAATGTTTATTCAAATTCGTTGTTTTATTTATGATATTTGGAAATTGATGGTTGGTCATAGTAGTCGGAATTTTGTTTTTGACATCAGTTCTTCGTTTATTGTACTTGAAAATTAATTGTTGCTTATGGAACGCAAAATCTTTTTTTAATTCAAATTCGTTGTTTTTTTTGTCATATTTGAAAATTGATTATCGTTATAAACGATACTCAATTTAAGCAATATTCATATTTATGTGCACCCATGTTGTACTCGGCAATGGAATATTATATTATATCAAGAAATTTATGTTGTCTACTTATTATTTATTAACTCTATATATATAATGTTAATAAATCATAAATATACAACATAAATTTCCTAATATAATACAATATTCCATTGCCTAGTACAACATGGGTGCACATAAATATGAATATTGCTCCTTTGCAGGAACAAACTTATCTGCCTGGTGGCTGCAAATCGAATTATTATCGCATCGATTGTGTCACCGCAGACCACGACACTGCCAGCTCCAGGTCTACCTCGCCCTACCCATAGTGGGTTCCTCCCCACAACTGTATTCTAAAGCTTGTTGACCCCAGAATCAAGAGCTGTATTTTAAAGCGTACTGGCCTCAAAATCAATGGTACTCCCAACGATCGTTGACCACACTTTCGTGCAGGACCCTTACAATTCAACCAATATGCCATTTGATAATTAATCAATGGACCATATCTCGAAATGTAGGAATCAAATGAGTGAACTCCTAGACCACAGAAACATGGCTAGTGTTTGTTGGATTTGTTCTTCACCCCCCCTTCGATCACCATATATACTGATTTTAAATTTAGTACGTGACTCCAAAAAAGTGGAGGCTTGATAATAGGCAAAAAATAAAAGAAACAAAAGAGACGATGGTACACTGCATAAGCCCTAAAAACATGTCGATTTCCAATATTTTTACTAATGAGAGTATTGGGATGACGAAGTCAGAATTTTACACACAATTGATTCTTGACCGTGCCATGTCGAAGTTTTTCTTTTATTTAAAAATATCGATAACCAATGAAGTCATTATTATTTAAACAAATCAGCCAATCGGTGTAGGTGCTTCTGGCAACTCGACTCATCCGCAATGAAAAACAGTGTAGTTTTAACATAATAATTAGACTTTCGTATGACCGGATACTTTATAGAAATTTTGAAAATTGCCAAAATGGCAAGCTGTACAAAGGAAAATTCGATTTTCCACACAAAAACAGCTTCAATAGTTTGTTATTAATAAATCTATAAAGATGTAAAAAAAATAATCCGGTCATGAGATAGAAAATGTTATAAACTATGCTCTGGCTGAATTCAAAGTCAATCGGACGAATGTGGCCGACACCGTAAAACATAGTGTTCGAAAAAGACGCAAAAGACAAAGGGGAAGCGGGGCAGTTCACTTACCCTTCATAAAAATCGCCATAATTCGATTAATTTTTTCAATTTTGACCTAATATTTGTTGCCAATTAAAGTTAAGATCCTAGGATATAAAACTTCCCTCTGCAAGATCATTTTTTTTTTTCGAGCTTGTGCAGACCCCTTAAGGATCGCAGAATGATCATTTTGCTCGAACGTCTTAAATCCTCCAATAACGAAATCCGTCTTTTCTTCGGCGTTTTTATCCTTTATATCCTCTATTATTATTATTACTATTATATATATATATATATATATATATATATATATATATATATATATATATATATATATATATATATATATATATATATATATATATATATATATATATATATATATATATATGCGCGATCCGTGTCATTTTCCCAACGATATATATCTGTTATTGAAATCTCGGATTACACGAGCTCAGGGAGTTCCTGAGACGAAGACGATTGGAAGAGTCTCCATAGATCACGCCCGATTCTTATGCAGCCGAGAAAGGCATAGAATTCCCCGATCGAGAGTGACGACGGGATCAGAGGAGAGAATTTCCCGGGGTTACGAAAGTTTTAGCAATTTTGCCATTCGCCACCCATTCAATTTAATCACGCGGTTCAGGCGACACTCGATATCCGTTGTTGCCGGAGCAGTTGGAGCTGAGAAGTATATTTCGATCGATAAATTTCACCGAGTGGTATTTTCCCAAATATCGCGCCAATTCTGAGAGTTGGAAAATAGAGATGGTTTGGATGCATTTGTCGTCTGGGGCTCGTATCCAAACGAACGGTGTTGGAGTCTGCAACGTGGGAATGCAACGAAAATTATCGTTTATATTTTTATTTGCTTGTTTTTAATGATCTACAGCATTCTTTGGTATATACAGATTTTTTAATTATAAATGAGCTATGCAAACACTGCAGAGAGATTCTCGTAGCTAAGATGCTCCAAAAAAATTTGAGTTGGCATGGAAACGAAATGAAAATTTTGTTTCGTATCTTTGTTTTCTTATTTTTAATACTCCACTTTTATATTTTTCACGAATCTACTTGTCGGCTGGGGCTCGCATTCAAACGAAGTGTTGGAGTCTGCAACGTTGGAATGTAACGAAAATACTTTTTCATATTTTTATTTCCTTATTTTTGATATTGTACAACATTGATTAGCATAATGAGATTTTTTATTTGTAAATAAGCGATTTGAAAATTGTTGAGGGATTCGCGCAAAGGCTAAGGTCGAGCAAAGAAAATTTGAGCGATTTAGAAAATTGTAATTTTCGTTGTATTCTGACCATGCAAAGTTAATTTTCCGACGTGGATAGTGTGGGAGTTTGCATCGTTGGAACGCAACGAAAATTTTCTTTTATATTTTTATTTCCATATTCTCAATATTCTACAAAATTCTTCAGCAAATTGAAATTTTCTTTCTATAAATGAGGAATTCAAAAATTGTTGAGAGATTCTCGTAGCTAAGATCCACCAAAAAATGGTTAGTAATTCAAAGATGATAATTTTCGCTGATCCAACGTTCATTTTCCTAAGTGGATGGCGTTGGAATATTGCATTATTGGAATATAACGGAACTTCGCTTTTATATAATTTTCCGACGTGGATAGTGTGGGAGTTTGCATCGTTGGAACGCAACGAAAATTTTCTTTTATATTTTTATTTCCATATTCTTAATATTCTACAAAATTCTTCAGTAAATTGAAATTTTCTTTCTATAAATGAGGAATTCAAAAATTGTTGAGAGATTCTCGTAGCTAAGATCCACCAAAAAATGGTTAGTAATTCAAAGATGATAATTTTCGCTGATCCGACGTTCATTTTCCTAAGTGGATGGCGTTGGAATATTGCATTATTGGAATATAACGGAACTTCGCTTTTATATCTTTATTTTCTTATTTTAATTATTCTACAACATTTCTTTGCATATTTAGATTTAAGATTTCTAGATAAGGGATTCGTAAAATTCTTGAAATATTCTCGTGGCTAAGGAACGACAAAAAAATTCGATGACATTTAAAAAACTATAATTTTCGTTGCATTGCTGCTATCCTTGTGGAGGCTGAAAAAGCATCGAAAAAGAGCCCCCTAAGATTCACTTCTCTTGCCGCCCTTCCTTTCTTTATCGTAACTATTGCAAATTCAAATTCTCTTTTATATTTTTATGTCCGTATTTTTATCATTCTACAACATATTCCCGATCATGTACAATTTACATTTATAAACAAGCAATTTGAAAAATGGTTGAAAAATTCTTGTAGCTAAGAAGCCTGAAAAAAATTGAGCAATTAAAAGAATAATAATTTCCGTTGCATTCCAATGATGCAATATTCAATTTTGAACGTGGCTGCTATTTAAATTTGGATTGTTGGCTTGCAACAAAATATCTCTCTTACATTCTTATTTCCTCATTTTTATCGCGTTTATTTGTTTGGGTTTGTCAGGAAAGTTGCATTTCCCTGGGTTAGAAGATCACGATTCTCCGCCGACCATCGTCTCATTTCGGAAATGACGTCATTTTCGGAAATAGCACGAAGCACAATGCTCGGAGGCTGCCAAGTCCTTCTTGGCAGGCGAATAGTCTCGTTCTGTCAAATTGATACTATTCTGAAAACAATAATTTTTTCCGAATCCTGAGATTTTTGCAATTTTTGGAATTTTACCTCGGACCCGCATTTTCACTAAAAATGGGACCCGAAAAAATCGAAAAATTTCAACAAACACGGCGAAAAGTAGTATGACGGAAAATTCCAAATGTTCCCGTCCGTCGTACACCAGGAACTTTCCAACAACGAGTCACTAACACTTATAAAACAATAATAAAATAATCGGGTCGTAATCCAGGATTTGTTCCATGATAACAAAATGGAACCCAAACTGGGTCATCCCGCTAAAAAGAATACCCGCCCCTCTTCGCCCCAAAAAATCCCCGCGTCACTCCCACTGTCCCATTTCTCTGATCCTTGTCAGAAATAAACGTTTTCCCTCACAAATAAACCAATTGAGAGTCCTCCACTGGCTCTGTCCTTCCTCCACACATTGTCTTTTCACGTAGCTGAATGGGACAAGCCATTCAAAAGATTTTTTTTTTATAAAATAAAAACAGCTATAGCCGCTCGCATGTCGACTATCACTTTTTTCGTTGACCATTGTCCACGACAGCGTCACTAAAATGAAATAAAAGTGAAACAAAAATGAAACAAAAAAGGCACGGAGCAAAAAAAAACCAGTAAAGAATTGCCGAAAAGAATACCGCCGTAAACAATGGCAGAAAAACTGAACGGGAGTTCAATTCAATGGGACGAACGAGTATGATGTTCGTTTCAATGGACCCGACGTAAACGTGCGGTAATTGCTTCGTTATATTGTTCAGAGTGGGCAACTCGTGGTATATTTGTGTCTATGTACAGGATTATTCACAACTACTAAAGTTCCCTTGGTGACCGTGTGGGATGTCATTGCGAAGGAAACCCTTTTTTTCAATATCGTGCGACACAAATTGGCTGAGATATTCACATGCTGAGTCCAACGCTGAGTAAACAATGGCACAGCAGCTGCTCATGCGCGATTTTCTTTTCAAGTGTTAAACAATACACGAAAATTATTGAATCATATTATCGACTTGCAAAGGGAGACTCTTTGTTCATTATTTCTCGGCGGAAAAACTCGGTGTCTTTTAAAACAATAATGCACTTGTCTGAAGGTGGATTCAAAGCAGCCCTCGCTTCGGCTTGCACGTTCCGCACGTAAGCAACTGCTATCCTAGTTGCTCACAACTAGTACTTGGACTTCGAACGCCAATATCTCGGCAAATTTGTATTGCACTACATTTAAAAAAAACGTTTGCTTGCAATGACACCTTACATACTCACAAAGAGAATTCTTATAGTTGTGAATCACCCTGTGTGTATATATATATATATATATATATATATATATATATATATATATATATATATATATATATATATATTGACACTTCGTCCTCGCTGGCTCTGATGAATGTGAAAATATTTTATACACTCTCCATTTTTATATATACATACAGAGGTCCGACAAAATTTTTTGTTCACCGAAATTGCTTTGCTCTCGCTCATCTCTCATCATCATTAGCTGCGCTTTTCGTTCTCTGTATTTCATGATATATATATATATATATATATATTATACGGGGTGAGGTGGAGGGTATTAAAGTTTGCATTGCTGGAATGCAGCGAATCTTACTTTTCATTTATTCGATTCCCTGATGTAATATCTTAATAGCGATACATGC
>OX101783.1:1428957-1581457 GCA_944452715.1 Ophion slaviceki | reverse complement strand
TTTCGGTTAAGTAAGAAAAGGGGTGTACCTATACGTGTATGTGTATAGAGACGAACGAAGAACCGTAACGTAACGAGATAAATTCGCAACGGGATAATAGAACGTACGTAACGCGTTTCCACGTTGCGGTGAGTCAAGATAAATGGGAGATAATGAATAAAGTCTGGCACATTGAGAAAAGCACCCTAGGCGAAGCTCCCTAGGCAAAGATCCGACGAGGTACTAACGCGGGCTTCCGAAACATCGCCATGAATGTGCACTCGAATCTTCACGCTCTTTTCCCTCGAGATCTTCGAGCCGCAACTTTTGCTTGCGCTGGAATAAAATGTGCCCGCGAACTATCTTTTGATCTTCTGCTGTCTTATTTATTCATTTTGTTCTTCATTTCTCGAGACAACTTTGGTCGAGGAGCGTATAAGAATGTTTTTCTTCTCTTCGAAGATAAGATACTCGTAGATATGCGATATCGATTGAAGGGTATTTTAAGGGGAGGGTAGAAGTTTCAGCGTGAAAAAAAAACACTTTTTTGCCAATTTTTTTTCATCTATATGGATAGAGTATATTTAGTGAAACCTTTAGTGCATTGTTAAGTGTCGTTTCAAGAACATTCCGTGAAATTTGTACGTGAAAATATCCACAAATAAGCCGGTGCCGCGTTTTTCTCGAAACCACTTTTTCAAAGTCCATGTTCACTGCCGTTTGAAAACTACATGACCGATTTATTTCAAACTTGGTACACACTTTCTACATATAAAATACACCCCCCAACGGTTAGTTTGAGATTTTGTTTACATTGAGCGGGTTTTGCACCCCCAGAATGGCGGAATTTTTCGTGAAAAATGGCACTTTTCACTTTACATGACCACCAAAAATTTAGAAACGAAAAAAAAAATTATCATCTACCGTTGGGGGGGAGGATTTGATGATACTTTGACTAAATTTTAATGGTACTTGATTTCAGATAATTTCTAACCGAGAAACAGTGAACACCGCAAATCGTGTTTTTCCAAAGGCGTTCTTGGAAAAGCTTTGTCACCGGCTTGTTTGTAGATATTTTCGCGTACAAATTTCACGGAATGTTCGTGAAATGACACTTAACAATGTACAAAAGGTTTCAATAAATTTACTCTATCCATATAGATGAAAAAAATTCGCAAAAAGTGGTTTTTTTCACGCTGAAACCCCTACACTCCCCTTAAATGCAATTCATCTGTCAATTGTCGCAATTCGTAGACGTGGAAGATTCATTCGCTTTTCATTCATCCACTGTGCGTGTGTGTATATATACCGTAATTAATCTTAATTTCCTGCTGTGAATCACCCTTGAAATATATATATATATATATTAAGGGTGATTAACAGCTATTACGGTTCCCTTCGTGAGTATCTAGGGTGTTGCATTGTGAGCAAAACGCATTTTTTTAATGTCCTGCGACTAAAAATGGCCGTGATATTCACGTTCAAAGTCAAGTAGTAAAAAATGGCACAGTAGTTGCTCACGCGCGGAACGTGCGAGCCGGATCGAGCTCGGCTTCGAATTCACCTTCAGACAAGTGTTTGTTTTTTTCTTAAAAAAAAGATTTTACTTTAAAATAAGGAACGCTGAGGCTCGTTTCATAAACTGACAATATGATTCAATAATTTTCGGGAATTATTCAATAGCAGAAGGAGAAAAAATCGCGCGTGAGCAACCACTGTGCCATTATTTACTCAGCGTCGGGCTCAGCACGGAAATATCACGACCAATTTTGGGCCCACGACAACTAAAAAGAAGCGTTTTGCTCGCAATGACACACCCTATATGCTTACCAATGGAACCCGGATAGTTGTGAATCCCCCTGTATGTGTATATATATACACACACGCAAACGCATATATATACAGGGTGTTAGGGAGGTCGAATGTACATGAAGTTTGCATCGTTGCTATCCAACGGTTTCATTTTTTTTTTCGATGTTGTAATTTCCTATTTTTTCTTGGTCAGTTCTGCTCTAGTTGCTAAAAAAAATATGGTAAAATGAATAAAAAATATTTACGGCCACCGGGACCAACCAAACAAAATCGAAAAAAAAAATGAAACCGTTGGATAGCAACGATGCAAACTTCATGTACATGGAGGTCGATGCAAAGCCTTGAGGGGGTGATAGGTCACCTCGTTAGGAACATATCTAACCTAGGTTACCTTACCTTAGTCTGAGGATTTCGATTTACCATGGTAAGTATGATTTTTGGAAAAATTCCCAAAATTAGGTACTAACTCGTTTACCTCTTATGTTAATGTTATTTTTTTAAAATAGCAATAACATGAGCGGTATTTTTATTTTTTGACAAGTTTTTAATTATTTAACACGTCCTTAGTTATGTGCATATAGATTATTGTATTGGTGTTTGTCGATTGAATACACATTAAGGGGTCTTCTTGCTGTAGACGCTAAAAAAGGCTATTTTCATTATTTTTTTTGATAGGTTTATATTATAGATATTGATATGAAAGTTGTTACACTTAATAAATACACCTTTGAAATACATTTTGAAAAAATTGTATGTATTCATGCAACCCAAACAAACTTTAAACGCGTTTTTCTTGAAACAATGTTTGTCGACGGCTTGTTCATAAAATCTTCGAAACTACTGATCCGATCCTTATGAAATTTTAACCACATTCTTTACAACTATAGCTACAGCGCATGTCGAGGATTTTTTTAAATTTTTATATTCATTATTTTTTGCCAAAAACGGTGAGAGAAAACACGTTTTTTTCCGAAAAATGTCCGCCATTTTGTTATTTTTGCATATATCAAAAATCGTATAATATGCGCTCTAGCCATTAACATACTGAATCTAAAACCGTTTGATTTATTTGTTTCCGATGATCCATCTCCGAGGCTTCATCGATAGCGCAGACCTACATTTTTTAGGACATTTTTTAACTACGATTTCCGTCTATAAATAATTACTTGAATAAATAATTTTTTTAATCTATAATAGAAATCTATAATAGAAACCTCTATAATAGAAACATCTATAATAGAAACCTATCAAAAAAATTGATGAAAATATACTTTTTTAGCGTTTAAAGTGAGAAGCCCCCTTAAGCTAAGACGCAAATAAGTTTTTGGTTACCAATTATTGTCTGTTTGAACATTATGCACGAGTTGGTACCTAATTATGGGAAATTTTCCAAAAATCATACTTACCATGATAACTCGAAATCCTTGCAGGAGCCCTTTTCTCCAACTTCATTAGTTGAGCGCGATCCCATGTTTTCGAAAATTGCTTGTTTTCGACAGCAGAGAATCGCGGCTGTGATAAAGGCCAAAGGTGGATCAACTAACTATTAATAATATTGTTTGAATTGACTAATAAATACATTTAAAAAACAAAAAGAGTTTAATTTTATACCCTAAACTAAAAAAAGTAGGAAAAAATAGGGTGCCTAATACTTAGGCCAAGGGGTAGTTGAGTTTGTACGTCGTACGAATCAGATGACATTTTTCGTTGTTTTTTGGAATACTTCGCACTAATATTCGTTTCTGCCGAAGAGTGGTTGCTTTATTTTTCTCGATCATCTTCGATTTGGCTGACTGTCAGTGTTCATTCGTTTAACTCCATAATAAGCTCAGAACGTCATTTGATTCGTACGACCTACAAATTAAATTATGTATCTTCTCTCCTCTTGATAATTTAATTTAAACATCTTTGTTTAAAAGTCATCATCTATCAACCAAGCCTAACGATACGAAGAAATTTTGGAAAAAAAAATCTAAAACAAATTTAGTGACTCCAAAATAACAAATTACAACTTTCTACTCCTTAGACTAAATATTCCAAACCTCATAGTTTTCAAGTTACGCCGCAAGAAAAACTAAAGTACTCTGCGAAAAAAAAATCGCAATTTTTTTTTTTAACGAAACTAAAGCTAACGGTTTCCTTTTCAAATATCTTATCACTAAATAGTAAGATTACTATATTTCCTAAGTCCAGCATACGATTCTGCATTGTGCGAAAATCGTGAAAAATCGGCATTTTCAAAATGACGTAACGGGTACGAAAAAAAATCGCAATAATGAAAATAAAGAAGCAACATGATGCTGGTTTTATTCTCTTCAAAACGCCCGTTCGTGAATTGGTTTACGATTTTTTTTCGCTGAGATTTTCGATTTTTTGTCCGCATAGAAAAATTACAGGGTGCTTTATGCTTTTGACCAGGGGTGTATACATACACTCAGCAAAAAAATTAATGGAGCAGAACACTTATAAAAAATTTTCAGTGATTTTCGAATCGATAAGTTTTGTCAATAATTAAAGGAGCACTTTTATTGCTCTTTAAACATCAGGTAATAAATATGTTTTGAAAAATTGATTTTTTCTTCAAAATTTTGATTTTTATATCAAAGTTCAGGTTTTTTCCAAAATTTTAAATTTTGGGAAAAAATCTGAATTTTGAAGAAAAAAATTAAAATTTTGAATTTTTTCTTTAAAATTCAGATTTCTTTCCAAATTATGATTTTTTAAAACCTTTGATGAGTAGACAATGCGAAATTGTAAGAAAAAGACATATTTTTTTTTCATCTTAATCTTTATTATCTGATGTTTAAAGAGCAATAAAAGTGCTCCTTTAATTTTTGACAAAACCTTGACGGTTCCGGTAAAAAAAACGGTTCAACCGACCGATTTGAAAATATGCAGGGTTTTTGAGCATGTATTGAGCTAAAAAAACCTAGAAACATTGGTCATTTTCGCAATATTTGCAAAGTGGCACAGGATTTTCCAAAACGGCAGAAAAAGTCATTTTTTTGTACTTTTTAAAATCAATATTGAGCTTAGAAAAAAATATATATTCCTCTAAAATACCGAAAGGCACTTACAGACAATTCATTCGAGTTTCCGAAACCCACCTTCCGCTCGCTGTACGATCATCACTTCATGAGATATAGATGATCAAAGAAAAAAGCTGACTTTTCATTTAATCGGCGATATCTCAGCAACAAATGGTCGTACAGAGAGCAAAAGAAACTAAATTGAACCTTAAAAACCACGCTTCGTGACCCCAGCATTGATTAAGCCAGGAAAACTGATTTATTGAGATTAAGTCTGAGCCCATGGACCCTTTTGAAAAAACAAAAAAATTGGAAAAAAAATTCCTCGGTATTTCTTTGATAACGCCGAGCGTAATGCTAAAAAAAATTGTCCACATGATTCTTAAACTAGAGATTTTAAGCTTCATAATGCTTTTTTCCCCCCGCACGACAATTTTTCACGAAGTTACGGCTTGGCGAAAATCACGAAATTTTTTTTTTTTATTTTCGGCTCCTTAAATTTTTTTGCAGCGTGTATATACAAGGTGAGGCACATAAAGTGTTACAGAGCAATAGCACTCAAACTATTGATTACATTAAAAAATGTTTAATAAAAAACATCAGGGGGTCAAAGTCGTTCGAGGTCATTCAAGGTGAGTATCGATGATACAAATCTAAATACCTCGGATCACTACAAAATATTTGGTAGTGATCCGAGATATTTAGATTTGTATTTCATTTTAATAGGTGACCTTGAACGACCTTGAACGACTTTGACCGCCTATTGTTTTTTATGCAGCTTGAGGTGCTCCACAAAATGGTTAAAAAAATGTACCCTTCCATTTTAAAAAATGGAGTTGACCTTGACGTAGCTTCAGCGCCTCGACCGATAAAAAAAATAGGGTGGTCCAGTACGACAGCCTTCTCGAACGCTGAAACTTTTGTCTGAAACATTTTTGGATATGATCAATAGTTTGAGTGCTATTGCTCTGTGACACTTTATGTGCCTCACCCTGTACATGTGCGTTTCAAGGTAGACTAGCTTTGATTTTCCCAGACTTAAATTCGAAATATCTTCGTGCACCAACGATACCGTTTAACGAGCATTTAAAGTTAACGACCGGTAGGGCCCATACCTGTACCATGGTGTACCTTGTTCACACAGGTAAAGACAATTCTATGTGTACTCGGTACGAGTACGTAGCCCAAACGCCCTACCCCGAAGCGCACACTCGCGCTTGATCGTATCGCAGAAAATTTGAATATACATAACGGCCAGTTATTGCGGATTGAGAATTTACATTTTAATATGTTCCCTCGCGATCGAGGGGAACCCTCGCAACCGGAAGGTGGAAATAGGTATCTGTATCGTGTCGCGCTCGTTGACGAGGCGGAGTTGAACGCGGGAGATGAGTCGAGGAACATTTGTGAGGGCAATTCGAGGCGGGTCTCTCACACATTTACCCGTGCACGGTACAATCGTATGGCGTTCACAGACGAATCGACAATTATAATGATGACGATGACAATAATATTCGATGAATATACCAATTGGAACTAGAAGTAACGCGAAGGTGAACAAAAACATTTTGACAGAGGACGGGTAAAAGGAACGTTTTTCGTTTGTGTGATTTCGGGATCTCGGGCGATCGCGTTGGGCATTTTTATCGCAATGGCACAGTTGAATAGTTTTTTATGGAACAGTGGGCAAATTTCGTTATTTGGCTATTTTTTTTCAATCATTGCAAAAGATTTTCAAAATGATGGCCTCTTACTTCCGATGATAGATTAATGCGGCGAAAGAATAGTAAATAAAGTAAATGAGTAGAATGATTTTTTTGTACTATGAATTACGAAATAGCAATCTGTAGAAAAAAAAAGTTTTATTTTCGACTTTAAAAAACGGCTATTCGTCGTAGGTGGTTCTGGCAGCTTGGGCCAACTTGAATAAAAAATAAAAAATGTACTTTCAGCATAATGGTAAAACTTTCGTATGAGCGGAGACTTTTTTTTATTTTCTAAATTACGAAAATGGCAAACGGTAAAAAAAGTCGATTTTCGACTTGAAAAAACGAATTATCGTCGTGGGTGGTTCTGGCAACTGGGGCCAACTGAAATAAAGAATAAAAAATGGACTTTTAGCATAATACTAAAACTTTCGTATGAACGGAGACTGTTTTTATTTTTCTAAATTACAAATGTGGCAAAATGCAAAAAAAACATCTTTAACCATTCGTTGATGACGAATGGATAAACATAGGAAAAATAATTCGGTCATATGACAGAAAACGTTATGAAATATGCAGGCCTACAAAACTATGCTGTAAAAAATCGTAACTCCAAAATGTCAAGCTTATGCAGACCCCTCAAGAACCTATCCATCAGTATTGTTCCGCTGATTAATGTCCTCGGGGTTTTTCGGGGCTCAAAATTACGTCGGGTAAATATTGGAGTGGGGATTTTTAATGACAATTGAATGTTTCTGGGAAAATAAACGATGAATTATATTTCTGCCCAGGCGAAGCTTTGCTCGAAAATGGAGAAATCCAACCCTTCTTTAGTTCAGGCGAATCCCATTGCAGGTGTGTGCATAAGCCCCCATACTCTTCAAAATCTCGCAGTTTACATACGCGAGCCAAACATATATAACGCTCGCGATAACCCGTTTTACAAAGCAGAGAACTACAGTCTGGTTCGGTATGAGCGACTCTCTAGGAAAGTTTTCACGTTGCGCACTCGCCCATATATTCCCGACGTTTATAGTCATGCTTCTCTAGACCGGAGAAATAATCCTTACCAGGCAGATATGTGCGCGTATTTTGAAGACTGGAAAAAAACGAGGCATCCGCAAGCCCAAACGCAAACAAACTCAATGCATAGAGAATACGTATATACAAGGGTGACGTGCATATATATATACACGTATATCAGGGTGTCCCAGACCTGAATACGTTCCCTAAAATGGGGGGTTGGGGGTGAAATTCTGAGTCGATTGATATAACCATGTGTTGCTCTCAGTTCAACCCCTGAATTATTATTAATTTTTAAAGGCGGGCCAATCAGGTGCTCCCGATGAGCGCCTGGCTCATCGGGCCTAGCGGGAGCACCAGACCTACAGGCACCACTACACGCGCGTATCGCTCACCGACGTACACTGGCTTATCGGGCGCACCTGATTGGCTCGCCGTTAAAAATTAATAATAATTCAGGGGTTAATCTGAAACCCACACATGCTTATATCAATCGACTCACAATTTCACACCCAACCCCCCATTTCAGGGAACGCATTCAGTTCTGGGACACCCTGTATATATATATACAGGGTGTCTATATATATATATATATATATTAGGTGATGGCATCTGAAACCGCCCATGTTTGAGCGAAATACGAGATAGTTGTTCAATAGCAAATCGACTTACTGATTTATTCAAAGTATTACCCATCGGCTCAGACAAGCTTGGCCCATCTTTGGCGAACAATCCGATAGTGCACAGAAGAAATTCGGGTTCTTTAGTAGCAATCCAGTCATGTAGCCATTTGTTTGACTCCTTCATACGAGGTCAAGTGCTGAGCTGTGAGCGGTGACTGTACCGACTGGAACGAATGGTAATCGGAGGGAGGGATGCCTGGGGAATACAGCGACCAACGTGCGGCCTGGCGTTGTTGGGCCGCAAAATCTTCTTGATGTCCACAGAGAAATCACGGCTTTGGAATCTGCGAAAACACTCTTTGCCAGGAAATAATGCAGCATAACTTGCCGCAAATGTGCCTTATGTGGCAGAAAACATGCCATTGTTAAACGTTTATAATAGATAATGTCACCTATGGCATTTTAGCGGGACTCTATGGACCTGTAATCGCGTGTATTGGCAACTTGTAATTCGAGAAAATAGTGGACCCAACGCCATCTAATGACAGCAGGTCTATTCATATGCAAATCCGTATTCTAACCTGAAAGTTATTGGAGTTATCAAACAACTTTTCCTACAAAAGTTGTTAGTTTCGGCCTGACACATTTATGGATGAACAAATTCACGATTCCGTTTAAAAAATTAAACATACGTCGGCCATCTTAACGTTGCCATTTTGAATTTTGGACCGAAAGAGATTTTGTATATTAAAAAATGTTTTTTTTTTAAGAATAGCTACAAACTCGTCCAATCTTCATTTACGGGAATTTCACCATTGTATTTTACTCCCATTTCTCATACGGAGCACTCAATAGCGCGTGCGCACACAAACACGCGCGCGCGCGCTTATGGTGTGTATATATACAGGATGGCCCAGCTCAACCGCCCGATCTCTGAGTTCTGACTACATGCCATCATTCTGAATTGAAAAGTCCTTAGACACTTCGGTGTCCAACGACGCGTTGCTTCGCTCTAGCTATAGTCGGACGCCAAAATGGCGGAGGACGTTTTTTTGTTCAGAATGATGCTATGTGTTCAGAACTCAGAGATCAGGGGTTGACCTGGGAGACCGGATTTTTCTCTTACACCTGATTTTTCCCGAAAAAGACTGCTCCGATTATTATTAATTTTTATTTATTAACGCGGTCCTCTAGTTTCTCGGATGTTTTTTTACGGCTTTTTCAATAATTTTTTACGGACAAAGCATCGAAATAATCAATCTCATTGTTTTTGCATAATCTTTATTAACATTTAAATAAGCATTACAAATTTTTTGAAGTCAAAATATATAATAGAATAAACGCTATAGTGGCCGACAGGAAGACATCAAGTAAAAGAGGTGCTTGACGGTGACCAAGATTGCGGCTGCTCTGCTTATCTGAAATCAGAAAACCAAACGGCATTTCAATCTTCATATTTAAGACTGGCGATTGAACTAGAGTGAATTCTAAATTACAAAAATTGACTTTTTTATATACTTTTGAAAATTACATTCTATTTTTTACTCATTTTTTCTTAAGTTTTTCGCTCGTACAAAAAAAACTATCGAAGCAATCATGGTAATCCTAGTTCAATCGCTGGCTTATAACATATTAAAGATGCTGTATAAATTTGAACAAGATCGGTGCAGTAGTTTCTGAAATATCGTGGTCACCGTTTCGAAAAATGGTGTTTCGAGAAAAACGCGTTTGAAAGTATACCTGCTCCGTATCCCTACTCCGTATACCTGCTCCGTTCCAGGGCCGTAACTTGTGAACCACTTCGAATATCGAAAAATCCTTTGGCACACATTTTCTACACATGTTGTAGATGTGATTTATGAGAGAAAAAAATCGATTTTTTCGACCCGAGAAACTAGAGGACCGCCTTAATTTTATTTTATTAATTAATTTTATTTTATTTATATTTACGAATTTTCAATTTATGTAGTATTTATTAATTTGTATTAATTTTTTTATTGTAGCTTCCATTTGTACAGGGTCCCTTTATTACATTCCCCACCATATTCCACTTCACATTCCCTGCTCCGATCAAATATTGAGTATAATAAAACGTTTAGGGTTCAAAGGCGGACGTTAAAAAAAACATATTTTCACTCCAAAATTCAACATGGTGACGGCAAGATGGCCGACATGCTTCTTTCAAATGGGAACGTGAATTTCTTTCACCAAAAAATGTGTCAGGCCAAAACTACGAACTTTTGTAGGAAAAGTTTTGTGATAACGTTTACAAATTTTTGGTTAGAATACCATTTTTTACTATGCTAGCGCTGTCCAGAATATAGCACGAGGAGGTTAAAATCTTTAACATCCCTACTTCAAATGTGCATGTGTGTGGGTGTGACTTTTTCTTAGGTTTGTTTGCGTTTGTTCGGCTTTTTTCTCAGTGTAGGAAAGATTTCACATTGCGCGCGCGCCCACGTATTCCCAACGTAATCGTTTGGTTTATTTGGGTTATCGAACAAACCCAAACAAACTCACACCCACATACAGACTTTACCTCCTCGTGGTACATTCTAAATAGCGTTAAAATAGTGAAAAATCGTATTCTAACCTGAAAATTATTAACGTCATCAAAAAAACTTTTCCTACAAAAATTGTTAGTTTTGGCCTGACAAATTTTTTGGTGCAACAATTCATGTTCCAAAAAAAAAAATAATCAAACAAACGTCGGCCATCTTAACGTCGCCATTTTGAATTTTGAACCAAAAAGATTTTTGTTCAACGTCCCCCATTGAACCCTAAACGTTTTAATATACACAATACTTGATCGGAGCAGTATTTTTCGAGATACATCAGGTGTACGGTTAAAATGGGACACCCGGTATATACACACATAAACGGCTGCGCCGAGTTTGTAAAACGAAGCTTGAACGTGCAGCAAACTGGCGGAAAAAATTGATAAAAGTTGAACGACAATTTCCGGAACGACGAAGGTTTTTAACAAATTGTTTGCTGAAGACTCTCTCTCTCTCTCTCTCTCTCTTTCTACCGGGGACTCGAAACCTTCGATTTTTCCAATAATCAACGGCAATTCCCTTCTTTTTTTTCCACTCGTACATGCGACAAAGTCCATTCCGCATGTACTCAAATAAGAACGGCAATTTTTTTTCGCGCAATTTTCGCCCGAACTTTTTGCACGTGCACTACTCCAACTTTGAAACGCAATTTCCCCGAGGACTGCAATAGCCACTTCGCAACGGAAGTACGCACACGTGTCGATGCGCGCTCCCGAGTAAGAAAACGCATCGCTTGCGAAAAAAGAAACGCCCCGTTCACTTTTTACCCCATCCTCGTCATTATGCCATTTCCGGCTTCTTGTAGAACTCCATCCACCCCCGCCCCTCCGCCCCTATCGCCCGGTGTCGATCCACAATTCCACATTTTCCAATGCACCGACCGCGCACTTGCACACAAGGGCACAGGGAAACTGTGGAAAACGTGTGTACAGTTTGGCCCCATTCTCACCGACAAGGAACATCCCGAGTCGAAATTTTTAGCCTCCTCTGAACCCTCGCAGGACCCATTTCTTTTGTAATACATAAGCCGCCAGCCTCCGTTGAACCTACGAAACCTCATTTGTCGAGTTCAGTGCCATGAAGAGACCTCCTCTTGGCCCAGGGTAGCCTCTGCTAGACCTCCCAAACCTTCTCTCGACCCCCAGTTTCAGTGAAACGTGCAGAGCACAGGCCTCCTTAACCTGCTTTCAATCTCAAACTGTTGCCTCGACCCCACCTAACCTGCTTTCGGCCCAAATTCGATATCTCCTCCATCATCATTCCATTGTGACCTGATCGGTAACCCGTTTCATGACGAAAATAATACGAAATTAATGAAAATACATCGTCCCCTTATCAAATTAATAGTCCAATATTAATATGCGAAAACAATCAAATTTGCTCAATATCGATTTATTATTATTTTATAGGCAATTGATAAAAGAATGCTTGCGTATACAGTCTTACTCCAATTCTATCGGATTAATAGGCATTTTCCTGTGAGAAAAAATCTCACCGGAAAATTCTTTAAAAAATGCCAGTCTATCCAGTATAAGCTTACGCGACGTTTTTCGTTCTTGACATTTCTTCTTAAGCCTTCTAGTTCTTGAGTTACATTGCATTATCTAGAATTAGTCTTTTTAGCAAAAAATGAAATAACATTGCGAAAAAAATCGTACAAAACTTTATAAAAAACGCAAATGAAGTTCCTGCTACCCCGTTTAAGTTCATCATGGATAAACGTAACAATTTTTTTTCCATAACTCATGCGTTCAATTCTTGATGGTCGAAAAAAAGCCGAAAATCAGTCACGTATAAAAGTGCGTACCGGGTCGAAAAGAAAATGATAAAAAAATATTTCAGAAAAGCAATATACAGCTGATTTTATTCCCGTCAAAACGCCGTTCGATAAATTTGGTTATCTTTTTTTTACGAAGCTATGTGACTTTTAGTGCAGCAAGAAATATCGACTGGTGTATCCAAACATTTAAACGACGGTATATATTATATAATACTTTATATATATATATATATATATATATATATATATATATATATATATATATATATATATATATATATATATATATATATATATATATATATATATATATATATATATATATATATATATATATATATATATATATATATATATATATATATATATATATATATATAATACTCGAAATATGTGGTTGCGTTAATATATTCGAATATACACTACCAGTCAAAAGTATTCGGACACTTCAGATAACTGCAAAACTTAATATCACTTTGGATCATTGCAAACTTATGGTAGAATAATAATTATTTTACGAAGATACTATAAAGCTCTGTGAAATTACTTAATCATATAGATCTTTATAGTATCTTAGTGAAATAATAAATGAAATGAATTATATTACTCTAACATTATTTGGCAATTATCCAGCGCTCAAAAGTTTTGCGATTATGTGGAGTGTCCGAAAACTTTTAGCTGGCAGTGTATATCTAAATAACATATAATGTTGATTTCTATATGGAAGGATAGGGTGTTAATTATAGTCTATTTCATGTTCTGAAGGATTGAAATTGTCGGTTTAGAATGGAAAAATATTTCCACGTGTATGTATGAAGCATATTTTTATTTTTTCCCGCTAAATATTATGATATTAACTAACCGCGTCTATTTGATTTTTTTTAAATTTGTATTAACTAGATTTTTCGTTTTAAAAATGTTTATTTATAGAAAATCAATCTATTTAATATCGTCCAATAACTCCATATTTTATTTGATCCTAATAAATCTGTGATTCGGTTTCATCAGTTTAACATTTTCATCTGTTCAAAAAAAACAATTTAGTCAAGTGCACTGAATGGATCTAGTTATTTTTTTCAATTTACCTTAAATACAATATTTGTAGAGTTAAGCATTTTTCTATTTGATTGAACTAATGGTCCATCTTTATTGCAACACTCATATTAAGGGGGCGGGGGGTAGTGAAGGTGGGGAGAGAGGAATTCACTACCCCCCGCCTATTTTATATATATATATATATATATATATATATATATATATATATAAAATTCCTCTCTCTCCACCTTCACTACCCCCCGACCCTTTGATATGAGTGTTACAATAAAGATGGACCATTAGTTCAATCAAATAGAAAAATGCTTAACTCTACAAATATTTTATTTAAGGTAAATTAAAAAAAAATAACTAGATCCATTCAGTGAACTTGACTAAATTGTTTTTTTGAACAGATGAAAATGTTAAACTGATGAAACCGAATCACAGATTTATTAGGATCAAATAAAATATGTAGTTATTGGACGATATTAAATAGATTGATTTTCTATAAATAAACATATACATACACACACACACACACACACGCGCGCGCGCGCGCGCGCGCGCGTGTGTGCGTGTGTGTGTGTTTGAAAAATCTATAGCTTATGTGATACAACAAATAGTTGGAGGTATTCATTTGGTCTCTTATGCCATATCAGCGACCAAAATGTTATAAGCACTCGGTAGCATAGGGGCAGCGGCGCGTAGCTATGAGTAGGTAGGACTAGGTTCAAATCGCATATAGGGCAAAAATGCGTTCATTTTATTTTCGATTTATGAAATATTTTTTGCATATAGTACACTAAGCTTTACAGTGTACATTGTAAGCAAATGAAGATTAATTTGAATCTCATCTTTATTAACATATATAAATATCTTTGAAAGAAATATGATCTTAGTAGGCTGGGAGACAAGGAATAAAACCTATTTTATTTAAATAGATTCTATATAAATTAATTTTTTTGTTTAGCAGTGTACAGTAGGTCGAAAGGGGGGCCAGTAGGTTCTGCAGGAGCGCTCGAAGTAGGCCCACCTGAGGTTCCGTAGGTTCAATTGTGACCCTCCCTGACCTCCTTTGAGTCAAAAAGTCTACTTTCTGCCATGCCGGAGGTTCATCGGAGGCTCTAACGCATGGTACTTTCAAACATTGTACCCTCCTTTAGATACCCAATAATCCGCTCACGCCGATTTCTGCTCGCCTTCATTTTGTGGGTTGAACGCGGCTCGAAAATTTCGACTCGGGATCCCTCAGGTGATACCCTTCGATTTTGTTGAAATTTGGATATGTTATAAAGCACCGAAAAGCAAGCGATACGTATTTTTGGACCCACCATCAATGAAACTATTCCGCAATTGTGCCAAAATGTTATTGAAAATTTCGTCAACAGAGTGAACGTTTGCAAACAGGGACGAGACGGCCATTTATCGGATATCGTGTTCCACACATAATGGAGGTTATTTTGTACCTTATATCAAAATCAAAATATTCGTACTTTTCGAATGAATAATACGTTTTATGTATAAATAAAAATATCAGGTTATTCTGAGACACCCTTCATATGTATATATATTAGTACAATTTAGCGATGTGCCCGCAACGTCGAAACCTTTGCACACTGCGGCAGCCGCCGCCGAACGGGAATCGATACGGGAGCAATATAATATCCCGCAGGGCAAAGGTACAACGCTGGTCCGTTTCATTGAGGAGCCATGAGCGCTCTCTTGTCTGTGTGTATGTGTGTGTTTGTGCGTGTCAGCGCTCGTAGGGGTGTGTCGTACCCGCTACGCCGAACTCCCGCACTTAACCACGATTCATCAGAGCTGAATGTACCGCGTATCCGCGAAAGGAGAAACCACCAGGTACGAGAAAAAGGGAGAAGGCTAACGAGAGAGAGAGAGAGAGAAAGAGAGAGAGAGCGATAGGAAGAAAAAGAACAAAAAAAGTAAAAAGGTAGAAGCCCGGAAAATGAACAGCGAGCTTACCCGGAATGGTGTGTATATATATACATATACACACACACAGATATATATATATATATATATATATATATATATATATATATATATATATATATATATAAATTGTATATCCGCGTCGTACGGAAAAATGAAAAATATCAGGTATTATCGGTGCACACACGGATGTATACACATACCCAGAGCCATGGTGATGTACCTACGTGAATGATCGAACAGAAAAGTCGAGTAATTGCAAAAAAGCAGGGTTAGAGAGAGAGAGAGAGAGAGAGAGAGAGAGAGAGAGAGAGAGAGAGAGAGAAAAGGGTTATCCATCTAACCAGACCAAAGCTCTGGTGATATTGTTCACTGCTAGCATCGGTGCGATTTCATTATTTCAATTCAAAAGTTCCTATCGAAGTTTCGAGACATTGTCGTGGCCTTAAAAAAATGTTTTAAATTAAAAAATAACAATACGTCATCGCATTAAAAAATCGAATGGAGGACGGACGAAAAATGTATTCGCTATATATATATATATATATATATCATATCATATTATTAAAGTCAATAGCGTTTTGTTTGGACTCATGAATCCGATTATTTACACCAACTATTTTACAATTGATTCAACGAAATTTCATTCAATAACACCAATGATATTGGATCAATGATTTCAATTGTAAAATTGTTGGTGTAAATAATCGGATTCATTAGTCTAAACAAAACGCTATGATATGATATGATAAATTGAATGATATGATATAATAAAATTGAAAGTTTTTTTTATTCAAAAGAAATATTGTTAGCCGAGAACAATATATTATTGAAACTATCTAAAAAATGATTGCGAACAAATTATATACTTTTGAATGCATTTTCTGCAACGAACAAAAAAAGCGTTTCACTTCATAACATGAATATTGTTGATTCGAGTTACACAAGAAAAATTGAATTTCGCTCGTTTGATTCAGATAAAATTTCTATCGAGTAAATATGTTATTTTTTTTTCACCATATCCGACATTGATTTTCAAATACATTATTCGTTAAAATATTAATATTTTATTTTGTATATATACATATATATATATATATTCAACAATTTATTATTGAAACTATCTAAAAAATTATCGCGAACAAATTATATACTTTTGAATGCATTTTCTTCAACGAACAACAAAAGCGTTTCACTTCATAACATGAATATTGTTGATTCGAGTACACAAGAAAATGAATTTCGCACGTTTGATACAGATAAAATTTCTATCGAGTAAATATGTTATTTCTTTTTCACCATATCCGACATTGATTTTCAAACACATTATTCGTTAAAATATTAATATTCTATTTCGATTGAAAAAAATTAAGCAAATGCCTGAATTGGTTGAAAAATTATGCGAAAATAAAATTTCTTTCTTGTGCATTTGGTTGAAAAAATTCAACCAAATCATGGCCGAGCGCCACCGAAATTATAGGTGTGAGGGAACCCGCAGTTCTTGGAGTAACCGCTAGACGCCGCACGTGCGCTCGTTTCTCGTAAGCGTGGCGCGAACCGAAAATCTACTTAAACGCCGGAGAAACTTCAATGAGTATCGTTTCTTGGCCTGTGGCTAAGATCAAAGTGTAGTATCTGTTCTTATCAGTTGAATATCTGATATTCTCTCCATGCATATTCCATTCGATATTCGATATTCTCTCCACTTTTATCGTGGATGATCATTCTGATGCTCACTTTTTATTTAAGATTTAAAACAAATTGAAAAACTTACGTCCCATGGCATATTCGTTTCGATGCAGTAAAGAAATAATTTATTCTATTCATTATATTTGTGTACGAAATAAAAAAATGTTGTAGCAACCGCTTAATTATTTCATCCATATATCTACGGATTGCATATAGAATGATTTCAATAGAATATAATTTTATTTGAAGGATAATGTAGATATTCAGAGAAGAGAAGACCTTTTTCAAATAAAATAATATGTTATTTAAATCAATCACATTTTCCAATATTTTATAGCATTGTAACAATCTCATATATGGGTGGCACTCCGCAGCAGCACATTTATTTGGATCAACCATTATATTTTTTTGATTCAACTGGTTTTTTTCTCAGTCTAACATCAAGAGATGCGGCAGCGTCTTGACGCCAAGTAATGAAAAAAGAAAACGTTTACCCCACTGACGAACACCCCGCGTACTCTTTATACACTTTTACTCTTTATACACTTCATACGACTTTTAATCGACGACCCGAAAAAAACGCGTCGGCGAATCGAAAATCTCATGATACTTAACAAGTGTAATGTGATTTTTCTCTGCCGTTTAGTTCACGTTATTTTTCCATCCATCCACTCAATCCCGAAATCTCATCATTTTCGGCCGAATTTCCGAGCGATTTTTTCCCCAAAAAAGTGGGACCAAAATCGCGGTTTAGTTGAATCGAATAAAGTCAATCCTTCATATCGCAAATATAGTACATACGCCCTTTTGAGAGTTGATTAACTAAATGTTTAACAGCGCAAAGAGCGACGCGCTTACGACTTATCTCACGAAGCTCGACAGCTGACTGCTATCTTGCCTGCTGTATACAGGGTGTCCCTCTCATGTCTGCCACCCGAAATAACTCGGTAATAATCGACGTCACAAAAAAATGTTCTAGACAAAAGTTGCACGGTGTGGAGGGGGCCAAATCCCCAAATCCCCAAAATCAAATGCGACCAATTTCTTTTTCTATTTCGGTGGAGGCGCTTACGCACCGTGAAGGTCACCTCCACTTTTTTAAATCGAATGGTACATTTTTTGTTCAATCATCTTGCGCAGCGCACCTCAAGCCGCATAAAAAAACATTAGGGGGTCAAAGTCGTTCAAGGTCATTTCGAACATCTATTAAAATGAAACACAAATCTAAATATCTCGAATCACTACCAAATATTTGGTAGTGGTCCAAGATATTTAGATTTGTATCATCGATACTGATCTTCAATGACCTTGAATGACTTTGACCCGCTAATGTTTTTTGTGCGGCTTGAGGTGCTGCACAAGATGGTTCAAAGAAAAATGTACCATCCCATTTAAAAAAGTGGAGGTGACCCTTTACTCTGTGTCAGCGCCACCAGCAAAATAAAAAAAATTGTCCACAGTCCGGCGATCAGAATGAAACAAAAACCAAAATTCTTCTAATGTAAAGCGATGAAGGATCCGCTATAGAATAATTGAAAAAAAAAATTAAATTTAGTGGGTGACACGCCTTTCTTTTCAACGAAAGTTAACTCATCTTCAATCGCTCAAACTTTTTTTCCAATCGTTATTAGAGATCTACAACTTCGGTCTATGAAAAAAAGTGGATCATAATAACAACAAAGGAATGTAAAAACAAATAAAAAACTTCCGTTGTATTCCAACGGTGCATGCTTCAACTCGAACCCCATGTCCACTAGTGGAATTATTTCTGGACACTTAAGGCGTTACCCCCACTTGTAGCGCAAAAAAGGCCTTTTTCATGAATTAAAAAAAAACTACAAAACTTTTTTAATCGATCAATATACCATCTTAAAGAACACATCTTGAAGAACTTTCAGTAATTTTTTTATTGAAAAATATTACATTGTTTAGTGGCAAATGGCCGTCAATGAAATAATGTTTTTATATACACGGTTTGCGGTGACCAACATTGCGGCGAAGTGGATCATCTGAAAAAAAATCGCGGATGGATTTAGTCAAATATAAGTATAAACTAGTCTTTAATCGAAGGATTTTAAAAAATATTCATTTTTCACAAAATGGCGGACAGTCAAAGTTAATGGTTCGATTTTAACGAAAAAAAACGGCCGTTTTTTTGGCTATAAAACGGCCATTTTTTCGAAAAAAAAATCGAACGATTAAAGACTACATTTTTATGTATTAAATAAGCCTGCAAAATTTCAAGAAGATCGGTTCATTAGTGTTCGAGTAATTTTGGTCACCGACTTCAAAAATGCCATTTTGAGAAAAACGCGTTTAAAGTTTCAATTTCAGTTTACACGAAGAAAATATTTTTGTTGTAAACTTACATAGAGTCAACTACTCCGGGCCCATACAGAAGTATGGGCCCGGATACTTATACTTCAAAAAAATGCAATAAAAAAAAATCGATTTTTTCAAAATCGCAAGTGGGGGTAACCCCTTAATAGAAATTCGTTTTTTTTTAATATTTACGCAGAAAACGTATGTTCTCCTATGCCGAAATGACACTGTAATGTGTTTATTTTATTCTATAATATTTCCACTAATATTTGCCGCCATAAGCCTACTCTAATAAGAATATAAAATATGAAAAATTATAACGTAAAAATGATCAATAAATGCGAATTAAAAAAAAAATGTTTCTATAATGAATTCCACTAGTGTATGTTGTACGACCTTTTTTACTTATCGAGAAACAAGGATTTAATTTTTATCCGAGTTTTTCTGTAGCATGGGTTTTTTTCTTTCTTTTGTGGATGTACCTTTTCAAAAGCAATTGGGAGTTATTTAGACTAGCATAATTATTCGTTTTTTATTATCTGAAATTAAGTGACTGATCTTCTCAAACCTTTTTTCTCAACTTTTGATCAGTATTTAAAGCATCAACGTTACAAGGCATGTCTCCATGAAGATAACACAAGTTAAAAAAATCGTGAGGAAAGTACATACACAAAAGAGAAACATAAAAAAGGGCTTGTTTCTCGAAAAGTAAAAAAGATTGTAGAACATAGATAAGGCTGATTCGGATAGGCATCGCGACTTTCCCTTCGGACGTCACTTCTCCATTCACCTGTATACATATATACATATATAAGTTTGCCTGTGAATATATGTATACAAGACGTCATCCCATTAACAAAAGGAACGAAGTACGGACACAATTTTCTCGTCTCGTTATGTTCAGTATATCCGCGTGAAAGGGAACGGCAGCGTTTCCTGCTGACGCGAAAATTTCTTCATTTTGTTGTAGCATTGCGCGCCTATACCATTGTCTACCTTGAAGCTGCTTGCGTATCCATTGTTTCTTATAGCCCCGATGATACATCCAGCATTCGCAGAGAAAAGCGAGCGAGGAGGCCGTAAGCAGCCTCTTATAATTTCTCGACAAGGGAATATCAAGTCTGCGCGGTTGCCAAGTATCCATCGACGTGTTCTTATTTTTAATAAATAAATAAAATAATATTCAATTAAATTTTAATTATTCCATTTTTTATCGATATTTTCCAGTAAAATATCCGAATAATAATCGTTCAATAATAATAACACATTTTTTTTAAGTCTCCACCCGAGCCAATTAATCTCAAAGAACGGACTCATAATTTCTCGACGAGGGAAAATTAAGTCCGCACCGTTGCTAAATATGCATTGACGCGTTCTTTTTTTTTACATATGCATCAACTGGTTCTTTAAATTTTATTTCTCAAACATTTTATCGTTTGAACGAACTGTTCCATTTCACTCGTTGGATTTTTATTTCACGTTGGTGAATATTCATCAGAATTTTCTATTCAGGTCACACGTCAATTTTTTTCTTCCGCTTTTATTTATTTTATTATTAATTATTATATTTTCCATTGTTTGTGTTTTTCCTCTTGTTTCATGTTTACTTTGTTCACACACACACACACACATGTGTATGTGTATGTGTATATATATATATATATATATATATATATATATATATATATATATATATATATATATATATATATATATATATATATTGAATATGCATGAATATGCATACACGCAGCGTATTTCGGTCGCACGATCCCTCTTTCTTATGAACATCGACGACTATACCTCGGGCAATATAAAAATGCAAATGGTGACCGCGACCGTTGCGGTAATTTTATTCTTTGAAGGCGTACGTTACCGTCGCGCAGACTCGATATCGCAGCTGTGTCATTAATCGTAGGCATACTTCTCTATAAGTGCTCGAGGCCTTGCGCATTGATTGGCGAAAACACGGTGTTTTTGACAAGCCTGCGTGAGTTTTGGGCCTAAAAACAGATCGGTTTTCAATATTTTTCCGACGAGAGTATCGAGATGACGAAGTCGAGATTTTACACAGAATCGATACGTACGATCGAAAGTGAGAGTTTTTTTTTATTCGAAAAATATCGATATAGAATGGAGTCATTAATACTTACAAGGGAACCTTACAGGCTGTCACTCACGGATTTTGATAAGCTTCAGATATGTTGTAGAGGGACCTACCCTGAGTACCTGAGTAAAGGGATTTTGTACAACGCTCTTTAGTTTTTGAGAAAAAACGTTCGAAAGTTTAGCTCGTAGCTACTAGTAGCTACTATACCGGTACGGTTGCACCTTTGTCGAACCAGCGGGCGTGGCCCAGTGGGCAAGATTCCTGGCTCTGACGCTCGAGGTGCAGAGTTCGAGTCCCGTGATAGCGTTTTTTTTCACAAAATATAAATAAATTCGATGGATGATGCAAAACCGTCTAATTATTTATTTATTTACTTTTAATTTTTTTTATTTGTTATTTTAATTTTTTACTGTCCATTTTTTTCAAAATAATTTATTATTATTTTTTCACGCAGCATAAAAAGAGAGGAAGAAATTACAACATTTTTTACAAAAAACTGCAGTTTATTATTTTTTCATTACAATATACAGGTTTTTCTTATTCGCTATCACTGTGGTCGCTTGTCACATCAGAACAATATTGCGGGTGGTATTTTTCGTAAAAGCAAGCAAAACACAAGACCAAAGAGCAACGCGCACATTGTATAAAAGCTATGGCCTTGCAGGCGCACGGAGTTTCGAGCAGCGTTATTGGAAAGCATACTTGATTGACATTTAAAAACAGCGATCTTTCCTCAATTAACTTCGATGCAAACGACGCATATTTAATCATCGGCGCTGATCAAATGCTTTACGATCACATCTTTGTAGACGAGAAGAAGGCATGTACATGCAGTATTACAGTTATACCGCCCAAGTGCACGCCGATTTGCCAACCGTGCGATGTATATTTTTACCGGCAAGTGAACATTTTCACAAAACAAATACAAAATGCTCCCGATTTGTTAAAAAATAACAGAGAAATTGCGTCAAGGGGAGATTCCATACAAATTCATTCTTTGATTCTTCATCAATTAAGCACACCTGCTTTCGCGCCGATGATTAAATATGCGTCGTTTGCATCGAAGTTAATTGAGGAAAGACCGCTGTTTTTAAATGTCAATCAAGTATGCTTTTCAATAACGCTGCTCAAAACTCCGTGCGCCTGCAAGGCCATAGCTTTTATGCAATGTTCGCGTTGCTCTTTGGTCTTGTGTTTTGCTTGCTTTTACGACAAATACCACCCGCAATATTGTTCTGATGTGACAAGCGACCACAGTGATAGCGAGTAAGAAAAACCTGTATATTGTAATGAAAAATAATAAACTGCAGTTTTTTGTGAAAGATGTTTTAATTTCTTCCTCTCTTTTTATGCTGCGTGAAAAATAAAATAATAATAAATAATTTTGAAAAAAATGGAAAGTAAAAAGTTGAAATCATAAATAAAAAATATTAAAAGTAAATAAATAAATAATTAGACAGTTTTGCATCATCCATCGAATTTATTTATATTTTGTGAAAAAAAACGCCATCACGGGACTCGAACCCTGGACCTCGAGCGTCAGAGCCGGGAACCTTGCCCACTGGGCCACGTCCGCTGGTTCGACAAAGGTGCAACCGTACCGGTATAGTAGCTACTAGTAGCTACGAGCTAAACTCTCGAACGTTTTTCCTCGAAAACCAAAGAGCGTTGTATAAAATCCCTTTACTCAGGTACTCAGGGTAGGTCCCTCTACAACATATCTGAGACTTATCAAAATCCGTGAGTGACAGCCTGGAAGGCCCCTTGTTAAAGAAAAAAAAATCAGCAACTCGACGTATTTCGTGAGCTACATTACGCTTATGGAAAACTCTCGATCATTTTTCAGTACATTATTATAATCTGCTAACAAGGAAGATCCCTCAGGTGACAGCCTTCGATTTTGTTGAAATTTGGATACGTTATGAAGCACCGTATTTTTTTTATCGGCGGAAAAACGGTTTTAAGGGGTGAAACCACCCCTGGAAAAAATGCATCTCTAGGGGTAATATAGCAGTTTCACATACAAGGAGTCACCGATTTTTATTAAACAAAAACGAAAATTCTTCTAATCCGAAGCAATGGAAAATCCACTATAGTGGCATTGCAAAAAAATTAAGGGGTGAACCACCCCTATATTAAGGGTGGTTTCACCCCTTGAAACCGTTTTTCCGCCGATAAAAAAATACGTAGCGCTGACTTTTTCGTGCTGTATAACATATCCAAATTTCAACAAAGTCGAAGGGTGTCACCTGAGGGGTGTTCCTTGTAAGTGAATGTTACCACGGAGCTGAAAAAACAGGTACGGTTCGACTAATTATCGGACTAGCCCTTGGTACCGTAAAAAGGGGTATTCGCAGTACCGTCACAAAATTATTAATGTTTTTGATAGCGAATTTGTGAGCAAAATCAAGCACACCAAATATTAGACTGTGCAATCATGGCAACGTCGTATACGGCACAAATGCTACTCATCTTATCGGTATTCGGTAATTATGCCTCCGAACCTCAGACTACTCGGTCAGGATAATTAACAACGAATATTATTGGCACTTATTTTTAATAATTAGTAATAGTTACTTAATATTAATTCGATAACTATGTTAACAAATTATACATTTCTAGGCAAAGACAAAATAACGCGGATTTTTTTCATACATACATTTTTTTTTAGAATATTAGAAAATTATTAACGTTTTTTATTTTTTCGAGATTATAGACAGCTTTAGTACACACTTTTTTTTCCAGCGGAATTTTTTTTACTCGGACCGATATTCATTTTTGACAGCTCCTTGGGTCGATATTGAGGTTACGAACGGGGCGCATGTGTCTAACTTCGCGACACTTCTGCCAACCTGGGCATTATGATATACCACGATTTACGACGTTGCCAATTCGTTTCGCGTTAATTGAGCGAGAAAAAGTTATAGAAAATAATTATACGAAGTATTGAAAACACTCAATGTAATCACCGAATGTTCAAAAATGCATATTTTTACAAATAAATGTAGAAAAATAGTTCGAAAACGCACGTTTAATATGACGATTATTATGCACGTTTAATATGACATAAGCATACGGCGCTCCCCACGTACTTCACCCCCGACGGCTAAACCCCATAACAACCTTAAGAGGAAGTCGAGCATCAGGCACTTTTGTCATTCTCTCAATCGTGATCGAGGGAATTTTCCTTGCGGGGATCGTTCGCAGCGAGAGCAAGTAGAATCGCTCGTAGGGAGAGCAGCAACCCGAGCCTGCAAACCCAAACGAACCCAAACGTGCACTCGCTCATTAGGGAAGTTCTTAACTAAGAGGGTTTCACTTCCGCCAACGAACCTTGGCTACTTCATGAATCTTGGTAATTCTCGTGTCTA
Organism: Ophion slaviceki; assembly: GCA_944452715.1. Classification (NCBI taxonomy): domain Eukaryota; kingdom Metazoa; phylum Arthropoda; class Insecta; order Hymenoptera; family Ichneumonidae; genus Ophion; species Ophion slaviceki. Next base: position 1,556,467 of record OX101783.1, on the reverse strand, counting down.
GCGCAGCTCCGTCGATTATTAGGCTCCTTCCTTTACGACCTACTCCTAACCCCGACCCCTCCTCCTCCTCGCTCCTTCCAGTCACGACCTGTGTTAATTAAGCCATTATAATTACGGGCGAGAATTATTTTCGAGAGGTTTCGATTTACTTGGAACGAAGCTATTCAAAACTGTGGATCCTCGTGCAACAAAGGCATTCGAACATTTCTTGTATGGCGATGAAGTCGTTGCGTCGTTGCAATGCAACGAAATTTTCGAAGATTTTTTTTTTCTTTGCCCATGTAAGCGGCTCGACGCATGTTCATAAATTAAATTACTTCTCGTTCTCGGTGTGCGCCGCGAGCCATTTTGCATTTGACAATTTCATGAATTTTTTCAATGCCTCTGGCGAGATTTTTTTTTTTTCAAATTGTTCGACTCACTTTTTTAGCTAGCTTGATATCAGGCTATTTTTTAAATAAATTCTTGGGAATTACCATGTGAAAGGGAAACGCTGATTGTTCGTTTATTTCTTTGCTTTTTCTGTACATGAATTCCTTCTTTATTCTTTTATTCCTTCATTGCTCTGTTCTTCGTATTTGTAATTTTAGATGTCATTGAAATGAGCATCGTTGAAATGCAACGAAAATTCTCGTTTATATATTTATTTCCTTATTTTCATTATTCTACAACATTTGTTGGCATATTTAGATTCTACATTTGCTAATAAGCGGTTTGGAAAAATTGTTGAGAGATCCTGGTAGCTAAGATAGGTAAAAAAATTAGAGTAATTCAAAGAACTATAATTGTCGTTGTGTTTAACGATGTTGTGTTTAAACGATCTACGTTCAATTTGTGACGTAGATGGTGTTGGAGTTGGCATCGTTGGAATTCACCGAAAATTCTTTTATATTTTTATCTCCTAACTATTATTATCCTACAATATATTTTGCACACTTAGATATCATATTTATAAATAAGCGATTTAAAAAAATGTCCAAAGATTCTCATAGCTAAGATCCACCAAAAAAATGGGGCAATTAAAAAAATTTTAATTTTTGATGCATTCCGAGGATACAAAGTTCAATTTGTGACGTGATGGTGTTGGAGTTTGGATCGTTTGAATGCAACGAAAATTCTCTTTTATATGTTTATTTCCTTTTGTCCATTATCCAACATTTTTTTGCATATTATAGATTTTAGATTTATTAACGAGCGACCAGAAAAATTGTTGAGAGATCCTTCGGCTAGAACCGCCAGAAAAAATTCGATCGCATAAAAAAAAACTCCAACGTTCGTTCCATTTCAACGATGCAAAGTTCATTTTCGTAATTTATGAAGAAAATGATAATTATTACATAAACACGAGAGCACCACTGACCCAGACAAGGACGCAGCTATATGTCTACTCCGCTCGCACACGCATCAACCCCGAATTTTCGAATCGTTTTTGTGCCGCTATTTTCAAAGATAGGGGGTTGGACGTTGGATAACTTTATACGAGTTTTATTATCCCAAACAACTTTTGTTTGAAACCTTTTTCGATCGGGCTATCAATTATCGAGATACGGCGGTTTTTAAGGCGTTACCCCCACTTGTAGCGCAAGAAAAAGGCCTATTTCATAAATTTTTTTAAAGAAAACTACATAACTTTTTTAATCGATCAATATACCATCTTAAAGAACACATCTTGAAGAACTTTCAGTAATTTTTTTATTGAAAAATATTACATTGTTTAGTGGCAAATGGCCGTCAATGAAATAATGTTTTTATATACACAGTTTGCGGTGACCAACATTGCGGCGAAGTGGATCATCTGAAAAAAAAATACGGATGGATTTAGTCAAATATAAGTATAAACTAGTCTTTAATCGAAGGATTTTAAAAAATATTCATATTTCACAAAATGGCGGACAGTCAAAGTTAATGGTTCGATTTTAACGAAAAAAAATCGCACGATTAAAGACTACATTTTTATGTATTAAATAAGCCTGCAAAATTTCAAGAAGATCGGTTCATTAGTGTTCGAGTAATCTTGGTCACCGACTTCAGAAATGCCATTTTGAGAAAAACGCGTTTAAAGTTTCAATTTCAGTTTACACGAAGAAAATATTTTTTTTTGTAAACTTACATAGAGTCATCTATTCCGGGCCCATACAGAAGTATGGGCCCGGATACTTATACTTCAAAAAAATGCAATAAAAAAAATCGATTTTTTCAAAATCGCAAGTGGGGGTAACCCCTTAAGTTTTCAACCCCTATTTCTTAGGGTTGGGGCAAGTTGAGGAGCAACATTTTATTGGGGTTCTACGCTAAAAAGTGCTGGGTTTTCGTCTCTTTTAGCGAACTATTTCTCCTAACTATTGCGTATTAAAAAAAAAAGTGCCGTCGTATAAACTTCAGAGGAAACCGCGTCACGTATCGCATTTTCATCTTCGCCCTTGAGGTGTTTATAGTAGGCAGTAGCTCGTAGGAAAACACTCCGTCGTAAAATCCCGCAGATAGCTCTTATCTCTGCCTCGAAAGCGTATAAAGTGCCACGAGATCGAGACGAAACGACGGCCACACTGTCCGTGCATGTGCATGCGCCTGCGCGATCTCGTTCGAAGTTGCGTTTATGGCGACGTTGATGACTTTCCTCTAGCCGGATAGCCGATAACAATGAGGATTACTTGCCAATTTTGGGTACGGAAAACGAGTCTCCCGTGCATCGTGTAATATTGACTTTCTACGCGCCTCGTATTGGAATTCACTTTATTTTAGTGGATCGCGCGATTCGCGAACCGACAAGTGCAAGTGAAGAAATGCAAAAGTTCATTTTTCAATCGTAGACACATTCGACATCGAAAAATGAGGCAATTTACTTAAAAGGTTATCAAAATGGAATGACGCTTGCATCGTTGGAATTCAACGATTTATTTTATCACTTTTTTAAAATTCCTTCCTTCATCGCATTATCCAATGACTTATTTTGCAAACTACGGTCGACGATCTATAAGAATCTATAAGTATACTACAAGAATGCGTAAAAACGTCGGAGTAATTTTCGTAGTATAAATCGACCAAAAAACTTTGGAGCAACTAAAAAGAATTGACTTTCGTTGCATCCCAACAATGAAAACTTCAACGTCGTTAAATGGAAGAATTATCATTTATATTTTTTATTTTCTACAAGAATAATTTGCTAGAAATATTGAGCGCGGATCTAAAATTTATTATCATTATTTGTTTTCTGATTTTATCAATAATATTTATGATGGATCTTTTATGGGAATTATTATTCGATAAATATTATCATCTTTACATATGCATACCCATACATTATCGAAATTTATGAGAAAAAATTCACACGAATACCAGATTTAGTATTATTATTATTATATATTTGTGTGTCTATATAAATATACTAATATTTATGTTCATACTCAATACATAATTTTAATGACGGACCTGTGATTGAAATTATTATGTCATGAACATAATGATATTTGAACGAAATTTATTTGAAGAATTTCTCGGATATACAAAATTTATTAATAGTACTATCATATATGTATAGACCCATGCACACACACACACAGTCATACTTATTTCCTAGATATATGTTAATATTATATTATAATGAGATGTATATACATATGTTTAATAATTATTTAGATATTTCATAAATAATATTGATTACCTTCCATTTGAATGATTGTTTGATAAATATAATTATATTTACTGTATATTAACGAAATACATTTAAAAAATTGCTCGAGAGTCCAAAATGTATTCTTATTATTATTGATCATTATTCATACATACATATGTATGAATAATGATAATAAATATTTGCTTTTATAGTTAATAAATAATATTCATGATCGATCTCTTATTTAAATTATTACTTTATGAATATACTGACATTTATAATACATTAACGAAATTTATGGAAAACAAATTCACACGAATACAAAATTTAATATTATTATTACTATTAATATAATATATGTACACTACTCCAAAAAATTAAAGGAACAGAAAGTGTCTTCAATTTCTTTTAGTTTTTTTCACGTGCTGTATCTACGTGAAAAATGGTCGTATCGAGATAAAAGAAAAGCATTTTGAAGCTTCAAGTTTCTAGTTTCGAGATCTTTTTGCAAACAATTTTCATGAGCTACAGTAATTGCGCAATTATAACAAATAGCAGGAGAAAAAATCCAACTTTTTTTTCAAGAAGGGTTTTTTTCATTAAAAAAAACTTCTCCTACACTAGTTGTTAGTTTTGACCTGCTAAATGTTTTGCTGAAAAAATTCATGATGCCGTTTTTTTAAAAACTTGTCGGCCATCGTAACGTCGCCATTTTGAATTTTTTGCCAAAAAACATTTTTTCAACGTCTCGGTTTGAACCGTAAAAGTTTTATTACACTTGATACTTGATCGGAGCAGTATTTTTGGAGATAAATCAGGTGTAAGATTAAAATGGGACACCCGGTATATATCCTGGTAGGACAACTTTACAAGTGTGAAACAGCGGTTAACATGGGCAGAATGTCGCAACTACCCGAACACGTTTTTTGAATATGAAAAAAGGGGGCAACTTCGCCTCTCTTAGTCAGGACGCAACTGAAATTTCACCCTATACACTACATGGATAGCAGCCTAGTATCATGTTGCCTCGCCGAATGTAGCCCGGAGGCTGACAGAAAAAGACGAAAAAAAAAAAACGCAAAAATGCGAAGGTGAGAGTACACAAAGTTGCGCCTCTGTCTCACCGTAGGGTCCGGTGAATAATGGATGAGTGAAAAAGGATAGATTCGCGAAGGCTTTAACACTGGAATGAACGCGACTGTACGTAGATGAAGTAACTGGAGTACCCGAACGAATAAACGTTTTAATTGCATTACGACCGGAGCTCGCGATGATTTTCACTCAATACGTACGATTTTTTTTATTATTTTTCGACGTTTTTTCTTTCCTCTCCCGGTTTTCGCGTACTCGCAAATTAATACGAATATTATTTTCGGGCTTCTGCCCAAAGCCGTGGATAATGGAAACGAGGCACAAAACCCGATAAAAAAGGGATTCAAAGGATTGTCTGGAGAGTTGGAGTCGAGAAAAAGCGAAATCTCGACGAACGACTTTCTTTCTTAGGTATCAGGCTTGAGCCATCGTAGCACGTACAATAGCCGATGAAAAGAATAAAAGGAGACGACTGTACATTCGGTCTCCTTACGTCAAACGGTCGCTGAACAATTAACGGATTTTGTTAGAATTTTAGCATCGTTACGAGTTGGTTATTGAGATTCATCGTTTAGTCCATTTTCATAAAGTTACTTTTTATGATTTATTTACAGCACGAAAAAGTCGTTTTCATTTTTTCATAACTTTTATATTTAAGATTAACAAATTTATTGTTTGGGAAAAAATTAAAATAGAATGAAAAAAAACTCACGTGTTTTATCATTTTCATTAATAGTAAATATTAAAAAGGAACTTAATAAAAATTTGCGTCTTTTTATTAATATTTTTGGAAAATACAGTCGAACCTCGACATAACGAATCTCTAGGGAAGTTCGTTATATTGACGTTTCGTTCTATCGAAGTCATGTTCCTTAAAATGTTCTTTAAAAAAATATACTAGTACTGTAATATAGGGATATTTTTTAAAGAAAGAAAGGTTTAAATTAGAGCCATTTTTACAAGCAATTAACAATTGGAGCATAATGTATATTATTATTTCGCTGTGTCAAGGTTTCTAATGTCTATCGGAAGGGAATGGACAAATCTTCGTTATATCGAGGTTCGACTGTATAACTAATTTCAAAGAAATAGCAACTTTTCACCAAAAAATGAATTTGTAAACACGCTATTAAGCTATTGAATTTTTCGATTATTCAATGCCACGATTTTACATAAAATATAATGATCTACATAAAAGGTGTTATAGCATTTTGTGGTAGTCTGATAGTTTCACCGGAAAAGTGACAACATCTCGGAACTTACTATAAATTCAACTTTGACCTTGAATAACTTTTAAAAGAGTAGATTTATCATAAAACGTTGAGAGACCTTTTTTGTAGAGCGTTCAATTTCCTACAATAGTATGTCACAGGCATTGGTGTACATTTACCCGTTGGCGAGTTATAAAATTCAAAAGAAGCAAGCAAAGTTTCTCCATGTTATTAGCATAAGAAATAGAAAGTCGCGATGAGGAACCTCTGAATATTTATCAAGGGCTCATATTTTAAGAGGCGTCTTACTTTACTTTACTGCATCTACTGAATAGGAGAACTTGAAAGCACCTTAATATATATATATATATATATATATATATATATATATATATATATATATATATTACTCACTTTAAGTGAGTCACTCGAACGTACCTACAAATATTGATTTTGGACGAAAAAATCAAAGACGCGATTTGAATGGTTCGTGAATGTCTACGTTCGGTAGCCATACGTTTTGTTTCGAGTGGAAGTATCAACCTGATGTTAAGGTCACGTCCACTTTTTTAAAAAGGAAACCCATTTTTTATTGGCCACAATTGTAGAGCATGAAAAAACGAAACCAATGACCTACCTTGGGATCACCTTGAAATACCGAAAAATGTACAGAACGGTAATTAAAGCAAGACAGCAAAAAAGCAGTGGTTTTAGACACAAATGATATTATTAGTGCATGACGTGTTCAAAAAATTGTCCATTAACCGTGATACATTTTGTGATACGACTTCTGAAGGACGCGTTAACTGACGCGTTACAAATCGCTCGGCAAGCCTGGTTTATCCGTTCCTTTATGTCTTCCCGAGTGGTTGGTCCATCGCTGTAGACTTCGCTTTTCAACGTAGCCAAAAAAATAGTCTAATGGTGGTAAATCGGATGATCGCGGTGGCCAGGCAACTGGACCATTTCTACCAATCCACCGATCCGCACATTTTTTCATTCTTCAAGGTCACCATCCAAGGTATTCATCTCAAGGTCATGACATTGTAAGTCATTAATATCGTTTTTCGTGCTCTACATTGGCAGCCAATTAAAAAAAAGCGTTTCCCTTGAATAAAGTGGAGGTGACCTTAAAATCAGGTTGGTACTCCTACTCGAAAAAAATCTAAGACTACCAAAATGTAGACATTGACAAACCGTTCAAATTTTGTCTCTGAATTTTTCAACCAAAATCAACATCTATAGGTGTTTTCGAGTGACTAACTTCTAGTCAATTGCCCTGTATATACTTTGTAAAGCTCTGCAAGAAAAAAAACGGTTGGCCAATCGTTTTTTGCCTTTTTTAGAGCTTTAAAAAAATCACTTACAATTATCTCGTTGCGAACTTACGACTTGAGTGACTACGATCACAAACCGGTAAATATGCAATAGGCCTTGTAAAATGAATCGTCGTGATCACTGAAGTTTGCATCGTTTGAATACAATGAACATTCATTTTTTTCCAATTGCTCAATCTTCTTTTTGCAGACCTGAGCTATGAGAATTCGTCAATCATTCGCAAGGTACCTATTTAACGATTTACAATCAAAATCGGAATAAAATATTTGGTATAACCAGACAAATAAGGAAATAAAAACGGAGAGAAGAGTTTTCATTGCATTCCAATGACGCAAACTTCAACTCCATCAATCGTCGCAATAGATCACGGAGATACCTTTTTTATATCCATGAATGGTATTTTTTTGAAAAACTTTGATAAGTCATAAATTCATACGTGGCATTCGTAGATCAGGAGAAAATTTTATACAAATTTTCCGTTCAGTGCTTGCAAAAAAGACATACTCAATGAGTTCAAGTAGTAACGGTCGACGTATGCTCAGCCATGTCACTCACAAGAAACATCACTCAAGTGTCCGCCTCCGATTTTTTGCAACTCATATATGTCATAAAGCATGGAAAAATATTAGACACGTATTTTTTTTATCGGCGGAAAGAACGGTTTTAAGGAGGGGTTACTATCGCTGAAAGAAACGCGTGAGCCCCCTTAATTTTTTTCCAATACTTCTATAGTGGATTACTTATCGCTTCACATTAGAAGAATGTTGGTTTTTGTTTTATTCAGTTCGGTGAACTGCTTGTGGGTGAAACTGAAAAATCACCCCTCGACGCGCCCTCTTTGAGGTTGCCCCTATAAAACCACTTTTCCGCTGATAAAAAGAAAACGTGTCTAATAGTTTTCAATGCATCATCACACAAATGAGTTTAAGGCCTTAGGCCACAGTAACGGGTATAAAATCATGTGCGAATTTAACAATTTTTTTCGTATGAAAAAGTGATTCACTCATAAAATTAATTACACATCTATTTAGTATGAATATCAAGCTGTTAGAAAATATATATATTTTGTTTTCGATGCACAAAATGGCCGACTACTAATATTTTCTTTTGATATCTTTTTTTAGGCGCTCCGCGTCGTGACATTTAGCATCCACATTTTTATACCTAGAACAAAAAACAAAAATTCTCGTTAATCTACATTAGAATACCCAGAGAAGTACGTACGGAATATAAAAAATATTGTTTCATTCAAAAGTTGTAGGTATTTGAACATAAGAAATGAATTTTTCGTAAAAAATTTCGTTATAACTGCTCATAAAATGAAAAGTTTTCGATTCATCAGAAATTCCGTACGTACTTCTCGGCGAACTGTAATTAGAAATATAACTTTCAAATTTGAAGTAAATCGAGTGAAAATTGTTGAATTTATTTGTCACGGCAATTGAAAAAAAGCTGTTTTGAGAAGTTTCAAGTAGTCGGCCATTTTGTACATCGAAAAAAAAATGTATATATTTTCGAACAGCTTGATATTCATACTAAATAGATGTGTAATTAATTTTATGAGTGAATCACTTTTTCATACCAAATAAAATTGTTAAATTCGCACATGATTTTATACCCGTAACTGTGGCCCAAGGCCTTAAACAAAATAGACAGCGGACACCTAAGTGATGTTCCTTGTCAGCCCGATGACGAGTCGCGTTGCCGTCCCTTCCAATATTACAGCCACCTCGAACATCGTGCAAACAGCATCGCCATTAATACACACTCGTCTCGCGTCTCCGTGTACGAGTCTTTGGACGGGAATTACGGGCCCGACGTGTGATAGGACAAAACCTAAAACCGCTTCGACGATGGAGTTCTCCATCACGCTGTCACGGTGTATGTCTATTAAGTCTTTAATTGGCTCAACTGAAACCCGTTGAACGGCAGCAAGGGGAAAAGGGGCGACGTACGGCACGCGTACGTCGATTGGTTTGTGTAAGGATTCATAAAAATCTACAACGCCCAGGCTCGTTTTAGATCGCATGTCCAAAAAAAACCAAAGTCTAAATGCTAGGCTATTTTGGATTCCGACCCAAGCAAACGCAAACAAAAGAAAATCTTAAATACAGGCTCGTTTTGGATCCAAAAGTCAGAGTGGTTTTAAATTCCAAACCTAACCAAACATTTGAATCCGAATTCAGGCCCTTCTTTGATCCCAAACACAAACAAACTTAAACAAAAACCTAAAACCCAAGTGCATGCGTATTATGGGTTCCAAACCCAAACAAAAACCTGAAAACAGAGTCCAGGCTCGCTTTGAATTCGAGGCCCAAACAAACCCAAGCAAAAATTGAAAACCACAGTCTCGGCTTGAATTGTATTCCTGACTCAATTAAAAACCTAAATCACAAACGCAGGTTCGTTTTAAATACCAAGCGGACGCAAACCAAGACAAAAACGAAAATGCAGGCTTTTTGGATCCTAAACCCAAACAAAAACCTAAATCCAAAATTCAGTCTCGTTCCAGATGCTAAACTCAAAATAATCACAACGAAGATGTAAATCCAAAATTCACGCTCACCGTAAATCCGAAATTCAAAAAAAAAACTGAAACCGAAACCTAAATCCAGAATCCAGGCTCGTTTTGGGTCCTAAACACAAATAAACTCGATCAAAAATACAAATCCAAAGTCCCGGCTTATTTTTTCCCCAGAAATAAATTTAGCGAAATACAGAAACCAAATAAATCCAACCCTTTGAGTTTTTCCGAGTTTCGAAAAACTTTAATGTATTTTCACCGTTCGTTCTAGTGTGCTCGCAGATTGTTTGGATTTCTGCAGATTCGCCATTAGAAGCGCGTTCAATTGTCCTCGTAATTAAAACAACATCGACGTCATCCTGCCCTACGCGTTACAAAATCGGCGCGAACGCTCCCTTCCTTCTGTTGGTACAAACACTATCGTCGCCATCCGCGAATGATTATTCCTCGAATGGGGTTGGACGCCCACCGTGATACTGACATTTGTCCGTATTCGAAGTGCTCTTGTATGCCCTCGTTATTGCCCGTTTCGAGGCCAATACGCGCCCATAGATATATATATAATCGAAGGGATCTAATCCTGGCCATGAAAGCCGCTTTCATTGTTTGATCAATCGGGGACTCCCCGTCATTACCATCCGACCCTTCCGGATTGGGCCACCCGCGATGTTCCTGGAGTTTCCTTCATCAATCTATTCCAATGCACGTACACACGTACCGGAGAAATAATGTGCAGCCACATGTTCCCCGTATCGACATTATATTGTTCAACTATACACTACCTGTTGACTTAACGCATATCGATGAATCATGCGCCAATGAATACATCGAAATTCACACATTGTCTTCCGGCTCAACAGTCCGTAACATCAAATTCGATCCCTGGCACGAACATTGATTGTAATTGTACCCTGCCTCGTAGGAGAACATACGAAACTAAACAAATCAAACCGGCCAAAAGGAAAATTCAGAGCGTGCAAAAGTGTAATAAATAAAGCAAATTGCAAATCCAATTTTTTGCTGGTTGGAGCTGGGGCGGATTTGCAACAAAAAAAAAACAATTGAATTTCTATCTCACGCTTCCGGACATCCGGAATACCACAAACGAACCTCTCACCCTGCACCCCTCTCCGCGCGGCTTTTCCTTACCCTCATAGTGTTGCACTGCGCAAATTTCGGAAGCATCGTATCTACCGAATTGAATGGAATTTCTGCCCATTTCGATTCGTTTGTTTCGTCCCCCTTAATCCGCTAATTTAATTAGTGGATCATGGGATTCCGCACGACGGATTTAAATATCCACATGCCCGGGTGCATATCGATATACAGTCGTATGTGTGTGTGTGTGTGTGTGTGTGTATGTGTGTGTGTGTGTGTGTGTGCGTGTGTGTGTGAGAGAGAGAGAGAGAGAGAGAGAGAGAGAGAAAGATATTCTCATGGACCGGTACCGGCGCTGCTTTTTTTGCTCAGTTGTAAACTGAATCAACCGTGATAAAAAAATGTATTTTTACGTAAATTCGATGTACTCAACGGGAATAAATGATTCTACGTGATGCATTGCAACGATTGGCCTCTTTATCGTCGGCTGTGAACAGCGAGGGCGAGGCAAACGTGGCACGAAAAAATACATTTTTATACTGTACGATTACGTGCAGTTTCATTCTACACGTGTCCTCCTTTATGAACTCGCGAAAATTCGTCGTAAACGGGCAACCTTCTTCTATTCTTTTTTTTTCATTTTTTTCACATTTAATTTGTATATAAATTTGGCCTGCGGCAAATCACCCTGCTTAGTTAATAAAAAGCAATCGCGACATCAAGTAGCACAACATTTTTTTATATTGTGCTTTTTCATATTGTACAACATTTAATTTATATTGTGCTTTTTCATATTGTACAAAATGTTGCTACCAACAATTAAGATATCATTGCACAGTTGTGTCGATTTCGACAAAGAGGTAACTGTTTTCTGTGCTTTGCATTAACGATAATTGCACATTTAAAAGATATTCTCTTGTTTTTTTTCTGTAAAATAGAAAACTTTGTCCTATAGTTAAAAACTGAACTCACCCAAACAAAAAACGTCAAACAAAAATTCCAACAATATGATTAATTATATTGCCTGTAGAGATTTTTAAATTTGGTACGCATGCCCCCGCATCAGTATTGTTTTATCTGTGTAACGACGCAGCTGTTTACTGCACCGAGATATTAGAGTTTAATTTCAATATGTTTTTATGCTAAAGCCTTCGCGTTGCACAGTGAGAGGAGCATCATCATTTTTTGCAGCGACATTGCTCTCTGCTTGCCGCAATTCCATTGTTCTCGGCAAAGTGAGTCCGTAAAAAAAATGTTTACGACCACGGCGTGTGTTCCGTCACTCATTTACGAGGGAAGATGAAAAAAAAAAACGTCACCAGGGTGCAGGCGGATAAGAAACATGTACAGTATACGGATGCGAGTGAAGCGCTGATTCAATGTTATCAACACAGCCAGTCTAACAAGATCTATAAACATTATCGATACACCATAATCCTGGAGCATTCAAGATCAACGACGGGCATCATATGTATTTTCGAGTTTTGTATCCTTTTCCTTCCGAGGCTCTTCCCCAACTATGCTATCAAGTTCATCGACACTTTGTGATTAACGTGTCAGGAGCTTAGGGCTGATAAGGGCATTCATTCTCAATTCCTCGTGTCTAATCTTGTCTTTGTTATCTGCTACGAGGTAGTCAGAATCGTTCTTTTCATTGTTAGTGATTGGCGAGTCCTGGGTGCACCTAAACCGAAGTGCTGATATGTGTAACTAAACGTTCAGCTGATACAGCCAGGCTATCATAGCTAAACACCCAACTGATAGACCAATACTATCGTAGCTGAATATACAGCTGATAGAACAATGCTATTATAGCTGAACATCCAGCGTCTAGAGCTATGCTATCAAAGATGTACATCCAGCTGATAGAGTTATGCTATCATAGCTGAACATCCAGCTGATAGAGCTATGCGATCACAGTTGAATGCGGCTATCATAGCTGAACGTTTAGTTGAGCTAAGCTTCCATAGATGAAGACCCAGCCGATACGGTAACACACACTGGATCATCGGCCATCAAGCCATTCTGAAACATCCTGCTGTTTTCCGTTCAAGCAGTATCGTTTCTATTTCCCTCGGGCCTTGTGAGTTGGTAAGCTGAAATAACGTCCTAGCCCATAGAACTCGCGCCAGGGACACTATCGATCGTTGCCCTTTCAAACGGCAACGCTTTCCTGCGACCGTGTAACGAAAAAAAAGGAGTGGTCGGAACTTGCCATTCAGGATTTCACGCAACTGCTAAGCGGCGAAATTGTGAAACAAGCAGAGCGTGCACCCTTACACTTTGATCGCAATTCCGCCTTGCCTGCAATATATGTACCGGCTCCCTGCATCGAAACACTATTCCAGCGCATTTCGTTCTCATCTCAGGCTGCACGGTTTGCAGTCGCACAGCAATATTCACACTTCCGATTTCACGCATGTCAAACGAATGTCAACCGACTCTACGGTAGCTTTTTTCCAATTATGGAATATTCAATAACCCCTTCTACGGAAGGGAGTTCAGGCTTTTGCCGGAAAATTCACAGAGTGGAAAGATCTGTAAGAACCAAAAGCCGCCTGGTCAAAAGGTGACGCAGGAAAACAAACAAAGTGCTGGACAAGAAACAAGAGACCAACAGGACAACTTCCATCGGCACCTTGCCACTGAACTTCGATGATGTCCTGTACGAGTAGTCGGGCAAGTAATAGCCCGTATGTGTCATAATTGTCCTCGCGTCTACGGCTCAGAGCGAAATCTGCAAAGTCCAACAATGGACCCTCACGGTAGTTTGCCCCGATGATTCCCATTGAGAGAGCTTTCATTGGAGGTTGCCCAATTCGATAGGCACGCTTACACACGGCACAGGCGAATGCTACTCTTCAGCCGATAAGCAATGAGCGCATGGGTCCTCAACGATTGTTCGCCGGGAATACATTATGGAAAGCTGCCCGAAATCGCTCGGCGCATCATCAAGCTTGTCGCGATGAGAGGCTGCATTTGAATTCCGTAGAGCGTTAACATGCGTCGATTTTCGATCAGCAAAGCTCCGGTTTAGTGGTCCATTCAGCCCGTTCCGAGGTAACCATTGGAATTCGGTGATCGGTTATAAAAGAGGGGATTGTCGACTCGTGCATTCGAAGCATGATGGAGGATGTGCGTATTGTCGGTCAATATGGGGGGTACCGCGCGATAACGAACATTTGTCCAGATTCACATTTTCGTTTATGATGTTCCATACCATTTTCTATCTGATTAAACGATAATCGCTTACCTTAAACAGTCACATTATCGCATCATTGAGCGCCGTGCCGCACACGTTATTACCTTGAATTCGAAACCTTATCGGTCCCCGTTACCATTTCAATATGGATTGTAAGCATGTGCGACAAAACGGGTTAGCACGTAATGTGAAACGATGGAGAAGCTACTAGGTGAGGCCTTTTATCAGGGCCATGTTTTCAGTCACATAGCCAAGGTAGTCGCAACTGAGTCTAACGATAACTTGTTTCGAGTCTGTTGAAGACGCGGAGAGGAAAGCTTGGACGAGACTTTCGAAACTCTTCCTGAAACTTTTCCTGGATGTTACCGGCCACCACCAACCACTCACGACATATCAGACTGCGACCGGAAAGACATATCTCTCCAGCGAACTGTCTGTTTCATCTCTGACACGATGCCACTCTGTATCCTTGTTCTGTGTCAGGGGGAGGTGTCATTTCTACAGTTACGTAAAATGCGATGCACTTTCCTTCCTCTGTCTTTCTATCCCAATATTTATTAGGAATATCGGATATCCCGAAGCCCGTACTAACGGCCATGAATTATAAACCCGATCAAACGTACTGCATGTACCGCGGGAATCTGTAAGTTTTGGATGACAACCCAGCAAATATAGGGAACCATCTATTGAGTCTGTGATATGGTTCATTAATACCAATTACCAGAAGCCGGTCGACAGATAGAGGTTTGAGGTGTCAGCCTTTGAGATTTCATCAGTTAATGGTGCTGTATTACTCTTGTCCATCTACCCGAGCTTTTCACGCTCTTCCAGTTAATTCCAAACGGTTTTGTACGCTATGTTCAATCTGGCATCAACCGTACGCAAAGTTTTTTTATCGAGAAGTATATCGGGAACAGACGACCAACAATAGCTGTACTGATAACTTTTTTCAGCTCCGAAATTATCGACCACCTTGATAAATGTCTGCTTCGCTAGATTTACACGTCTCTTCGCTGCAAGATCACGCAGAAAATAACTCCGGCCGCAAACACTGATATCTACGGAATTTCCACCAGTTTCATCATAAACTCAACTTTCTTTGCAAGGGTTTTCGAATTTTCGACCTCCAGGGAATGCTTGGGACTTTGTTATTGCCGTCTGGAATCCATCGCGCACCTCACACCACGATCCGTACGATGGCATGTCGCTATTGCCGCGTGAACCAATCTTCTGGGTACTTGGGGAGATATCGAAGACAACTGTGATGAATGAACAAGGTGTCCCGGCAGATACTTTGAAGACTATGCGGGTACACTCGGCGATGCTCGGAAAACGCGGCATAAGAGAGGAATGTTCAGCGCGAAACAATCAATAAGATACTATTTCACCTGCCCATGCCTCTTGACTGTTCGGAACCAATGACCAACAAGTGAAGGAGCACGAAGTCTCTGAAATAGCTCTGCGTTGGGTAAACCATCACATTGCTCGAGAAGTCATTGAATTTCTACATGGTAACCCAATGAAACTAGCTAATCACTTGGCAGTTCGATACCAAAAGGATCATATGATGAGCCATCAGGATGCGAGTGGCGTTAGAAATGTCCCGATTCTCTTTTACTGATGTCCTCCGTATATCTTTACATTCACTCGGCTTCAACTCCCTGGGAGTTTGGAAAAAGTTTACCATCATGTCTGAACGCTCCAACTCTCGAATCCATCCATTCGTGTCGGCTGATCTGGCAGATCTGGCGTATATATATCTAGTGGACGTGGGTTGCAACCGGAGCCTTGGAGACTTCCACATACACGAAACAAAATGTCCAACTGTTAGGGTTGAAGTGACGTCTCTCCGGATATCCCTGGAGAGTTTCGAGTCTCCGAAATCCATTTTGTTTTTCTCTTTCTCACGCTTGAACAATCATAGATTCCAGGCAGTCTTCCACCACAGATCCTTTACACATCCTTGTATATCCTACAAAGTCTCTCTTACATTTGCACTCGTTTCGTCCGAACCGGTAGTGCTCACCGCTATAGATCTTTGGTGCACACACAATTGGCGGGGCAAGAAGCCACTTCGAGAGCTTATTCGAGCGAGACTCCTAGCGCCCCGATGACATCGCAGAATCGTGAAATATCACTGAAAGTTTCGTTGTAAATCGCCGTCAGTGGCTCACCGTTGACTGTCTCGAGCAGGGGTCTCCACTAGCGGGGGCTGTACGGTTATAAGTAACAATGCCTGGTCAGCAGCTTACATCTACTGTAGGGAGGCTGGCAAGAGTTTCGAGCTTTCCAGGATTCTACAAGAAAAGCCTTGTGGAGGGAAAAGGCTCCGTGGAGTAGCTAGTGTCCCGTAGTGGCTAGATTTTTCAGAAACTTCCTCGGCTGCTATACCGTCAACTTTTAATGCTACTTCGCAGTACCTATCTTTTCCTCTCACGTCATTGTACACGCGTATATATTGATGTTGAACAAAAACACACCAGCCACTCTGCTCTGCGTCCAGCTAGTTACGACACTACTAAAAGATATTCTGCCTGAACTAACAACCGGTAAACAAGTTTTATACTATCTAAACACACAGATGCTAGATGAGATTGTCCATGCCTTCAACACCCAATTTCCGCCTTCCAGAAGTGGGACAAGCTGCAAAGATCTTTTGATGTCACATGGTTCCTGATTGTCATCTAGAATGGATAGACAAGTCCTCCAAGAACATAGGAACTCATCCAGACTCGTTGTGGCTGGAGAGCCAAAGTACGTGGGTGTGCAGCTTATGAAGGATTTATATCCAACGGCAATTTCGAGACGTCTGGGATTTGGAGTTGAGATTACTTGGACGCGTGACAAAATAAAATGGCCTAACGAACTGTGTATCCCCTCGAGCAGTTCCATCAGCCTATTGGTATTTCTGGCTCAGTGGCATAGGAGACCTGAATTTTATTCGATGTCTGCGCGCACTTCGTTGCCGTAACGAAGGCTCTTTAAGCGTAGAAGCTTCCCTCGGTTCGGCAAGCGGGCTGCGCGTCCTGTCAGATCACATCCCTCGGTCTTTCTACCAGACCCGGGACAAAGCCCTTTTCCACCTTGTTATCATAATACGGCGGAGCTCTTGAAAGAGTTTGTTGGCTCATGAAGCTAACCCTCGGTACGAGAGACCCTCGAAAAGATCGATTTTATGAAGAAGTTCCTTTGTGTCGTGACGAAAAAGGAGAAAGCAATGAGGATTGGATGAATCGAAAAAAGACGACAGCGAGCGAAGTGTGTACTCTTGGGACTGGTATGCGGGACGGTTGAAAATACGAGGATTATTACGGCTCCCTCCTTCCCGGAGATCCCATATGTGAATCCATTACGGAGGAACAATGCACTTGACACGTATATGACGTATCTCAATAGCGGGAAAAGCGGAATCCTTTCGCTGCTCTCCTCGATTCCCTCGAGTCCAGCAGCCCGGATGTATTTGCAACAGAAAATGAGGTCTCTCGGTATAGTCCTTGGAGAAATCTTGCGACGCAGTATACTCTTCGTTTCACTCTAACAAAACGGCGCACATGTACGTTCAAACTTAATCTCTGTTGTTTGCTTTTGACTCTTGCGTATTTCCCGTATACGTCTTCTCCCTGAGCCCGCCGTCCAATCAATCTCCAACAAGGCAAAAGCTACCATGATCAAAAGACAACAGTGAGATATCCTCAATCACAAGATGTGGAAGTGACTGGAACTTTTTCCACTTCGTTAATTGACTTGACTTATCCAAGACCGCCAAGAACACTTGCGCTGGTGATCAAAGAGTTTCGACCACCTGCCCTGCGATCTCAGGCTGCCCTTTCAGCCAGATGGCTTTGCTACGATGGCTGCTTTTTCAATCCCTGAATGGGAAAGGATGAGCCAAGATGTGCCAACAAACAATCCTAAGCAAGGATCCACTTTGGCCAATGCGAGACTCCGGCATCCAATGTGAAGCTTCATATTGCAAAGCAAGGCATCGAAGGTAAAGCGCGCTGGCAATTAAACGTGCAGCCCCATATCGCAGCAATGTCTAACGCTCCGTAGTAGACGTCTATATCCCTGGGCCAAGCTCAAGAACCGCCTTCGCTTACGGAGAGCAGCTCTTTCCCCCTGTCTAGGCCCTTGCTCCGGAATCGGCTAGAGACTTGGAATTGTTGCCTCGAGGGATTTATGGTACATAATCCGTTACCGTGGTGAGCTTGGGATGGCAATAAGTGAAACACCCCCCGGCGTGTTGATATTTCAATGACGCGAAAGTACTTTAATCTCGCGGGAGAGCCATCGCAGACGGGATAGACACTCTATATCATGTTCAAACGAACGGAAAAAAAAAGTATTAAGTTATTTCCTCAGACACAGTGGCCTCGGATCGGAAACTAGACCGCAGGGTTCGTATTCCACAGCCGGGCGAATCGGAAATTCTGCATGCTCGGGAAAACTGAAATATATTTAGGACGCTATTATCACCGATGTGTTCTGGACTTGACGTGCAACCGTGAATACCGATGAGATTGAAGCTTATCGCACAATGTTGAAGTTTGCATCGTTGGAATGCAATGACAGGGATTTTAAGAGTACGGAGATTTCATGAGAGATCGACAATGTAAAACGACGAAGACAAAAATGTTGAATGAGAATAATACAAACAAAGAATGACGAAAAAAGTGAAAAGTATTTCTATTGTACTCTAACTATGCAAACTTTAACGCCATATTTTCGCATCGTTGGATTGCAATGAGAATTAATTCCTCTTGTCTTCCTCGAATTCTTTCAGTAGATTTCTGCTACGAGGCATGAATGAATCCAGCAACCATCTTCTGTGATGCTTATTCGGAGACCTACAATCGGAATCTGCAAAAAAAATTGGCATGATAATAACGAAAATATAAGAGAGCATATTTTTATTGCATTCCAACGATGCAAAGTTCAACATGAATACCAGCATTCTCGAAAAATCTTCCTAGAATCAAATGTTTCCAAGTCGTGCCGCTGCGCTGATACTTGAACTCAGCTCGGCGGTAGCTTTGCGTTTGACAGATGTAATGAAATGTCATACTGTTGTGAATGCAAAAGCGCTAGAATAACTTATTCTTATATATATACATATATAAGGTACTTGAAATTTTATGTACAGGGTAGTTCACAACTATCGGAGTTCCCTTAGTGAGCCTATACTTCACTTTACTGCGACCACTGAATAGGGTTCGAAAAAACTCGATTTCTTAATCACTTTAGTTTGTACATACTTATACGACTGAATCTTCTGAGGGCACTTGTCAATGTCCCAGTCACAACTAAGCCCCGTAACAATCGAAAACTACGAATATCCTAAGTGTGAGGGGAATGAATGGGTTGAAGTGAAGAGTGCCTAGCTGACGTTGCTTACCCGTACATTATACATTGACACAGCCATGTGTACAACCGTGAACATAGCTGGGTGAACGTGCCGATAATTTGCTTTCCTCCCTCGTACACTATATATCTCCCTATATTGGGACCACCCGCTTTTACATGTGACGCGCGCGTGAAACTCATGGCACATTTCTGAAACGACCAAAACTTGGTCCGAAGCTACACACATACACATCCACAGGCAGGAAGACTTCGAGTTTCGAGCGCTCACGAGTCCTGCAAATGTTGCGCGATGAAAGAGGATCCTTGTGAAATTTTGCGTCCGTATATGCGGAGAATGTGTCTATCTTTGGCTCGCATTCTCGTCACCTCCTGCATCTGTACATAGAAGGGGTACATTCGGAGAAAGCTGGAGAAAAAGGGCGAGAAGAGCTATTCTCCCCGACCCGCCCAGCCCGGCATGCTCCAACCGAAAGTCAAACAAAAGCCTCGCGGCACTCGTCTGACTTTTTCTCGTGTACTATTTTCGCTGGCTCGATTAGTTGGAGGAAACATTCGAAGCCACCGACCGGCTTTCCCCCGACCCTTGCTCACTCGAAGCTCTCTCCACTTTTCGCCTTTCTTTGGTGGCGCACGAAAGTGGAACTTTTTAGTTCACCGAGCTCGCTTTGTTGTGACTCTGGGGTGAGTTTCGGTACCAATTAGCATTCCGCGCCGCGCCATTGACAGTAAACTTCTAATTGTTGTATTATTCCGCTTAAAGCCCTGGACTCGATGGAAAAACTCGATTGGAGAGCTGAGGAAACTCGCTGGTCTTCACGGAATTAGTCGCGAGTATTCTCAATTAATGCTCGGCAAGTCGCGTCCTCAACATCTGCAATCTTCTTTTTTCAATTGATTCTTGATGTCCGTTTATGATTTTTTCCATTGATCCTTGGATCAACAACGATCAAGGATGTTCGTGCGATTTGATGCAGCCACATGTCCATCCAGGATAAAACAGATCGAGCGAAGATTCTAAACGGCAAACACAAACTGCGAATTCCTGTGTAGGCTATTAGGCTTCAACTGTATTCAACGGATTCGACTAATATGGTGTCTGTAAATCACATTGAGATGTGGAAGGGGTTCACGTTAATTTGCCTCGCGTATACACAAACGCGATCCTGGCGTTGTATATCTCGGCATTCCGTATGTCGTATCAGCGTAGAAAGCTATTCAGTGTGACACGATGTGCAGACAGCATGTATACCGCTTCCTCCAAGTTAACCCCCATTGCGTGTATGTGCTTTGATCATCCGATTAGTCGAGCCAATGAGTTTTCTGTGGTTAAGAACATTAAAGTCAGTCGAGCCAAACATTTTCTGCAACTCTAGGGTTTTCCATTTTACAGACCTACGATGAGAAACGCCAGCCTGGATATCGGCAAGTTATTGGAATTGATCTTGGGCATCATCAGCATAGCACTTGGTCGTCAAACTTGTGATCTTAGTGCTATCATATGCTTCTTGCTTCTCCGCAATCTGGAGCGTCCGAAGCATTGGAAAGTATATTTAGGTTGCCAAGCCTCCGAAAAGTAGACTCAGACACCCTAACCTTTGGAGCTTCCGCCTCCTATCGTCGTTGCAATTTGCCGTATTAATCTTCCACCCCGAATTCTCGCTGCCCATTTCAGCGGCACTTTGGAAGATTGCCGTCCAACCGTACAATCAAGCTGGTGTGGACGGCGATGCAAATCCATATCCTTCGGCAAGATGATCCGCTGCTTTGATGCGCCTGGCAGTGTGCTTCCAAGCTACTGCCTGGCCTAACTCATCGAAT
Organism: Ophion slaviceki; assembly: GCA_944452715.1. Taxonomy (NCBI): domain Eukaryota; kingdom Metazoa; phylum Arthropoda; class Insecta; order Hymenoptera; family Ichneumonidae; genus Ophion; species Ophion slaviceki. The sequence continues at coordinate 1,535,207 of OX101783.1, read as the reverse complement.
TACCAGGAAGCAGAGTCCCTTCCGTGGATGGGAAACCGCAAGAGCCACAGATCGCTATCGCCGCCTGTGTATCTCTTGTCTAATACAATTGGATCAACAAACAACAAAACTGCTTGAAGTTACAAAGCTTCCTAGGAAATGTGATTTCGTTCACTGAAACCGGAGCAGTTACGAGCAGCTCGAGGTTCTCTTTCAATGTTTAGCCGCCGATCGGCTTAACTTGGCAGGAGTGCTAAGCCGCTTTTCCCCTTGAGTTGTGAAATTCGCGAAATCCTATTGCATCCTTGAAAATACGTGTGCTTCGAGGAAGCGCTTTCAGCATCGTGACTTCTCGATCCCTAGATCCAACTCCTCCGTGTTACGATAGCGTGTACCGGCTGGCGCAGGCTGTTTTCCTTCGTTCATTCTGTGGAGCGAGGCAAAATCACAGGATACACCCCCTATATCGAAGTCCAATTGTCTAACGATCCTTCGGTAGATTTACGACGCGAAAACATGCCTTTTTCTACCTTATATCGTAGAACTATGGAAATTTATTGCATTCCCGAGGGTGCCGTGCTCACGAGTTTTGAATAGTTGTCGAGGGATAACACCCTGAACGGGAGAGCTTTCCGAAGAGGCTTTCCGCTCCCCTTAGGATGTTATACGTGATTGAACGATAGCAAAGCGAGTGAAATCGTTACAGCATCAGGCGGCATATGGTACACCTACAAACCAGTACACCTGTCTCTGCGTGTGTATCTATGTATCCTGCGCATAATCTAGACTGGGAAATAATTTATCGTGGCCTGTCTCTGTAAGGAAACGTTCCTCGTGGCTTTCAACGCACCTACGCGGGAGGCTTTTCTATGCGCAAACTCAGTCCATTTTCAGCTCTTGCTTAGTGTCTATATGTATGTATCGGCTTAACCCTGTACGTTTCCGAGTGGCTGCATAGATAGAGAGCTAAGCTTGAGCCGACGGGCGAATAAGTGTTTTCTAGTGAACGAGGACCTTCGGTGGCCCTAACAGGGTGAGCGGTTGAAAGGGTATGTCTCAACAAGCTTCGTTGATCTGTCAGAGATTTTGAGATTAGGAAAGGCTGTATCGATTCATCAAACCGTGCCACAGATTATCAAGTTTTTTACGCAGGTGCCTCTGGGACGGACATTTAGAAATAAAAATACAAACGGATTGTGATGGATTGCTTTTATCGTTACTTTTGGATGAGATGTTATCATTAAGGGGTTATGCCTAGTTGTAAAAGTCGAAAAATCATTTTTTTTCAAAACTAATATATTTTGACAGTACGTCATCCTGTACATGATCCCTGAAAAGTTCAAGGCGATCGCATCAGCATTGACAGATTTATAGGCTTTTACGTTGGCGTCCGTTGCAAGGCTCGAAGGGTCGTCCGAAGCTTAAAATCCTTTTTTTTTCTGGAAAATACGTAAACCCAAACAAACCCCAACAAATTCTTGTTTTTTCTCGAAAATACGATTTCAAAGACGGTGAGCAAAATATCTGAAAAACTGCTGCATCGATTTTTCTAAAAATTTTTAGGGCTCTTCTTGATGTGAAAACATAGTTATTGATCGAAGGATTTTTTTCCGATGTATACCTACTTTCGATTTGATGAATGAAAAATGCCCACATTTTTCGCAAAAGTCAAGACTTACTTTGAACACGCGCCATTATTTTTAACGGAGACTTTGTCCTTGGAGTGCCATATTTCAGGTGTTTACATTTTATTTTTTTAAAAGGAAACGAGTAAAGCTTTTTGAGTGCGGTTTTTTCTTGCTTTTATTCATGATATATAGAACGTTAAAATTTTTTTTTTTTTTAAACCAAAATGGCTGCCGTTGCAGCTCCGCGAAAACAGGTCCTCAAATCGCGGGAGGTAAACGGCTAACATCACTGCCCCCTCTTTGTTGATCTGAAACACAAATTCAAAGCATATTATCAATCTGTGAACCTTGGGTCATGGAATGACGGATGGGTTTTTCGTTTAGTACAAATTTCGGAAAATGGCGGCAATTTAAAAAAAAATCGAATTTTCGCGTTTTTTTCGCATAAAAAGATAAATAATAAATGCAAAAATGTGTCTATCGAAAAAACGATCCGTCATTCCGTGAAGACATATTTTCTGAGTATGCTCTCCAAACTTCAGGTCGATATGTTAATTACAGCGGTCAGGAGAATGTCAGCCATTTTTAAAAACGTGTTTTCGAGAAAAACGCGTTTAAAGTTTTGTAATGTGTTTACACAATGTGTTTATAATTACCGCTAATCGGCAATGCCTGGTCCATAGAGGCATCCCTCCTCTTCTTCTAGCTGCTCATGTTGAGCTCAAATTGATTTTTTTTTAATTTCAAGGACAAAGACTCCCTTAAATGTGATATTTCGGGAATTCCTTCAATTAATCAAGAAAAAACTAATATTCTAATGAAATTTGTTTGATTATTTTACATTAGATAACCTGGTTCAGACGAGCGTTGCTCGTCGCAAAAGAAATTTTCAAGAGGTGCTTCCCGGACATCGGCTATAAATCGATTATAATTAAATATTTTCATACAAAAAAATTACAAAGTGTTCTCAATTACCTGATTTTTCGTAAAAATATATGATTACCATTTTTTTTTAAATCAATAAATGAGCCATTTTCGACTGTTACAGCTAGACATAACCCGTTAATACAGGCTGATGAGTTACACCTTGGGGAAAAGTAAGGATGCAGGTCATGCAGCCAAAGGCCACACTCAGATATGACAAAATGATGATGGTACAGAATTAGAAATAGAAAGTATTGCCAGTAGCCACAAAGGAACAACGTGTGGTCATACATGTTATCATCAACTGACATCAATCTTGCTCAAGACATCAGGCTAATTATGTCAATAATTCGCTGAAATTTGACAGTACCCAAAATAAGAAGTATTGTAAAACAAAGTATAAAACGAGCCAACATAACAAGGCAAGTCACTTAATGTTACAAAATTCTGATATGATGGATTTTCTATTGAGAAGTTCACCGTCCATACTAGAAATTGCTTCTGTCAACGGTTCTCCTGACACGCCCTCGGGAAGTTTCACCGGTCGTTCATTGCAATTGCGAAATATTCGCCGCCAATTCGTAACATTCGGGATTAACTGCTGTTCTATGGAGCGATTCTCGACCCTATCACGTTTGCTGACTAAGCCAAAATCAATCTGCTCCTGGTAAACATCGCCGTCGGTACCAGAATGAAGTGATGAGTACCCGGAATGTAAGAGTGTGATGGGTGAAAGTTATCAGACAGTTGTCTTCGATAACACCAGAAACGTTACATTCAGTTTTTCCAGGAACCACCGAGTAGTCCAATTTTGGATCCCTTATTTGTGCTTATAAGCCATGTTTGTCACAATTTTCATTGCACTTTGAAGGATTGCTACCAATTTGGAGTTTTGGCCTGATAACGCGGGGAAGATTATACATGAAATTTCATTCCAACATGTCCGTATTTGGGCCCTGCATGTGGGTTTGGGTCATGCCTGCAAGCCGTATATCAAGCCTCAACTCAATTGCACCTTTGGCAGCTGTTTATGTCCAATATACCTCTTGCTCTTTATCTCCCTTTGTTCAGCGGGTTCTCGATGCGCCTGACCATTTAATGTGTTGTATTTTAAGTTCAAAGCCGTGAGCATTTACAGCGATTACTCGAAGGCACAAGCCACAATAACCAACGCGTGTCTAGTTTATTTGAACAAAGCCTCGGGTTGTGCTTTTGATTTGATTATTTGTATCTATCGATTGCTCGTAATTAACTCCGATAAGGTATGACTGTGCGCCGGTACTTCGCGCACAACTTCATCGTCACACGTACACACTTAACGCTCTGAAGTTTGATGAACAGTTGGAATTGGCCTCTCACTAACTCTGCCTCGCGCACTATCCGATCCGTAGGTTCCTCGAAACGTCTGGGTATTTTCTTTCTTGTAGGTAAGGACCGCAGATGGGCGTAAAAAAAGTGCACTAAGCAGAGGATAAAAAAGAGCTCGCGTTCACGTTCCAGCGGGTTTGCAATCTTCTGTGCAAACGAATCGTGACAAAGCTCGCTCATCTGTAAATACCTCTGGAGGTCCACATACCCAGCGAATTCGATGAAAATAACGGTCTTCGATAGCTGAAGACCTTCGTGCTACACCATCGAGAAAGATGGTCCGAATGTTTACCAAGTGAATGTACATACTCGTGCACTATGCCGCAAGAGAAAAAACTGCACGGCGCAGAGGAGAAAGAGGTACGGAGCCTCGCGGTTGCGACACAATAAAATACAATCGTCTTTCCACTGTTCTGAGCTTTCAAAATACTGGGGGCCGCCTGCCGCCCGCTCGAGAAGACGTCTCGGGCATTCGCAACGTGTGACGTACTAGAACGATATCACTCGCAGCTGACATTGAAGCAGACAATACACTGGTACGAAGCGGACTATCAACAAGTTCCCCTCCATTCATCGAAAGTAGATCGTGAAAGTGAAAGAAGCGTAGTTTTCTACGACTCCGATTGAAATGGCAAGAAACGCGAAAGAAGCAATTCCCGTCACTGATCCTTCACGAGTCCGTCGTGCATCATCACAGACATGTTGAAGAGATTCACGTGAATCTAAGCGAATTGAAAGATGTTTGAGCAGCAATCTTGGTTTTTGGATACTTCGACTGACAACTTGGCGAACCCCCTTCACCTAGTGTCCACGCGTGTCAAGGTTAAAAGAATCTCGTGACCTTTCCGAGCGCTGTCCTGTCGGGACGAAATGGAACCGCAACCACGCTAAACAGGGGGAGCTTTTGTTGATGCTGGTAAAAGGTAAGTCTAAGGACAAGCCTAAAATACGTTGAAGTACCAGGGGTGGATAGCGAGTTGTAATGAGACTGGTATCCAGGATAGAACGATTGTGATTGTGCAAGAATTCGCGAGAAGAAGTGGACGACGTTCGAGTTGGGCAAGTATGGAGACTGGTGTAAACCACGCAGAAGCAGACTTATTGGACGGGGCAGGAACAAGACAGATCTGGTTAGGATATACGGCATCGAACATATAGTACCGTGGCGTAGTTGATCTGGGGAAAAGAAGTGGAGCCCGATCCAACCCCAATTGGGAGTAGACCCGGCGAGGTGAAACGTCTCGAGAAGAGGGAAGAAAAATACGCCAATCGTGGGAAAGAAAAGAGAGGAAGTCGTGTGCCACACGAGGGAATTGCTGACCAAAGTGAAAAAGGATTGGTGATGTATCGCGAGGACGCCTGCGACCTCGATGACCTCGGCATTGCGACGAGCATGAAGGAGCATACGTCGAGCAGGTTGCCCGTTCTCGAGGTTGCTATGGCACTCTTCGGTATGGTATGGCTGTTGCGCGTTCGTTCGGAGATGCGTCGTTGCTCAAAGTGTCGCCGCGAAGAGCTTCTGGTTGCCCAGCAACACAATCCTCAGGGATGTAACGAGAATCAACAACAGTCGCGTCATCAGCAGCGTTCGCGTCATCAACATTGCTCGGGATCACAGGCCAACAGCTTGATTCACACGTCCGAAGATGGCCTCACGATGTCTTCGGCTAATACACTTTTCACTCTGGACACACCGGGCACAGCGGGACCAGCCGGAAGTTACTGTGAGGTTCACGGATACGTCACACCCAAAGAAGGTATTATTCTGCAGAAGAACATTCTCTATGATAAGAAGGTATTGGACTAGTCCCCGTAGCCCATTCGACTGACATAGTCTTCCGCCATGGCTTGTGATGTGAGACAACCAATTTGGTGGTCGTTGAAGTGAACAAAGCACTTTTTTGCCACTGCATAAGTTATCACGAGCCGCTATTGAACTTTCCCAACATTTTTCCATGTTTTGCCCAAGTGTATTCACCTCATCAATTGATCGCCATATTTTTTTTCCACGCGGAGATCAGTTTCATGCATCGAAATACACTTGCGGTTTATGCAACAGCATCTCGTCTGAAATATTGCGAAAGACGAGATAGGATCTGCCAAGGTTCGAATGGGTAATGTGAGAACGCAGACATAATGTGATTTTCGCTGCAAGCTCGTTCGCTTGATACGTTGCTCGAACGAGGTGCACCATCCTGTTGTGCGCGATATCTATTCACGGCTGGCTTCGGATCAAATACGTTCCCCGGCTTGTGCCTCAAAGTGTATGGAAGAAAGAAGGAAAAAAATATGTACAGCAACCCCCGATCTCTTCGTGTGCTTGCAAAGCTCGAGAGTCAACCGATCCAAGTCATGTAAACGAGCGCGGCCCCGGATATGCAGAGCCACGTATAGGAATTTTGCAGGGTGCACGTGTTATCCTTAGGAGCATTGATCCTCGATGATTATCATGAAAAGATTTATGCGTCAAAAAGAAAATGGGAGCACATCTGCTCTATCAGCTCTGGGCGTTTGATCGTAGCGACCTGATCGAGACTCCACACATGGCGCTCTTTTGATTAAATTCTCGTCTTCGGTGTAGTTACCTCGTTACGACTGCGCTTGATTTGAATAGCTCGGCAACCAGATGGATCTAGAGCACGACTTTCAACTGAGTGGATCAAAGTTCATTTTTATCATGCTTTCAAGCAATGCCTCTTTGTTCTTGGTCCTTTACTAAAAAAGTAGATTTTGCTTGAGAGCACGAGATGGAACACTGGTTAGAACGTAGTTAGCAAGGGGTTCGGAAACGTGCGGAGCTTGCAGCTGATATCGGTAGTTGGGCGTCTATAGTTCGCACGCTCTTAGAAACGTCGGTATTCCGTGGTGAAAATGTTGCCGCAGTAGCGACGATGGCCGCAGCCACTCTACTCCTGAAAGCCGTTTGCCTTTCCGATTGCAATGCGACCCAACGGATCACGTATTCCACGTGGTTCTCAAATATGCCGCGCCAGGCTTTCACCGGAAGCGGCCCCGGGGTTAGACGTGCACCGATTTACCCGCACGGACAGGCATGTAGAGGAACCACGCTCTTGTCCTTTGACGTGCCATCCAACCGCGTGGGCGGTTCGAATGCGAGAATCAAAGAGAAACGAGCGCGCGATCGTCCACCGAGCTCTCTTTGGCATCCAACGCCAGAAGCCAGAGGTTGGAAGGTTAACCTTTTGAAAGCCTGTCTTGTAGTTTTGCGGAGTCTAAAAATGCACGCGGATCAGAACTGGAGATACTTCAGTCATATTCATGTATCTGTTAATGTACGAATTTCCAGTACACTATTACATAGCGAAAAGACTTGAGACTTCATCCCGAGACTATTGGCAATTCTCATAGACATACTTAAGAAATGTAAGGCTATTTAGAGTTGCACGGGATATTGATTCTAAGCAGATGTCGTAATAGGTGCTAGAATAGAATTTAATTGGCGGCGAAAAGCAGCAGACCGCAAAGACCCAGAAACTATAAAAACCTTTAAAAAACTTACCGCTGGTATAGTGATTCATGGTGCTATTGGACTCCTGAAATCCTGATACCAGAAAAGGATAGCAGATCCAAATACCCCGAGACTAAACCAACCCAAACGAACTCACTTGCCGCTGGTTCAGTGATTCAACGTGCCATTGTACCAATCCTATTACCTGCCACTTGTGACCAAAGAACTCGTGCTTCTTGCTCACCACCAAATATACAGCAGCCTCATATTCGGAACCGGATTTTGAATTACCGTAGCGATTCGCCCAAGCTAAGACGTTCCAAACGACACAACTATCTTACTAACATGAATCGTGTACCCATAATGTTCATTTTCCACCAGTCACAAACCAATGATGAGAACTTGCCAAAATATGGCAAGTGCCCCCGCGCAAAAAAAGAGCAAAACTTTGTTTGCCTTTTGATTCCCAAAGACAAACTCCAGACTCGAACGACTCGCAACGTCACGACCATATCATCCGTTCACGAGGGAGAGGCGAGGGTTACGAGATACTTCTCGCGAAGATCATCTCTTACGTGCTCCTATTCCCCCTCGCGGAATAAGGTTCGTGAGGTTATGTTCCGAGCGAAACTCAAGTTTTCTGGTCTCTCGGTGCGGAGACCGTAGTCATCGTGCGTCGCTCGATCCTGTGTACGGATCAAGCGGGGAACGAAAACACGTATACTAATACTTCGAAGCCCCCTAGGCGCATCTCGAAGTGGAGAATCGCCGTATCAGCGATAACTTTTCACCAACCACCCAAACCTCTCTTTGCCTCAGGAGGTTATAACCATTTCCAGGCGATCTTCCCTCGGTCACGTTTCTCCAGTCACTGGTGATAGGATGAGCGCCAGTATATCGAGAAGAAAGTTGGGGTAGTGCTCTCTTTCGAAAGAAATCTGGGTATTTCTTCCCGTTCTTCAAATAACTACATTGAATCTTCATCTTTTTGCCTGCTTTACATTTGCAAAGCTCATCAAGTTTTGTTCCGGACATGCTTGGGTCCAGACACCGGTCGGACATCCTTGATGTTCATTCCGAAATCCTCTACATTTACTGCATCATAGCACTGGATTCCTTGGCTGCGTTTCCATAACCTGCAGCCCCTCATGGCTGCAAGTGCCAAATGGACTTGTGCATGTTGGTTCTTAATATGCTGGTTCGAGGCTCGTTCTATGGCAGCTCTATGCTACAGAGTATGAAGGTTAGAGTACAATAGTCCTAGCGACAACATGGGCGACCAAGCCCTGCTTGGTCCAACCTTCTCCTCTTCCTGTTAGATTGTCCTTTTTGCACCACACATGTACGCGCCCAAAGATGGATGAATGTATGGCCGCTTCCTGGTCGTGCCTCCACCAGACCACTTCCTCCTGGCCAAACGCCGAGAGAGCTCCACCTCGCTCGCTGGCATTCCTTCCACTTTCGTGCCCACGTGTCCATAATGAATCCAAAAGCCCGATAACGCTAGCCCGTTCAACCACCTGATTGGAATATCATCGTGTGCGAACTGCGAAATAACTTTGCGGTAAATGAGCCGAGCACCCCAAATGGTTTCTACCTCGAGCGTTGAAACTTTGTGCATCCAATTTACACCGTCGGTCGAGGCACTCTTGCATGCACGCCGCGCGATAACGCAGATAAAAAAGTCCGTCGCAAAATTGCTCCCCATGTTGCCGGCTATGAGAATGTAAGGTTGGTATCGAGTTACACTAGAGCTAGGCCTCGTTACGCTGAATATTTACTTTCGGGCTGAACGGACACTCGAGATCCGTTCAATGTTCGCTTTGTGCGAAAAATATTTGATGTGTGGAACATGTACATACAGGGTGTTGATGATCAAGTTTCACAAGCTTATATCTCAGAAAATATGGAGTATTAAGAAAAATCTGTCAAATAAATGTTGTTTCCTTTGAAGAGGAGTGAACACGACAATGTCAATTTAATCTTGGGTATAAAAGACAAGGTCATGTAAAGGTCAAAACCGATTTTATTAATCAGAAGCTTTATTTTTTATTGTATATTCTTATAGCTTAGCTATAAGCTCGAGATCTTTAAAGAAACTACAGATAAGTATTCTTTCATCGACTATTTTTTAAGTTATGAGACTTGAAAGTTACAATACCGCCGGTATCAGCAGCAATTTTTTAGGTAGAATTTGCTGACGAATGGTATGCAACACTTAGTGAAAACAAATCACTCAACAGATGTGACAAAGAAAAAACAGTTGTCTCACTTTCATGAAGCACTTTCTTTTTAACAACAATTTGAAGGAAATTTTTGCAAAAAATTATGAAAAACACCAAACACGATGAATTCTCTATAAAATAATATATTCCATGAATTATAATTGTCAAAATATAATGTGAAATGAAGCAATCGTTTAATAATAATAAATAAATATTTAATACCAACCGTTTAATAATAAATTAATGTTTGTTTACTCATATTGTCTTATACGACTGGTAAAAAACGCCTGTGAAAGTTTTAGTTTCTTGCGGCAGCCAGTATATGCTATTGATCTAAAAATATTAGGAGTACAACTTTGCAGTGACCGTTTTACTTAGAGAGCCACTGCGGCCGAAGTAGTGGCCCTAGCTCAATAAAAAAGTGGCATTTTAAACTAGAGGCTCTGCCAATGTAAACAATTTAAAAAAGCCAACGGATACGTGTATGCATTATAAAGTTATAGGCAACCAAACATGGCAACCTACGAACCGAATTCTCAGCATTTGCGGGAGGTTATGATTTACTTCTTCAACATCAAGAAATCTGCGGCTGAGGCCCACCGTTTGCTTGTAGATGCTTACGGGGAGGATTCTATTAGTGAGAAAACGTGTCGGCGGTGGTTTCAATGCTTCAAAAGTGGAGATTTTGAGGTCGAGAACAAGCATGGTGGCGGAAGGCAGAAAGTTTTTGAAGACGGGGTAACAGCTGGGCATTGTGTACTATGAGCTGCTCAAACCATCCGAAACCATCACAGGGAAACTCTACCGACGTCAGTTGATGCGCTTGAGTAAGGCACTCAAAGAGAAATGGCCACAATTCAACGAAAGACCTGACAAGGTGATACTGCAGCATGACAATGCCCGACCCCATGTTTCAAATGTCGTGAAAAAGTACTTGGAAACGCTGAAATGGGAGGTTTTATCCCACCCGCCGTACTCTCCAGACATTGCCCCTTCCGACTATCACTTGTTCCGGTCAATGGCACACGATTTGGCTGACCAGCACTTCGGTACTTACGAAGAAGTCAAAAATTGGGTCGATTCCTGGATTGCCTCCAAGGACCAAGACTTTTATCGACGCGGGATTCGAATGCTACCTGAAAGATGGGCCGAGGTCGTAGCTAGCGACGGGCAGTACTTTGATTAAAAAATATGTAGCCACTTTTTTATAATAAAGCCTTAAACTTTTGAAAAAAAACGGTCACTGCAAAGTTGTACTCCTTATAGTTTATTTCATAAATGTATAAATTGAAAGAGAAAACACTTTCAAATTGGCAAGTTGAACTCATGTGCAGAGCCAAACTATATTAATCTATAAAGTATATAATTACACAGTAAAAAAGTGAATTTATTGACATAAAAAGAATGGAAAAACATAATAAATAGAATCGAGTTTAGCTGATGTCAGGAAACGTTTCCTTCCATAACGTCAAACAATGTATGTTGCTTGAAAGGATCCTGTTTCTTCCCAATAAATTATTTAAACACAATGATGAAAATGTCATCTTGTTTGAAAAATAATTACGAGTCTCCCACTCCTTCGTTGCCCGAGGGCCTCCACACCTGCAAATTCGTCCCTGGTCTTGGCGTCTATATCCAAGGTAAAATTGGTATTGTCATATTTTTCGCCTCTTTAGGGGGCTTCTCATTTTAGACGCTAAAGGCTATGTTCGTGAATTTTTTGATAGGTTTATAGTATAGAAATTGATACAAAAGTTGTTACACTAAATAAATACACTTTCGAAATACATTTAAAAATAATTATTTATTTACTTAAGTCACTATTTATAGACGACAATGGTAGTTAAAAAAATGTCCTAAAAAATTGTAGGTCTGTGCTGTTGATGAAATCTCGGAGATGGATCATCCGAAACAAAAAAATCAAACGGTTTTAGATTCAGTATGTTGATGGCTATAGCGCATATCATACGATATTTGATATATGCAAAAATAACAAAATGGCTGGCATTTTTCGAAAAAAAAAACACAAAAAAGCCTCTTTCAGCGTCTAAAGTGAAAAGACCCCGTAAACAGAATAACTTCAATTTGAAACACTTTTCATTATAATCCGTACTCTCTGCAATATAAGCTTGCAACACTATATCCGAGACACCCTGTATATCGTGTGCTCAGTGAAATGGAAGTATGCGTGCTAGCGATGGCCTCGTAAAGTCTCCTATGCTGCACATTCTTCGCTTTTTACCTGTCGTCTGTTGACCACTCGACCCAGTTGTACCAGCGTCGCGTTAGTTTTACCGGCGGCAAAACTCACAAAGTGGGCGGAAGTCAAGTCAGCGAGGTAGCCCCCCGCGTAGCTCGCGAAAGTGATGTCACAAGGGCTTTAAAGGCTGAAAGCAAGTTCGTGTCGTGGCCACCAGGAGCCACGGCGCGTGCGTCGTCACCGCACTTGCGATACTTTATCACGTGGCTAAGGGTGACTGGATTTTCCGGAGAGTACGCGATGAGTGCCGAAAACGAGTGCGAGGACACTTCAAACGAAAAGCAACATCGCACGTCAGCGGTCTATCCTGAGTGGAGACGTACTTCGGCCGATCCTGCAGACTTTATACGTTAACATACATGCGATTGGGATCGTTGAATTGATCGACAATAATGATCATGAGTGCGGAGCAGTGTGCGCCAATACTTGGCTGGGTGACCGCTCAGCCAAATGCTGTTTTACTGACAAGGAACATCACTTTAGTGTCCTCGGATTTTGTTGAAACTTTTTCTGTGTGGAAGAGTATCAAAAACTATGAGACACGTATTTTTTTTATCGGCGGAAAAACGGTTTTAAGGGGTGAAACGCACCCTCGAAAATAGGGGTGTTTTTCGTTTTTCGTCGATAACGTTATCGTTCTCATCTCCAATTTTTTTTTTAAATACGTACTTTCCTCTTAACTTTGTGCATGTAAACGATTTGTAAAGAAATTTGATAAAAATAAAAGAATGTTGTTCAGTGGAGACGCACAAGGAACATCACTTTGGTGTCCTCCTCCGATATTGTTGAAACTTTTTTTCTGGAAGAGTATCAAAAACCAAGGGAAGCCTATTTTTTTTACCCGCGGAAAAATGGTTTTGAGGGGGGAAACGCACCCTCGAAAATGGGAATATTTTTCGTTTTTCGTCGATAACGTTTTAACGGTACGTGAGATTTAAAAATGTCAACATGCAACAATGTTTATTTTTTGTGTACATAAAAACATTCTTTTATTATTATCAAATTTCTTTACAGATCGTTTACATGCACTAAACTAAAATGAAAATACGTATTTAAAAAAAAAATTGGCTCAATGTTCGCGCGATTATAACTCGAGACTGTCACCGTCACTTCTGCTCAAGATTAATCGATTGCGATTAATCTTGAACAGAAACACAGCTTGAAGTGTGGAATATGATTTAGGCCTACGGGCATTACTCTGCGAAGCTAATTACAGTTGCAATAAACAAACATACAAACAAACGTTTGTATTAAGGGGTCTTCTCACTTAGACGCTAAAAAAAGCTATTTTCATGAATTTTTTTTGATAGGTTTATATTATAGATATTGATATAAAAGTTGTTGCACTTAATAAAGAGCACGTTGAAAGAAATAAATCGATATTTTGTCCAATAAATAGACAGTAAATGGTTTATAAAAAAAAGTTTACATTTAATCAAAAAACGGCTACGTACTCCCATAGAGAATGTAATTGTATAGCTACTATCAACATTTCAAATCGATCCATTCAAAGCTGTTCGAGTAATCCGTCCTTCCAGTTTCAAAACAAGTGGTTGCGAGCAAAACGCGTTTAAAGTTGTACAAGGCGCCTGAAAGGAGCCCAAGGCGCTGCGGCAAAATCGATAATTGATCCTTTTAAAATTTTGTTTCGCTACAGGACCAATCGCATATTGTTTTTATGACCCCTAAGTATTTTTTAAGCAAAAAAAAACGATTTTTCCAAAATCCTAAAGTAGTGTTATCCCTTAATGAAAATAAGTCACAGTCAATTATTATTCCCAACGATAAACTAGAACAAAAAATTTCGCGCAAGTTTAGTACATTTAGACATATTTAGTAGATTACATTTTCTACGAGAATTCTTCTGCTAGTCACATTTTTTCTACGGTTTATCATTCATATTTTCTTTAAACGTTCGGTGACCCCCTGTTTTTATTGTTGTTGCAGAATCTTCGGAGTTTTGACACGCATATGCAGTTTGTATCAGGCATTTTGAGTTGTTTAGCGTATAAATTATTAGATCGAAATGTAATCAGCTTGTCATCTCCATAAAGTGCCATATAAATGAGACGATTTTCTGAGTCATCATTTTTCGTTAAAACTTCGGTAAGTTGGCTCGAAATGTTACCAGTATACTGGAATGTATTTTTATTTGATTATAGACGAAAATCAGTTAATTGTTAAATATTCGGATTCGTGAAAGGAATACCTTAAGTCTCCTCCTTAGATTTTAGTGAAACTCGTATAGGTGATAAAGTATGGAACATCATTGAACACATTTTCTTTTCATCGGCGGAAAAACATGTACATGAAGTTTGCATCGTTGCTATCCAACGGTTTCATTTTTTTTTTCGATTTTGTAATTTCCTATTTTTTCTTGGTCAGTTCGGCTCTAGTTGCTAAAAAAATATGGTAAAATGAATAAAAAATATTGACAGCCACCGGGACCAACCAAACAAAATCGAAAAAAAAAATGAAACCGTTGGATAGCAACGATGCAAACTTCATGTACATCGGAAAAACGGTTTCAAGGAGGAAAACCGCCCCTTAAAAAATGGCGTGTCACCCATCAATTAATTTTTTTTTCAATACTTCTATAGTGGCTTTGTCCTCGGTTTACATTAGAACAATGTTGGCGTTTGTTTAATCCAGATCGGTGGACTGCTTGTGGGTGAAACTGCAAAATCAGCCCTCGACACGCTTTTCTTTGAGAGGTGGTTTGCCCCATTAAAATCGTTTTTCTGTCGATAAAAAAAAGTACGTGTCCAATAGTTTTTATGGTTTAATCACGTATATGAGTTTCAACAAAATTGATGGTGGACTAATGTTGCTAGTTAGTATTTCATGTAAGATTTTTGAAAACCCGACGAACGTTAGAAATAAATGTACAATTAAGGAGGTTGTGTCACCTTTCGGATTTTACAGCTAATCACCAATCAAATAAAAATTAAAAATTAACCACATTTCCTTATGTATCTCTGGAGTAAAAATAATAATGAAATAGCAAATCGCCGTGTTCAATTAATTGTCACAAAAGTCACATTTTCGGAAAACCACGATTTAATTTTCTTGTTTCGATTCAATAAATCACTTCGAGAAGGACGAAATAATGAGTGCAGAACATATTTCTTCTTTTCCATTACCATTCTCTCTTCCTCTATCAGCCCTCTTTCGCTTCCAGGGCATATATTTCCATCATTGTGTAGTATAACGTGAGAACTGAGTACGCAATAAATGTCCGGTGTAACGTGCCCTAGGAGACTCGATTAGCCGGGAACAGTGACCGCGTGCCAGCTTAATCGGTTTTCGCGGCCGTAACACCCGGAAACTCCAACCCCTTTTCGCGTGCGAGTCGAGCGAGGGTTGCGTGTCTCGTGGTAAATACTCTTAAAAATTAAAATAACGAGGCGGAATTTCAGGACGATTCTCCATCTCGTTTTCTACTCCTTCCCGGATCGGAGGATTTACTTGCGTTCCGGTAAGAGAAAGAGAAAGAGAAAGAGAGAGAGAGAGAGAAAGAGAGAGAGAGAGAGAGAGAGAGAGAGAGAGAGAGAGAATGTTATTTATTCCGTACTCTGGAGCGACTGCTCCGCAAGAGTACTATGCACATCAGGATACAAAGTGCACTGGAGTATTTAACAGGTTACACCTAGCTCTCCGCCGGAAAGAAGAAGAATTTTCGTGAATTTTTTCTGGGAAAACGTGTGCAGGTTTTGAATTTTTTTTACTTTAAATAGAATGTTTTTAAGTATCTTTTTACAATTTTTGTATTGGAAAATATTTATGAATGTGGCAGATACAATGGTTTGTGCAGACCGCTGTTTGATAAACGTTCTTTGCGGTGATTACTGCTGCTAGAAAACAAATCATCCGAAACAAAAAAAATGGACGAAGGATTTAATAAAATTTGGAATTTGAATTTTGAAAAAATTGTCGCAGTCCAAAGTGGCAGTATCGATTTTCAGTGAGAAAAATGCTCTATTTTCTTTAATAAAAAAAATCCTTCGTTCAAGCACTGCTTTTCGCCACGTAGAAAAAGCTTGTAAACTTTGAAGTTGATCATAGTCACCGATCTTATAAAAGCCATTTTGAGAAAAACGCTTATATTTGAGGTTTGCTGGTTCGCGGAACCTACCTATAAACGCCCATGACGCCCTTAATTTTAAACGGATCGACTTGAAATTTGCAGAGAATATTTTTCAAATGTTACAACAATTTTGGGTACCCGCCGACAACCAAAAATTCACATTTAACAAAATTTCAGCTCGATATAAGCCCTTAACGTGGAGGTAATAAAATTAAACCTAACCGTAAGTCACTACGAATTATTAACTACATAAATTACATAATAATAACAATACCAAAACTAATAAAATATAATACTAGTTATAATAATAAAATAATAATAACAATTTGCTGACAGGTGCTTTTGGTCATATAGTTTGTCTAGCATTTTCCGGGGTGAGGCACGCTTCAAAGCAGGGCGGTTTTTGCTAGCCCTGAAACGAGGGCTCTAACGCGTTGCATAGATAGCTTAATGCGATACCCCCACTTGTAGCGCAAAAAAAGGCCTTTTTCATGAATTTTTTAAAAGGAAACTACAAAACTTTTTTAATCGATCAATATATCATCTTAAAGAACACATCTTGAAGAACTTTCAGTAATTTTTTTATTGAAAAATATTACATTGTTTAGTGGCAAATGGCCGTCAATGAAATAATGTTTTTATATACACGGTTTGCGGTGACCAACATTGCGGCGAAATGGATCATCTGAAAAAAAAAATGCGGATGGATTTAGTCAAATATAAGTATAAACTAGTCTTTAATCGAAGGATTTTAAAAAATATTCATTTTTCACAAAATGGCGGACAGTCAAAGTTAATGGTTCGATTTTAACGAAAAAAAAACGGCCGTTTTTTGGCTATAAAACGGCCATTTTTTTCGAAAAAAAAATCGAACGATTAAAGACTACATTTTTATGTATTAAATAAGCCTGCAAAATTTCAAGTAGATCGGTTCATTAGTGTTCGAGTAATCTTGGTCACCGACTTCAGAAATGCCATTTTGAGAAAAACGCGTTTAAAGTTTCAATTTCAGTTTACACGAAGAAAATATTTTTTTTTTATAAACTTACATAGAGTCATCTATTCCTATACTCATAGAGCCATCTATTCTCAGATACTTATACTTCAAAAAAATGCAATAAAAAAATCGATTTTTTCAAATTCGCAAGTGGGGGTAACACCTTAAGCTTGTGCAGAAAGACTTAAAACTGGTCCGGTAGTTGGGTATAATAAAATCGCTACCCCTCAGTGGCCGACCAAGACTAAGTGATGGTACTTTGAAAAAATGCGAAAAGCGTCGAAACAGGTAGTAGGGTTTTTCACACTCGACATTGCGCGAATGAAGGACACAAGTAGAAGCTTACCTCGCTCAGCAGTTCTCAACCATACTCAGAGAGAGAGAGAGAGGAAGAGAGGACCTTTTAATACACGGGTACCACCACCAAATCGCGTCATTACATAGGCCTTCTTTGGTTTTCTTTTTGCTTTCGCTCACCAGCACACACAAACGGTCCGGCAGTGAAGTAGGCACATTTCTCTTCCGGCCCTTGCCGCTGCTTTTTTTTTGTCTGCGGGGGTCCTTCATCCCAGGCTTCATAGCTTAGCGGGTATTACAAATGTGAGAGCCCGGAAATTCAGGGAGTAGAGGAAAAGGCTGGCAATTGTACGAACGTCCTGCTGCCATCGCGGTGACACGGTAGTCGCGATAATTACCCATATTCAGCTACACACAGGCATACATAGGCACTTCGTGGAGCTTCCGCCACAACCGACAGGACCACACCAGTGGCAATGATCTCACACCCTGGTGGTGTGATAAATTATTCCGAAGCACCCTCGCGAATCTCCCCAGACGGCAATTTAGCCTCACTACCCCTGGATCATTCCACTGTAATTCAAACCAAATTATTCTTTTACCCTTACCCTCCTGTTGAGCCAATGAAAGGGACACGGGAAATTAAGATTTCACCTGTGTAATTCATCTCGACCAATCTCATGCCCGATGGAAAGCTTCCGAATGAATCTGGCTGAGGCTGACTTCGATGGAGATACCGCGTGTGGTATCCTAACCGAACGTCGTAACAGTTCCTTGCACAAGTATAACAGTGAAAACAAAAAGGACTTGGACTGAGTGAATCCGTCATTTGGGGATGCTAACAGATGATTTATTGCTAAAATGGAATATTGGGTAATTTTAAGAATAATTTTTTTGATCGCACTAGCAAGTATTGGGAAAAATAAAATATTTTAGTGTTTCTCTATCGTTAATCCAGGTGATTTTTTTCCCCCTGTTTACAGATTGAAACCCAAACCAGCCGACACTCGCTGTGTTGCTGAGGCAGCTTCTTCCAAATGCGAATTTGCGATTTGAATAATTGATGACAACTCGTCAAACCGAGACGAACGCAAATATTCTCTGGGTTGCTGAGGCAGGTGCTTCCACAATTTGCTATTCGAATAGTTTATGATAACTCGCCAAATCCAAATAAAGCCAACATTTTTTGTATTGCCGCGGCAGCTCCTTCCACAATTTTGTATTCGGATAATTGATTTTAACTATTAAATCCACCCAAAACCAAATCAAATTAACATTCTGCGTGCTGCCGAGGCGGCTCGTTCCAAAATTTGCTGTGCGAATAATTGATGTTAAAACCTCAAACTTCTTGCAGGGTCGTCAGCGGAAGTATGAAAATTCCTTTTGGTGGATCATGATATGGTTCCGCTATATTCATACTTAATGGGACTTCGACGAAGTCACAATCCAAGACAATTTATGCAAGAACGGTTATACGCATCAGACCTAGAAAGCGTCGTATTATTCAGGTCGACAACAGATCATAACGGTAGGATCAATGGCAGAATTCGGTGCGATAGGAAGTTGCTCGCCCGTATATGTGCAGAGGTGAGAAGGTTTATCGAACGACAATGGGTTCGCTAATGCCACATTGGGAAGCTACCGCAGGCGCCCGGCGGCTTATTGGGTCCTCGAAGAGATGCGTTCTCTGCTTGGACGCGCTTATTCTCTGTATGTTACGTATACACGTACATACACGAATGGCCAAAATGTTACCGTTCATTGATCCTCCAGTCGAATTGAACCTATTCTTTGGGCTGATGTAGTTCGCTCGTGGCTTTCTGAACATCCCTCTAACTCTCTATCTCTCGGTCTATCGCATTTAGTACAATGACGAGCTGACTAGCTCGCGGGCCAGAGGGAATTCCAGATCAAAAGGACGTGATGTCGTTCCACAGACATCCACCAGCTGCACTTCGGAGCAAAGACTGAAGCTTTTAGCGCGCAGGAACCACAAAGTCCACAATGTCCTCGAACTGGCGAGCAACAATGCACACGATAGGTAATGCAGAAAGTACTGTGACTGGTCCCCTTAGCCTCAGCCAACATGAAAGTGTCCAGCAGTTCGGTGCAACAGGGCTGTTTATCTGCCCAACTTGAATATGAACGACCGCAGTCCAAACATCCACTGGCCTTTCTATCTAGAGATTTCAGACTCTGCTTTTCCTTCAGGAAGGTTTGTGATTGAGGTCATGGGGTTAATGAAAGCGCTGGCAAGAAACGGATGAGAATAGTTGTCTTTGGACAGCGTCGCCAAGAGACACTCCATGCATTCTCAACTATGTGAATGACGAATCAAAAAATGCCTGGATGTGAAGGAACAAAGTAGGGAGCAACTGCACTTCGGAATTGATGCGATACATTGAAGTTTATGGACGTTTGGGCGATGAGATTCTTCATTAGATCGGAAGACGTTATTACTGTCGTCAGTTAATTGCGAAATCTGTCTACACGTTGATACGCTGCAATTGTTCACATGGTGACTTTTCGGGAACATTGCATTTCTGACTTTTCGGAAGTACGTCAGTTTTGAGGAATGACGATTCTGGATTCTAACAGCCTACCGCTGTAGGACCTAAGTTACCATGAGATTCCTAAGATATTTTACGCTTTCCGCAATATCTTTGGTATCTATCCTTAATACTTTACGTTCGCTGATATACGTTGGGCAAATTGACATCGACAGCCAACAAACGTCGATCACTTATCACACACATCTGCAGTCAAACTTTTCGGCTACTGTTTCCCTCTCGAAGAGATCGAAGTTTCTTTTTTCGGACGTGCCACTGTCTCGACCCTTTACAACTACGTCAAACGATTTTTCCACCATTCTTCCGCGGGATTCAATTGACCCTAGTTTCATTTTATCGGTCGATTTGATGTATAAGTAGAACAAAGTGAACCAGCGTTACTTGCGAAGGAAGACGGAAGATATGGGTTGGCTGGTCGGTCGGACGTTAAATGATCGAGGATTCTTTCCGATCCATTTGAGCTCGTTCCTCGCTCGACCACCGTACACCAAGAATATGTGGAGGGTGGTGGTGGCTGATGGAAGAAAATCCACGAGCCTATCCGTCGACTGCACCCGGTGCTCGCTCCCGCCCGTCCACGCTCGATCGACCTCACGATGCGGCCAAGAAAAAGTGTACAACTCATCCTCTTCCGTTTCTCCTCCTCGCAATTCCTTTTCGCTCATGATGCTCCAACGCGGTACGTCGCCGGGATCTTTCACGTTTTTCCTTTCTCTCTTCATCGACCAGTCTCCTCCAACGGTTCATCTATGCCATACGAGTCACATAAATTCGAGCTAGAATTCCATCAAAATGTGATTTGCCGAAATACTGCGAAAAAGGGAAATATCCCTTCGTCGATGGATTTCTCTTCGGCTGACCAAATCCATCATTAGGGGATGCCAACTAATGATTAATTGGACATATGGAATGATAAGTCATTTCAAAAGTTATTCATCCCATCGTGCTAACGAATGCTCGGAATAATCAACATGTCAACCCTAAACGAACCGAAATCAAGCCAACATACTTTGGGTTGCTAAGACAACTTCATCCACAATTCGTTATCCAAATAAGTGATGTCAACACGCTAAATCCAAACGAGCCAAAATCAAGCCAACATACTTTGGCTTGCTAAAACAGCTTCTTCCACAATTCGTTATCCGAATAAGTGATGTCAACACGCTAAACCCAAACGAGTCAAAACCAACCCAACATTTTTTAGGGTGCCAAGGCAGCTTCTTCCACGATTCGTTATCCGAATAAGTGATGTCAACACGCTAAACCCAAACGAGTCAAAACCAAGCCAACATTTTTTGCATTTCTCAGGCAGTTTCTTCCACAATTCGGTCCTCCTAATTTTTTAATAATAAAATCGGTAAATTCCACTGCGTTCGACCAGACCACATAACAAACCACAGGAACCTTTTGCACGATGTCAATAAGATACACTCCCTATCTTATGACGTTTGGACGGTACCATTAAATTTCTGTCACTCCTTGACTATCCACTCGCAGCGAATCTCCGCCCCGTATGTCAATTCAATAATGAATTCTTCGCCTTTTTCTGAGAGTAGCTCGGAAAAAATTATGTATCGGGATATGAATAATGGCACGAATCCAATAGGGATTTGCCGCGTTAGCTACATATTTATCAGGACTCTCGTTGTAAGGTGATACGATGGTAAATACCTTCACAGCGTGCATATCCATGTGTGTGTGTGGTCGACAGTAAGACAAAAAGAGTGGCAGATAATAAATATGAAAGGAGGTGATAAATTGTTCGTCCCGTGGTAATCTCTTTCTCTCTCTCTATCTCTTTCTATCTTTATCACTATGTGAAGAGACCTGTGATATATCTACGATATACAGGTCCATCAATTTATCTTGTTAGTTCTCATACACTCGTATGTGTCGTATATGTGCGTGTGTGTGTACATATAGAAAATGTTTACCTCATTATATCTATACAATGTTGGCCACACATAGCTGTTTCGAGAACGGCCCCCAACATTTTTTCCAACGGATCTGCGTCTTTGAGAACGAAACGGTATTCGAAATGATTTTCCCACGAATATATATTCATCCAAGGATGATTTTGAAGACGTCGGGGTACACGTGATGTTGATCACAGGGGAAATGTCCCACAGCGAGCACGGTCCTTAAATTAACACGTCTCCAAAATCACAGTTCCACACATCTATACGTTTCTGTCCACCCACGCCCAGGCATTCACATCGCGGTTGGTATTTTCTCTGCTTTTTCGTTCGACAACTCGGCATGATAATGTACCCTCGGGAGGACGTAAATCCCGATACCAACGAATAGAAACTCGTGCAAGAAAATGATGTAGCCTTGGGATCGCGGCAAATGATATCCGGTATAGAGGAATACATTAATGCGGTGCAACGCGCGCACATACACACATACACACACGCGCCCGCGCACACACATACGTGGGTGACGGGAATTTATTTCCCTTCGTTTCGACCGTACGTGGGTCGCATATGTACTCGAGATTTCAATTTCGCTTTGAGGCTGTCTTGCGCGCCTGGTTTGTGCAGCGCAACCCTTGTATAGCGCGCAAATGTATAAAGATGGAACAGCAATGGAGAGGGGGGGGGGTGAAGAATAAAACGACTGTCTCTACATATAGGTCACAGCGACAATCCACATCACACTCTTCACATCTCTCGCCTCTTATCAACGAGAAAACAGCCATAACCAGTATTCATGTCGAATGAGCCAACTCCGAAATATCCCTAGTAATTCATCTGAAAGCTTTAGTTTATATATATATAGAATCAAATCAAAAATAAATACCTCTACGCGGACTCGTTTTTTCTGTTTTCTAATGAAGGATGGTAAAAAACCAATTTTATATTATTACTTTTAACGAAATGAGAGAACGTTGCAGTAACATTGTTTTTTTCTTCAATTTCTCGACTGGAGCGCGGCGTGGATAATAGAATGTTCATTACAGCGGGAAAATGATTACGTCAATCTCATACGTGATTGACACTTTTCCGCAATTAATTTTACACATTTTACATCGTTTTTGCACATGGTTGGGAAGCTTGCTGGTAGATGGTGCATGTCT
Organism: Ophion slaviceki; assembly: GCA_944452715.1. Lineage (NCBI taxonomy): Eukaryota > Metazoa > Arthropoda > Insecta > Hymenoptera > Ichneumonidae > Ophion > Ophion slaviceki. Next base: position 1,512,324 of record OX101783.1, on the reverse strand, counting down.
GTGAAGTTAGCATCTCAAATGTTAGCATCTCACAAATAAACTCCATATAAAGTGGCATCCCATATAGTTCTACAGTTCTTGATAAGTTTTAATAATAGTTCTGTCGATTTTACCACCGGAAACGCGCTTTGAAAAAATGAGATGCTAACTTCGCAAAATGAATCATAGCATCTCATCGAATTTCGCAAACTTGACCATGCCAAAGTTGAAATTAAAAGAGTTCTACATCCTAAACCTATTCTGTAAATAGTTCTATCGGTTGAATCTAATTCGAATCGTTAACAATGGGTATAACCAAAATATACGTAGATGAGTGAGATGCTGTAACATTACTGCGAGTTTCAGGTCGTACAAAGACTTTAAACGATAACTAGAGATCTCTCACACAAGGTCCAAAAGAGTTCTGGTCTTTAAAACATCCTCAATAATTATAAATCATTGTTAAAAACCAAATATCGATACAGGAGTGAGATGCTGTTGTATAACTTCCAGTTCTGGGTCGAATGGAGTTTTTAAACGAAAACTAGACGTTCCTCACACAAGATCCAAAAAAGATCAGTTCCGTCAGACATCCTCACTATTATAAATTATTTTTATAAATAAAAGACCCATATAGCAGTGAGATGCTGTGGTATAACTGCGAGTTTTGGGTCGTATAAAGTTTTTAAACGATAACTAGGGATCCCTCATACAAGATCCAAAAAAGTTATGATCATTTAAACATTCTCCATAATTATAAATCAATGGTATAAACAAAATATCCATACAGGAGTGAGATGCTGGGGTATAACTTCGAGTTTTGGGTCGTGTAATGATAGTACACGATAACAAGAGGTCCGAAAGAGTTCTGGTCTTTTGAACATCCTCAATAATTATAAATCATTGTTATAAACATAATATCGATACAGGAGTGAGATGCTGTCGTTTAACTGCCAGTTCTGGGTCGAATGAGGTTTTTGAACGAAAACTAGAGCTTTCTCACACAAGATTCAAAAAAGTTCTGATCCTTCAAACATCGTCACGATTCGAAATTATTTTTATAAATAAGACACCCATATAGCAGTGAGATGCTGTGGTATAACTGCGAGTTTTGGATCGTGTAAAGCTTTGAAACGATAACTAGAGGTTCCTGAGACAAGATCCAAAAAAGTTCTGATCTTTTAAACATTCTGTATAATTATAAATCATTGGTATAAACAAATCATCCATACAGGAGTGAAATGCTGTGGTATAACTCCGAGTTTTGGCTCGTGTAAACGATAACAAGGGGTCCTGTACACAAGGTCCGAAGGAGCTCTGGTCTTTCAAACATCCTCAATAATTATGAATCATTGTCATAAACAAAATATCGATACAGGAATGCGATGCTGTAGTTTAACTGCCAGTTCTGGGTCGAATGAAGTTTTTAAACGAAAACTAGAGCTTTCTCACACAAGATCCAAAAAAGTTCTGATCCTTCAAACATCGTCACGATTAAAAATAATTTTTATATATAAAAGACCCATATAGTAGTGAGATGCTGTGGTATAACTGCGAGTTTTGGGTCGTATAACGCTTTTAAACGATAACTAGAGGTCCCTCATACAAGATCCAAAAAAGTTCTGATCTTTTAAACATTCTCCATGATTATAAATCAATGGTATAAACAAAATATCCATACAGGAGTGAGATGCTGTCGTATAACTTCGAGTTTTGGGTCGTGTAATGGAAGTACACGATAACAAGAAGTCCCTTACACAAGGTCCGAAGGAGTTCTGGGCTTTCAAACATCCTCAATAATTATAAATCATTGTCAAAAACCAAATATCGATACAGGAGTGAGATGCTGTAGTATAACTGGGAGTTCTGGGTCGAATAAAGTTTTTAAACGAAAACTAGAGCTTTGTCACACAACATCCAAAAAAGTTCTGATCCTTCAAACATCGTCACGATTGTGAATTATTTTTATAAATAAAAGACCCATATAGCAGTGAGATGCTGTGGCATAACTGCGAGTTTTGGATCGTAGAAAGCTTTTAAACGATAACTAAAGGTTCCTCAAACAAGATCCAAAAAAGTTCTGATCTTTCAAACATTCTGTATAATTATAAATCATTGGTATAAACAAATTATCCATACAGGAGTGAGATTCTGTGGTATAACTCCGAGTTTTGGCTCGTGTGAAGATTGTAAACGATAACAAGACGTCCCTCACACAAGGGCCGAAGGAGTTCTGGTCTTTCAAAGATCCTCAATAATTATAAATCATTGTCATAAACAAAATATCGATACAGGAGTGAGATGCTGTCGTATAACTTCGAGTTTTGGGTCGTGTAATGGACGTACACGATAACAAGAGGTCCCTTACACAAGGTCCGAAGGAGTTCTGGTTTGTCAAAAATCCTCAATAATTATAAATCATTGTCAAAAACAAAATATCGATACAGGAGTGAGATGCTGTAGTATAACTGGGAGTTCTGGGTAGAATAAAGTTTTTAAACGGAAACTAGAGCTTCCTCACACAAGATCCAAAAAAGTTCGGTTCCTTCAAACATCCTCACTATTATTATTTATTTTTATAAATAAAAGACCCATATAGCAATGAGATGCTGTGGTATAACTGCGAGTTTTGGATCGTATAAAGCTTTTAAACGATAACTAGTGGTTCCTCATACAAGATCCAAAAAAGGTCTGATCTTTTAAACATTCTGTATAATTATAAATCATTGGTATAAACAAATCATACATAGAGGAGTGAGATGCTGTGGTATAACTCCGAGTTTTGGCTCGTGTAAAGATTGTAAACGATAACAAGAGGACCCTTACGCAAGGTCCGAAGGAGTTCTGGACTTTCGAACATCCTCAATAATTATCAATCATTGTTATAAACAAAATTTCGATACAGGAGTGAGATGCTGTTGTATAACTTCCAGTTCTGGGTCGAATTAAGTTTTTAAACGAAAACTAGAGCTTCCTCACACAAGATCCAAAAAAGTTCAGTTCCTTCAAACATCCTCACTATTATAAATTACTTTTATAAATAAAATACCCATATAGCAGTGAGATGCTGTGGTATAACTGCGAGTTTTGGGTCGTATAAAGCTTTTAAACGATAACTAGAGGTTCCTGACACAAAATCCAAAAAAGTTCTGATCTTTTAAACATTCTCCATAATTATAAATCAATGATATAAACAAAATATCCATACAGGAGTGAGATGCTGTCGTATAACTTCGAGTTTTGGATCGTGTAATGGAAGTATATGATAACAAGAGGTCCCTTACACAAGGTCCGAAGGCATTCTGGTCTTTCAAACATCCTCAATAATTATAAATCATTGTCAAAAACAAAATATCGATACAGGAGTGAGATGCTGTAGTATAACTGGGAATTCTGGGTCGAATACAGTTTTTAAACGAAAACTAGAGCTTTCTCACACAAGATCCAAAAAAGTTCTGATCCTTCAAATATCGTCACGATTATGAATTATTTTTATAAATCAAAGACCCATATAGCAGTGAGATGCTGTGGCATAACTGCGAGTTTTGGATTGTATAAAGCTTTTAAACGATAACTAAAGGTTCCTCAAACAAGATCCAAAAAAGTTCTGATCTTTCAAACATTCTGTATAATTATAAATCATTGGTATAAACAAACCATCCATACAGGAGTGAGATGCTGTGGTATAACTGCGAGTTTTGGCTCGTGTAAAGATTGTAAACGATAACAAGACGTCCCTCATACAAGGTCCGAAGGAGTTCTGGTCTTTCAAACATCCTCAATAAGTATAAATCATTGTCATAAACAAAATATCGATACAGGAGTGAGATGCTGTAGTTTAAATGCCAGGTCTGGGCCGAATGAAGTTTTTAAACGAAAACTAGAGCTTTCTCACACAAGATCCAAAAAAGTTCTGATCCTTCAAACATCGTCACGGTTAAAAATAATTTATATATATAAAAGACCCATATGATAGTGAGATGCTGTGGTATAACTGCGAGTTTTGGGTCGTATAACGCTTTTAAACGATAACTAGAGGTCCCTCACACAAGATCCAAAAAAGTTCTCATCTTTTAAACATTCTCCACATTTATAAATCAATGGTATAAACAAAATATCCATACAGGAGTGAGATGCTGTGGAATAACTTCGAGTTTTAGGTCGTGTAATGATAGTAAACGATAACAAGAGGTCCCTTACACAAGGTCCGAAGGAGTTCTGGTCTTTCAAACATCCTCAATAATTATAAATCATTGTCAAAAACAAAATATCGATACAGGAGTGAGATGCTGTAGTATAACTGGAAGTTCTGGGGAGAATAAAGTTTTTAAACGAAAACTAGAGCTTTGTCACACAAGATCCAAAAAAGTTCTGATCCTTCAAACATCGTCACGATTATGAATTATTTTTATAAATAAAATACCCATATAGCAGTGAGATGCAGTGGCATAACTGCGAGTTTTGGATCGTATAAAGCTTTTAAACGATAACTAAAGGTTCCTCAAACAAGATCCAAAAAAGTTCCGATCTTTCAAACATTCTGTATAATTATAAATCATTGGTATAAACAAATCATCCATACAGGAGTGAGATCCTGTGGTATAACTCCGAGTTTTGGCTCGTGTGAAGATTGTAAACGATAACAAGACGTCCCTCACACAAGGTCCGAAGGAGTTCTGGTCTTTCAAACATCCTCAATAATTATAAATCATTGTCATAAACAAAATATCGATACAGGAGTGAGATGCTGTAGTTTAACTGCCAGTTCTGGGTCGAATGAAGTTTTTAAACGAAAACTAGAGCTTTTTCTCACACAAGATCCAAAAAAGTTCTGATCCTTCAAACATCGTCACGATTAAAAATAATTTTTATATATAACAGACCCATATAGTAGTGAGATGCTGTGGTATAACTGTGAGTTTTGGGTCGTATAACGCTTTTAAACGATAACTAGAGGTCCCTCACACAAGATCCAAAAAAGTTCTGATCTTTTAAACATTCTCCTTAATTATAAATCAATGGTATAAACAAAATATCCATACAGGAGTGAGATGCTGTCGTATAACTTCGAGTTTTGGGTCGTGTAATGGAAGTACACGATAACAAGAAGTCCCTTACACAAGGTCCGAAGGAGTTCTGGTCTTTCAACCATCCTCAATAATTATAAATCATTGTCAAAAACAAAATATCGATACAGGAGTGAGATGCTGTAGTATAACTGGGAGTTCTGGGTCGAATAAAGTTTTTAAACGAAAACTAGAGCTTTGTCACACAAGATCCAAAAAAGTTCTGATCCTTCAAACATCGTCACGATTGTGAATTATTTTTATAAATAAAAGACCCATATAGCAGTGAGATGCTGTGGCATAACTGCGAGTTTTGGATCGTAAAAAGCTTTTAAACGATAACTAAAGGTTCCTCAAACAAGATCCAAAAAAGTTCTGATCTTTCAAACATTCTGTATAATTATAAATCATTGGTATAAACAAATTATCCATACAGGAGTGAGATTCTGTGGTATAACTCCGAGTTTTGGCTCGCGTGAAGATTGTAAACGATAACAAGACGTCCCTCACACAAGGGCCGAAGGAGTTCTGGTCTTTCAAAGATCCTCAATAATTATAAATCATTGTCATAAACAAAATATCGATACAGGAGTGAGATGCTGTAGTTTAACTGCCAGTTCTGGGTCGAATGAAGTTTTTAAACGAAAACTAGAGCTTTCTCACACAAGATCCAAAAAAGTTCTGATCCTTCAAACATCGTGACGATTAAAAATAATTTTTATATATAAAAGACCCATAAAGTAGTGAGATGCTGTGGTATAACTGCGAGTTTTGGGTCGTATAACGCTTTTAAACGATAACTAGAGGTCCCTCACACAAGATCCAAAAAAGTTCTGATCTTTCAAACATTCTCCATAATTATAAATCAATGGTATAAACAAAATATCCATACAGGAGTGAGATGCTGTCGTATAACTTCGAGTTATGGGTCGTGTAATGGAAGTACACGATAACAAGAGGTCCCTTACACAAGGTCCGAAGGAGTTCTGGTTTTTCAAACATCCTCAATATTATAAATCATTGTCAAAAACAAAATATCGATACAGGAGTGAGATGCTGTAGTATAACTGGGAGTTCTGGGTAGAATAAAGTTTTTAAACGAAAACTAGAGCTTCCTCACACAAGATCCAAAAAAGTTCAGTTCCTTCAAACATCCTCACTATTATACATTACTTTTATAAATAAAAGACCCATATAGCAGTGAGATGCTGTGGTATAACTGCGAGTTTTGGGTCGTATAACGCTTTTAAACGATAACTAGAGGTCCCTCATACAAGATCCAAAAAAGTTCTGATCTTTTAGACATTCTCCATGATTATAAATCAATGGTATAAACAAAATATCCATACAGGAGTGAGATGCTGTCGTATAACTTCGAGTTTTGGGTCGTGTAATGGAAGTACACGATAACAAGAAGTCCCTTACACAAGGTCCGAAGGAGTTCTGGGCTTTCAAACATCCTCAATAATTATAAATCATTGTCAAAAACAAAATATCGATACAGGAGTGAGATGCTGTAGTATAACTGGGAGTTCTGGGTCGAATAAAGTTTTTAAACGAAAACTAGAGCTTTGTCACACAAGATCCAAAAAAGTTCTGATCCTTCAAACATCGTCACGATTGTGAATTATTTTTATAAATAAAAGACCCATATAGCAGTGAGATGCTGTGGCATAACTGCGAGTTTTGGATCGTAAAAAGCTTTTAAACGATAACTAAAGGTTCCTCAAACAAGATCCAAAAAAGTTCTGATCTTTCAAACATTCTGTATAATTATAAATCATTGGTATAAACAAATTATCCATACAGGAGTGAGATTCTGTGGTATAACTCCGAGTTTTGGCTCGTGTGAAGATTGTAAACGATAACAAGACGTCCCTCACACAAGGGCCGAAGGAGTTCTGGTCTTTCAAAGATCCTCAATAATTATAAATCATTGTCATAAACAAAATATCGATACAGGAGTGAGATGCTGTAGTTTAACTGCCAGTTCTGGGTCGAATGAAGTTTTTAAACGAAAACTAGAGCTTTCTCACACAAGATCCAAAAAAGTTCTGATCCTTCAAACATCGTGACGATTAAAAATAATTTTTATATATAAAAGACCCATATAGTAGTGAGATGCTGTGGTATAACTGCGAGTTTTGGGTCGTATAACGCTTTTAAACGATAACTAGAGGTCCCTCACACAAGATCCAAAAAAGTTCTGATCTTTCAAACATTCTCCATAATTATAAATCAATGGTATAAACAAAATATCCATACAGGAGTGAGATGCTGTCGTATAACTTCGAGTTTTGGGTCGTGTAATGGAAGTACACGATAACAAGAGGTCCCTTACACAAGGTCCGAAGGAGTTCTGGTTTTTCAAACATCCTCAATATTATAAATCATTGTCAAAAACAAAATATCGATACAGGAGTGAGATGCTGTAGTATAACTGGGAGTTCTGGGTAGAATAAAGTTTTTAAACGAAAACTAGAGCTTCCTCACACAAGATCCAAAAAAGTTCAGTTCCTTCAAACATACTCACTATTATAATTTATTTTTATAAATAAAAGACCCATATAGCAGTGAGATGCTGTGGTATAACTGCGAGTTTTGGGTCGTATAACGCTTTTAAACGATAACTAGAGGTCCCTCATACAAGATCCAAAAAAGTTCTGATCTTTTAAACATTCTCCATGATTATAAATCAATGGTATAAACAAAATATCCATACAGGAGTGAGATGCTGTCGTATAACTTCGAGTTTTGGGTCGTGTAATGGAAGTACACGATAACAAGAAGTCCCTTACACAAGGTCCGAAGGAGTTCTGGGCTTTCAAACATCCTCAATAATTATAAATCATTGTCAAAAACAAAATATCGATACCGGAGTGAGATGCTGTAGTATAACTGGGAGTTCTGGGTCGAATACAGTTTTTAAACGAAAACTAGAGCTTTCTCACACAAGATCCAAAAAAGTTCTGATCCTTCAAATATCGTCACGATTATGAATTATTTTTATAAATCAAAGACCCATATAGCAGTGAGATGCTGTGGCATAACTGCGAGTTTTGGATTGTATAAAGCTTTTAAACGATAACTAAAGGTTCCTCAAACAAGATCCAAAAAAGTTCTGATCTTTCAAACATTCTGTATAATTATAAATCATTGGTATAAACAAATTATCCATACAGGAGTGAGATTCTGTGGTATAACTCCGAGTTTTGGCTCGTGTGAAGATTGTAAACGATAACAAGACGTCCCTCACACAAGGGCCGAAGGAGTTCTGGTCTTTCAAAGATCCTCAATAATTATAAATCATTGTCAAAAACAAAATATCGATACAGGAGTGAGATGCTGTAGTATAACTGGGAGTTCTGGGTCGAATACAGTTTTTAAACGAAAACTAGAGCTTTCTCACACAAGATCCAAAAAAGTTCTGATCCTTCAAATATCGTCACGATTATGAATTATTTTTATAAATCAAAGACCCATATAGCAGTGAGATGCTGTGGCATAACTGCGAGTTTTGGATTGTATAAAGCTTTTAAACGATAACTAAAGGTTCCTCAAACAAGATCCAAAAAAGTTCTGATCTTTCAAACATTCTGTATAATTATAAATCATTGGTATAAACAAATCATCCATACAGGAGTGAGATGCTGTGGTATAACTGCGAGTTTTGGCTCGTGTAAAGATTGTAAACGATAACAAGACGTCCCTCATACAAGGTCCGAAGGAGTTCTGGTCTTTCAAACATCCTCAATAAGTATAAATCATTGTCATAAACAAAATATCGATACAGGAGTGAGATGCTGTAGTTTAAATGCCAGGTCTGGGTCGAATGAAGTTTTTAAACGAAAACTAGAGCTTTCTCACACAAGATCCAAAAAAGTTCTGATCCTTCAAACATCGTCACGGTTAAAAATAATTTTTATATATACAAGACCCATATGATAGTGAGATGCTGTGGTATAACTGCGAGTTTTGGGTCGTATAACGCTTTTAAACGATAACTAGAGGTCCCTCACACAAGATCCAAAAAAGTTCTCATCTTTTAAACATTCTCCATATTTATAAATCAATGGTATAAACAAAATATCCATACAGGAGTGAGATGCTGTGGAATAACTTCGAGTTTTAGGTCGTGTAATGATAGTAAACGATAACAAGAGGTCCTTTACACAAGGTCCGAAGGAGTTCTGGTCTTTCAAACATCCTCAATAATTATAAATCATTGTCAAAAACAAAATATCGATACAGGAGTGAGATGCTGTAGTATAACTGGGAGTTCTGGGTAGAATAAAGTTTTTAAACGAAAACTAGAGCTTTGTCACACAAGATCCAAAAAAGTTCTGATCCTTCAAACATCGTCACGATTATGAATTATTTTTATAAATAAAATACCCATATAGCAGTGAGATGCTGTGGCATAACTGCGAGTTTTGGATCGTATAAAGCTTTTAAACGATAACTAAAGGTTCCTCAAACAAGATCCAAAAAAGTTCCGATCTTTCAAACATTCTGTATAATTATAAATCATTGGTATAAACAAATCATCCATACAGGAGTGAGATCCTGTGGTATAACTCCGTGTTTTGGCTCGTGTAAAGATTGTAAACGATAACAAGACGTACCTCACACAAGGGCCGAAGGAGTTCTGGTCTTTCAAAGATCCTCAATAATTATAAATCATTGTCATAAACAAAATATCGATACAGCAGTGAGATGCTGTAGTTTAACTGCCAGTTCTGGGTCGAATGAAGTTTTTAAACGAAAACTAGAGCTTTCTCACACAAGATCCAAAAAAGTTCTGATCCTTCAAACTTCGTCACGATTAAAAATAATTTTTATATATAAAAGACCGATATAGTAGTGAGATGCTGTGGTATAACTACGAGTTTTGGGTCGTATAATGCTTTTAAATGATAACTAGAGGTCCCTCACACAAGATCCAAAAAAGTTCAGATCTTTTAAACATTCTCCATAATTATAAATCAATGGTATAAACAAAATATCCATACAGGAGTGAGATGCTGTCGTATAACTTCGAGTTTTGGGTCGTATAATGATAGTAAACGATAACAAGAGGTCCCTTACACAAAGTCCGAAGGAGTTCTGGACTTTCGAACATCCTCACTATTATAAATTATTTTTATAAATAAAAGACCCATATAGCAGTGAGATGCTGTGGTATAACTGCGAGTTTTGGGTCGTATAAAGCTTTTAAACGATAACTAGAGATCCCTCCCACAAGATCCAAAAAAGTTCTGATCTTTTAAACATTCTCCATAATTATAAATAAATGGTATAAACAAAATATCCATACAGGAGTGAGATGCTGTCGTATAACTTCGAGTTTTGGGTCGTGTAATGGAAGTACACGATAACAAGAGGTCCCTTACACAATGTCCGAAGAATTTCTGGTCTTTCAAACATCCTCAATAATTATAAATCATTGTCAAAAACAAAATATCGATACAGGAGTGAGATGCTGTAGTATAACGGGGAGTTCTGGGTCGAATAAAGTTTTTAAACGAAAACTAGAGCTTTCTCACACAAGATCCAAAAAAGTTCTGATCCTTCAAACATCGTCACGATTATGAATTATTTTTATAAATAAAAGACTCATATAGCAGTGAGATGCTGTGGTATAACTGCGAATTTTGGATCGTATTAAGCTTTTAAACGATAACTAGAGGTTCCTCGCACAAGATCCAAAAAAGTTCTGATCTTTCAAACGTTCTGTACAATCATAAATCGTTGGTATAAACAAATCATCCATACAGGAGTGAGATGCTGTGGTATAACTCCGAGTTTTCGCTCGTGTAAAGATTGTAAACGACAACAAGACGTTCCTTACCCAAGGTCCGAAGGAGTTCTGGTCTTTCAAACATCCTCAATAATTTAAATCTCTGTCATAAACAAAATATCGATTCAGGAGTGAGATGCTGTTGTATAACTTCTAGTTCTGGGTCGAATGAAGTTTTTAAACGAAAACTAGAACTTTCTCACGCAAGATCCAAAAAGTTCTGATCCTTCAAACATCGTCACGATTATAAATTATTTAAAAAAATAAAAGACCCGTATAACCGTGAGATGCTGTGCTATAACTCCGAGTTTTGGGTCGTATAAAGATTTTAAATGATAACTAGAGGTCCCTCACACAAGATCCAAAAAAGTTCTGATCTTTTAAACATTCTCCATAATTATAAATCATTGGTATAAACAAAAAATGCATACAGGAGTAAGATGCTGTGGTATAACTCCGAGTTTTGGGTCGTGTAATGATTGTAAACGATAACAAGGGGTCCCTTACATAAGGTCTGAAGGAGTTCTGCTCTTTCAAACATCCTCAATAATTATAAATCATTGTTATAAACAAAATATCAATACGGGAGTGAGATGCTGTAGTATAACTGCACGTTCTGGGTCGAATTAAGTTTTTAAACGAAAACTATAGCTTCCTCACACAAGATTGAAAAACGTTCTGGTCCTTCAAACATCCTACCATTATAATTTATTTTTATAAATAAAAGACTTATATAGCAGTGAGATGTTGTGGTATGACTGCTAGTTTTGTGTCGTATAAAGCTTTTAAACGATAACTAAAGGTCCCTCACACAAGATCCATGGGAATTCTGATCTGTCAAACATCCGTAAAAACTATAAATCATTATTATAAACAAAATATCCATACAGGAGTGAGATGCTGTGGTATAACTGCGAGTTTTCGGTCGTATAAAGTTTTGAAACGATGACTAGAGGTCCCTTACACAAGGTTCCGAGCAGTTCCGGTCTTTCCAACATCTTCATTATCTATAAATCATTATTATAAACTAAATATACATACAGGAGTGAGATGCTGTGGTATAACTGCCACTTCTAGGTCTTATGAAGTTTTGAAACGAAAACTGAAGCTCCCTCGTACAAGATCCAAAAAAGTTCTTACCTTTTAAACATTCTCAATAATTATAAATCATTGGTATAAACAAAGTATCCATACAGGAGTGAGATGCTGTGGTATAACTGCGAGTTTTGTTGAAAATGCTTGAAAATTATAATAAAAGTTAAAAACTCAAGAATTTCCGTTGTTTTCCAACGATGTAAACTTCAACATTATGTACATCGCTCAATATAATTTGTTCGATTTTTCACACCCTCCAAGGGTGTTGTCCTCGGCTCGAAAACGGTCTACATTTTTTACGCGACTTTTGCGGGCTTCCCAATATCTTTGTCAAAGACAATCCCGAACACTAGAGCTTCTATCACCTATGTGATAGACGTACATAGGTCGATTTCATTTTTTCGAGTTTTCGCCCACCGCCCCTTAAGGGTGCCATCCTCTGCTCGAAAAAGTTCTAAATTTTTTTACACTATTTTTTCGAGCCAACAAATACTTTCATCGAAAAAGAAATTGTGTGATAGACGTCCATCGCCTATAAATTTATGACAACTGTGAAACCGTCTGATAGCGTGACTTACAAGGATACGGCACGACCGTGGGATCCGGCATTTGGCCGAATTTTTTTGTAGTGAAAGAGGACCCCTAGCACCTCATGTGGTTAAAGTAGTAGGCCGCACTACTCGGAAAATTCCGAGAAAAATCGATTCAAAGTTTCTTAGGCGCCTTATGAGTTTAAAATGTCAGGCACTTGTCGAGCCGCTGTCTAGTCTAGACGGTTAGGGCTCGGTCTTTGCGCCGGAGGTCTCGGGTTCGATTCTTCCTTCCGATCTTATTTTAATTTTTTTGTTTTGCTATTCCAACAATTATTCAAAACGTTTCTCATCCCCACATTATTTTTTATTAAATTTGTTTACGTTATTTTTTAAAATTATTTTTATTTTTTTTTTCAATAAAACAATTCATAACGCCGGGTTTTTTTATTTTTCATTGTAAAATATATGAGGAGGAACATTGGGTTTTCAATGAGAATAACAAAGTCGATTAGGAAAAATTCAATTTTTATTCATATAATAATTATACACAAAACCGCAGTGGTAATTATCGTAGAAACAAACAAAGCAATAATTTTTGCGACATTTTGCGCAACATATGAAAGCGGATTTTTTTCGTAAATAATTTTTTTTTGTAATGTAGGGATGTGAACCGTTTTTAATAATTGTTGGGATAACAAAAAAAAAAGAAAAAAAAAACAAGATCCGAAGAAGGAATCGAACGCGAGACCTCCGGCGCAAAAGACCGAGCCCTGACCGTCTAGACTAGGCGGCGGCTCGACAAGTGCCTGACATTTTAAACTCATAAGGCGCCTAAGAAACTTTGAATCGATTTTTCTCGGAATTTTCCGAGTAGTGCGTCCTACTACTTTAACCACGTGAGGTACTAGGGGTCCTCTTTCAACATAAAAAAATTCGGCCAAATGCCCGACCCCACGGGCGTGTCGTCTCCTTGTTAATCCTCACTACCATTATTTGAAAGTGTTCGTTTCGTCATATTCATCCGTTAACCTGGCCTGTAACTTTCGCTTGTTTGCCTATGTCTCTTTTCTTAACAGATAGACAAGGGAATTTTTATTAAAGGCTATTTTCCTACTCTGTCTAAAAGGAATTAAGTATCTTAAAAGAACTTGACTCAAATTTGAACATTGAAATATTTTTCAAAGTATTTTTGTATCGAAACATTTGATGGCTGAAGCATTATTCGTGATTACTTAACCCTTTAAACGGCATTGACGCCATATGGCGCACATTTTTTCCGTGCCCGAAGCGACATTGACGTCATGTGGCGCACATCGATTATTTCGTGATTGGGTCGATCGATCTTTACGAAATTTGGTACCCCGGGTTTTAGAGGCCCTGATTACGAATCGCCATCAAAATGCAGAGATTCAAAGTGGCGGATTCAATAGGATGGGTCAAAATGCAAAAATAGATTTGAATCGTATGAAACTTGGTACTTGGGATTTTTTGAAGTCGCTGATTACGAATCTGCCCTCAAAGTACCGAAATTCAAATTTCTATATCGCGCACGTGAATTCAAAACGTAAAAAATTAGAATGAAACCTTCTTTCTTCACATTTGTATTTAGTATTTAGTATAAATATTAGTAAAAATTGCCCCGTGCATTAGCTGTTGAACTTAGATCTACATCCTCAGAGTGGGCCGGTAAGAGGCTGCATTCGTAGGACTTTACACTCCACTTGCTTTTTTTTGTTCTTTTAAAACAGTTTTCGTTTTTTTAAATAATTGTTTTGGTTTTTAAAATAATTTTTGTTTATTTTTAAATATCGTTTTTTTTAAAATAATTTTTTGATATATTTTTGATTGCTATGGCTTTTTCGGAGATTTAATGTTGTGCCATTTATTTCTACAAACTTCCGAACCATTTACTCGTTTTTAAATTACTGGGAAGAATCAGTCAAGATGCCAAACAACAAAACTTGTGTCGTTTCTTTAGCAGTCGTCAATCAAAAAGTCGAAGGTTTTTTAGTTACTCACCACGCTCATCGCTCGACCGAATTTTATCAATTTTGCATTTTAGTCCACTATGTTTTATCAAAAAAATGTAATTTATTAATTTTGACGCCAGATTCGTAACCAGCGACCACGAAAACTCCCGAGTACCGAATCTTTTTCGATTCGAACTAATTTTTGCATTATGGTCCGCAATATTGGATCCGCCATTTTGAATTTCTGCGTTTTGAGAGCAGATTCGTAATCAGCGACCGCGAAAACCCCCGAGTACCAAGTTTCATCTGATTCAAATCAATTTTTGCATTTTATCTGCCATATTGGATCCGCCATTTTGAATTTATGCATTTTGAGAGCAGAATCGTACTCAACGACTTCGAAAACCCCGGCGTACCGAATTTCATGAAAATCCAAATACTTTTTTTCTCCGCGTTTGGGGCACTGAGCGTAACATTTTTCTTGCCGCTCAAGGGGCTAAGTCTCCACGGCATTGGTTACAGGTGCTTCTGAGTATGAGAAGCGCAGCAGATGAAACTTGTAAAAATATGATCTATGTTACTCGTAAGTAGGAATATGTGAGACCTGTAAACGCTACCTGCGCCACGAGTTGAGAGAGCGAAGCTCTACTCATTTCGCCACAATCGATAGAGAGGGGGTCAGCTGTGTCCGTGGAGTAGGGTATCAGAGCTGTGGTAGGGCGAGCGTTGAGACTCTCACGCATGCGCGGTGTATTGCCAGAGCACTGACTCCACTGTCACGATTTCGTACATCACGGCAATACAATCTACGCGGCATATGCTCGTCTCGCTTTCTTTGATGAACTATGCATAAGAAATCGAATTCTGCTTATTGATCGGGCATCAGCTCTGTTTTTTTTTTCGTGAAAAAAGATATCGATAATATTCCGCGTTTTATGCGACTTCATTATCTTTACCTCGCTTACTTAAAAAAAAATATATATATATATATACATACAGCGATTTCTTCCCTTTTTGTGATTATACTTCAAACTCGCATAATTGAAGCTGTAAAGTTTCACAATAGCTAGAGAGGGGGTCAGCTGTATCGGTGTAGTAGGCGGTTAGAGGTGCGGTGGGCCTGTAAACGCTGCCTGCGCTACGAGTGTTTGTGCGAGCGAAGCTCTACTCGTTTGGCCACAATCGTTAGAGAGGGGATCAGCTGTGACCGTGGAGTAGGGTACCAGAGCTCTGGTGGGGCAAACGTTAAGACTCTCACGCATGCGCGGTGCGTTACCAAAGCGCTCACTCCTCTGTCACGATTTCAGGCATCACGAAATACAACCTACTCGGCCTACACCGATTCTCGCTTTCTTTGATGAGCTAAGCGTAAGAAATCGAATTCTGCTTATTGATCGGGCATCAGCTCTGTTTTTTTTCCAGAAAAGAGATATCGATAATATTCCGCGTTTTATGCGACTTCTTTATCTTTACCTCGCTCACTTCTTTTTTTTTGTTGTTGTTAATCATACAGTGAATTTTTTCCCTCATTGTGATTATACTTCAAGCCCACATAATTGAAGCTGTCAAGTTTTCCAGGTTTTTTCTTCTATTAATTTTTTTTCTAAACAACAGCTTTTTATACAGGCTAGACAAACATAGAGAGCAAAATGTAGATTCAGTGATTTGTTTGTTTTTACCAACATTGGAGATTTAGGAATGCTCGATTTCTTATTTTATACCGATAGTGCCGCGTTTTCAGGCCGAATTAATCGTAAGGTCTAAAAATGCCGTACGACAAGGTTATATTACAGGAAATTTTACTGCAGCAAGACTGCAGAACTTTGGATGCTTATGGCAAAATACTACCACCGACAAATTCGGTATACATACTTGTTGCCAACCGTATGGCACTACGTGGTTCGCTTATTCAGCCGCGTCATGTATACACGATTGTCAATGAAGATCGCAATGGATTCCGAGCATTGCTTATCGAGACGTATAAAATAGCACCAAAAGAACTGAATAATGTCGATACTAGCGCTTTAAGTGCAGCTTCAAAAAACGACTCGAATGCATCTTTGTCGGAAAGTGTATTTACCAGACAAATAAAATTGGTTTTGTCGGCTGAAAAGTGGTTAGAAATAACCCCGAAAAAAAAAATTTCTAGTGGACGAACATACTGGAAACTGCAAGAAGGGTGGGGTGACATCATTGCCGAACGAATATGTCAGCAGCATGGATCGATCGAATGCGTCTTTTCGTTTAAAAATAATTTAGTAACCCCATCGGCTACTGCAACATCCTATGCTAAATTTGTCGGTCACTGCGTCGAGTGCAACGCGAAAATAACCGGTCGATTGCAGAAAGTGCCAGCAAAAGATGTTGATGTGATATTTTCATGTGATCTTGAAAACATTCAACCTGGATTGCACCAAGGGACGAAAAAAAGACAATTGAGAGGCAAACGCCGTGAAAAAGTGGCCAATCAATTAATCGAACAAAGGAAGGATGCAGTCACTTTTCAGCGCGAAGAGGCGAAACGGATGAAAAAATTTGGGGGGGAAAATCTCCCTATCGTACCACATGCACCCACCATTCGGAAAGCAAAGGAACAACAATTGTTAAAACTGCTCGGGTTGGAGACCGCGAATCCGCCCCTCAACTTGTTGAACGAGTCGAAGAATGGCAAATTCGCGGGTGCTATACACAGCATTAGCTTGCTAAATTTCTATTGCGTGTATTGGCTGCCCGAACAACAGCAGATTTACACTGCACGGTGCCGAGGCAATCCACATTGCATTCTAACGATCGACGCAACTGGAGGTATCGCAAAACGGTTGAATAATCACGATCCTCACGTGTTTCTATACCAATGCATGCTGGTGACCAAAGAGGGCAGTGTACCTGTATTTCAGATGGTGTCCGCTGATCAACGATCGTTCATCATAGGACATTTTTTAAAATTCATTTTGACCAAAGGTGCACCCAGGCCTCCTATTGTCGTATGTGATTTCGGGCGCGCTTTGATCAATGCCGTTGCTCAAGAATTTGGCAAATGCAACGATTTGCAAGAATATTTGCAAAAATGCTACGATTGTGTTGCGCGAGGTTTCTCTGAAGTCCCAGCGACATATATGAGGCTGGATGTAAGCCACTTTGTCGCAATGGTAGCCCGATGGGAATGCCTTGGCGTGACGGTGATTGCAGCACGCAGATTTTACATGCGTTGTATTTGCCAAATATATCAAATGGATGATTTTGAAACCGTGACGTCGTTCATCGAATCACTACTTGCCGTAGCTTTGAGTGAATCGATCGGCTTCACGCCCGAGGGAGAGGCGGTACCATCAGAAATGCGGATGCAAGCCCTCACCAATACCATCAAAGGAGTGACCTCGAAAGAAATTGAAAAGAACGCTGAAAAGACTGATGACATTGAGGTAAGTGAGGATAGCGATGCGGAAAATGACACGATCGATACGGACTGGAACGCGTGGGCGAATTCAAGATATTCTAATGCAGAAGCCATTGGGAAAAGATCGAAGGAAGGAAGCATAATTAATGCGTGTTTCAATCCTGACTTCGCCCAACGCATGAAAAAACAGTTGCTTCCTTTTTTGCCGCTTTGGACCAACATCATGCGACGTCATTTCGGACGAGGTGAAAAAATTGCAACGTCTTCGTCGGTTGAATCTGAGTTTGCTGACTTAAAACGTCGTGCATTCAATGGTAAATTGCCAATGCGTGTTGACAAGTTTATACTTCAGCACATGGACTACCTCGATGGGAAAGTTAAGTTCGCTTCCAATAAACAAGATCTGCCGCGAATGGCGAGAAAAGAATCAGAAGACGAAGGGAACATTCATGAGGATACAACTGAACGAGGTATCCAAACAGCTGAAGAATCAAACCTCGACCGTGTTACCAACGAACAACATGTCTCGCCACTCGCGACAAAAATACTAAGAGACGAAGAAAGCACGGATGAGGACACAACTAGACGAGGTATTCCGATTGCTAAAGAGCACGAACTCCATCATGTCACCAACGAATCTAAAACGTCGATTAACGAGCAACGCGAAGATAACAACACCGATGTTGAGGACAGTCCATCTAGAAATGAATTACGAAATAACAAAAATGTCCTGTCAAGTATGGCCGATGAGTGCAGCATTTGGAATTCGCTAGAAGAATGGGGTGGAAAGGTTGCAAAGGAACCAAGATCGATTGCCGAGTCAGAAGAACCTCCGGTAAAAAAAAGAAGGAAACCCTCGTACTTGGACACATGCCCAGAATGGGATTATATAAAAAGTGCAAGGGTTTCAAAACTTCCTTCATTCAAAAACGGTCTGTTTTGCCAGCCTGTCATTATGGGAAATATCCGGCTCAATTTAAAAAGGACTTGTGCATTCGATACACTTTTCCAGCTGACTATGAGCGCGATGGCATCCAATCAAGTGTATTCCGAATCAGTAGAGAAGTCCGACAATCAAACGATCCAATTGGCTCGGAAGATATTGGAGAAGCAGAAAATCTCGGCTTCCGATTACCGAGAGAGAGCAGAGATATTATCAAGAACAGGACTCTTTGAAATGGAATCTTTTACCAGGAAAATAAAACAGATGGACACCGAGTGCAATGTAGCTCACTTGGCACAATACATTTTTAGCGACATGCCGAGCTACAAAACAAAAGTTGTTTGCCCATGCGGATACAGCGTCGACACTCAAAACATCCTTTTCGCAATTAACATCGATGTGCTCTTGTGTCGTGGTTTCGGTTCTATGCAGCAAGCGATCGACGATGGGCATCAAACACAACGAAGGTGCCGAAAGTGCGAACGGATGATCGAAGACGATATCGATTATGGACCACACCTAATGATCGATACAAGTGTTATGACCGACGATCGATACACGAACCGGAATGAACATTTGCATCACACCCTAGGATCGATAGCGAATTTTGTAACATTGAAGGCCAAAACCTACTGTCTAGCCGGTGCCGCACATTGGTCAGCGGGACATTATACGGGATTCGCGAAATCTGGCATGTTTTGGCACGAGTACAACGATATAGGACCAACACGTGACAGTATCAATGCCAAAAAAACAGTCCAACCTCATCTCATTCTGTACACGTTGACAGATGAAAAAAATTAAGAGGAGCACGACACAAGAAAATCAAGTTCCGCAATCTAGCGTTCCACCTGATACTCATTTAAAAAGAATCTGAAGTCATTTAATTTATTTTATTTTATTATTTATTCATATTAACGTTTTTCCAGGTGTATGTTGACTTTTAAATACTGATAACAAAAATAATATCGTAATTTTTTCAAATGAATTAAAAAATTAATTCACCTATTTATAGAGGATGATCCAACTCTCACTCCATACTCCATTGCTCAAAATATGATCAAAAAGAATCCTATGATAATGGGTTAATATATATATCATAGAAAATATAATCACATTCCAGAGAAAATATATATCGTATGTTTGAAAAACAAAAAAAAACAAAAAAATAAAAAAAAACAAAAAACAGAAAAAAAAACAAAAAAAACAAAATAAATTGAAAAACAAAAAAAAACAAAAAGCAAAGAAAAAAGACAAAAAAACAAAAATAAAAAAAAACAAAAAAAAACAAAAAAAAACAAATGGAGCCAGATCTTACCACGTCCTCGTCGTTGGTTCCGGGTAATGCTAAGAGTAAGGAGTACCAGATGTTAGAGAATTCATTCTGTAGTGTACGACCATGATAAAAGCTAGATTTCACATCAATGTGAAATCGCTGAATTTCGATGCATTCGCGGCAGCGGTACAACATTAACTATCATTAAACAGAGTATAAAAAATGTTTAAACCGGTAAAACCTCGAGCGGAGTTGCAAGGCTGCATCGGCCAGTATAAAGTATCGTCGACGGTCTTCAAATTTCACAGCACCCGCCAAAAAACGGTTGTGGAAGAAAAAATTAGCGATAGTTAGTCAATTTTTTTCTTTTTTCAGTTGCTTCTATCGCATTTCAATAATTAATCACTTCTCCCAAAGAAAGTGGCCGAAAATTTCGATATTTGATGAAAAATGTCTAGAATAGTGAGATGCTGTAGTTCTATCACGGGATCTATCGCTCTATCATGCTAATACAATGCTATTCCAAAATGTCTAAATAAAGGTTGATCATAAAAAATCTCTGATGGCGAGATGCTGTCACTTTATGAGATCCAGCTTAAACAACGCTTTTAAAATATCACTAGCATTTCCGGGTAAGGACTTCTAAAAACTTATAGTTTTTAGCGCTGGTCAAAAATTGTTGAATAATTATTTTCAATTCTAAATATCTACAATTGTGAGATGGCGTTAACAGCGCCACCACAGATTCTCACTACCGTACAGATATTTTATGTATAACAAGTGATTAGAATAGAAATGCTTCAAAGACGAGCCTCTTGGGGCTTTCGTGAGGTCCCTCCAGTTATTGTTTAAAAGCTTCATAACACCCAGAACTGGCAGTGATACGACCGTTTCTCGCTTTCGTACGAATATTTTGTTTATAACAATGATTTGAAGATATAGAGAATGTTTGGAAAACCATAACTCTTTCACAGCTTGTATACGGGACCTTTAGTTATCGTTTTAAAATCACTCCTGTATGGATATTTTCTTTATAACAGCCATAATTATTGGGGATATTTATAAAGCCAGAACTGTTCCGAAAAGTGTGTGAGGGACCACTAGTTACCATTGGATTTGTACGGCTGAGAACTCGCAGTAATACCACAGGATCTTACTCCTATAAGGATATTTTGTTAATAACTATGATTCATACTTACTAAAGACGTTTCAGAAAGTCAAACGCTTTCAGGGCTTATGTAAGGGACCTCTAGTTATCGGTTAAAAGCTTCACACAACCCAAAACTAGTGGATATGCCACAACATCTCACTACTATATGCATATTTTATTTATAACAATGAACCATAATTGTTGGGAATGTTGAAAAGATCAGAACTCTTCTGGAACACGTGTGACGGATGTCTAGTCATCATTTAAGACGTTCATATGACCCTTAACTGGCAGTTGTACCGTAGCACCTCAGTCCTGTATGAATATTTTATTTATAACAATGAGCCATAATAATTAGAAATGTCTAAAAGACGATAACTCTTCCGAAACGTGTGTAAGGGACTTACAGTTATCATTTAAGACTTTAATAAGACCCAAAACGCACAGTTATAACACAGCAGCTCACTCCTGTACGGATATTTTGATTATAACAATGATTCGTAATTATTAAGGATGTTTGAAGGGCTAGAACGCCTTCGGAGTTTGTGTAAGGCACCCCTAGTTGTCGTTTAAAAACTTTCAAAGACCCAGAACTCACAGTTGTACTACAGCATTTCACTCCTATATGCGTACTTTGTTAATAACAATGAGCCACAGTTATTGGAAATGTTTAAAAAAACAGAACTTTTCGAACTTTGTGTGGGGGAGCTCAATATATCGTTTAAAATCGTTAAACGACCCACACCTCGCAGATATACCATAGCATCTCACTCCTGAATGGGTATTTTGTGTATACCAATGATTTTTTTTATTATTGCGGATATTTAAAAGACCAGAACTTTTTTAAACCTCGTGTCAGGGACCTCTAGTTATCGTTTAAAAACTCAATACGACCAGAACTCGCAGTTATACCACGGCATCGCATTCCCGTACGGATATTTTGTGTACAACATTGCCTTATAATTAAAAACGATGTTTGACATACCCGAACCCATTAGCAGCTTGCGTGAGGGACCTCTAGATATCGTTTAAAAACTTCAGTCTAACCAAAACTGGCGGTTATACCACAGCATCTTACTCCTGTATGGATATTTTGTTTATAATAAAGATTTATAATTATTAAGGATGTTTGAAAGACCAGAACTCCTCGGGACCTTGTGTGAGAGACCTCTAGTTACCGTTTAAAAACTTTATTTGACACAAAACTCGCAGTTATACCACAGTATCTTACTTCTGTATGGATATTTTGCTTATACCAATGATTTATAATTATTGAGTATGTTCAAAAGATCAGAAGTTTTTTGGATCTTGTGTGAGACAGCTTTAGTTTTCGTTTGAAAACTTCATACGACCCAGAAGTGGCAGTTATACTACAGCATCTCACTCCTGTATGGATGTTTTGTTTATAATAATAATTTATAATTAATGAGGATGTTAGAGAGACCAGAACTCCTTGGGACCTTGTGTAAGGGACCTCTAGTTATCGTTGAAAAACTTCATACGACCAAACACTCGCAGTTATACTACAGCATCTCACTCCAGTGTGGATATTTTGTTTATAATCATGATTTACAGTTTTTGAGGATGTTTAAAAGACCAGAACTCCTTCGAATCTTGTGTAAGGAACCTCTAGTTATCGTTTAAAAGCTTTATACGACCCAAAACTCGCAGTAATACCACAGAATCTCACTCCTATATGGGTGTTGTGTTTATAAAAATGATGTATAATAGTGAGAATGTTTGAAGGACCAGAACTTTTTCGGATCTTGTGTGAGGAAGCTCTAGTTTTCGTTTAAAAACTTCATTCGACCCAGAACTGGCAGTTTTACTACAGCATCTCACTCCTGAATCGATATTTTGTTTATAACACTGATTTATAATTATTAAGGATGATTGAAAGACCAGAACTCCTTCAGACCTTGTGTAAGGGACCTCTAGTTATCGTTTACAATCTTTACACGACCCAAAACTCGCAGTTATACCACAGCATCTAACTTCTGCATGGATATTTTGTTTCTAAAAATGATTTGGAGTTTTTTGAGGATGTTTGAAAGACCAGAACTCCTTTAAACCTTGTGGGAGGGACCACTAGTTATCGTTTAAAAGCTTTATACGATCCAAAACTCGCAGTTATACCACAGCATCTCACTCCTATATGAGTATTTTGGTTAGAAAAATGATTTATAATTATTGAGGATGTTTGAAAGACCAGAACTTTTTTGGATCTCATGTGAGGAAGCTCTAGTTTTCGTTTAAAACTTCACACAACTCAGCATTGGCGGTTATACTACAGTATCTCACTCCTGTATCGATATTTTGTTTATAACAATGATTTCTAATTATTGAGGATGTTAGAAAAACAAGAACTCTCGTTATCGTTTAGAAGCTGTATACGACCTAAAACTCGCAATTATAGCATAGCATCCCACTCCTGTATGCATACTTTGTTTATAACAATGAGCTATAAATGTTGGAAATTTTTAAAAGACCAGAACTTTTTTCGACCTTATGTGAGGGAGCTCTAGCTATCGTTTACAATCTCTACACGACCCAAAACTCCCAGTTATATCGCCGCATCTTACTCGTGTATGGGTGTTTTGTTTATAACAATGATTTGTAATTATTGAGGATGTTTGGAAAACCAGAACTCTTTCGACCTGGTGTGAGAGAGCAGTAGTTATGGTTCAAAATGTTTACGCGACCCAAAACTCGCAGTTATACCCCAGCATCTTACTCCCATACGTATATTTTGTTTCTAACATGCCATATAAATAAAAACGATGTTTAACATACCCGAACCCATTAGCAGCTTGTGTGAGGGACCTCTAATTACCGTTAAACAACTTAATTCGACCCAAAATTCGCACTTATGCCACAGCATCTCACTTCTGTATGGGTGTTTATAAAAATGATTTATAATTATTGAGTATGTTTGAAGGATCAGAAATTGTTTGGATCTTGTGTGAGGGAGCTCTACTTTTCGTTTGAAAATTTCATGCGACGCAGAAGTGGAAGTTTTTCCACAGCATCTCACTCCTGTATGGACATTTTGTTTATAGCAATGATTTATTTGAGGATGCTTGAAAAACTAGAACTCCTTGGGACCTTGTATGAGTGAACTCTAGTTATCGTTTAAAAACTTCATACGACCCAGAACTGGCAGTTATACTACAGCATCTCACTCCTGTATCGATATTTTGTTTTTAACAATGATTTATAATTATTGAGAATGTTTTAAAGACCAGAACTTTTTTGGACGTTGTGTGAGGGACCTCTTGTTATCGTTTACAATCTTTACACCAGCCGAAACTCGGAGTTATACCGCAGCATCTCACTCCTGTATGGATGATTTATTTATACCAATGATTTAAAATTATACAGAATGTTTGAAACATCAGAACTTTTTTGGATCTTGTGTGAGGAACCTCTAGTTATCGTTTAAAAGCTTTATACGATCCAAAACTCGCAGTTATACCACAGCATCTCACTGCTATATGGGTCTTTTATTTATAAAAATAATTTATAATCGTGACGATGTTTGAAGGATCAGAACTTTTTTGGATCTTGTGTGAAAAAGCTCTAGTGTTTGTTTGAAAACTTTATTCGACCCAGAACTCCCAGTTATACTACAGCATATCACTCCTGTATCGATATTCTGTTTTTGACAATGATTTATAATTGTTGAGGATGTTTGAAAGACCAGAACTCCTTCGGACCTTGTGTAAGGGACCTCTTGTTATCGTGTACTTCCATTACACGGCCCAAAACTCGAAGTTATACGACAGCATCTCACTCCTGTATGGATATTTTGTTTATTCCATTGATTTATAATTATGGAGAATGTTTAAAAGATCAGAACTTTTTTGGATCTTGTGTCAGGAACCTCTAGTTATCGTTTAAAAGCTTTATACGACCCAAAACTCGCAGTTATACCACAGCATCTCACTGCTATATGGGTCTTTTATTTATAAAAATAATTTATAATAGTGAGGATGTTTGAAGGAACTGAACTTTTTTGGATCTTGTGTGAGGAAGCTCTAGTTTTCGTTTAAAAACTTAATTCGACCCAGAACTGGAAGTTATACAACAGAATCACACTCCTGTATCGAAATTTTGTTTATAACAATGTTTTATAATTATTGAGGATGTACGAAAGTCCAGAACTCCTTCGGACCTTGTGTAAGGGACCTCTTGTTATCGTTTACAATCTTTACACGAGCCAAAACTCGGAGTTATACCACAGCATCTCACTCCTGTATGGATGATTTGTTTATACCAATGATTTATAATTATACAGAATGTTTAAAAGATCAGAACTTTTTTGGATCTTGTACGAGGAACCACTAGTTATCGTTTAAAAGCTTTATACGACCCAAAACTTGCAGTTCAACCACAGCATCTCACTGCTATATAGGTCTTTTATTTATAAAAATAATTTATAATAGTGAGGATGTTTGAAGGAAGTCAACGTTTTTGGATCTTTTGTGAGGAAGCTCTAGTTTTCGTTTAAAAACTTCATTTGACCCAGAACTGGAAGTTATACAACAGCATCTCACTCCTGTATCGAAATTTTGTTTATAACAATGATTTATAATTATTAAGGATGTGCGAAAGTCCAGAACTTCTTCGGACGTTGTATAAGGGACCTCTTGTTATCGTTTACTATCATTACACGACCTAAAACTCGAAGTTATACCACAGCATCTGACGTCTGTATGGTTATTTTGTTTATACCATTGATTTATAATTATGGAGAATGTTTAAAAGATCAGAACTTTTTTGGATCTCGTGTGAGGGACCTCTAGTTATCGTTTGAAAGCGTTATACGACCCAAAACTCGCAGTTATACCACAGCATCTCACTACTATATGGGTCTTTTATATATAAAAATTATTTTTAATCGTGACGATGTATGAAGGATCAGAACTTTTTTGGATCTTGTGTGAGAAAGCTCTAGTTTTCGTTTAAAAACTTCATTCGACCCAGAACTGGCAGTTAAACTACAGTATCTCACTCCTGTAGCGATATTTTGTTAATGACAATGATTTATAATTATTGAGGATGTTTGAAAGACCAGAACTCCTTCGGACCGTGTGTAAGGGACGTCTTGTTATCGTTTACAATCTGTACACGAGCCAAAACTCGCAGTTCTACCACAGCATCTCACTGCTATATGGGTCTTTTATTTACAAAAATAATTTATAATCGTGACGATGTTTGAAGGATCAGAACTTTTGTGGATCTTGTGTGAGACAGCTCTATTTTTTATTTAAAAACTTTATTCGACCCAGAACTGGCAGTTATACTACAGCATCTCACTTCTGTATCTATATTTTGTTTATGACAATGATTTATAATTATTTAGGATGTTTGAAAGACCAGAACTCCTTTGGACCTTGTGTATGGGACCTCTTGTTATCGTGCACTTCCACTACACGACCCAAAACTTGAAGTTATACGACAGCATCGCACTCCTGTATGGATATTTTGTTTCTACCATTGATATATAATTATGGAGAATGTTTAAAAGATCAGAACTTATTTGCATCTTGTGTGAGGGATCTCTAGTTATCGTTTAAAAGCGTTATCCGACCCAAAACTCGCAGTTATACCACAGCATCTCACTACTATATGGGTCTTTTATATATAAAAATCATTTTTAATCGTGACGATGTTTGAAGGATCAGACCTTTTTTGGATCTTGTGTGAGAAAGCTCTAGTTTTCGTTTAAAAACTTCATTCGACCCAGAACTGGCATATAAACTACAGCATCTCACTCCTGTATCGATATTTTGTTTATGACAATGATTTATAATTATTGACGATGTTTGAAAGATCAGAACTCCTTCGGACCTTGTGTAAGGGACGTCTTGTTATCGTTTACAATCTTTACACGAGCCAAAACTCGGCGTTATACCACAGCATCTCACTACTGTATGGATGATTTGTTTATACCATTGATTTATAATTATGGAGAATGTTTAAAAGATCAGAACTTTTTTGGATCTTGTGTCAGGAACATCTAGTTATCGTTTAAAAGCTTTATGCGACCCAAAACTGGCAGTTATACCACAGCATCTCACTGCTACATGGGTCTTTTATTTATAAAAATAATTTATAATAGTGAGGATGTTTGAAAGAACTGAACTTTTTTTGATCTTGTGTGAGGAAGCTCTAGTTTTCGTTTAAAAACTTAATTCGACCCAGAACTGGAAGTTATACAACAGCATCTCACTCCTGTATGGATGATTTGTTTATATCAATGATTTATAATTATACAGAATGTTTAAAAGATCAGAACTTTTTTGGATCTTGTATGAGGAACCACTAGTTATCGTTTAAAAGCTTTATACGACCCAAAACTTGCAGTTCTACCACAGCATCTCACTGCGATATGGGTCTTTTATTTATAAAAATAATTTATAATAGTGAGGATGTTTGAAGGAAGTGAACGTTTTTGGATCTTGTGTGAGGAAGATCTAGTTCTCGTTTAGAAACTTCATTTGACCCAGAACTGGAAGTTATACATCAGCATCTCACGCCTGTATCGAAATTTTGTTTATCACAATGATTTATAATTATTAAGGATGTTCGAAATTCCAGAACTCCTTCGGACGTTGTATAAGGGACCTCTTGTTATCGTTTACTATCATTACACGACCCAAAACTCGAAGTTATACGACAGCATCTCACGTCTGTATGGTTATTTTGTTTATACCATTGATTTATAATTATGGAGAATGTTTAAAAGACCAGAACTTTTTTGGATCTTGTGTGAGGGACCTCTAGTTATCGTTTAAAAGCGTTATACGACCCAAAACTCGCAGTTATACCACAGCATCTCACTGCTATATCGGTTTTTTATGTATAAAAATTAGTTTTAATCGTGACGATGTTTGAAGGATCAGAACGTTTTTGGATCATGTGTGAAAAAGCTCCAGTTTTCGTTAAAAAACTTCATTCGACCCAGAACTGGCATTTAAACTACAGCATCTCACTCCTGTATCGATATTTTATTTATGACAATGATTTATAATTATTGAGGATGTTTGAAAGACCAGAACTCTTTCGGACCTTGTGTAAGGGACGTCTTGTTATCGTTTACAATCTTTACACGAGCCAAAACTCGGAGTTATACCACAGCATCTCACTCCTGTATGGATGATTTGTTTATACCAGCGATTTATAATTATACAGAATGTTTGAAACATCGGAACTTTTTTGGATCTTGTGTGAGGAACCTCTAGTTATCGTTTAAAAGCTATATACGATCCAAAACTCGCAGTTATACCACAGCATCTCACTGCTATATGGGTCTTTTATTTATAAAAATAAATAATAATAATGAGGATGTTCGAAGGAACTGAACTTTTTTGGATCTTGTGTGAGGAAGCTCTAGTTTTCGTTTAAAAACTTTATTCTACCCAGAACTCCTAGTTATACTACAGCATCTCACTCCGGTATCGATATTTTGTTGTTGACAATGATTTATAATTATTGAGGATGTTTGAAAGACCAGAACTCTTTCGGACCTTGTGTAAGGGACGTCTTGTTATCGTTTACAATCTTTACACGAGCCAAAACTCGGAGTTATACCACAGCATCTCACTCCTGTATGGATGATTTGTTTATACCAATGATTTATAATTATACAGAATGTTTGAAACATCAGAACTTTTTTGGATCTTGTGTGAGGAACCTCTAGTTATCGTTTAAAAGCTTTATACGATCCAAAACTCGCAGTTATGCCACAGCATCTCACTGCTATATGGGTCTTTTATTTATAAAAATAAATAATAATAGTGAGGATGTTTGAAGGAACTGAACTTTTTTGGATCTTGTGTGAGGAAGCTCTAGTTTTCGTTTAAAAACTTTATTCTACCCAGAACTCCCAGTTATACTACAGCATCTCACTCCTGTATCGATATTTTGTTTTTGACAATGGTTTATAATTATTGAGGATGTTAGAAAAACCAGAACTCCTACGGACCTTGTGTAAGGGACCTCTAGTTATCGTTTAAAAGCGTTATACGACCCAAAACTCGCAGTTATACCACAGCATCTCACTGCTATATGGGTCATTTATTTATAAAAATAAATAATAATAGTGAGGATGTCCGAAGGAACTGAACTTTTTTGGATCTTGTGTGAGGAAGCTCTAGTTTTCGTTTAAAAACTTTATTCTACCCAGAACTCCTAGTTATACTACAGCATCTCACTCCTGTATCGATATTTTGTTTTTGACAATGATTTATAATTATTGAGGATGTTTGAAAGACCAGAACTCCTTCGGACCTTGTGTAAGGGACCTCTTGTTATCGTTTACTATCATTACACGACCCAAAACTCGAAGTTATTCCACAGCATCTCACTCCTGTATAGATATTTTGTTTATACCATTGATTTATAAATATGGAGAATGTTTAAAAGATCAGAACTTTTTTGGATCTTGTGTGAGGGACCTCTAGTTATCGTTTAAAAGCGTTATACGACCCAAAACTCGCAGTTTTACCACAGCATCTCACTATTATATGGGTCTTTTATATATAAAAATTATTTTTAACCGTGACGATGTTTGAAGGATCAGAACTTTTTTGGATCTTGTATGAGAAAGCTCTAGTTTTCGTTTAAAAACTCCATTCGACCCAGAACTGGCATTTAAACTACAGCATCTCACTCCTGTATCGATATTTTGTTTATGACAATGATTTATAATTATTGAGGATGTTTGGAAGACCAGAACTCCTTCGGACCTTGTATGAGGGACGTCTTGTTATCGTTTACAATCTTTACACGAGCCAAAACTCGCAGTTATACCACAGCATCTCACTCCTGTATGGATGATTTGTTTATACCAATGATTTATAATTATACAGAATGTTTGAAAGATCAGAACTTTTTTGGATCTTGTTTGAGGAACCTTTAGTTATCGTTTAAAAGCTTTATACGATCCAAAACTCGCAGTTATGCCACAGCATCTCACTGCTATATGGGTCTTTTATTTATAAAAATAAATAATAATAGTGAGGATGTTTGAAGGAGCTGAACTTTTTTGGATCTCGTGTGAGGAAGCTCTAGTTTTCGTTTAAAAACTTTATTCTACCCAGAACTCCCAGTTATACTACAGCATCTCACTCCTGTATCGATATTTTGTTTTTGACAATGGTTTATAATTATTGAGGATGTTAGAAAAACCAGAACTCCTTCGGACCTTGTGTAAGGGACCTCTAGTTATCGTTTAAAAGCGTTATACGACCCAAAACTCGCAGTTATACCACAGCATCTCACTGCTATATGGGTCTTTTATTTATAAAAATAAATAATAATAGTGAGGATGTTCGAAGGAACTGAACTTTTTTGGATCTTGTGTGAGGAAGCTCTAGTTTTCGTTTAAAAACTTTATTCTACCCAGAACTTCTAGTTATACTACAGCATCTCACTCCTGTATCGATATTTTGTTTTTGACAATGATTTATAATTATTGAGGATGTTTGAAAGACCAGAACTCCTTCGGACCTTGTGTAAGGGACCTCTTGTTATCGTTTACTATCATTACACGACCCAAAACTCGAAGTTATTCCACAGCATCTCACTCCTGTATAGATATTTTGTTTATACCATTGATTTATAAATATGGAGAATGTTTAAAAGATCAGAACTTTTTTGGATCTTGTGTGAGGGACCTCTAGTTATCGTTTAAAAGCGTTATACGACCCAAAACTCGCAGTTTTACCACAGCATCTCACTATTATATGGGTCTTTTATATATAAAAAATTTTTTTAACCGTGACGATGTTTGAAGGATCAGAACTTTTTGGATCTTGTGTGAGAAAGCTCTAGTTTTCGTTTAAAAACTTCATTCGACCCAGAACTGGCATTTAAACTACAGCATCTCACTCCTGTATCGATATTTTGTTTATGACAATGATTTATAATTATTGAGAATGTTTGGAAGACCAGAACTCCATCGGACCTTGTATGAGGGACGTCTTGTTATCGTTTACAATCTTTACACGAGCCAAAACTCGCAGTTATACCACAGCATCTCACTCCTGTATGGATGATTTGTTTATACCAATGATTTATAATTATACAGAATGTTTGAAAGATCAGAACTTTTTTGGATCTTGTTTGAGGAACCTTTAGTTATCGTTTAAAAGCTTTATACGATCCAAAACTCGCAGTTATGCCACAGCATCTCACTGCTATATGGGTCTTTTATTTATAAAAATAAATAATAATAGTGAGGATTTTTGAAGGAACTGAACTTTTTTGGATCTTGTGTGAGGAAGCTCTAGTTTTCGTTTAAAAACTTTATTCTACCCAGAACTCCCAGTTATACTACAGCATCTCACTCCTGTATCGGTATTTTGTTTTTGACAATGGTTTATAATTATTGAGGATGTTTGAAAAACCAGAACTCCTTCGGACCTTGTGTAAGGGACCTCTAGTTATCGTTTAAAAGCGTTATACGACCCAAAGCTCGCAGTTATACCACAGCATCTCACTACTATATGGATCTTTTATATATAAAAATTATTTTTAATCGTGACGATGTTTGAAGGATCAGAACTTTTTTGGATCTTGTGTGAGAAAGCTCTAGTTTTCGTTTAAAAACTTCATTCGACCCAGAACTGGCAGTTAAACTACAGCATCTCACTCCTGTATGGATGATTTGTTTATACCAATGATTTATAATTATACAGAATGTTTGAAAGATCAGAACTTTTTCGGATCTTGTTTGAGGAACCTTTAGTTATCGTTTAAAAGCTTTATACGATCCAAAACCCGCAGTTATACCACAGCATCTCACTGCTATATGGGTCTTTTATTTATAAAAATAAATAATAATAGTGAGGATGTCCGAAGGAACTGAACTTTTTTGGATCTTGTGTGAGGAAGCTCTAGTTTTCGTTTAAAAACTTTATTCTACCCAGAACTCCTAGTTATACTACAGCATCTCACTCCTGTATCGATATTTTGTTTTTGACAATGATTTATAATTATTGAGGATGTTTGAAAGACCAGAACTCCTTCGGACCTTGTGTAAGGGACCTCTTGTTATCGTTTACTATCATTACACGACCCAAAACTCGAAGTTATTCCACAGCATCTCACTCCTGTATAGATATTTTGTTTATACCATTGATTTATAAATATGGAGAATGTTTAAAAGATCAGAACTTTTTTGGATCTTGTGTGAGGGACCTCTAGTTATCGTTTAAAAGCGTTATACGACCCAAAACTCGCAGTTTTACCACAGCATCTCACTATTATATGGGTCTTTTATATATAAAAATTATTTTTAACCGTGACGATGTTTGAAGGATCAGAACTTTTTTGGATCTTGTGTGAGAAAGCTCTAGTTTTCGTTTAAAAACTCCATTCGACCCAGAACTGGCATTTAAACTACAGCATCTCACTCCTGTATCGATATTTTGTTTATGACAATGATTTATAATTATTGAGGATGTTTGGAAGACCAGAACTCCTTCGGACCTTGTATGAGGGACGTCTTGTTATCGTTTACAATCTTTACACGAGCCAAAACTCGCAGTTATACCACAGCATCTCACTCCTGTATGGATGATTTGTTTATACCAATGATTTATAATTATACAGAATGTTTGAAAGATCAGAACTTTTTTGGATCTTGTTTGAGGAACCTTTAGTTATCGTTTAAAAGCTTTATACGATCCAAAACTCGCAGTTATGCCACAGCATCTCACTGCTATATGGGTCTTTTATTTATAAAAATAAATAATAATAGTGAGGATGTTTGAAGGAGCTGAACTTTTTTGGATCTCGTGTGAGGAAGCTCTAGTTTTCGTTTAAAAACTTTATTCTACCCAGAACTCCCAGTTATACTACAGCATCTCACTCCTGTATCGATATTTTGTTTTTGACAATGGTTTATAATTATTGAGGATGTTAGAAAAACCAGAACTCCTTCGGACCTTGTGTAAGGGACCTCTAGTTATCGTTTAAAAGCGTTATACGACCCAAAACTCGCAGTTATACCACAGCATCTCACTGCTATATGGGTCTTTTATTTATAAAAATAAATAATAATAGTGAGGATGTTCGAAGGAACTGAACTTTTTTGGATCTTGTGTGAGGAAGCTCTAGTTTTCGTTTAAAAACTTTATTCTACCCAGAACTTCTAGTTATACTACAGCATCTCACTCCTGTATCGATATTTTGTTTTTGACAATGATTTATAATTATTGAGGATGTTTGAAAGACCAGAACTCCTTCGGACCTTGTGTAAGGGACCTCTTGTTATCGTTTACTATCATTACACGACCCAAAACTCGAAGTTATTCCACAGCATCTCACTCCTGTATAGATATTTTGTTTATACCATTGATTTATAAATATGGAGAATGTTTAAAAGATCAGAACTTTTTTGGATCTTGTGTGAGGGACCTCTAGTTATCGTTTAAAAGCGTTATACGACCCAAAACTCGCAGTTTTACCACAGCATCTCACTATTATATGGGTCTTTTATATATAAAAAATTTTTTTAACCGTGACGATGTTTGAAGGATCAGAACTTTTTGGATCTTGTGTGAGAAAGCTCTAGTTTTCGTTTAAAAACTTCATTCGACCCAGAACTGGCATTTAAACTACAGCATCTCACTCCTGTATCGATATTTTGTTTATGACAATGATTTATAATTATTGAGAATGTTTGGAAGACCAGAACTCCATCGGACCTTGTATGAGGGACGTCTTGTTATCGTTTACAATCTTTACACGAGCCAAAACTCGCAGTTATACCACAGCATCTCACTCCTGTATGGATGATTTGTTTATACCAATGATTTATAATTATACAGAATGTTTGAAAGATCAGAACTTTTTTGGATCTTGTTTGAGGAACCTTTAGTTATCGTTTAAAAGCTTTATACGATCCAAAACTCGCAGTTATGCCACAGCATCTCACTGCTATATGGGTCTTTTATTTATAAAAATAAATAATAATAGTGAGTATTTTTGAAGGAACTGAACTTTTTTGGATCTTGTGTGAGGAAGCTCTAGTTTTCGTTTAAAAACTTTATTCTACCCAGAACTCCCAGTTATACTACAGCATCTCACTCCTGTATCGGTATTTTGTTTTTGACAATGGTTTATAATTATTGAGGATGTTTGAAAAACCAGAACTCCTTCGGACCTTGTGTAAGGGACCTCTAGTTATCGTTTAAAAGCGTTATACGACCCAAAGCTCGCAGTTATACCACAGCATCTCACTACTATATGGATCTTTTATATATAAAAATTATTTTTAATCGTGACGATGTTTGAAGGATCAGAACTTTTTTGGATCTTGTGTGAGAAAGCTCTAGTTTTCGTTTAAAAACTTCATTCGACCCAGAACTGGCAGTTAAACTACAGCATCTCACTCCTGTATGGATGATTTGTTTATACCAATGATTTATAATTATACAGAATGTTTGAAAGATCAGAACTTTTTCGGATCTTGTTTGAGGAACCTTTAGTTATCGTTTAAAAGCTTTATACGATCCAAAACCCGCAGTTATACCACAGCATCTCACTGCTATATGGGTCTTTTATTTATAAAAATAAATAATAATAGTGAGGATGTCCGAAGGAACTGAACTTTTTTGGATCTTGTGTGAGGAAGCTCTAGTTTTCGTTTAAAAACTTTATTCTACCCAGAACTCCTAGTTATACTACAGCATCTCACTCCTGTATGGATATTTTGTTTTTGACAATGATTTATAATTATTGAGGATGTTTGAAAGACCAGAACTCCTTCGGACCTTGTGTAAGGGACCTCTTGTTATCGTTTACTATCATTACACGACCCAAAACTCGAAGTTATTCCACAGCATCTCACTCCTGTATAGATATTTTGTTTATACCATTGATTTATAAATATGGAGAATGTTTAAAAGATCAGAACTTTTTTGGATCTTGTGTGAGGGACCTCTAGTTATCGTTTAAAAGCGTTATACGACCCAAAACTCGCAGTTTTACCACAGCATCTCACTATTATATGGGTCTTTTATATATAAAAATTATTTTTAACCGTGACGATGTTTGAAGGATCAGAACTTTTTTGGATCTTGTGTGAGAAAGCTCTAGTTTTCGTTTAAAAACTCCATTCGACCCAGAACTGGCATTTAAACTACAGCATCTCACTCCTGTATCGATATTTTGTTTATGACAATGATTTATAATTATTGAGGATGTTTGGAAGACCAGAACTCCTTCGGACCTTGTATGAGGGACGTCTTGTTATCGTTTACAATCTTTACACGAGCCAAAACTCGCAGTTATACCACAGCATCTCACTCCTGTATGGATGATTTGTTTATACCAATGATTTATAATTATACAGAATGTTTGAAAGATCAGAACTTTTTTGGATCTTGTTTGAGGAACCTTTAGTTATCGTTTAAAAGCTTTATACGATCCAAAACTCGCAGTTATGCCACAGCATCTCACTGCTATATGGGTCTTTTATTTATAAAAATAAATAATAATAGTGAGGATGTTTGAAGGAACTGAACTTTTTTGGATCTCGTGTGAGGAAGCTCTAGTTTTCGTTTAAAAACTTTATTCTACCCAGAACTCCCAGTTATACTACAGCATCTCACTCCTGTATCGATATTTTATTTATGACAATGGTTTATAATTATTGAGGATGTTTGAAAAACCAGAACTCCTTCGGACCTTGTGTAAGGGACCTCTAGTTATCGTTTAAAAGCGTTATACGACCCAAAACTCGCAGTTATACCACAGCATCTCACTGCTATATGGGTTTTTTATATATAAAAATTAGTTTTAATCGTGACGATGTTTGAAGGATCAGAACTTTTTTGGATCATGTGTGAGAAAGCTCTAGTTTTCGTTAAAAAACTTCATTCAACCCAGAACTGGCATTTAAACTACAGCATCTCACTCCTGTATCGATATTTTATTTATGACAATGATTTATAATTATTGAGGATGTTTGAAAGACCAGAACTCTTTCGGACCTTGTGTAAGGGACGTCTTGTTATCGTTTACAATCTTTACACGAGCCAAAACTCGGAGTTATACCACAGCATCTCACTCCTGTATTGATGATTTGTTTATACCAATGATTTATAATTATACAGAATGTTTGAAACATTAGAACTTTTTTGGATCTTGTGTGAGGAACCTCTAGTTATCGTTTAAAAGCTTTATACGATCCAAAACTCGCAGTTATACCACAGCATCTCACTGCTATATGGGTCTTTTATTTATAAAAATAAATAATAATAGTGAGGATGTTCGAAGGAACTGAACTTTTTTGGATCTTGTGTGAGGAAGCTCTAGTTTTCGTTTAAAAACTTTATTCTACCCAGAACTCCTAGTTATACTACAGCATCTCACTCCTGTATCGATATTTTGTTTTTGACAATGGTTTATAATTATTGAGGATGTTTGAAAAACCAGAACTCCTTCGGACCTTGTGTAAGGGACCTCTAGTTATCGTTTAAAAGCGTTATACGACCCAAAACTCGCAGTTATACCACAGCATCTCACTACTATATGGATCTTTTATATATAAAAATTATTTTTAATCGTGACGATGTTTGAAGGATCAGAACTTTTTTGGATCTTGTGTGAGAAAGCTCTAGTTTTCGTTTAAAAACTTCATTCGACCCAGAACTGGCAGTTAAACTACAGCATCTCACTCCTGTATGGATGATTTGTTTATACCAATGATTTATAATTATACAGAATGTTTGAAAGATCAGAACTTTTTCGGATCTTGTTTGAGGAACCTTTAGTTATCGTTTAAAAGCTTTATACGATCCAAAACCCGCAGTTATACCACAGCATCTCACTGCTATATGGGTCTTTTATTTATAAAAATAAATAATAATAGTGAGGATGTCCGAAGGAACTGAACTTTTTTGGATCTTGTGTGAGGAAGCTCTAGTTTTCGTTTAAAAACTTTATTCTACCCAGAACTCCTAGTTATACTACAGCATCTCACTCCTGTATCGATATTTTGTTTTTGACAATGATTTATAATTATTGAGGATGTTTGAAAGACCAGAACTCCTTCGGACCTTGTGTAAGGGACCTCTTGTTATCGTTTACTATCATTACACGACCCAAAACTCGAAGTTATTCCACAGCATCTCACTCCTGTATAGATATTTTGTTTATACCATTGATTTATAAATATGGAGAATGTTTAAAAGATCAGAACTTTTTTGGATCTTGTGTGAGGGACCTCTAGTTATCGTTTAAAAGCGTTATACGACCCAAAACTCGCAGTTTTACCACAGCATCTCACTATTATATGGGTCTTTTATATATAAAAATTATTTTTAACCGTGACGATGTTTGAAGGAACAGAACTTTTTTGGATCTTGTGTGAGAAAGCTCTAGTTTTCGTTTAAAAACTCCATTCGACCCAGAACTGGCATTTAAACTACAGCATCTCACTCCTGTATCGATATTTTGTTTATGACAATGATTTATAATTATTGAGGATGTTTGGAAGACCAGAACTCCTTCGGACCTTGTATGAGGGACGTCTTGTTATCGTTTACAATCTTTACACGAGCCAAAACTCGCAGTTATACCACAGCATCTCACTCCTGTATGGATGATTTGTTTATACCAATGATTTATAATTATACAGAATGTTTGAAAGATCAGAACTTTTTTGGATCTTGTTTGAGGAACCTTTAGTTATCGTTTAAAAGCTTTATACGATCCAAAACTCGCAGTTATGCCACAGCATCTCACTGCTATATGGGTCTTTTATTTATAAAAATAAATAATAATAGTGAGGATGTTTGAAGGAACTGAACTTTTTTGGATCTTGTGTGAGGAAGCTCTAGTTTTCGTTTAAAAACTTTATTCTACCCAGAACTCCCAGTTATACTACAGCATCTCACTCCTGTATCGATATTTTGTTTTTGACAATGGTTTATTATTATTGAGGATGTTTGAAAAACCAGAACTCCTTCGGACCTTGTGTAAGGGACCTCTAGTTATCGTTTAAAAGCGTTATACGACCCAAAACTCGCAGTTATACCACAGCATCTCACTACTATATGGATCTTTTATATATAAAAATTATTTTTAATCGTGACGATGTTTGAAGGATCAGAACTTTTTTGGATCTTGTGTGAGAAAGCTGTAGTTTTCGTTTAAAAACTTCATTCGACCCAGAACTGGCAGTTAAACTACAGCATCTCACTCCTGTATGGATGATTTGTTTATACCAATGATTTATAATTATACAGAATGTTTGAAAGATCAGAACTTTTTCGGATCTTGTTTGAGGAACCTTTAGTTATCGTTTAAAAGCTTTATACGATCCAAAACCCGCAGTTATACCACAGCATCTCGCTGCTATATGGGTCTTTTATTTATAAAAATAAATAATAATAGTGAGGATGTCCGAAGGAACTGAACTTTTTTGGATCTTGTGTGAGGAAGCTCTAGTTTTCGTTTAAAAACTTTATTCTACCCAGAACTCCTAGTTATACTACAGCATCTCACTCCTGTATCGATATTTTGTTTTTGACAATGATTTATAATTATTGAGGATGTTTGAAAGACCAGAACTCCTTCGGACCTTGTGTAAGGGACCTCTTGTTATCGTTTACTATCATTACACGACCCAAAACTCGAAGTTATTCCACAGCATCTCACTCCTGTATAGATATTTTGTTTATACCATTGATTTATAAATATGGAGAATGTTTAAAAGATCAGAACTTTTTTGGATCTTGTGTGAGGGACCTCGAGTTATCGTTTAAAAGCGTTATACGACCCAAAACTCGCAGTTTTACCAAAGCATCTCACTATTATATGGGTCTTTTATATATAAAAATTATTTTTAACCGTGACGATGTTTGAAGGATCAGAACTTTTTTGGATCTTGTGTGAGAAAGCTCTAGTTTTCGTTTAAAAACTCCATTCGACCCAGAACTGGCATTTAAACTACAGCATCTCACTCCTGTATCGATATTTTGTTTATGACAATGATTTATAATTATTGAGGATGTTTGGAAGACCAGAACTCCTTCGGACCTTGTATGAGGGACGTCTTGTTATCGTTTACAATCTTTACACGAGCCAAAACTCGCAGTTATACCACAGCATCTCACTCCTGTATGGATGATTTGTTTATACCAATGATTTATAATTATACAGAATGTTTGAAAGATCAGAACTTTTTTGGATCTTGTTTGAGGAACCTTTAGTTATCGTTTAAAAGCTTTATACGATCCAAAACTTGCAGTTATGCCACAGCATCTCACTGCTATATGGGTCTTTTATTTATAAAAATAAATAATAATAGTGAAGATGTTTGAAGGAACTGAACTTTTTTGGATCTCGTGTGAGGAAGCTCTAGTTTTCGTTTAAAAACTTTATTCTACCCAGAACTCCCAGTTATACTACAGCATCTCACTCCTGTATCGATATTTTGTTTTTGACAATGGTTTATAATTATTGAGGATGTTTGAAAAACCAGAACTCCTTCGGACCTTGTGTAAGGGACCTCTAGTTATCGTTTAAAAGCGTTATACGACCCAAAACTCGCAGTTATACCACAGCATCTCACTGCTATATGGGTTTTTTATATATAAAAATTAGTTTTAATCGTGACGATGTTTGAAGGATCAGAACTTTTTTGGATCATGTGTGAGAAAGCTCTAGTTTTCGTTAAAAAACTTCATTCAACCCAGAACTGGCATTTAAACTACAGCATCTCACTCCTGTATCGATATTTTATTTATGACAATGATTTATAATTATTGAGGATGTTTGAAAGACCAGAACTCTTTCGGACCTTGTGTAAGGGACGTCTTGTTATCAGAAAGTCTTGAAAGATCAGAACTTTTTCGGATCTTGTTTAAGGAACCTTTAGTTATCGTTTAAAAGCTTTATACGATCCAAAACCCGCAGTTATACCACAGCATCTCACTGCTATATGGGTCTTTTATTTATAAAAATAAATAATAATAGTGAGGATGTCCGAAGGAACTGAACTTTTTTGGATCTTGTGTGAGGAAGCTCTAGTTTTCGTTTAAAAACTTTATTCTACCCAGAACTCCTAGTTATACTACAGCATCTCACTCCTGTATCGATATTTTGTTTTTGACAATGATTTATAATTATTGAGGATGTTTGAAAGACCAGAACTCCTTCGGACCTTGTGTAAGGGACCTCTTGTTATCGTTTACTATCATTACACGACCCAAAACTCGAAGTTATTCCACAGCATCTCACTCCTGTATAGATATTTTGTTTATACCATTGATTTATAAATATGGAGAATGTTTAAAAGATCAGAACTTTTTTGGATCTTGTGTGAGGGACCTCTAGTTATCGTTTAAAAGCGTTATACGACCCAAAACTCGCAGTTTTACCACAGCATCTCACTATTATATGGGTCTTTTATATATAAAAATTATTTTTAACCGTGACGATGTTTGAAGGAACAGAACTTTTTTGGATCTTGTGTGAGAAAGCTCTAGTTTTCGTTTAAAAACTCCATTCGACCCAGAACTGGCATTTAAACTACAGCATCTCACTCCTGTATCGATATTTTGTTTATGACAATGATTTATAATTATTGAGGATGTTTGGAAGACCAGAACTCCTTCGGACCTTGTATGAGGGACGTCTTGTTATCGTTTACAATCTTTACACGAGCCAAAACTCGCAGTTATACCACAGCATCTCACTCCTGTATGGATGATTTGTTTATACCAATGATTTATAATTATACAGAATGTTTGAAAGATCAGAACTTTTTTGGATCTTGTTTGAGGAACCTTTAGTTATCGTTTAAAAGCTTTATACGATCCAAAACTCGCAGTTATGCCACAGCATCTCACTGCTATATGGGTCTTTTATTTATAAAAATAAATAATAATAGTGAGGATGTTTGAAGGAACTGAACTTTTTTGGATCTCGTGTGAGGAAGCTCTAGTTTTCGTTTAAAAACTTTATTCTACCCAGATCTCCCAGTTATACTACAGCATCTCACTCCTGTATCGATATTTTGTTTTTGACAATGGTTTATAATTATTGAGGATGTTAGAAAAACCAGAACTCCTTCGGACCTTGTGTAAGGGACCTCTAGTTATCGTTTAAAAGCGTTATACGACCCAAAACTCGCAGTTATACCACAGCATCTCACTGCTATATGGGTCTTTTATTTATAAAAATAAATAATAATAGTGAGGATGTTCGAAGGAACTGAACTTTTTTGGATCTTGTGTGAGGAAGCTCTAGTTTTCGTTTAAAAACTTTATTCTACCCAGAACTTCTAGTTATACTACAGCATCTCACTCCTGTATCGATATTTTGTTTTTGACAATGATTTATAATTATTGAGGATGTTTGAAAGACCAGAACTCCTTCGGACCTTGTGTAAGGGACCTCTAGTTATCGTTTAAAAGCGTTATACGACCCAAAACTCGCAGTTATACCACAGCATCTCACTACTATATGGATCTTTTATATATAAAAATTATTTTTAATCGTGACGATGTTTGAAGGATCAGAACTTTTTTGGATCTTGTGTGATAAAGCTCTAGTTTTCGTTTAAAAACTTCATTCGACCCAGAACTGGCAGTTAAACTACAGCATCTCACTCCTGTATGGATGATTTGTTTATACCAATGATTTATAATTATACAGAATGTTTGAAAGATCAGAACTTTTTTGGATCTTGTTTGAGGAACCTTTAGTTATCGTTTAAAAGCTTTATACGATCCAAAACTCGCAGTTATGCCACAGCATCTCACTGCTATATGGGTCTTTTATTTATAAAAATAAATAATAATAGTGAGGATGTTTGAAGGAACTGAACTTTTTTGGATCTTGTGTGAGGAAGCTCTAGTTTTCGTTTAAAAACTTTATTCTACCCAGAACTCCCAGTTATACTACAGCATCTCACTCCTGTATCGATATTTTGTTTTTGACAATGGTTTATAATTATTGAGGATGTTTGAAAAACCAGAACTCCTTCGGACCTTGTGTAAGGGACCTCTAGTTATCGTTTAAAAGCGTTATACGACCCAAAACTCGCAGTTATACCACAGCATCTCACTGCTATATGGGTTTTTTATATATAAAAATTAGTTTTAATCGTGACGATGTTTGAAGGATCAGAACTTTTTTGGATCATGTGTGAGAAAGCTCTAGTTTTCGTTAAAAAACTTCATTCGACCCAGAACTGGCATTTAAACTACAGCATCTCACTCCTGTATCGATATTTTATTTATGACAATGATTTATAATTATTGAGGATGTTTGAAAGACCAGAACTCTTTCGGACCTTGTGTAAGGGACGTCTTGTTATCGTTTACAATCTTCACACGAGCCAAAACTCGGAGTTATACCACAGCATCTCACTCCTGTATGGATGATTTGTTTATACCAATGATTTATAATTATACAGAATGTTTGAAACATCAGAACTTTTTTGGATCTTGTGTGAGGAACCTCTAGTTATCGTTTAAAAGCTTTATACGATCCAAAACTCGCAGTTATACCACAGCATCTCACTGCTATATGGGTCTTTTATTTATAAAAATAAATAATAATAGTGAGGATGTTCGAAGGAACTGAACTTTTTTGGATCTTGTGTGAGGAAGCTCTAGTTTTCGTTTAAAAACTTCATTCTACCCAGAACTCCTAGTTATACTACAGCATCTCACTCCTGTATCGATATTTTGTTTTTGACAATGATTTATAATTATTGAGGATGTTTGAAAGACCAGAACTCCTTCGGACCTTGTGTAAGGGACCTCTTGTTATCGTTTACTATCATTACACGACCCAAAACTCGAAGTTATTCCACA
Source organism: Ophion slaviceki (assembly GCA_944452715.1). Taxonomy (NCBI): domain Eukaryota; kingdom Metazoa; phylum Arthropoda; class Insecta; order Hymenoptera; family Ichneumonidae; genus Ophion; species Ophion slaviceki. Next base: position 1,469,267 of record OX101783.1, on the reverse strand, counting down.
GCATCTCACTCCTGTATAGATATTTTGTTTATACCATTGATTTATAAATATGGAGAATGTTTAAAAGATCAGAACTTTTTTGGATCTTGTGTGAGGGACCTCTAGTTATCGTTTAAAAGCGTTATACGACCCAAAACTCGCAGTTTTACCACAGCATCTCACTATTATATGGGTCTTTTATATATAAAATTTTTTTTTAACCGTGACGATGTTTGAAGGATCAGAACTTTTTGGATCTTGTGTGAGAAAGCTCTAGTTTTCGTTTAAAAACTTCATTCGACCCAGAACTGGCATTTAAAGTACAGCATCTCACTCCTGTATCGATATTTTGTTTATGACAATGATTTATAATTATTGAGAATGTTTGGAAGACCAGAACTCCTTCGGACCTTGTATGAGGGACGTCTTGTTATCGTTTACAATCTTTACACGAGCCAAAACTCGCAGTTATACCACAGCATCTCACTCCTGTATGGATGATTTGTTTATACCAATGATTTATAATTATACAGAATGTTTGAAAGATCAGAACTTTTTTGGATCTTGTTTGAGGAACCTTTAGTTATCGTTTAAAAGCTTTATACGATCCAAAACTCGTAGTTATGCCACAGCATCTCACTGCTATATGGGTCTTTTATTTATAAAAATAAATAATAATAGTGAGGATGTTTGAAGGAACTGAACTTTTTTGGATCTTGTGTGAGGAAGCTCTAGTTTTCGTTTAAAAACTTTATTCTACCCAGAACTCCCAGTTATACTACAGCATCTCACTCCTGTATCGATATTTTGTTTTTGACAATGGTTTATAATTATTGAGGATGTTTGAAAAACCAGAACTCCTTCGGACCTTGTGTAAGGGACCTCTAGTTATCGTTTAAAAGCGTTATACGACCCAAAACTCGCAGTTATACCACAGCATCTCACTACTATATGGATCTTTTATATATAAAAATTATTTTTAATCGTGACGATGTTTGAAGGATCAGAACTTTTTTGGATCTTGTGTGAGAAAGCTCTAGTTTTCGTTTAAAAACTTCATTCGACCCAGAACTGGCAGTTAAACTACAGCATCTCACTCCTGTATGGATGATTTGTTTATACCAATGATTTATAATTATACAGAATGTTTGAAAGATCAGAACTTTTTCGGATCTTGTTTGAGGAACCTTTAGTTATCGTTTAAAAGCTTTATACGATCCAAAACCCGCAGTTATACCACAGCATCTCACTGCTATATGGGTCTTTTATTTATAAAAATAAATAATAATAGTGAGGATGTCCGAAGGAACTGAACTTTTTTGGATCTTGTGTGAGGAAGCTCTAGTTTTCGTTTAAAAACTTTATTCTACCCAGAACTCCTAGTTATACTACAGCATCTCACTCCTGTATCGATATTTTGTTTTTGACAATGATTTATAATTATTGAGGATGTTTGAAAGACCAGAACTCCTTCGGACCTTGTGTAAGGGACCTCTTGTTATCGTTTACTATCATTACACGACCCAAAACTCGAAGTTATTCCACAGCATCTCACTCCTGTATAGATATTTTGTTTATACCATTGATTTATAAATATGGAGAATGTTTAAAAGATCAGAACTTTTTTGGATCTTGTGTGAGGGACCTCTAGTTATCGTTTAAAAGCGTTATACGACCCAAAACTCGCAGTTTTACCACAGCATCTCACTATTATATGGGTCTTTTATATATAAAAATTATTTTTAACCGTGACGATGTTTGAAGGATCAGAACTTTTTTGGATCTTGTGTGAGAAAGCTCTAGTTTTCGTTTAAAAACTCCATTCGACCCAGAACTGGCATTTAAACTACAGCATCTCACTCCTGTATCGATATTTTGTTTATGACAATGATTTATAATTATTGAGGATGTTTGGAAGACCAGAACTCCTTCGGACCTTGTATGAGGGACGTCTTGTTATCGTTTACAATCTTTACACGAGCCAAAACTCGCAGTTATACCACAGCATCTCACTCCTGTATGGATGATTTGTTTATACCAATGATTTATAATTATACAGAATGTTTGAAAGATCAGAACTTTTTTGGATCTTGTTTGAGGAACCTTTAGTTATCGTTTAAAAGCTTTATACGATCCAAAACTCGCAGTTATGCCACAGCATCTCACTGCTATATGGGTCTTTTATTTATAAAAATAAATAATAATAGTGAGGATGTTTGAAGGAACTGAACTTTTTTGGATCTCGTGTGAGGAAGCTCTAGTTTTCGTTTAAAAACTTTATTCTACCCAGAACTCCCAGTTATACTACAGCATCTCACTCCTGTATCGATATTTTGTTTTTGACAATGGTTTATAATTATTGAGGATGTTTGAAAAACCAGAACTCCTTCGGACCTTGTGTAAGGGACCTCTAGTTATCGTTTAAAAGCGTTATACGACCCAAAACTCGCAGTTATACCACAGCATCTCACTGCTATATGGGTTTTTTATATATAAAAATTAGTTTTAATCGTGACGATGTTTGAAGGATCAGAACTTTTTTGGATCATGTGTGAGAAAGCTCTAGTTTTCGTTAAAAAACTTCATTCAACCCAGAACTGGCATTTAAACTACAGCATCTCACTCCTGTATCGATATTTTATTTATGACAATGATTTATAATTATTGAGGATGTTTGAAAGACCAGAACTCTTTCGGACCTTGTGTAAGGGACGTCTTGTTATCGTTTACAATCTTTACACGAGCCAAAACTCGGAGTTATACCACAGCATCTCACTCCTGTATGGATGATTTGTTTATACCAATGATTTATAATTATACAGAATGTTTGAAACATTAGAACTTTTTTGGATCTTGTGTGAGGAACCTCTAGTTATCGTTTAAAAGCTTTATACGATCCAAAACTCGCAGTTATACCACAGCATCTCACTGCTATATGGGTCTTTTATTTATAAAAATAAATAATAATAGTGAGGATGTTCGAAGGAACTGAACTTTTTTGGATCTTGTGTGAGGAAGCTCTAGTTTTCGTTTAAAAACTTTATTCTACCCAGAACTCCTAGTTATACTACAGCATCTCACTCCTGTATCGATATTTTGTTTTTGACAATGGTTTATAATTATTGAGGATGTTTGAAAAACCAGAACTCCTTCGGACCTTGTGTAAGGGACCTCTAGTTATCGTTTAAAAGCGTTATACGACCCAAAACTCGCAGTTATACCACAGCATCTCACTACTATATGGATCTTTTATATATAAAAATTATTTTTAATCGTGACGATGTTTGAAGGATCAGAACTTTTTTGGATCTTGTGTGAGAAAGCTCTAGTTTTCGTTTAAAAACTTCATTCGACCCAGAACTGGCAGTTAAAGTACAGCATCTCACTCCTGTATGGATGATTTGTTTATACCAATGATTTATAATTATACAGAATGTTTGAAAGATCAGAACTTTTTCGGATCTTGTTTGAGGAACCTTTAGTTATCGTTTAAAAGCTTTATACGATCCAAAACCCGCAGTTATACCACAGCATCTCACTGCTATATGGGTCTTTTATTTATAAAAATAAATAATAATAGTGAGGATGTCCGAAGGAACTGAACTTTTTTGGATCTTGTGTGAGGAAGCTCTAGTTTTCGTTTAAAAACTTTATTCTACCCAGAACTCCTAGTTATACTACAGCATCTCACTCCTGTATCGATATTTTGTTTTTGACAATGATTTATAATTATTGAGGATGTTTGAAAGACCAGAACTCCTTCGGACCTTGTGTAAGGGACCTCTTGTTATCGTTTACTATCATTACACGACCCAAAACTCGAAGTTATTCCACAGCATCTCACTCCTGTATAGATATTTTGTTTATACCATTGATTTATAAATATGGAGAATGTTTAAAAGATCAGAACTTTTTTGGATCTTGTGTGAGGGACCTCTAGTTATCGTTTAAAAGCGTTATACGACCCAAAACTCGCAGTTTTACCACAGCATCTCACTATTATATGGGTCTTTTATATATAAAAATTATTTTTAACCGTGACGATGTTTGAAGGATCAGAACTTTTTTGGATCTTGTGTGAGAAAGCTCTAGTTTTCGTTTAAAAACTCCATTCGACCCAGAACTGGCATTTAAACTACAGCATCTCACTCCTGTATCGATATTTTGTTTATGACAATGATTTATAATTATTGAGGATGTTTGGAAGACCAGAACTCCTTCGGACCTTGTATGAGGGACGTCTTGTTATCGTTTACAATCTTTACACGAGCCAAAACTCGCAGTTATACCACAGCATCTCACTCCTGTATGGATGATTTGTTTATACCAATGATTTATAATTATACAGAATGTTTGAAAGATCAGAACTTTTTTGGATCTTGTTTGAGGAACCTTTAGTTATCGTTTAAAAGCTTTATACGATCCAAAACTCGCAGTTATGCCACAGCATCTCACTGCTATATGGGTCTTTTATTTATAAAAATAAATAATAATAGTGAGGATGTTTGAAGGAACTGAACTTTTTTGGATCTCGTGTGAGGAAGCTCTAGTTTTCGTTTAAAAACTTTATTCTACCCAGAACTCCCAGTTATACTACAGCATCTCACTCCTGTATCGATATTTTGTTTTTGACAATGGTTTATAATTATTGAGGATGTTTGAAAAACCAGAACTCCTTCGGACCTTGTGTAAGGGACCTCTAGTTATCGTTTAAAAGCGTTATACGACCCAAAACTCGCAGTTATACCACAGCATCTCACTGCTATATGGGTTTTTTATATATAAAAATTAGTTTTAATCGTGACGATGTTTGAAGGATCAGAACTTTTTTGGATCATGTGTGAGAAAGCTCTAGTTTTCGTTAAAAAACTTCATTCAACCCAGAACTGGCATTTAAACTACAGCATCTCACTCCTGTATCGATATTTTATTTATGACAATGATTTATAATTATTGAGGATGTTTGAAAGACCAGAACTCTTTCGGACCTTGTGTAAGGGACGTCTTGTTATCGTTTACAATCTTTACACGAGCCAAAACTCGGAGTTATACCACAGCATCTCACTCCTGTATGGATGATTTGTTTATACCAATGATTTATAATTATACAGAATGTTTGAAACATTAGAACTTTTTTGGATCTTGTGTGAGGAACCTCTAGTTATCGTTTAAAAGCTTTATACGATCCAAAACTCGCAGTTATACCACAGCATCTCACTGCTATATGGGTCTTTTATTTATAAAAATAAATAATAATAGTGAGGATGTTCGAAGGAACTGAACTTTTTTGGATCTTGTGTGAGGAAGCTCTAGTTTTCGTTTAAAAACTTTATTCTACCCAGAACTCCTAGTTATACTACAGCATCTCACTCCTGTATCGATATTTTGTTTTTGACAATGATTTATAATTATTGAGGATGTTTGAAAGACCAGAACTCCTTCGGACCTTGTGTAAGGGACCTCTTGTTATCGTTTACTATCATTACACGACCCAAAACTCGAAGTTATTCCACAGCATCTCACTCCTGTATAGATATTTTGTTTATACCATTGATTTATAAATATGGAGAATGTTTAAAAGATCAGAACTTTTTTGGATCTTGTGTGAGGGACCTCTAGTTATCGTTTAAAAGCGTTATACGACCCAAAACTCGCAGTTTTACCACAGCATCTCACTATTATATGGGTCTTTTATATATAAAATTTTTTTTTAACCGTGACGATGTTTGAAGGATCAGAACTTTTTGGATCTTGTGTGAGAAAGCTCTAGTTTTCGTTTAAAAACTTCATTCGACCCAGAACTGGCATTTAAACTACAGCATCTCACTCCTGTATCGATATTTTGTTTATGACAATGATTTATAATTATTGAGAATGTTTGGAAGACCAGAACTCCTTCGGACCTTGTATGAGGGACGTCTTGTTATCGTTTACAATCTTTACACGAGCCAAAACTCGCAGTTATACCACAGCATCTCACTCCTGTATGGATGATTTGTTTATACCAATGATTTATAATTATACAGAATGTTTGAAAGATCAGAACTTTTTTGGATCTTGTTTGAGGAACCTTTAGTTATCGTTTAAAAGCTTTATACGATCCAAAACTCGCAGTTATGCCACAGCATCTCACTGCTATATGGGTCTTTTATTTATAAAAATAAATAATAATAGTGAGGATGTTTGAAGGAACTGAACTTTTTTGGATCTTGTGTGAGGAAGCTCTAGTTTTCGTTTAAAAACTTTATTCTACCCAGAACTCCCAGTTATACTACAGCATCTCACTCCTGTATCGATATTTTGTTTTTGACAATGGTTTATTATTATTGAGGATGTTTGAAAAACCAGAACTCCTTCGGACCTTGTGTAAGGGACCTCTAGTTATCGTTTAAAAGCGTTATACGACCCAACACTCGCAGTTATACCACAGCATCTCACTACTATATGGATCTTTTATATATAAAAATTATTTTTAATCGTGACGATGTTTGAAGGATCAGAACTTTTTTGGATCTTGTGTGAGAAAGCTCTAGTTTTCGTTTAAAAACTTCATTCGACCCAGAACTGGCAGTTAAACTACAGCATCTCACTCCTGTATGGATGATTTGTTTATACCAATGATTTATAATTATACAGAATGTTTGAAAGATCAGAACTTTTTCGGATCTTGTTTGAGGAACCTTTAGTTATCGTTTAAAAGCTTTATACGATCCAAAACTCGCAGTTATGCCACAGCATCTCACTGCTATATGGGTTTTTTATTTATAAAAATAAATAATAATAGTAAGGATGTTTGAAGGAACTGAACTTTTTTGGATCTTGTGTGAGGAAGCTCTAGTTTTCGTTTAAAAACTTTATTCTACCCAGAACTCCTAGTTATACTACAGCATCTCACTCCTGTATCGATATTTTGTTTTTGACAATGATTTATAATTATTGAGGATGTTTGAAAGACCAGAACTCCTTCGGACCTTGTGTAAGGGACCTCTTGTTATCGTTTACTATCATTACACGACCCAAAACTCGAAGTTATTCCACAGCATCTCACTCCTGTATAGATATTTTGTTTATACCATTGATTTATAAATATGGAGAATGTTTAAAAGATCAGAACTTTTTTGGATCTTGTGTGAGGGACCTCTAGTTATCGTTTAAAAGCGTTATACGACCCAAAACTCGCAGTTTTACCACAGCATCTCACTATTATATGGGTCTTTTATATATAAAAATTTTTTTTAACCGTGACGATGTTTGAAGGATCAGAACTTTTTGGATCTTGTGTGAGAAAGCTCTAGTTTTCGTTTAAAAACTTCATTCGACCCAGAACTGGCATTTAAACTACAGCATCTCACTCCTGTATCGATATTTTGTTTATGACAATGATTTATAATTATTGAGAATGTTTGGAAGACCAGAACTCCTTCGGACCTTGTATGAGGGACGTCTTGTTATCGTTTACAATCTTTACACGAGCCAAAACTCGCAGTTATACCACAGCATCTCACTCCTGTATGGATGATTTGTTTATACCAATGATTTATAATTATACAGAATGTTTGAAAGATCAGAACTTTTTTGGATCTTGTTTGAGGAACCTTTAGTTATCGTTTAAAAGCTTTATACGATCCAAAACTCGCAGTTATGCCACAGCATCTCACTGCTATATGGGTCTTTTATTTATAAAAATAAATAATAATAGTGAGGATGTTTGAAGGAACTGAACTTTTTTGGATCTTGTGTGAGGAAGCTCTAGTTTTCGTTTAAAAACTTTATTCTACCCAGAACTCCCAGTTATACTACAGCATCTCACTCCTGTATCGATATTTTGTTTTTGACAATGGTTTATTATTATTGAGGATGTTTGAAAAACCAGAACTCCTTCGGACCTTGTGTAAGGGACCTCTAGTTATCGTTTAAAAGCGTTATACGACCCAACACTCGCAGTTATACCACAGCATCTCACTACTATATGGATCTTTTATATATAAAAATTATTTTTAATCGTGACGATGTTTGAAGGATCAGAACTTTTTTGGATCTTGTGTGAGAAAGCTCTAGTTTTCGTTTAAAAACTTCATTCGACCCAGAACTGGCAGTTAAACTACAGCATCTCACTCCTGTATGGATGATTTGTTTATACCAATGATTTATAATTATACAGAATGTTTGAAAGATCAGAACTTTTTCGGATCTTGTTTGAGGAACCTTTAGTTATCGTTTAAAAGCTTTATACGATCCAAAACTCGCAGTTATGCCCCAGCATCTCACTGCTATATGGGTTTTTTATTTATAAAAATAAATAATAATAGTAAGGATGTTTGAAGGAACTGAACTTTTTTGGATCTTGTGTGAGGAAGCTCTAGTTTTCGTTTAAAAACTTTATTCTACCCAGAACTCCCAGTTTTACTACAGCATCTCACTCCTGTATCGATATTTTGTTTTTGACAATGATTTATAATTATTGAGGATGTTTGAAAAACCAGAACTCCTTCGGACCTTGTGTAAGGGACCTCTAGTTATCGTTTAAAAGCTTTATACGATCCAAAACTCGCAGTTATGCCACAGCATCTCACTGCTATACGGGTCTTTTATTTATAAAAATAAATAATAATAGTGAGGATGTTTGAAGGAACTGAACTTTTTTGGATCTTGTGTGAGGAAGCTCTAGTTTTCGTTTAAAAACTTTATTCTACCCAGAACTCCCAGTTATACTACAGCATCTCACTCCTGTATCGATATTTTGTTTTTGACAATGATTTATAATTATTGAGGATGTTTGAAAAACCAGAACTCCTTCGGACCTTGTGTAAGGGACCTCTAGTTATCGTTTGAAAGCGTTATACGACCCAAAACTCGCAGTTATACCACCGCATCTCACTGCTGTATAGGTCTTTAATTTACAAAAATAATTCATAATCGTGACGATGTTTGAAGGATCAGAACTTTTTTGGATCTTGTGTGAGAAAGCTTTACAAAACTTTATTCGACCCAGAACTCCCAGTTATACTACAGCATCTCGCTCCCGTATCGATATTTTGTTTATGACAATGATTTATAATTATCGAGGATGTTTGAAAGACCAGAACTCCTTCGGACCTTGTGTGAGGGACGTCTTGTTATCGTTTACAATCTTTACACGAGCCAAAACTTGGAGTTATACCACAGAATCTCACTCTTGTATGGATAATTTGTTTATACCAATCATTTATAATTATACAGAATGTTTGACAGATCAGAACTTCTTTTGATCTTGTTTGAGGAACCTTTAGTTATCGTTCAAAAGCTTTATACGATCCAAAACTCGCAGTTATGCCACAGCATCTCACTGCTATATGGGTCTTTTATTTATAAAAATAATTCATAATCGTGACGATGTTTGAATGATCAGAACTTTTTTGGATCTTGTGTGACAAAGCTCTAGTTTTCGTTTAAAAACTTTATTCGACCCAGAACTCCCAGTTATACTACAGCATCTCACTCCTGTATCGATATTTTGTTTTTGACAATGATTTATAATTATTGAGGATGTTTGAAAGACCAGAACTCTTTCGGACCTTGTGTAAGGGACCTCTTGTTATCGTGTACTATCATTACACGACCCAAATCTCGAAGTTATACCACAGTATCTCACTCCTGTATGGATATTTTGTTTATACCATTGATTTATAATTATGGAGAATGTTTGAATGATCATAACTTTATTGGATCTTGTATGAGGGATCTCTAGTTATCGTTTAAAAACTTTATACGACCCAAAACTCGCAGTTATACCACAGCATCTCACTGCTATATGGGTCTTTTATTTATAAAAATAATTTATAATAGTGAGGATGTTTGAAGGAACTGAACTTTTTTGGATCTTGTGTGAGGAAGGTCTAGTTTTCGTTTAAAAACTCCATTCGACCCAGGACTGGAAGGTATACAACAGCATCTCACTCCTGTATCGATATTTGGTTTTTAACAATGATTTATAATTATTGAGGATGTTTTAAAGACCAGAACTCTTTTGGACCTTGTTTGAGAGATCTCTAGTTATCGTTTAAAGTCTTTGTACGACCTGAAACTCGCAGTAATGTTACAGCATCTCACTCATCTACGGATATTTTGGTTATACCCATTGTTAACGATTCGAATTAGATTCAACCGATAGAACTATTTACAGAATAGGTTTAGGATGTAGAACTCTTTTAATTTCAACTTTGGCATGGTCAAGTTTGCGAAATTCGATGAGATGCTATGATTCATTTTGCGAAGTTAGCATCTCATTTTTTGAAATCGCGTTTCCGGTGGTAAAATCGACAGAACTATTATTAAAACTTATCAAGAACTGTAGAACTATATGGGATGCCACTTTATATGGAGTTTATTTGTGAGATGCTAACATTTGAGATGCTAACTTCACAGACATAGATGGTGCTCAAAGGTGCTTTCGGTCTCTCTCTCTCTCTCTCTCTCTCTCTCTCTCTCTTTTATGGCGATAAATCTGCGGGCAGGTCCTGCACCGTATGAGATTGAGCAGCGAAACTCTTTCTTTGTTCTTTTTCTGCTTTCTATTTTATTTTATTTTTATTTTTATTTTATGTTTATTTGTATTTAATTCAGACGCATAATATTTTGATTCCTTTCTCTCTTTTTATTGTGTCTTACTTATAACGAGGTTATATAAGTATAGACGTTAAGGCGGGAGCCTGAGTTAGAAGTTCCGAAAAATCGTCTTTTTTTGATTGCTCAAATCGATAGATAAGCTATCCAAGAATATACTTACAAAGTAACAGAGGCCAATTGTAGATATTTTCGAAAATACAAGGCCAAAAATAGAGAAGCGATTGATATTTGATATTTCCTCCTATTGAAAACTTTGAAGAGCGTTTGATCCAGTTTTCATTTTCACGATTTTTCCAAATTGGCGGGCGGGATAGCAAAAAAACTAAACGACCTAATCAAACCAAAGTTTATTTTTTTAGTATGAAAATCTCTTCTAACAATAAGTGAATTTAAAAAGTCGTTGAAAAAGTCTTTTTAAACCATTTTTATAGCACGTTAAAGTGTTATTTTAACACATTTTTTTCAAACCTGACAAAAATAATATTTCGACGATTTGTTCAGCTTTTTGTTAATTCGCGCAGAAGAAAAATATATGACAATTGAAAATTTCATTGGTTTATTTGGTTCAGTCAAGGACTACGAGCTGCATCTTTCCCGCCGATTGGGAACCTGCAGTGGCAAGACGCACATGGAATAGGCAGTCATTTATTGTTTCATGTTGATTTTTTTCTAATATACTTCAAATATACATGCAAAGATACCTCAATGTTTACTGGGCTCTTGGTTTTTCCCTTCTGACAGAAATTCCCCAAAAAATGCTTTTTTGGACGTTCTAATTCAGGCTCCCGCCTTAAGGCGGAATATACATTTAGACAGTAAAAGAATAAGCAGTATTGAGGGATTTTTTAAACTAACAAATAATTATTCTGCAATTATCAAACTTTAGGTATACTTTAATAGTATATTTACGTATACGAAACAATTTTTTTTGTTAATCCATCATCAAAATAGCAGAGCTGTGGCAGAGTGTTACAGCAAGGCCGCCGCAAGAGTTACGAATCGGCATGCAATCTAGCTTCCCGTAGACTTTGATTTGCAAAAAAGTTCAAACATTTTTTCCGATAGAACATGTATGGTTTCGATGTGACGGTAATTAAAATGAAGAAAATGTAGATTTGAGAAAATGGCACGCGTTCACAAAAAAAATCAACATTTCACGCAACATTTCTGGAAAATGTGGATTTAAAAAGTAGTTTTTTTTTTCAATTTTTCAAAAACAATTTTCATCAAGTAGAAGGTACCAATATTATCAATATTCCTACCAAGTTTCAACTCAATCGGCAACCCGCTCCGCATCCGAGTGGTGAGGCACAGCGTTGACGGGCTGTAACGTTTGAACTTTTTCGAATTTCGCTTTGAAACTTTAGAAAAATATTCTACATATATGGTTCTATAATTTAAAGAAAAAAAAGAAATCGATTTTTTGATCGTTGTAAATGTATATCCCGCCTTAAGATAATATCAGGCGTGTAACTATGTGCAGGAACTACTGTTCATCAGAGCTGAAACGGATATGTATGCACTGTGCTTTTAGGAAGCTTAAGCTCCAGGGCACGAAATAAACGAATGTTCTTTCTCTCTCTCTCTCTCTCTCTCTCTCTCTCTCTCTCTCTCTCTCTCTCTCTCTCTCTCTCTCTCTCTCTCTCTCTCCCTCTCTCCCTCTATCTCTCTCTATAATATGTATCTCTTACACAACATACGTACACAGAAAGTATACGAGAGGCGGCTTTCAGCTTACTTCATACATTAAAGAAAGAAACAAAAAACCAAAAGTCCGAATCCCCACAAGGCGACTTTACGCAAATAGGTGGAATCCGGTAGAGGTTATTCCGGCTGGTAAACTTGCGTCGAGAGCCACATTATACATGCTAAATCTCGCGGGCTGAGCCCCTCTTTATTTGCACTCCTGCTTGACTCATACACGGGTGTACGTACACAAATGTACCTACTATCCAAAGGCAATTTTTTCCTCGCGATCCAATACACTCGAGGCGCCCTCGACGTGGACTCGCGCTCTCTCACTCCGTTTGTTCCTCCCTTTTCCTCGATCTTTCGGCTTCCAAAGGCGCCAGTCCCTTTATCGTAAAAACAAATTAAGTCGTAAAGCTAATGATCACCCCGCTTCGAACTAATGGTCCAGTAAAAGAGACGAAACCCCAGCATTTTTTAGCGTAGAATATAAATTTTTGACTGAAGGTAGATGGTTGCATACTGAAAGTAGCATCAATAAAATGTTGCCCCTCAACTCGCCCCAACCCTAAGAAATAGGGGTTGAAAACTTAAAAATCGCCATATCTCGATAATTAATAGCCCGATCAAAAAAGGTTTCAAACAAAAGTTGTTTGGAATAATAAAATTCGTATAAAGTTATCTGACGTCCAATCCCCCATCTTTGAAAATAGCGGCACAAAAACGATTAAAAAATTCGGGGTTGATGCGTGGCAAGCGGCGTAGAGACATATCGCTGCGTCCTTGTGTAGGTTAGTGGTGCTCTCGTGTTTTTGTGCCGCTATTTTCATATATATATATATATATATATATATATATATATATATATATATGGTTATTGGTGAACCCGTGAAAAGGTCGTAGGACATGTTTTCTGTTATGAAACAACAGAGTAATGCTTTATGCAAAAGTGACCCATTTTCGAGATATTACTTATAATTTTTTTTCAAGTGAGGGGTAGGCAACTTTAAAAATGAATCAAGAAAAAACAGCTGTTCGGAATCAAACGTTTTTTTATTATTTGTTGTTTGAGGACACAGTAACAAAGAATGATCAACAATAAAATAAGAATAATTATTCGACTTGCAGAGTTTTGTACCCCTAATTCAAAACCGTTTGCAGATTATTCTTATTTTATGGTTAATAATTCTTTGTTACAGTTTCCTCAAACTACAAATCATTTATTTTAAGTTTGATTCCAGACGACAGTTTTTTAAGAATTATTTTTTAACGTTGCTCATCCCTTACTTTAAAAAGGTCATAAAAATAACCATATCTTGAAAATGACTCACTTTTGCGTAAAGCATTACTGGGTTATTTGACAGCGGAAAACATGCCCTACAACCCGTTCATGGGATATTGGATATTGGTCCCGACCCTATCGTGACCCATAAATAAAGGCCATCATGGAAAATATTTCTGAGGTTAAAAAATATTGTGTATAAGTATACACAATACAGTGTAGTAGTATACCTGCGTCATACGTTTATTGCACTTGGCTAATTTTAAGTCACTTAATTATTTTGTGTATTTGAGTCATAAAAAAATATAGCTAAACCACTTTCCCAATTATAACAAAAAATTATTATTTTCAACGCGAACCAATAAGTTTTTCATAACATAGAATAAACAATAATGTTTTCGGGAGGATTTCTTGTCACTTGGCGACCTCTATTAACTTTTTCAAACTTTGTAAATCGGTCCATATACACAGGCCATCACGAAAGAGACTGAGCCTGACATACATGTATACTTTAGTCTTGTAGAGAATGTTTTGTCCATATGTATACGTAGAGGTTGTCTCCGATAGTGTTACACGCTTATATCTGGGAAGGTACGGATTATGGGAAAAAACATGTCAGATAAAAGTTGTTTCGTTCCGACAAAGTTACAACACTGCTGGTATGAGCATTACCACGATACGCCTGGGGTAATGCCGGTGCCAGCAGTATCGTAACGTTCGAGTCTCACAACTGAAAAGATACTCGATAAAAAAATTACTTATCCATAGTGTTTTGGTAAGATCTCGAGGTAAGCTATAAGAATATACAGTAAGAAGTAAATAAGGGTTCAAACAAACAGTTCCGACCCTTAAGGGGTCTTCTCACTTTAGACGCTAAAAAAGGCTGTTTCCATGAATTTTTTGATAGGTTTATATTATAGATATTGATATAAAAGTTTTTACACTTAATAAATACACTTTTGAAATACATTTTTTTTAAGTTATTTATTCAAGTCACTATTTATAGACGAAAATGGTAGTTACAAAAATGTCCTATAAAAATTGTAGGTCTGCGCTGTTGATGCAATCTCGGAGATGGATTATCCGAAACAAAAACAACAAACGGTTTTAGATTCAGTATGTTAATGACTATAGCGCATATCTTACGATTTTTTACAAAAATAACCTAATGGTGGACATTTTTCGAAAAAATCAAAGTGTTTTTTCACCGTTTTTGGCAAAAAAATATTAAATATCAGAATTCAAAAAAATCGTTGATACGCGCTATAGCTATAGTTGTAAAGAATATGTCGTTTAAATTTCATGAGGATCGGTTCAGTAGTTTCGAAGATTTTATCAACAAGCCGTCGAAAAACCTTGTTTCGAGATAAACGCGTTTAAAGTTTGTTTGGGTTACATAAATACATGAAATTTTTTTTAATGTATTTTGAAAGTGTATTTATTAAGTGTAACAACTTTTATATCAATGACTATAATATAAACTTATAAAAAAAATTCACGAAAACAGCCTTTTTAGCGTCTAAAGTGAAAAGACCCCTTAACTCCGTATGAACTTGGCGGATATACTCAAGGTGGAATTGACATTGCTATCTTTTTCATCTCCTTGAAGGAAAAAAAAATTATTTGAAACATTTTTCATCATAATCCGTACTTCCTGAGATATAAGCTCGTAACGCTCGATCTCAGACACCCTGCATATGGAGAAGCTCATTTTGAACTTATTATATTTATTTAATGTCGGCTGTCAGAACATCTGTCCGTTTTGAGTACGGTCCTCGAAGTATAATGTCTCCAAAATAAACTCTCTCGTATACAGGGTGGCCCGACAAGTGACGTCCAGAAGGAAAATTTAGATCTTTTTTAATTTTGCAAAAAAAAAAACATTTTTTTTTCTTCTGTGCACGTACTTTCCTCGCGATATTTTTTACTTCTGTTATCGTTATGAAGTGCATTTATAATCGATCGTCATAAAGTACGAAAAATATGTTTAAGAGGATCAGTCACTAAAGTTGAGATGATAAAAATATACTTTTACACTACGACCTCTATTATGGGCACAGCGGCAGGACCGGTTCCGCATTACGCTTGCAAAAATTGAGGTTGCGCACTATCCACTTAAGGATGTATTACCCGTACATTCCCTACCAAAAGTGAGGTTCGGCGACAATTTCGAGTACTTTGCGATGGGATTAAATTTTTTTTTAATCAACCACATTGAAGATGCTGAGAACATTAATTTCCGGTAATAATAATTCAAAAAAGTCAATTGTTGAAAAAGAAAAATTGTTCAACAAATGTCCGGTGAACTACTTTTCTTATATTATAAAATGAATTCGTAGATTTTTCTGAATAGGTATGCATTTTTTTAGAATTTTCTTTCCATTTCAATTTTAATTTCTTTAATTAAAAAAATGGATGAAGAGTCACAATGGTTCACTATGCTTTCGGAGCAATGTTCCATATTAAATCCAAGAAGTGTCTGGGGTATTAAACGAACAGTGTCATAGGTACAGCTTCTGAAAAATTCCGAAAAACGAGATTTTTTAAATAGACAGAAAATTCTTTAAAAAATCATATGTATTCAGAAAAATGTCATAATTCATTTAACGTCACAAAAAGTCGCGTTTACCGGTAATTCTTTGAAAAAGTTTTGTTTGAACAATTTATTAATACATTTTTGGCATTCTTATTATCCAAAACCAATTTTCTTAGCATCTTGAATACGGTTAATTTTTTTCAGATTTTTATGTTATGGCAAAGTACTCAAAATTCTCACCGAAACTCATTTTTCCGCTTCTCCTCCCATTTGCCACACCGACCGATATTCGGCACATAGTGGGGGCTGTTGCATGTGTGGAGGTCCCGATAATAGAGGTCGCAGTGTACTAGTCTAAATCACTCTCAATTGCTTTTTGGAACTTCTGAGAGGAAAGTACACACACAAAAGAAAAAAAACTCTGCTACAGGAAAACTCAAAAAAAGTGTTTTTCTCCAAAAGTAAAAAAAATCGTAGAACGTAGATGGGGGCGATTAGAATAGGTTTTGATGCGAGGCATCTAGATTTCCCTTTTGACGACACTTTTCGGGCCACCCGATGCATACATACATACACATATAAATATATTTATCTGACCCAGAATTTCTTGTCAGTACTCATGCATGTGGGTACAGCGACTCTTTTTATGTGGTTCGATAACAATAAACTCGGCACTATGTACGTACACTTCTGGATACGACGTACACGTTTCTCCGCGTGAGGATTCGCGTGTTAGTATACTGGCTGGCACAAGCGACAGCCCTCATTCACCAGGGCGGAAAAGCACGTACGAGTTTATGTTTCCAACTATCTTTCTACGGAAGCGTAGTCCACCGTCTTTCTTAACTATTCGGATCCTCCTATAGAATTGTTTTTATTTTTTTTTATTGTTCCTTTTTTGTTTTGCTTGTTCCGGTACTCGGGTCTTCCGGGGTTGTTATTCTTATTTTTTTTTTCGACTCCTTTGATTCGAGTCTCGCTTCGTTTCGGTTCGTCTGGATACTGCGGGAAATACTCTTTGATATGAGAGTAGTCTCTGTGGTCCATTTATATTTCTGTCTCTCTCTCACGCTTTGTGCCTCTCTACCGATCATCAATTTATTATATTTGGTCCTCTGGTGTAGTTTTTGAAATTTTTATTGTTGATGTAGTAATTTAGCAATTGGAGTAATTAGAATAATTTATCAATTGGAGTAAATGGAGTAATTTACCAATTTGTTATTTTTATTGTTCGTTATCTTTTTTGAATTATTATCATGAGTGCAATCATAGATGTAATTAGTGTGTGTTTCAATTTCTATTCTTATCATTTTGTCAACCCTTTCATCCTGTTTTTCGCTTATCTAATAATTAATCGTTATCTTGCACATAAATGAATTTTTATTAACCTCTTGTATTCCATCACTATGTTTAATTGAGTCTTGCAATTTATTATTCTTTTCATCAGTACGATGATTATGATTATTGCAACTGGTTTTATTTTTATTTCCCTGTTATTTCATTTGTTATTATTATTGATGTTATTATGTTTCATTTATTATTGTCGATACTGTCATCGTTTCATTGCTTTCATCTCATGTGCAATGCCTATATTATATTTATTTCGCAATTTCCGAAGGCGTTGATTGCAAATTAATTTGCAATCAATCAATCAATCGATCTCTCTTTCTCTCTCTTCATTTGCCTTATTGTCATTCCCTTTTGATGTGGGAATTTGTGACGTGGGATTTTGATTTCCCTTTTTATGTCAAATTCGAACACGCTCGCAGTACTCTCGCAGAGATTTCATAATTTTTTTTAAATTTTTTACTATTTCAAGGAAATTGATTTTTTTAATCGAAATTACCTTGACCCATCGACGCAACGTGTCGTTCACGGTGGAATTGTTTCCTAGAGAGGATCCCGACAGGAAATAATGCGAGAGGGAAGTGGTGCTCCGACGCAGAATAAACACTATCCCCAAGTGGAATAATAATTAATGGTTAAGCCCTCGCACGTACACGGTACACGAGCTCAGGCTACAACTAGGTCAACATTACTTTAGCGTAGATATCCAAATATTTTCCATGTACCATCGCATCAGTTTCTCCCGCTCGCGAAATTAAACTTTTGCTTCAATTCTAATAGAATGCACAGCTTTAGAAAATCAATCCTTTCCGAGTGTTTAGTTGATTTAGAATGTGGGGTAAGTGCGTTTACTCTAAGTGAATTTGCACTGCCAAATCTAAATAGCTGCAATAATTGTTTTGTGATGAATAGGTAGAAATATTTTCGGAAACATTTTTTTCACTGTACCTAATTGATAGCAGAATAATAAGCCTTTGAAAAGCATGATAAAAACGAGTTTTTAAAATGTTCATATTTAAAACGTTCTCTCTACGTATTGTTCCATTTCTGTGTGGCAGGTATTTCCGTTTTTTTTTTTATAGTCATTAACAGACGGAAAGAATTTTTTTTTACATTTAGCAATGCGCGGAGAGATTTTTGGGATTTGACAATATTTGGGAAAATTATTTTGGTGCATATCTATATTTGGAAAAAGTATCTTTTAAAAATATCTATGAATGGTAATATTTATCGATATTCAAGAAACATACTTTTCAGAAATAATTATCTATATTGAGAAAGTGTATTTTTCAATAATATTTATCAATATTCGGGGAGATTTTTTTTTGAATATTTATCAATTTTCCGATCGAATATTTGTTAACATCTTTATCAATTTTGACGATTTTTTAATGTTTATTATTTATGAACCTTTCAGTAGAATATTTTCGAAGTATTTATCAATATTCACGAGGAATATTTTTTCAAACGTTAGCTACAATAAATATATATATATATTTTGCCAACGTACACATGGGAAATTTGTATGTAGCTATCTCCTCCATTTATTATAAAACTACACTTCGCTGCATATGGTACAATTATTATATTAACTAGGGGATAATCGTGCAAAAGATTTTAGAGCGGACTAACCAACATCCCTGTAACTGCAGCTGCATCGGATTTACGGGGTTTAATTAACTCCATCGTTTTGCTTCTCTATTTATCCCCACTTCTCTCCCTCCTCGTTTGGAATCCGAGCGCCACCGACTAATGACACGACAATTGGCCAGGACAATTGATACGTTGATTTCCATTCGGGCAGTCGGCTCATTTGTTGAAATTCAATCGGAATATATGATATTCGCTTCACATGAGTATTTACGTCCAAGAGAGAAATGTCGATTGAAAAAAAATAATCGAAAAACGAGAAGTTCGCGTTTACTTCGCCGTGATATTCGCGGAAACGTGAACATGATTGTCGGCGATCGGTGGAATTGAGTAACCATTTTTTTTTATTCCTGCAAAACGGCGCGCAAAGCGTTCGAGAACCATTCGAACGTTGATTAATTCAATACGATTCGTTGAACAAAAAGCGCGCGGTGTATATAAATCGAATCAGCCGTTCCTTCGTACTCGGTGCATTTGCACAAGGTCTCTCGGATGAAGTGTCACAACCTTTTATCTCGGAAAATATGAATATCCATTAAGAATGTTTCGAATAAAAGTTGTTTAGTTTCAAGAGGGGAAAAATGTGCACATGTCGATTTGACCTTGGGTATAACTTCCAAGGTCATATGGAGGTCAACTTCGAATTTTCAACGGAGAACCCTTATTTTTTATTGCATATTCTTGTAGCTTAGCTCGAGAGCTTTTCAAAACACTGTAGACAAGTATTTTTTTGTCGAGTATTTCTTCAGTTATGAGTTTAATTTGGTTATGAGTTATATTTGTTTAAATCTGTTTCAAAGGGGCCGGGTCGAAACTCGAACTTTGAATGATCAGAACGCTCAAAACTCCGAAAGAATACTACCCCGAAATATCAAAACTCCGAAAGAATTTTACACGAAAGACTAAAACTCCGAAAATCTGAACACCGTCAAAATATTCCCGCTATGGGAATATTTTGGGGAAAATTTTGAAGGAATTAAAACCTTCAAAATTTTTAATAAATCGACGAATTATTTCAAGAATTTTTTTTTTATTAAGAAGTGATTTTGCGTCAATTTTGAAATTTGTCTAGACAATGTCATACGTTCTACATAATTTACAGTCAACTGTGTAGACTTTCGCTGGCATGATCGTGATATGGGGACCGGGTTGAAATTTCGAACTTTGAATGCGCCGACGGTTCAAAATTCCTAATTTTAATGTTCCGAAGTTACAAGGTTCGTCAAGATCATGCCCGCGAAAGTCTACACACTTGATTGTAAATGATGCAGAATGTATAATATTGTCTAGACATATTTCAAAATTGACGTAAAATCACTCCTTAAGGGGAGATATACACCTAGGAGCCGGAAAAAACGGTCATTTTTGTGAATTTTTTCAAGGAAAACTATTTGAAATTTCGGATTAAGGTTTTAATTATCTAAAAGTATATACATTCAAAAATATGTTTAATTTTCTTTATTTAGAAATATCAAAAATATACAAGGATATTGTACGATCCTTGGAGCGTCGTAAAAAAATCTGCGTATACGGTATCCACTGGCGTTTCTTCAAAAATCATCTGAAAAAAAACCAAAAAGCTTATTAAATTAGATACTATAATCTAGTACTTGTCATAGCCGATTTTGAAAATATCGATTTATGACAAAATGGCGGACGTTTGAAGATAAACAGTGATTTTCGGGCCAAAAATTAGTTATTATTTTTCCTATAAAACAAAAACTAAGTAACGGAAAAAAAATCCTATGACAAGTACTAGATAATGGTAAATAGAATAACCACAAAAAACCTTAAGGCAATCGGATCATTGGTTTTCGAGAAATTTTGGGTAACGATTTGAAAAACGTGGTTTTGAGAAAAACGCGTTTGAAAATTTGGGAATGAATAAATCATGAAATTTGTCAACTTGGAATCATCGATACCAGGCCCATAGTGTAGGTCTTCTACGATCGACGGAATGTTCATAGCTTCTGAATCCTCTGACAAAAAAAATTCTGTCTATCCTTCTAAAAGGATTTAGAAGCTAGATCCCCTCAATAAAAAAAATTCTTGAAATAATTCGTCATTTATTGAAAATTTTGAAGCTTTTAAAATTTCCATAGCGGAATTATTTTGACGCTGTTCAGGTTTTCTGAGTTTTGGTCTTTCGTGTAAAATTCTGTCGGAGTTTTGATCTTTCGGGGTAGTATTATTTCGGAGTTTTGAGCGTTCTCATCATTCCAAGTTCGGAATTTAAACACGACCTCGTTTCAAACATGCCTCAATGTGGACAATTTTTAAAAAATGACGACGCAGTCTGCATCGTTGAAATGCAAAGAAAATTCGTTTTTAGACATTGCCCAAATTTCTTTTGTCGGATTGAGCCTACGAAAATCGCTCGGACATTTTTTGGATTCTTACTGGGGATATGAAAGATCTGAATCTGCGGAGAAGATTTCGGGCATTGATAAAAAATGAAGAAATCGAAATATAAGAAAGACACTTCGTTGCGTTCCAACGATGCAACCTTCAACATCGTTCATTAAAACGACTTTGAAGTTTGCATCGTTGGAAAGCATCGATTTTTTTTTCTTTATTTTTATCATTATCTGAAGCATTTTTCTTGCAAATTTAGGTCGTAAATCCCTAATGAGAATACGCAAAAAACGTTTAAGTGATTTCTACAGTCTACATCGACAAACAAAATGTGTGCAATTGAAAAAAAAAATTCGTTCCATTTCAACGTCATTCAATAAATATGTATTTGATCAAAATACATTGTTGGTTTGAAAGTATAGGACATTCATTTGAAGAAAACATATCTTTATTTCAAAAATTTACAAATATCGTTATCTCGCACGAATTAATATACAATGCATATTTATCCGCCGTGTTAATAATCCTCAATGGTGCAAACATTATAAAAAATATTTTGTATTCCCACCATTTTGGGATACGAAAGGATCTTTCTCTTGCGTGGCAATCACAAGTCTTTCGGAATCCACTTAGCCGATTACAAGGCCGATTCCAATGGGCTAAATTTCGTGGCGCGTCGATACATTTTGCGGACTCGGTTATCCACTCGTTCAGAGCACAAATGGCTTGCAGGAGAAGCCTCGGGCCCTGCGCCACACTGTGGTCACAGGGCGTACTACGTCTACGCATTTTCTAGTTGACCCAAATACATTTCAAATTCAAAAAAATGAAAATAGACACATTCAGTCTATACGACGAAATTTTTTGTCAGTAAATAATACCGAATACCAAAACTATTAGAAGCATATACATTTTTTATCACTCCGCACTGTTAAGGGGTCTTCTCACTTTGACGCTAAAAAAATGCTATTTTCATGATTTTTTTGAAAGGTTTATATTATAGATATTGACATAAAAGTTGTTACACTTAACCGATACACTTTCAAAAGACATTTAAAAAAAATATTTATTTCATTCACTATTTATAGACGAAAATGGTAGTTAAAAAAATGTCCGAAAAAAATTGTAGGTCTGCGCTCTTGATGAAACCTCGGAGATGGATCTGTAATGGTCGAGCGGATGGTCGGGGATTTCGCGGGAGACGATTAATTGAGACACAGACTATTACGGTTTGGAATCTTTATTCCTAATTCGGCTCGGCGAGGGAGTGCACGTAGTTGTTCGAGGTTTCGAGATGGACTGCTGGCTCTCGATCCAGCGGGAGGAAGCGTGGCTGAGTGGAGGGGCCTTAGGAAGGTGGAGGGGATGCCACGCGCGAGAAACGCGTGGGCTCGAGAACAATGGGACTCAGATGAGAGAGGAGAGAGAGGATTGCTGATGAGGATTTCTAGGAAGGAAGATTTGGTTTCTGCTGAGGCTTTCTAGGAAGGAGAATTAGGTTTAGGTGAGACCTGTGGGAAACGGTTGATATGAGGGCGTGAGACTGGGTTTGGGAATAAGAATCGTGTGGGACCGTGACAGATCATCCGAAACAAAAAAATCAGACGGTTTTAGATTCAGTATGTTAATGCCTATAGTGCATATCATACGATTTTTTATATATGCAAAAATAACAAAATGGCGGACATTTTTCGGTAACAAAACAAAAACGTATTTTTTTCACCGTTTTTTGGCAAAAAATAGTAAATATCAAAAAAATTTAAAATCCTTGCTATGCGCTATAACTATAGTTGTAAAGAATATGTGGTTAAAATTTTATAAGGATTGGTTCAGTAGTTTCGAAGATTTTATCAACAAGTCGAAAAACGTTGTTTCGAGAAAAACGCGTTTAAAGTTTGTTTGGGTTACAGAAATACATAAAAAAATTTTTTGCGTATTTTGATAGTGTATTTATTAAGTATAACACCTTTATATCAATATCTATAATATAAACCTATCAAAAAATTCATGAACATAGCCTTTTTAGCGTCTCAAGTGAGAAGATCCCTTAAATAGATCGTGATTTAAATCAATATATTTAAAATGAATCTCTGCAATAGAGGAATACATTTTTTTTGAACATTGTTTTTACGAAAATTTTCGTTAATTCATATAAAGGGGGGGGGGGGGTTCGGGGAACGATGTTCCTAAATAGAGCTTTGAATAATTTTTTCAAATGTGCATCGTACGATATTCGCGCTACACGAGAAAAATAAATACATCGACCGATGACACTAATCATTTTTGTCGACTATCCGAAGGTGTCGCGAATAGCAAGTGGTTAGAGTATCCGATTGAGGCAAGGCCACCTTACGAGATGACACGAGGAGCGGAGTCTCGTAAGGAGCATTCCAACGGCAGCACGTACATAGCGAAGGACCGGTGTAGCTTGTCACCGGAAATGGGTTAAGTACGTGGGCGCCCACCTCGCGTGTGTTCCTGGTCCAGCCAGTGTGCTTCCGTCTTTATGGTCATATGCAGCTTACACAACAAAGCTCTCAACATCCTCATTGCCCTGCACTCTCCCGTGCTCTCGGTGCACGCGCTTCATCATGCGCCGAGAGCCACACCGCGAGCAACTGCAACATCATTTTCACTGCGAATATCGCAATCATAAATTGACGTGGAAAAATTGCCCGGAATATTACGAAATTTTCCAGCATCGCAATTACGCTGAAATTATACCGCCGCGATGTAAATCCAATAAAATCGCAATTCGCGAATAATTGGATTATCGGTTATCGCAATATTTAATTTTTTCAATTAATTTTTTTTCAAGCCCCGTTTCAACTTTGCGATCGTAAATTAAGGAGGGCAGAAAATGACGCGAGCTCGATTATAACGCGCGAATAGATCGATATTGGACGGTGCAACAGTAAACGAGCCTCGACAGACGGAATTAAAAATAACCCGAACAAACCGAAATATTATTTCAATTCGCGAATAACTTGGTCGGACGTTCTAAACGGTTTGGTTGGATTTTTTATTCGTTTGTGATCTCCATTCGTTTTCTGAATCTCCATCCAATCCAAAGATGATTCCGATTCGCCGGTAATTTGATAATAGCATATACGAAAATTTTATATTTTTGTTTGTTTTTTGGAATTTCTATAAGATTTCTGAACCTCCATCAAACTCAAACGAACCCAAATATAATTCCAATTCGCCAGTAATTCGATAGTAGCGCATACGAAAAATTTCATGGAAATTTTTGTTTTTTGGAATTTCCATGCGGTCTCATAATCTGTTAAACCCTAAACATGCATATCCGGAACAATTTTATTTGGCTTTCTATTTTTTGCGATTCCCATTTACCTTCTCAATTCAATGTAACCCGAAACGACCCCAAACATGATTCCAATTCGCCAATAATTCGATGCCAGCACACCTGAAACAACTTTATTTGAGTTTTTTTTGTAAATCCCCATTTAACTTCTCAATCCCATATAACCCGAAACGAACCGATAATTTACATTTCTGTTTTTTTAGAATTCCTATTTAGCGCCACAATCCCATTTAACCCCAAACAAGCCCAAACCCACATCACCAATATAATTAAATATTCGGAAATCCGATTCGTATTCAATTGGATTTTTCTCTTCCTTCGACGGCAATTCAACTTCACAATCCCCATCAAACCCAAACAAATCTAAACTAAATCACAAACAGTAAATGACTCAATAACAGGATATCGCAATAAAAAAAAGATGTTCCCACTAATTATAATAATATTCATTCAAAACGTTGCAATGAAGTTCTTTGTTGCAAACAAACCCAACGAAAGGCCTACACTCGCGACGCACTGCAGGGCGACCCCGGCCCGGGCATAAAAAACGTGGTAAGAAGCTTTTTCTCGGTGTTCGTAAAGTTTTTTACGATTCCGAAAAAAGAGAACGAGGAACATGCATATTGTAGCCGGGTGTATTTCCGACGTTCGCATGATTTCTTGCACTCAAATGTATATATATATATATATATATATTAGGGTGATTCGTTTCAGGGTAACTTTTTTTTCTGACCCATCGTGCCCGAAAACCTCTAGTTGGCACCCAAAAACGAAGTTTCGTGAAAGGGGGGTGTTGTCAAAAAATATTTAGAGGTCGCGAATCAAAATTGAAGTTTTCCCATTTGATTAACATTGAAAAAAATGTTTTTCTCATTATTAGTGTTACCATTCCGCGAATTTTGATATCGCGATATTTTCCAAGTGGGTTCTCATAGGAAATATGATACTTTACAATAAAGTTCATTGAGCCATGTCCGTAAATTCAACGGTTTCAGCGGTATCATTATTTCAAGTGAATATTGTACAAAAATATCTATTCAAACGGCTGTAACGCCTAAGCCAATAGATATATCGAAAAAAATTCAAATGAGAACTATGTAGAGAAAGTAATTTACTACAAAAAAGTCTTATAAGCCGAGCCCGTAAATTCAACTCTTTCTCAGCTATAGGTGGATGAAGTAAAATAAATAGATTTGTTTTTGTTTAAAAAACATCTATTTATTTTACTTCATCCACCTATAGCTGAGAAAGAGTTGAATTTTCGGGCTCGGCTTATAAGACTTTTTTGTAGAAAATTACCTTCTCTACAAAGTTCTCATCTGAATTTTTTTCGATATATCTAATAGCTTAGGCGTTACAGCCGTTTGAATAGATATTTTGCACAGTATTCACTTGAAATAATGATGCCGCTGAAACGGTTGAATTTACGGCCATGGCTCAATGAACTTTATTGTGGAGTATCATATTTCCTATGAGAACCCACTTGGAAAATATCGCAATATCAAAATTCGCGGAATGGTAACACTAATAGTGAAGAAAACATTTTTTTCAATGTTAATCAAATGGGAAACCTTCAATTTTGATTCGCGCCCTCTAAATATTTTTTGACAACACCCCCTTTTCACGAAAGTTCGTTTTTGGGTACCAACTAAAGGTTTTCGGGCACGATGGGTCGAAAAAAAAAGTTGCCCTGAAACGAATCACCCTAATATATATATATATATATATATATATATATATATATATATATATATATATATATATATATATATATATATATATAGGGTGTATCTTAACTAGCAAGCAAAACGCCTTTTTCAAAAACGTGCGAAAAAGTTGGCCGAGATATTCACAAGTAAAGTCCAACGGTGTGTAAACAATGTCACAGTCGTTTCGGCGTCCAAGCAAGAGTGGGCGCGGTTTCGAATCCACGCTCGCCCAAGTAGATTCAAATCCATTGATTTTTTTTAAATTGAAATTAAAATTGAACGTTCAAACTTTCAATTTCAACCTTATCCGGTTGCCCAAACAAAGTATTAAATAATGAATAGAAAATGTTAAACAATATTGTCCATTGTTTACTAGAAAGATCGACACTGAGAAAAAAATCATTGATCAAGAATCATTGGTGTTATTTAATGAAATTTCGTTAATTCAATTGCAAAATTGTTGGTGTAAATAATCGGATTTATTAGTCCAAAAAAACACTATTGACTTTAATGACATGATGAAATTTAAAGTTTTTTCTCATTCAAAAGATATAATGTTAGCCGAGAACAACATATTATTGAAACTATCTAACAGATTATGTAGTTTTGAATGCATCTTCTACAACGAACAAAAAAGCGTTTCAATTCATAACATGAATATTGTTGACTCGAGTACACAAGAAAAATTGAATTTCGCTCGTTTGATTTAGATAAAATTTCTATTGAGTAAATATGTTATTCTATTTTTTTCACCATATCCGATATTCCCAGGTAGGAATTGACGATGAAAAAAGGGCTCGCCAAGCTCTGAAACAAGGCTCACATTTTTTAATTCAGGCTGAGCACCAGCCTGATTTCAGGCCTAGCTGAACCTCTGAATGATAACGCGGTTTCAGGCTCTTGCACACAGGCTTGACCAAAGGCTGGTAGAAAAGCCTGTACTAAGCCTGAAACGACGAAACAACAAGGCTCAAAATGAGCCTTAATGAAGCCTTCACGAGCATTTATGACCAGGCTTTTCCCAAACTCTTCCCGAGGCTATATGAGGCCTGTTTTTAGTTTTCAATATTCTACATTGGGGCAAATTTGATAAATTTACGAAGAATTCATTTGATTTGTTATATATATTTATTATTTGTTATATTATTTGTTACAAAATATATTTAAAAAATATTTTTAAAAACAAAACTTTATTTTATTGCGTACTTTTATTTTCGTATATACTTTTTTGTGTACCTCATAAATATCGATAAGAGCATATGTTTAAATGTTCTGAGCTGCCTCCTTCGCTTTCGTTTTTCGTGCCCTCACACCCGAAAAATTTATTGCTAAATTTTTTTTTCATAAAAGTCCAGAAAAAATATTATTTTAAACTTATTTTATTTTATCACAACCTGAAACAAGCCTGCATCCAGCCTTGATTTATCAGCCTCAAAATTCACCGGCTGAATAAAGCTTGAAATAACCCTGAGTTTAGGCTAAGTAGCCAGTCTTGGTTCCAGGCTGCTCCAAACGATGCAATGAAACCTGGGCCAGGTCTGTCTCACTCAGGCTCGGTGAAACAAGGCTCGCATAAGCTTGTTTCCATCGTCAGCCTCTTGATTTCCTACCTGGGTTGATTTCCGAGTACATTGTTCGTTAAAATATGAATATTTTATTTTCATTGAAAAATATTAAGCAAATGTCTGACTTGGTTAAAAAATTATGCGAAAATAAAATTTATTTCTTTCGCATTTTGTTGAAAAAATGCAACCAAATCATGGCCGAGCGCCACCGAAAGTATAGGTGTGAGGAAACCCGTAGTTCTCGGAGTAACCGCTAGAAGCCGTACGCGCGCTCGTTTCTCGTAAGCGTAGCGCAAACCGAAAATCTACTTAAACGCCGAAGAAACTCTAAAGAGTAACACTTCTTGGCCTGTGGCTAAGATCAAAGTGTAGTATCTGTTCGTATCAGTTGAATATCTGATATTCTCTCCATGGATATTCCATTGGATATCTGATATTCTTTCCACTATTATCGTGGATAATCATTCTAGTACTCACTTTTTATTTAATATTTAAAACAAATTTTTTAAAACTTACGTCCCATGGCATATTCGTTTCGATGTAGTAAAGAAAAAATTAATTCTACTACTTTTATTTCGCACAAAAATATAATATTTTTGTGCGAAATAAAAAATGTTGTAGCGACCGCTTAATTATTTCATCCATACATCTACGGATTGTATATAGAATGATTTCAATAGTGTATAATTTCATTTGAAGGATAATGTAGATATTCAGAGAACAGAAAAGCTTTTTCAAATAAGATAATATGTTATATATATATATATATATATATATATATATATATATATATATATATATATATATATATATATATATATATATATATATATATATATATATATATACACAGACACATATATAGGGGAATACAAGCTTGAGTAAGATCGCACTTCCGGGGAAAAGCGCCGAGTTAGTACGAGAGAACGGATCGAAGTGGGTAATGGTCCTCTTCTAGCCAGACGGAAAAACGATAAGTCGTCTTCTCTCCGCCAGATAGAAAAAGGGGGAAAGACGAAAAAAGAGAGAGAGACATCAAGACTGAAAAACATTCCACCCCACTAAGCACTACGTCAGAGTCCAACACGCGACTCGGCAAGATACACTTGTACTCGAGGAAAATTAACGGAACTTGGCAACGTTGGCCATGATATTACTGTAACGTCCAATCGTTTAAGGTTTTTCCCCCGTTTTTCTCTTCTTTCTATTGCCCCCCTCTCGCTCCCTCCTAGCCCCGCTCCTGTTTTATCCCCCTTTCAAGCCCTTTCATCCTCCCATGCTGCGGGGTGTTTTTTTTTCTTTTTTGTTAATATCTCTTACCCCTGGTCTCGTCGACTGTTTTTATGGCCGCTCCGACATATTACGGTACTCAGCGTCCACTCGGACTGGATACGTGTACGAGTGGACTCGACGCGGAGGATCCAAGAGTTTCACGCTTGGAATCTGTGCTGCGGTCGTCGAGGTATGTGGACGAACGTTTAGTCGCGGGGTATTTCGATTAATTGTGGGGCGTGCTGTCCGTGAATTGTTGGATGATTGGATTCCTAGGAGGTTGGTTTTTATTTTATTTATATTGTTGCATTATAGCGTATGTTGTGGGGAATTTGCGGGGAATATTTTACACGCGGCTGGGGTATAATAATGAGAAACATTTTTTTTTCGGAATATTTCTTCAGGCCTTGGTTATAAAAACTGAAACGATTTTTCATAATTGTTAGTTATTATTATTATTGTTATTATATACGTTAATACTCATTTACAATAATAAGGAAAGGTTGCGAGGTCGATCTCTCCGATTACGATTAAATTTGGCATGCTTGTAGAATGGGTAAAAATAGGCGACACGAATTTTTTTTATATCTGCGGAATCCGATTTTTTCGGGGTGAAACGCATTCTCGAAAATAGGGGCGTTTTTCGTCGATAACGTTATCCTTCCCATCCCCAATGTACACCACAAAAATTAACATTGTTGCGATTTGATTTTTCTTTCATATCTCATACCGTTAAATCATTATCGACGAAAAACGAAATACACACCAATTTTTTAGGGTCCCTGAGGTCCAAAAATCAAGTCGACTTGCAATATTTTTTGATGATGAGAGTATTGGGATGAGGAGGTCGGGTTTTTACACACAGTTAATATTTAGTCTTGCCAAAATAAAGTTTATTTTCAATGAGAAATTATTGTTAAACAATTAAGTTATTATCATTCAAACTTAGTGCCGCCGTTGCTGCATAGCGAATCGGTGCAGGTGGTTCCGACAACTAGGGTTAATTTGAAATGGAAAATAAAATATGAAAGATGTACTAATAACAAGTTCCTTGCCGTGCGGAAAATTGACAGGGTATACCTCATAAAAATAAGGACCTTTAAGGGGTGGGGGTAAAAATGTCGAATGACCAAATATAGAACGACAAACATTTCGAAACGACAGAATTATGAACTCTCAAAATAACGAAGGTTCAATCATTCGAAATTTTATCTTTCGACTAATAAAAAAATCGAATGACTGTAAATCGAACCATTATTTATTGGAGAGGTAATTTATTCGAAAACGAACATTCAGATTGTCTGCAATTCGGAACATAAAAATACAGAATCGAAAAATGTAGAACACCCATATCTCCGAAACAGAAAATAGCGAGTGCCTAATATGCGTAATACCGTTTATGGTGAAAAGCAATATATCGAAACGCAAAATGTCGATGGCCCGAAATGTAGAACGCCGAAAGATCGAACGGCCAAAATGGCGAACGTGGTGGGGCCCGTCACGTGGGATGACTGTCTTACGATATTTTAGCCTACAGACCGCCAGCGCCATCTCGCAGCTTCACTCTGAGGTGCTCCGTCCGAATTTGAAATTAGTCACCCGAATAAATTTTGAGATATGACTTGCACCGTTTCATAAATTATTGTTTCGAGAAAAACGCAAAAAACAGGTAACTCGCAGCGAGGCGGTTCGCCACAGCGCAGTGGGCGATCTGACCCTTTTCCAACATCTCCACAACTCGATTTTTTTGTTGGATTTTTCATAAAATCTTTGTTACTATTTAACCACGGTAATGGGTTAAAATTTTTTTTTTTTGCATTTTCTCAAAATAGGTGTACGTATTCAAGAGTATGTGACAAAATGTTGAAGTAAATTGTAGGTCTGCGCTGTTGATGAAATCTCGAAGATAGATGATCCGAAACAAAAAAATCAAACGGTTTTAAATTCAGTATGTTTATGGCTATCATACGATTCTTGATATATGCAAAAACAACAAACGGCGGACATTTTTCGAAAAAACAAAAAGAAACGTGTTTTTTCGCCTTTTTTGGAAAAAAAATAGTAAATATCAAAAGATTAAAAAATGCTTCGAAGATTTTATGAACAAGCCGTCAAAATACGTTGTTTCGAGAAAAACACGTTTAAAGTTTGTTTTGGTTACATAAATACAACAAAAAAATTAATCTATTTCGAACGTCTATTTATTAAGAGTAACAACTTTTATATCAATATCTATAATTTAAACCTATCAAAAAAAAATGATGAAAATAGCTTCTTTTAGCGTCTAAAGTGAGAGACCCCTTAAAAAAAACCAAAATTTCTATAATTACAGCAGCAATCATTGTACGTAGCCGTTTTTTGTTTTTGAAAGTTAGTCTTTTTTAAGCCTTCGAATATCAGTAAAAATATCGCCAAAATTACACTTTATAAACAATTGTGATTTTTTTGTAAAATATCTTTATATGGATTAGAAAACTTGATTTTTATTTTTCAGACCAACCATTGTCAAGTTATCGATCCGGCCGTTGGGCCACGTTTTTTATACAGAGGCTCTCTACTCTATACTCTATACCTCAATAACATTGATAAGTATTGAACAAAATAAAAAATGTACACGAAATAAGTTCAATGCATGCTTAACAACATACTATTTTTTCAAATCCCAAATAAATAATCTAGTGCAGAAAATAATTCGGAAAAAAACGGCCCTTTTCAGCTATAAAACTAAGCAATAAAAGAATCGTTTTTTTTTTTATTTCAAACATACACAGACCTCTTGATTACAACATTATACATCTACGGCATACAACTAACAACCTAAACAATTATAATTACCTACCCAAAAAAAATTCGTGAAGCTAGTAAGAAAAAAATCCCGGTGGGCCGCTACAAACCTCCAGCCGAAAGAAAAGCATCCCTTTGAACATGCGTATGTAACGTAATCTCTAATTGGAGTCGGTTGGACGCAGCCAGCGACAAAGCCAAACGAATCCTACCCTCCGTCGTACCTGTATCCACATATGCACCTGGGGCGCCGTCACTTCCTTCTCGTTTCTTTGCCGTTTTTTTCCACCATTTTTTCCCCCCACCGGCAGTCGCTCGTGACGCGAATTATTTGCTCGGAAAAAAAGCCTCGCGTGGCTTCAGCTCTGCTCACTTATTTTCGACAATAATACTGGCAGTCGAAAAATAATAATAACGAAGAAGAAAAATGATCAGATTCCATTACGAACTTTATCATCGTCAAAATTTCACGTATGAAAAATGTTTCGAATCCGCAATGTCTCGTTCCCTTCCCTCGTCCTTCCTTCCGACGGGGTCCGTCGTCCTACGTCCACTCGTATTGAGCCGCATGTGTGTACATAACGAAATCTCGAACAAGTCGCCTCGATTCGCATTATTGCCTCGTAAATTCTCAAAAAAAACGGGGCGGATATCCAGAGCGAGTTTTTCGACGGCCATATATCAGGCCGATTTTCCACGCGCGTCGTCGGAACGATTCAAGCAGCAGGAGGAGGAGGAATAAGCTGTGTGTTCATATATATATATATATATATACGTATATATTAGCTCTGCCCGTGATTTCGTCCGGGTGGACTTCCGATTAGGTTAGCTTACGTATCGCAACCAATATCGCAAAGCAAAATCTCCAACTCTAGAATAATCGCAAACTCTTCAATATTCTTCACACAACTCAAACGTACGATACCCTAGTCAGTTATGAAAGAATACAATTGCCAGCATGTAGAAGCTCCTTTTATAGTTTTGGATAAAACGAAAGCATAGCGCGACGCTATGCTTTCGTTTTATCTCGAAGAAAAATATGCATTTTTGAACATTCGGTGCACGGAGAAAAATACGGCCTCAAATTCTAACACTGGTTGCCAGAATTCTAATATTCAGTGCTAGAAAAGTATAGTAGTTTATTGCTAGTTTGGAATTCTAAGACTTGTTGTTATAGAAGTGTAAAAATGATTCTCACACCATATAGTAAAAATGATACGTGCATATTACATTTGAAACTATTCTCGCATAGGCCCGAGTCCTATATGCTGTATAGTAAAAATAATGCGTGCATATTATATTTGAAACTATTCTCGCATAGGCGCGAGTTATATTTTCATATGGATCTCACTATACGCATAGCATAAATGTTCGGCGTATAGCGAAAAATATTACGAAGTTATTAGTAAAATGTGACTCTTTATACCGTACTTTTGTAGAATACTGGAAACTAATTGTTCCATTCGCGTGGGCAAAATATATTTTGAATACTACAAAAAATCACAATATGCCGAATAGAGTGTATTATTTGTATCAGTTTACGTGCCGTATCGTAGGTTGAAATTTAAATTTCTTCATTATTACTATACCATAATTACAATTTTTATCTTCCATTCAATACTTTTTGATATTTAATGATATTTTTTTTAGAAGCATAGTATTAATTCTGAACTTCGAGGCTCCCGTTTTGTCCGTGTGATTACATAAAGTGTTTTCATTACTTTGTATAATAATTTTCTATAACTTTTTCTCGCTCAATTAACGCGAAACGAATTGGCAAGGTCGTAAATCGTGGTATAGCATAATTCCCAGGTTGGCAGATGTGTCGCGAAGTTAGAGACATATGCGCCCCGTTCGTAACCTCAATAAAAGTGTGTACCAAAGCTGTATATAATCTCGAAGAAATAAAAAAACTTTAACAATTTTCCGATATTCTAAAAAAACAATTTATGTATGAAGAAAAATCCGCGCTGTTTTGTCTTTGCGTAGAAATGTCTAGAAATGTATAATTTTTGAACATAGTTATCAAATTAATATTAAGTAATTATTACTAATTAAGAGAATAAGTACCAATAATATTCGTTGTTAATTATCCTGACCGAGTAGTTTGAAGTTCCCGGGCATAATTACCGAATACCGATAAGATAGGTAGCATTTGTGCCGTCCACGACGTTGCCCTGATTGCACAGTCTGATATTTTGTGTGCTTGATTTTCGCACAAATTCGCTATCAAAAACATTAATAATTTTATAACGGTACTGTGAATCCTCATTTTCACGGTACCAAGGGTTAGTCCGATAATTAGTCAAACCGTACCTATTTTTTCGGCTCCGTGGTAATATTCACTTAGCAGATATTAATAATGTACTGAAAAATGATCCGGAGTTTTCCATAAGCGTAATGGAGGTATCCCACCAAATACGTCGAGTTGCCGATTTTTTTTTTCTAAAAAACGGTGATGTGGATCGTATTCAAACTGCACAGGACAATCAGCAAAGAGGTTATAAAAGTCCAGAAAAATTTCAGCTCAGTGGTAAAATGTTGACTTAACCCCACAACCACGTTAAGGCTGGACACCGCTGGAACGGGTGAAAAAATCGATTTTTTTGCACTTTCTCAAAGGATACATATTCAAGAATATGTGACAAAAATGTCAACTTAAAATATCGAAAATTCACCAATTTACAGACGATATAGTGAGAGCACGTTTTTCTCGAAACGACTTTTCTGTGCCTGGCTGGAATATAAGGCTAGCTACACTGGGCCAATTTTCAATTTGACAGAACCAAAATTCTCGTAACTGCAGTCACAATAGTAGGAGGCAGCCGTTTTTTTAAATTTCAGTATTTTCTCAGTCCCCGAATATAAGTAAACATTTCTCTAAAGTTACACTTTTTAACACCCGCCATTTAGGGCAATTATTTTTTCTTCGAAAAACGGCTACGTACCACGAGAACTACATTTATATAGATTATAAACCTTTTTTATTCTTCAGACCAACCATGTCACGTTATCCGATCTTTCGACCACATTTTTTATACAGAGGCTCTATAACTATGTCTATAACTGTCAATTAAAAAAAAAATTCATAAAAATTTACACGAAATAAGTTCAATGCATGTTTAATAACTACCATTTTTCCAAACGTCAAATAAATAATCCAGTGAACAACAAAATTAGGCAAAAAAGACCTTTTTCTGTTCGTCGTTAGGGCGACCTAAAATATCGTAATGCGTCGAGATAAAAAGTATTTTATACGGTAGTCCTGGCTACGAACAATATCTTTGCCAAATTTGAATAAGATTCGTTGAGTAGTTTTTGCACGTACAAACAGACACACTAAAATTCCAAAAGTGCCTTTATATTCTCAGTAAACAACGTAACAATTACTATTATAAAAAAATATTCCATATACAACCACGTTTTATATTTTATTTTAAATATATATATCAACCATGTGGAAAATATCCATACAGTATCGATTCGTCTTCTCCATCACAAAAGACACCCACCTAAGTTATTCTTGCCTGTTCAGTGTATCCCCCAGTTTACCAGGATCTTTTTCACCTCCGTTTTTTTCAGAACCCATTCGCACGGCTTATATATGTTTTTATACACGCATACATATTTACATAAATATATATATATATATAAGCTCAAGAAGGCTAAAAATATGACCCTGCAAATTTTTCGCTCGTATTATATAGCATCGATCGTCCGTTAGTGGCGCCGTCTACGAAAATGAAATGCGCGAAACCGCGCGAGTATGATCCCGGGCTTTTTCTCTCATATTTTGAAGAATCGCCGCTGCTAGACGATGAGGGTTGCGCCACAAGCTGAAGGGTGTATTTTCTACTTGATCTCTGTATTGTCACGAACTGCTGCATCCGCAGAATGAGTTCAGAAAGTGCAAGAGAGAGAGAGAGAGAGAGAGAGAGACAGCGCGGGAGAGTGAGAGACGTCAAGAAAGCGGGAAAAAGAGGAAGATACTGATAGGAATAGGAAGAGCCCAAGCGCTAGGGAGTTACGGGTCTCCGCGACCCACAGTCGTGACCTGTGGTAGACAGTTGGTTCACATATATATATATATATATATATATATAGAAACGCACATATTTGTATCTCGATAGTCAGAAATAGGTATACGCTTACTATATATCCCCGCGTCACTCACGTCGTCTACACAACCGAAAGGACCATTGCAAACGTCAATTGCTACCAAGAAACGTAAGGGCGTAACTTCCATCGTCCATGCGCGCAGAGGTGAACTAGGCCATTTTGTCTAGTCTACCTACGTCTCTCTCCCTCCCATTCTCTCTCTCTCTCTCTCTCTCTCTCTCTCTCTCTCTCTCTCTATTTGGAACAGTAATACCGCCATCTTTCTTCTCCTTCGCTCAGTTCGGATACGCCATCACGAGTTCCTCTGAACTATTGAAAATTATGTTCCCTGGGTCCTTATCACGACTATAGCTCGCCACAAATCCACTGACCCTCACAACTTTGTCCCAACCTTCTTGGACGGCCGCGCCGATTACTAGTTTCGAATGTTCTCCAAGTGGCATGCGAATACACACACACAGAGAGAGAGAGCGAAAGAGAGTGAGAGAGAGAGAAAGAGAGAGAGAGAGAGAGAGAGAGAGAGAGAGAGAGAGAGAGAGAGAGAGAGAGAGAGAGAGAGAGAGAGAGAGAGAGAGAGAGAGAGGGAGAGAGAGAGAGAGAGAGAGAGAGAGAGAGAGAGAGAGGAGAGAGAGAGTAGTAGAATTAATTCTGGACATGTTTCAATTTTATTTCAATTTCGCATTTGTTGATTATTTTTACGTTGTAATGACTTATATTTTATATTCTTATCATAGTAGGCTTATTAAGGCGGGAGATACATTCACAACGATCAAAAAATCAATATCTCTTTTTTCTCTTCAAACGATAGATCTATATGTGTAGAATATCTTCCGAAAGCTTCAAAGCGCCATTCGATAACTTCAAACGTTAAATCCCGTCAATCGCTGAGCCTCAACGCTCGTAGCAGGCGTAAACTTCAAATCCGTTTTTCTCATAACTGCATTTTCGAAATTGGCGTACAGGATTAATCAAGAGCTAACAACTCGATCGAGCTGGAACTTGGTAGAAATATTTATAATTTTGCTACCTTCTACTTGACGAGAACTGTTGCTTTTTTAAATATTTTTAAAACTCCTTTTTTTTATCAAATTTGACAGAAATTTTGCGTGAATTGTTTACTTTTTTCGTAAATGCGTGCCATTCTCTTAAATTTGCATTTTCTTCAACTTGCGCGGCATTGTTGCTGCATTACTCTACTACAGCTCCGACACTTTGACGGTGAATTAATTTAAAAAATTGTTTTGTATACTAAAATATACTATTAAAGTATACACACAGTTTGGTAAATGTAAAATAATTATTTCGTAGTTTAAAAAATCCCTCAAATTTGCTTAATTTTATCCCGTCTAAATTTATATCTCGCCTTGAGCCAAATATTAAGTAGAATAATTATAGGTTAAAATAAAAACATTACAGTATCATTTTAGCGTAGCAGAATATACATTTTATGCGTAAATATTTTAAAAAAAGCTAATTTCTATTAAACGTGTTCGGAATTAATTCCACTATTGCACATAAGATGTAAAGTGTATAAATTAAAATAATATATGATGTATAAGAAACTAGCTGCCGTATTCGGCTCTGCTCGAGTGCGTACGATTTTTACTATTTATTGGTATGCACTTCTTTTTCGCATCCGCACTGTTGCAACCAAGTGCGGATTTCCTTTTCGGCATTCTGAAAACTTTTAATTAATCTCCGTAATATTCAAGTACGTAAGTAACGTCGTCTGATCACGAAAACAAAAACAGTCGCGTCGATTTGTCGAGTGGAGCGCCTGGTGGCGCGCACTCGTTCGCTGATGTTTTCGCCATCAACATTATCTTTCAGCGAGCCTCACATTTTTGTTCGCTGATCAATATTACGGAAATTGGAGCATTAGCCACAATCAAAGAGTACATTTCAAAAAAAATATATGTTATTGTCTAGACTATACTGAGTCTTTGCAAATTTTTTAAAATTTTTTCACCACCAAACACCAGAGATAAAAAATATTCGAATGCTTGTAATTTTCCGTGTTCTACAACTGAAGCTAGATGGTTGCATACTGAAAATAACCCAAATGAAATGTTGCCTCTCAACTCGCCCCAACCCTCAGGAATAGGGGTGGAAAACTTAAAAATCGCCGTATCTCGATGATTAATAGCCGTATCAAAAAATGTTTCAAACAAAAGTTGTTTCTTAATAATAAAATACGTATGAAGTTGTGTGACGGCCAATGCCTTATCTTTGAAAATAGCGGCACAAAAACGCGAGAGCACCACTGACCCAGACGAGGACGCAGCGATATTTCTATTCCGCTCGTACACGCATCAACCCCGAATTTTCGAATCGTTTTTGTGCCGCTATTTTCAAAGATAGGGGGTTGGACGTCAGACAACTTTATAGGCATTTTATTATTCCAAACAACTTTTGTTTGAAACCTTTTTGATCGGGCTGTTAATTATCGAGATACGGTGGTTTTAAAGTTTTCAACCCCTATTTCTTAGAGTTGGGGCGAGTTGAAAGGGAAAATTTCATTTGAGTTACTCTAGTATGCATCCATCTAGCTTCAGTAAAAAAATTCTAATTCTACGCTAAAAGTGCTGGGTTTTCGTCTCTTTTATTGAACTTTATTAGTTCACATAGGTAGGAAGTAGCGAGTGGCACCAATAATTTCAAAGCTTCCCTTGCCAGCTCGCAGGGGGGGTCACCAGAATTTTTTGCTTGTAAAGGGGTCGCGTATTCAAGAAGGTTGAAAAACACTGCTCCAGTGCACCGACTTGTACTCAAGTATCTACACCAAGATATCAGATGTATTGGCCTTCCGGTCACTGATTGTTGCGCCAGCCGGTGCACGGCTAAGCGGTTTCCGCTCCAAGTATTGGCTACGCACAATCTTGCATACCTCGAAGTACCGCCAGAGCCAAACCACGATCGCCCATCTACAAGTGTCGGTCTCTTTAATGATACATTTCACGAAATATCAGATCTACAAAATAAATCTACATTTCGTATGCACTTTTTTTCAGTTCGTTGAAAAAAAAAGTTGTAAACCGTCACTTGACTCAACTGAATCGCTTCAACCTCGTTGAAGTACGTAAGTAACGTCATCTGATCACGAAAGCAGAAACAGCACACTCGATGTGCCGAGTGGAGCGTGCGGATGTTGCCGTCAATTTTTTTTTGCGATGAATCTGACATTTTTGTTCGACATTTTTGGTGACTGCTCAACCCCCCGATAACCTACCGTGATGGTACGTAGCCTGTAGCCAGCACCGGAAAATACGCCACACACTGGTGAAAACCGCTTGAAGATCGGACCATTGGTTCGGAAGGTTATTTCCTTCGGAAGGTTACTTTCATTTATAGATATAAAGAAGAAGAGAAGATATACTTTCTGTATGCTAATATAAAATATGTAGAGATATCATATCTTTCATGGGTCTGAAGTTTGCCATGCTGAATTGCACCTAACCTTTATTTTAATTTTTTTTTATTCATTACTGATCCTTTTCTTGGATATTTCGAATACAGGCCACGACTGCAGACGGTAAAATACGTAAAAAATTCAGACTCCCGGAACCCACCCTTATCGGGGGAGGGGGGGGGGGTGAATTTGAAATAAAAATAGAAATTATATCTCAGGCGGTGAGAATGTTCCCATATTTTTTATTGACGACATATATTTCGAGTGCCTAAGATTTAAAAATGCCGCAACCCACCCTTCCCAAGGGGTGCCAGTTGGATTTTTTTTCCGTTTACGTAGCCGTTTACAGATCGCTCTTGAATACATAATGTATACACACAGCCATGTATATTTACATATAAAAATAATTTGATAAAATTCATAGTGAATATATATATCAATACATACAGCTTTATCGTAACCGAAATAACGGATTTTTTTTTCACTCTGCGTTACAGACATTCAGGAGTTCTACGAGCTGACGCTGCTGGACGAGTCGAAATCGGTTCAGCAAAAAACCGCGGAGACGATTCGCATCGCGGATAAGTGGGAAGCGAGCGACGGACCGATCACACCAACTTTCGCCCAAAACGATGTAAGTACGCTCGGAATTAAACGTGGACGATCAACGGGTCTGCATAAGCT
>OX101783.1:1371457-1423957 GCA_944452715.1 Ophion slaviceki | reverse complement strand
CGTGAGCCTGGGCTCATGGCGCAAGCCGACGATATCACATCAAGCTGAAAACCCCCGAGGGATAACGGTGGTCCAGGCAAGTGCTCTGATTTCCACCCGCCCCAATGTAGATAACTCGAAATATCGTCGTTCACGACAACGCTCACGGTTTTCGTTTTACTACGGAAGGACCATAAAATAAATCAGTAAACCTTTGCTTTTCTTTTTCCTTCTATTTTCTTGCAATATCTGCGCGTGCTTGAACGACACTTTTTTCCCCTTCCCGTCCAAGAAGCAAAATTTAATCTTTATTTATAAAAATGTCCAAAAAAATTGTAGCTCTGCGCTGTTGATGAAATCTCGGAGATGGATCATCCGAAACAACAAAATCAAACGATTTTAGATTCAGTATGTTGATAACTATATCATACGATTTTTTATATATGCAAACATAACAAAATATCGGACATTTTTCGAAAAAACAAAAAAAAGTGTTTTTTTTCACCGATTTTGGCAAAAAAACTAGTAAATATAAAATTTTTTAAATATCCTTGATATGCGCTGTAGCTATAGTTGTAAAGAATATGTGGTTAAAATTTCATAAAGATCGGTTCAGTAGTTTCGAAGATTTTATCAACAAGCCGTCGAAAAACGTTGTTGCGAGAAAAACGCGTTTAAAGTTTGTTTGGGTTACATAAATACATGAATTTTTTTAAAATGTATTTCGGAAGTGTATTTATTAAGCGCAACAACTTTTATATCGATATCTATAATATCAACCTATTTTTAAAATTCATGAAAATAGCCTTTTTAGCGTCTAAAGTGAGAAGATCCCCTTAACGAAGTCCACCTCACGTGAAGCATAACAAATTAATGGAAAAAATGTATTCCTCCCTCTCTCTCTCCATTATTTTATTTTGAAAAAACATATCATTGCGATATGAATTTTCAACGAGCGAAAAATTTCCACTAAGACCAAATATCTTTTCATCACAAGCGAGATTACTTCATTTTTTTTCCGCGGTCTCAGATTTATTTTTTCACGTTGAGGCTGAGGAAAAGAAAAGCGACGATAAAAAGACTCGAGGGCTGCGTTCGATCGATAAAATACGAAACAGGTTTGCCATGCAAATCCGAGTGACGATAAGTTTATCGCATGCGAAGGTGAACACATGCGGGCTCGAATACGTAGGTGTACTTTTCTTTTTACACATATTGAATCTTTCCAATACCTCACATTCTCATTTCCGGTAGGGTAAAACATGTAATTGTTTTCCGCCGTCACGATGCGGTACCCGTGGCCAGCTAAAGAATCCATTATGGCTACGAGTTCACATTAATTTGGCCAAATTGATTTTCAAAATCGTTGAAATTTTGATTGCACCCATCGCCGTGTGTACAATTTCGTCGAGCGTCACAAATACATTACGTTGATATGCTGATTACGATTGCCCGTATATGCTAATTGGCACGATATCACAAACTATAATTAGCCTCGGCACATCGCGTTGCGAGGCTCTGCCTTTGATTGGACTTCTCGACCGTGCTCGTTTGATATTATTCATTCGATCAATATTGTCGTTCGAACATTGCGAACGATATTGCCATACAATTCGTCCTATAAAGTGAATGGGATGCAATTATTGTTTTCAAGAAAATTATTGTTTCCAATACAAAGTGCAAGATTTTCATACGCACGGTTGACAATGCGAGGAATTGTCAAATTATGATTAATTTTTACATATTAACATCTGTGCACTATGACGGGTAGAAAAATGGTTTTTTTCTTCTTTTTTCAAGGTATACATATTCAAGAATATGTGAAAAAAATGTCAAGTTAAAATTTTGAAAATCGACCAAGTTACAGACGATTTAGCGAGAACAGGTAGCGCAATCATTCACGTATACTGAAACTTTCAATCGCGTTTTTCTCGAAATTACTTTTTTCGACCTCCCCGAAATCATAACCCTGTGCCATTTTCAATTTAAAATAACTAAAATTTCCGTAATTGCAGTAGCTGTCGTTGTACGTAGCTTTTTTGTTTGTTGTTGAAATTTAGTATTTTTTAAGCCCCCGAATATTAGTAAAAGTTTCGCCAAAACTACCCTTTTTTAACACCCACTATTTCGCGAAGTTTTTTGTTTTCGTAAAAACGGGTACGTACAACGAGAACGACATTTATATAGATTATAGAACTTTTTTATTTTTATTTTTCAGACCAACCATTGTCAAAGAATCGATCCGACCATTGGACCACATTTTTTATACAGAGGCTTACCATACCTCATCAATGTAGTAAATTTTCCATTTTTGGAAGTAATCATTTCCAGAACATAAGTTCAATCTGTGCTTAATGACATACTTTTCATACAAATCCCAAATAAACAATCTAGCAGACAGAAAAGTTCGGAAAAAACTTTTTTCGGCCTGTTGTAGTAGTGCCCTTCCTTAAGCAGCCGAAAATAAGCGAATTTTCAAGGTTTTTCGTATCCAAACTAGCTATACTTCATAATTGAAATTTTATGTACATATTGTTCAATTTTTCTATTTTAGAAAAAACTTTTTTTTTGTGTTAAAAAATGCTGGCCATACGACACTTGCTTCAGAGGCGGTTGCTGCCGGAGTTTTTCCACAGCGTAGAACCTAGCGTCTGTTGCATACATCTGAAAAATCGGAGCTGAGAAGTTTCATATTTCTAAAACCTACACGCTCTATGTGAACCTAAAAAAATCCGAAGAAAAATGGAAATTCAAAAAATGGCACGTGTTTGAAGAATGTGCTTGAAAATTTTCAATTTTCATGACATTTTTACCATAGTGTTTGTTAATGGAAAGGTTCTTTTTTAAAAATAACTTTTAAACAACTTTATGTTTGTATAGACAGTAATTATGTGATTCAAATGTATGCAAAATTTCAAAATAATCGATCAGATACTTTCTGAGCTATCGTGTACGAGATTCACGAAAAATTGATTCTCAGGAAAATGTGTTAAATGTTTCAAGTGTTAAATGTTTCTATGACTAAATTACCTACCGATTGATCTCCGATTGCACGATTATAATGTTGTCCCTTAGCTTGCTCGTGGAG
This sequence comes from Ophion slaviceki, assembly GCA_944452715.1. Lineage (NCBI taxonomy): Eukaryota > Metazoa > Arthropoda > Insecta > Hymenoptera > Ichneumonidae > Ophion > Ophion slaviceki. The sequence goes on along the minus strand of OX101783.1, from coordinate 1,420,890 downwards.
TTCATTTCCGGCGATGAACTCTTTTACATTCTGAAGGGATCCCCCCCCTAACATTTCATTGGTGCTACATTTTATCTGGCCTTCGTGGTCACACTGGGTTGATTCTACCCAGTCAATTTTTAAACCAGTATTGTGACCAAACTATGTATCCAAAAGGGTTCAAAAAATTACTGAACATGCCTCGAACATTGTAGATGACACACGAAAAATTCATTTATAAGAAATAAAATGGCAAAATATGTTTAAAAGTTCATAAAGAGACAAAAACGAAAAAAATGTACTTTTTTACTCAAAAAATCATAATTCCGCGCATTTTCAATATTATTACCTAAAACTTGAACCTGAAACTCCTTAGATATAGTCCTTTTGGGAAAAAAATATCAGCCTAGTACACGTTCCAAAAAGGTACGAACGCTTTAATCAAATTTCTAACGGTCTAAATTTCTAAATACGGTCCCTACGTATAGAGGATAATCCAATCTGCAGGTAGATAGCAACGCAAGTCCCATTCAAAGCCGGGAACTATATATGTATATGTGTATTTGGGCCCAAATTTGACCGACTGGTCGATTTTACCCGAGGTGACCATGAAAGGTTAAAAACTGCGATAATTCTGGACTTGGAGACTTTGCTTTGCCATTTTGGTTCCGATACGTAACCTAACCTATACTAATCGTAAAGTCCACGCGGACGACGTTGCGGGCACAGCTAGCATTAGATAATTATTACACATCATATGCTCTTTTTTTTATATATTTTTTATCCATACTATATATTAGTTGGCAAATTGCAAAAGAGAATTCAAAATACATATGTGTGTGTGTGTGTGTGTGTGTGTGTGTGTGTGTGTGTGTGTGTGCGTGTGTGTGTGTGTGTGTGTGTGTGTGTGCGTGTGCGTGTGCGTGTGCGTGTGCGTGTGCGTGTGCGTGTGCGTGTGTGTGTGTGTGTGTGTGTGTGTGTGTGTGTGTGTGCGCGTGCGTGCGTGCGTGCGTGCGTGTGTGTGTGCGTGTGTGTGTGTGTGTGTGTGTGTGTGTGTGTGTGTGTGTGTGTGTGTGTGTGTATTCCGCATCTACATTTTTTATTTTTCTCGAGGGTCACTTAAGGCTAAAACTTTTTGGGCCGCATTACTGCGACGACAAAACTCTCTTGGGCGCATTGGGAGGGAGATAGAGAGAGAAAGAGAGAGAGAGAGAGAGAGAGAGAGAGAGAGAGAAAACGGGGATCAAAAAGTTCTCAGTTTCGCCAAACTTTTCGCAGGGGTTGCCAATTGCGCCACTGCATCGCGTGTGGGGTTGTCATATTTTCCCATTGGGGGATTCCCGAAAGAACGCAATCCAGAATGCCCGAGGAGACTGTCCAGTAATCCTTTTTCCGCTTTTTCACGACGATGAACTCGGACTTTTTGTCGGCGCGGTCGAATGTGTCCTACAAGAGCGGAACAACGCGCATTCCGATTATGCAAGGCGGTTTTTTTTTATTTCATTTTCATGGAGGTAAAATTGAGGGAAAACGGGGGCCGTGGAATGTTTTTTTTTAAATAGGTATGTGTAATATTTTTTGTTCTGAAAAGGAGAAAGTTATTGTTATTTCGGTATGGCGGTATTAAAAATAATTGAAAGGTTTTTTCTATTCCAAAAATGGGGAAAGTATTATTATTTTAGTACGATGAATTAAAGGCAAAAATTTGCATCATTTTTTACTTCGAAAATGAAGAAATTATGATTATTTCAATCGAAGCTTTTTATTTCCAAAATGAAAGCATGATTATTTTAGTATGATGATTTTTCGTAAAATAATCGAAACGTGTTTTTACTCCGAAAACGAGAGAAATTTTATTATGTTAATATGATGGATTTTCGGAAAACAATCGAAACGTTCTTTTATTTCCAAAATAAAGAAATGATTATTTTAGCGCGATGGGTTTTTTAAAAATAATGAAAACATTTATTTTCCCAAAAATGATAGAATTTTAATGATGCTGAAGATCGCATGGTTTAAGCCTAAACGTTTCCTAATTCAAAAGAATTTCAATTATGCCAAAGTTAGCATAACTGGGATGAAATTGAAAAATAATTTTTTCTCCCAATTTTTTTTCCACGGAAACTCATTTTTTTGAGCGGAGGTCGTAATTTTTTTTTCGTCCTATGCTTCGGGAGAACGCAATGGGAGAATTATATTTATCATTGGACGAAACATTTTCATGCAGATTTCGATTGTAGATCTCCTAATGACCATCTTAAAAAATGGTTGAAAATATTCTCGTAGCTAAAATCTGCTAAAAAGGGGGAGATGTTACGATATCTGTGGTCCCTAATTCTGGTCGCGCACCCTTTATATTTGACCCAAAATAAGACTTTTTTCGACAGTGGTAAACATCGAAACTCAACCCTTAAGGGGGTGAAACAGGGGTTTCAAAGTTTGTATGAGACAAAATATTTTTTGTCAGATCTGCTTGAAACTTGGCGTAAATACTCTACAATACAAGTAATTGAACACGTATTTCAGCATTTCCTAAAATTCGACCCTTAAGAGGGTTAAATGAGGGTGTTAAAGTTTGTATGAGACGACATATTTTTTTATCAGATTTACTTGAAACTTTGCACATATACACTAAATTACAAATAATTAAACATGAAAATCAGCAATTCTCACCATTCAATCTTCGAAGGGGTTAAACCGGAGTGTTAACGTTTGTATGAGAAAACATATTTTTTGACCAGATCTACTTCGTGCGTGCAAACAGTACGTTCAACCCCCTAACTGTGTTTGGTTGGGTTGGCATAAATACACCAAACAAACCCGAACAAATACATGTTTAACTATTTGTATTGGAGTGTGTTTATACCAACTTTCAAGCAAATCTGCCAAAAAAATATTTTGTCTCATATACACTTGAAAACCCCCGTTTCACCCCCTTAAGGGTAGAATTTCGATTTCTACCACTCTGGGAAAAAGTCTTATTTTGGGTCAAATATGAAGACTGCGTGGTCAGAATTCGTCCTAAGATATCGTAATTCTGCCAAAAAAAATTGAGAAAGTAAAAAAAAATCATTTTCAGTGTACTCCAACGTCATCATCATTATCATCATCATCTCCGCACAACAGAAAAACAAACACGCAAACAAAATTTCAACACTGGAATAATAATATATTAAATGACTCCAACAGCAGGATGGCGGGGGGGGGGGGGGGGTAAAAAGCTGTACGATAGCTGCAGGATAGCAGATTTATAAAGCCGGGTCGAGCCGATTCCCCGTGGCGCGACCTCAATCTTGATCGAGTCGCATATACTACAGAGGCGAGCCAGCGTACACGTCCGTTTCGTTTCTTCCGGTCATTTCTTTCCAATTCAGTTTTTCCTATGTGCCAGTGCCAGCGTTTGCTTTTCCGACCCCCTCCCTCTTCTACAACCCCCCCCCCCCCTTGCGCCAAGTCTCCGTTGGATGTCTAGCCCATATGGATATGTGTAGCGGGCGAGGGGAAGGAGGACGGGCAGGAGGGCTGAGGAACTCTCAGTGCTATAGATTTTCGCATTTGGGTAAACACGTCCGACCTCCATGGTACATGCACTCTCGGTTAAGTTGCGAGGAGACCGAAATCGAGACTTTCGCACGCGTTTCTGTACATATATTTATATGTGTATGTTGTGTATATATATGAATATATATATATATATATATATATATATATATATATATATATATATATATATATATATATATATATATATATATATATATATATAGCAAGGAAAACCTAGATGCTTCGTATCAATACCTACCCGAATCACCCCCATGTATGTTCTACGATCTTTTTTACTTTTCGAGAAAAAAGCATCTTTTCCCGGTTTTTCCTGTATTATAGTTTCTTTTTCTCTTTTGTGTATGTATTTTCCTCTTAGAAATTTTTTAAAGCAATTGGGAGTCATTTAGACAAGTACAAGTACTTCTTTAAAAATGTAAAAAATATCGTAGAACATACATAGAGATGATTCGGATAGATATTGATACAAGGCACCTAGATTTTCCTTTTGGACGTCACCTTTGAGGCCACCCTGTATATGTAAGAAGTCCAGTAGCCTGTACAGTGTCAGATTGAGAGTAACTTTTTCGCTGGCTCGATACGTAACACGAAACGAAGAACAGTGGCTTCCGCAACTCTGCGTCGTGATATCCCGCAAGAACTCTCGTAGCATGCCACACTTTCGCTGGCGCCTTCGACGCCAGAGCACACACACACGCACACGTACGATCGAAACTCCGATTTGCTCTTACTCTTCTATTCGGGAGGGTTGAACGATTCACCGATAAGCGTTGAGGATAACTTATATTTTTTTGCAGGCCTTCGTATGTGTAACGAAGATTGCAATAATTGCAAAATCGGCACCGTTGATTTTGTTGAAACTCATACATGTGAAAGCATTGTTATATACGTTTTTTTTTATCAGCGGGAAAACGGTTTTACGGGGGGGAAACCACCCCTGAAAGAAAGGCGTGTCGAAGGGTGATTTTGCAGTTTCACCCTCAAGCAGTCCACCGATCTGAATGGAACGGAAATTCCAAAAATTCGTCTAATGTAAAGCGATGAAGAATACGCTATAGAAGTATTGGATAAAATTAAATTAGGGGGTGATACACCTTTCTTTGAGGGGTGCTTTCCCACCTCAAAACTTTTTCTCCGCCGATAAAAAAATACGTGTATGATAGTTTTCGTGTATAATAGAAAAAATTGAAGTGAATTTAAAATCGAAAATTAAAAAAGTTCCTCCTTCCGATATTTTGTTATGAACGCCATACTTTTCGAGTGAAGCAATCCTACTCATCAGAGTTTCGAGCGAAAATATTTTTTAAATAAATCTCAGAGGAACATTTTCAAAAAATTCCGTGCGATCCAGTATAATCTCACGCAACTTTTTACATCTTTGACATTTTCTCTTAAACCCTATATTTCTTGAGTTAGGTTGCATTTTCCAAAATTTGTCTTTTTTAGCCCAAAATAGAATAGCTTTGCGAAAAAAATCGTATGAAACTTGAAAAAAAAACTAAAATGGAGCTCCTGTTACCCCGTTCAAATTTATCATGGATAAACATGACAACATTTTTTTTTCAATAAGTCATGCCCCCAATTCTCGATGTTCGAAAAAAAGCCGAAAAACAGTCACGTACAGAAGTGCGTACCGGGTCGAAAAAAAAATCATAAAAATATTTCAAAAAAACAAAACAACGCTGAATTTGTTCCCTTCAAAACGCCACTCGGTAAATTTGGTTATCTTTTTTTTTGACGAAGCTGTGTAACTTTCAGTGCGGCAGTGTATATATATCCACACAAAGCCAGATCCAGAACTTAAAAACATTTTTCATAAAAATAAAAATACTATTGCGTAGTTTGATTATATAGTACTGATACTATATTGGATTCACTTCCACTAATCGTTCAACGATCGATCGATCATTTCGAAACGGTACCTCCCGTGAGTACATCTATCCTCTTCTCTCGCTTGATCGATTAGCTTATCGTCCGTTTTCCTCGACGATAAATACACCTTCGAACGCGAATCCACCCGTGGAGCAACAGGTTCGTCGCTAAACCCAAGGATTCTTCGATCATTTTTTACACTTTCCGGACTGGCTCTGTGGATAAAGAGGAAAAAAGAAAGCAGAACCGGAAAAAAACTAGTTCTAATTAGCTGCAAGATTAATCATAAAATGATTGATGTGAGAAAACAGAATTTGTTACGAACAAGGATGGGGGCGGGGGCCAGGCCGAATACTCTCTTGTGCTTTGTTCGTCAGGCGCGGGATAATCAATAGAGCTCTTCTCCCAGTGCATTCTGTTGGAATAGACTTACGGTTCTTATCCTTATGCCGATTCAATCTCCGATACCCTATTGACGCGGCCTGGATAAATTATGAGATTACACGTATGTGTGTGTTGTCCGCGCCTTTTGAAGCAGTCAATTTTTTCCCCTAATTTTCCCCGGATCTGCTGCTCCCCCAGAAAAAATAATAAAAAGGATCATGACTGTGACATTAAGGCGGGATATACATTTACACAGGAAAAAAATTACCAATGTCGAGGGATTTTTTAAGCTAAGAAATAATTATTCTACAGTAATCAAACTTTAGGTTTACTTCAACAGTATATTTAAGGGGTTACCCCCACTTGCGATTTTGAAAAAATCGATTTTTTTTATTGCATTTTTTTGAAGTGCAATTTGAAGTGCAGTTTTTTTATGCCCGGAATAGATGACTCTATGTAAGTTTACAAAAAAAAATATTTTCTTCGTGTAAACTGAAATTGAAACTTTAAACGCGTTTTTCTCAAAATGGCATTTCTGAAGTCGGCCACCAAGATTACTCGAACACTAATGAACCGATCTTCTTGAAATTTTGCAGGCTTATTTAATACATAAAAATGTAGTCTTTAATCGTTCGATTTTTTTTTCGAAAAAAATGGCCGTTTTTTTCGTTAAAATCGAACCATTAACTTTGACTGTCCGCCATTTTGTGAAAAATGAATATTTTTTAAAATCCTTCGATTAAAGACTAGTTTATACTTATATTTGACTAAATCCATCCGCATTTTTTTTTTCAGATGATCCACTTCACCGCAATGTTGGTCATCGCAGACCGTGTATATAAAAACATTATTTCATTGACGGCCATTTGCCACTAAACAATGTAATATTTTTCAATAAAAAAATTACTGAAAGTTCTTCAAGATGTGTTCTTTAAGATGGTATATTGATCGATTAAAAAAGTTTTGTAGTTTTCTTTTAAAAAATTCATGAAAAAGGCCTTTTTTTGCGCTACAAGTGGGGGTAACGCCTTAAGTATACGAAACCATTTTTTCAAATGAATTCATCATCAAAATGGCGGAGCTGTGGCAGAGGGTTATAGCAAGGACGCCACGGGAGTTGCGAATCGGCGTGCAGTCTGCGTCACCTGCGATATCACGCGACACAATCCGCGCAAAAAATTGTACGGCATCCCGATGGAACAAAAATTTGTATTACCCATGTGGTAATCCCTCCCTTTCTAACCGACCCGGCCCGGGTCTGCCTCGCAATGGTTCGTGCGCTGGCCGATGGTAGGCGTCTGACCTTGCATGACCTTGAATGACTTTGACCCCCAATGTTTTTTATGCGGCATGAGGTGCTCCACGAGATGGTTGAAAAAAAATGTACCATTCCATTTAAAAAAGTGGAGGTGACCTTCACGGTGCGTCAGCGCCTCCACCGAAAAAGAAAATGGTCGCATTTGATGGCCCCCTTCACACCGTACAACTTTTGTGTGGAACATTTTTTTGTGACGTCGATAATGAATGAGTTATTTCGGGTAGCAGAGATACGAGGGGCACCTTGTATAAACAACGTAATCATTGTCATTTAATCTCAGGCCTGTAGCCTCCGCACGGCTTGGTCGCGTATATGATTCCGGTAACTAGATTCATCTAAAGCAATAAATGGGAAAATATACTCTTAGTACAATGGCGAAGCTACAAACCCGCTGAATACTTTTTCGAAATTTTAAAATTTTCTTAAAATGCACTGCTTTGAAAAAAATCGATTTTCGACAAAAAATAACGACTCATATCGTTTGTTAATAACAAACGGTGGAACATACGAAAAAAACCGGTCTGTCGATTAAATATGTTATAAAATATGTTCAGTCCAAATTTGAAGTAAATCGGACGATTAGATTTTGAGATATGACATACGCCAAATTGCAAAGTATACTTTTGAGATAAACGCAAGAGAAGAAAACGTACTAAATTCACTTTTTCCGTATACAATTTTTGTACAAATGTTTGGGTTTGCTCAATATATTCGGTAGTTCTTTATGGTTTCGGGTACGGGCAATACGAATAGGACATTTATTTTATTCTAGAATCTTTTTTTTAAATTATAAACAATTCAATTGTTATAATGACGATTTTGACGAAAAAGTGCAATTTGTAAAAAAAAAGTTGGGATTAAAAAATGTTTTTTTTTTTAATTGACAATAAAAAATTTCTCTTTCATTTTTTTTGCGAGCTCCATTAGCAATGGAGATATGAACAGGAAACATTTTTATGAGAGAGACGGAACGATGAGTGTAAGGGATGAAACGATGAGTGGGAGGTGATGCGATTAATTTTCGTCGCTTATATCTCCATTATTAATGGAGCTAGTAAACAAATTAAACGTCTTTTATTAAAAATTTCTATCTATGAAATACACTCTTCGTCCCAATTGTTATTTGACAAATTCATTTGTAACAAAGTACCTTGGTGTATGGACTACTTGCTTGAGATAAAATCAGAATTATTTTTCGTAACTTCAAACTGGGAGTCCGGCACTGTATAACAATTAAACAGCCTGGTTGAACAAAGTTATATCAATGTTCTTAGAAACTATACAGTGCCCTGCGCAGCGCTAGAGCTGTAACGCAACGGGACGTTCTCACCTGCTCCACTAAAAACGTCATAACTCGGTCAATTTTTGAAATTTTCACAAAATCTTTGAACCAAATCAAAGTTAAAACTTTATGCATTAAGAAAATGAAATAAACCAAAAATCGAGTTTTTGAAATTCCAAGGTTATGCATACCCCTTAAAGATGGATTCGAACCCGCGCTCGATCGGGCTTGCACGTTCCGCGCGTGACCAACTACTGTGCCATTCTTTAAGGCGTTACCCCCACTTGTAGCGCAAAAAAGGCCTTTTTCATGAATTTTTTTAAAGAAAACTACAAAACTTTTTTAATCGATCAATATACCATCTTAAAGAACACATCCTGAAGAACTTTCAGTAATTTTTTTATTGAAAAATATTACATTGTTTAGTGGCAAATGGCCGTCAATGAAATAATGTTTTTATATACACGGTTTGCGGTGACCAACATTGCGGCGAAGTGGATCATCTGGAAAAAACATGCGGATGGATTTAGTCAAATATAAGTATAGACTAGTCTTTAATCGAAGGATTTTAAAAAATATTCATTTTTCACAAAATGGCGGACAGTCAAAGTTAATGGTTCGATTTTAACGAAAAAAAACGGCCGTTTTTTGGCTATAAAGCGGCCATTTTTTTTTTTCGAAAAAAAAATCGAACGATCAAAGACTACATTTTTATGTATTAAATAAGCCTGCAAAATTTCAAGAAGATCGGTTCATTAGTGTTCGAGTAATCTTGGTCACTGACTTCAGAAACGCCATTTTGAGAAAAACGCGTTTAATGTTTCAATTTCAGTTTACACGAAGAAAATATTTTTTTTTGTAAACTTACATAGAGTCATCTATTCCGGGCATGAAAAAAAAATGCACTTCAAATTGTACTTCAAAAAAATGCAATAAAAAAAAATCGATTTTTTCAAAATCGCAAGTGGGGTTAATCCTTTTACTTGGACTTTCAACGCGAATATCTCGGCAATTGATTGTCGCGGGACATTAAAAAAAAAGCGTTTTACTCGCAATGGCACATGTACATGAAGTTTGCATCGTTGCTATCCAACGGTTTCATTTTTTTTTTCGATTTTGTTTGGTTGGTCCCGGTGGCCGTAAATATTTTTTATTCATTTTACCATATTTTTTTAGCAACTAGAGCCGAACTGACCAAGAAAAAGATAGGAAATTACAAAATCGAAAAAAAAATGAAACCGTTGGATAGCAACGATGCAAACTTCATGTACATCAATGACACATCCTTTCTCAAAGTGAATCATAGTTATGCGACCCTGTATATACTGTATATGCACATGGTTAAGGGGTCTCCTCACTTTAAACGCTAAAAAAGGCTACTTTCATTAATTTTTTGATAGGTTTATATTATAGATATTGATATGAAAGTTGTTACACTTAACATATACACTTGTGAAGTACATTTAAAAAAATTTCTTATGTATCAATGTAACCCAAACATCTAAATCTAAATATGTTTGATTTTTTGTTTCGGACGATCCATCTCCGAGATTTTATCAACAGCGCAGATCTACAATTTTTTTTAGGACATTTTCGTTTATAAATAGTGACTTAAATAAAATGAAATTTTTTAAAATGTATTTCGAAAATGTATTTATAAAGTGTAAGAACTTTTATATCAATATCTATAATATAAACCGATCAAAAAATTAATGAAAATAGCCTTCTTTAGTGTCTAAAGTGGACCTCTTAAGATACGAGGCCGATATTATGCACGCGGGTCAAGTGCCGACGCTCGCGACCTCGTTAATCATCGCGCCGGAAGGCGCCGACGCGAATATTTGCCTCGAACGAATAGCTCCGTTTTTCATAAATGATGCTCGTCAGTTTTCGGGCGAGTGCGAAACTTTCCTCCATATCTGAAAAGGCAAATATGAGCACGTGTTATCTGCACGCAACTTTCTTTTGTTCGCTCGCCGATTCGAGAGCAGATCGACGTACACTCGTGGAATCACGCTTATCAGCCGTAATCGTGGGTTATTATCCAGGCGAGACCTGTGTGAAATTTGGCACAAAAGATGCGCACGTACCCGCACCGGTCGTTGGAAACGTTTCCGGTGCCGGAGGACGCGCTCATTTACCTCTCGAATTCTCCCTTTGATAGTCGTGTGCATCAGAGTAGCGGCCAGCGAAGTTGGACGGTCTCAGGGCGACGAAGCACGCGGAATACGTATGTACGATCGGACTTGTTTGCAGTCTCAGCTCGCTGGCGATCGATGGATTTTGCGCATGCCTCGGAGCGAAATCATCAACGAATCTACGGAAGCTTGGGGCCCAAAGTACCGCTCGATGATCAAGATTTTTTTCTGAGACCGGTAGTGGGATGACAAGGACACGATTTTACACACAATTCATACATGGTCTTGCTAAGGTTGAGTTTTTTTATGGAATTTTTTTACAAACAATGGAATTATTATTATTCTAACAAGGTGGCACCGATGATGCATGGCCAATCCGTGTAGGTGCTTCTGAGAACAAGGCTCAACGCAAATGAAAAAGAAAAAAAATCTGCTTTTTGCCAAGTTCCCTGCGTTAAAAAAAAATCATTGTTTTTTGCTTTTTTTTAATCGATAAAAAATATTACCATTTAGGAGATTCTGCACATACCTGTGACCGTAAGATGAAAATTATTAGACGATAACAATATTGATAAAATAATAACAAAGAATAATTACTATATCGATTAATATAATCAGAACAATAATCATAATCATTTTCCATAGCGGAAAACGGATACAATTTATTCATAAAACATTATAATAATCTATTTTTTTTACTTTCATAAAGGACTACAAATATCAATAAATTTCTAATGAATACAATTTTTTTTGTTGTTTAAGTATCCTTGGGTTCCATCTATACCTACGATAATAATAATAATAAAAATAATAATAAGGAACGATAGCAAAACAAAAATAACAATGTATTTGAATACTATAATAATCTGTACAAAAGCATCTAAAACTCTAACATAGGACCACAAATGACACTAACTTTATAATAAATTCAAAATGGAATGACAAGATCGGGATTTTACACACAATTAATACATATAGTCTTGCCGAGTTGGATTTTTCTTTAATTGAGAAATATTACTAAGCATTGGAGTTATTTTTATTTAAACAAAGTGCCAACGTTGCCGCATGGCCAACCGGTGTAGGTGCTTCCAGCAATTAGTGTCATCGCAAATGAAAAATTACACAATGTACTTTTAGTATAATAATAAAACTTTGGTATGACCGCATACCATTTGATTCTTTTTTAAATGACGAGAACGCCAAGGTGTCGATAAAATTTCGATTTTCAGCCATTATTTAATCACTTGTTTTAAACCAATGGATGAATATATAAAAAATGTGTATAAATATAATAAAATGTATATTAATGTAATAAAATATATGAAAATGTTATAGACTATGTTCTTTCCCATTTTGAAGTGAATTGGACGAGTCGATTTTGAGATTCGACTTACATCGTTTCATAAAACATAGTGTTCGAGAAAAACGCAAAAGAAAAATGCGTGGATCGCAGTGAGCGATCTAACCCATCACAAAAATCATCACAACTCGGTCAATTTTTTAAATTTATACCAAGTCTTCATCGAAAATTGAAGTTGGGATTTTGGGCTATAAAACTATGCATCAAAAGTAGTCGTATTGATTCAATTTCAATCCTATGCAGACCCCTTAAGGCGTTACCCCCACTTGTAGCCCAAAAAAGGCCTTTTTCATGAATTTTTTTAAAGAAAACTACAAAACTTTTTTAACCGATCAATATACCATCTTAAAGAACACATCTTGAAGAACTTTCAGTAATTTTTTTATTGAAAAATATTACATTGTTTAGTGGCAAATGGCCGTCAATGAAATAATGTTTTTATATACACGGTTTGCGGTGACCAACATTGCGGCGAAGTGGATCATCTGAAAAAAAAATGCGGATGGATTTAGTCAAATATAAGTATAAACTAGTCTTTAATCGAAGGATTTTAAAAAATATTCATTTTTCACAAAATGGCGGACAGTCAAAGTTAATGGTTCGATTTTAACGAAAAAAACGGCCGTTTTTTGGCTATAAAACGGCCATTTTTTCGAAAAAAAAATCGAACGATTAAAGACTACATTTTTATGTATTAAATAAGCCTGCAAAATTTCAAGAAGATCGGTTCATTAGTGTTCGAGTAATCTTGGTCACCGACTTCAGAAATGCCATTTTGAGAAAAACGCGTTTAAAGTTTCAATTTCAGTTTACACGAAGAAAATATTTTTTTTTGTAAACTTACATAGAGTCATCTATTCCGGGCCCATACAGAAGTATGGGCCCGGATACTCATACTTCAAAAAAATGCAATAAAAAAAATCGATTTTTTCAAAATCGCAAGCGGGGGTAACCCCTTAAACATTGTTATATTCAATAATAAATCAATAATAACAACAATAAAAAAACACGCGCTCATCCTGCATCAGTTCCTGAATCAAAACAAGAAATAAACAAAAACACAACAAAACATGACTCCGCTCAAAATCAAGAATAGAAGGTAAAAAATTGAGAAAAAATAAATTGATAACTCTCCGCATTTAGCACGAATCCCGTACATACGGCGGTTTTCCAAAGCTCGCCTTATCACATCCTATTTCTCTTGTCTGCTTTGTTCGCTCGTTCCTTCCCTGTATAGCCTTTTTCCTGCTGCAATCTCCGTCGAAACTTATTATTTTTTTTTCCGCAAAAATCTTTTCTCCCGAGAGTCTCCGCGTCGTATCCCGGCGCGGGCATTCATCCTCGCTCGCGCTGTGCCTTCGCCTTTTTTCGCTTATCGTTTCATCAGAGCAGCCACCTATCGTTATCTTCCTTCTTTCCCTTTCCAACGGAGAAAAATGCTGAATTCATATCGCTGCGAGACATCCATTCGGGGTTTCGTTATGTACATAAACATTCACTAAACATATATACCGGATGGTTGCATATGAAACCACCCGCTGGCAATAGACGGCGCTAGGTACACCATTATCTCGAATTAAAAGTTGGCAATACAGAGGACCATAGAGTGTCGCTAAAACGCCATAGGTGACACTTGGGCGACGCGGTATCATCGTCTCTTTCAATTGTCTTCACAATGGCAAGTTTTTCTTTCTGATAAGTCACATTTGCGGCAAGTCATGCTCCATTATTTGCTGGCAAAGAAATCGACCGCGGAAACGCATCGTTTGCCTATGCACCTATGCCGAACACGCTCAATCGAGTAGGGGAGCATGGGGCCGAAAGTGCCGATTTTGAGTAATTGCTCAAAATAACGATTAAAATTAAATCCAGGGTTTTCAATTTGTAGCCCAACTTGTGTTAAATTTAATATAGTTTTTTAATTTATATTTGTAATTTTTTATTTTACAATAGTTTATGACGGACAAGGAACATCCCTCAGGTGACACCCTTCGATTTTGTTGAAATTTGGATATGTTATAAAGCACCGAAAAGTAAGCGATACGTATTTTTTTTATCGGCGGAAAAACGGTTTTCAGGGCTGAAACGCACCCTCAAAAATGGGGATGTTTTTCGTCGAAAACGTTTTAACAGTACGGGATATTAAAAAAATTCAAATTGCAACAATGTTTATTTTTTTGTGCACTATACATTGGAGATGAGAACGATAACGTTATCGACGAAAAACGAAAAACACCCCTATTTTCGAGGGTTCGTTTCAGCCCTCAAAACCGTTTTTCCGCCAATAAAATAAATACGTATCGCTTACTTTTCGGTGCTTTATAACATATCCAAATTTCAACAAAATCGCAGGGTGTCACCTGAGGGATGTTCCTTGTGAGACTCAAGTTAGTGGAACGAGGCTACGAGACACAACTGACCCCGCTGTGGGGCGTGTTGTGCCGATGAAGAAGTTGGTTGTGCCGTTCGGAACGTGGGCATTTTAAATAAAAATAAATGAGATTAAAGCATACTACAAATTTTGTAATATTTATGACAATGGTTTTATTAATCAAATAATATCCACTAACCTCAATGGGCTCTTCTTAAAATTAACCCTAATATACTATATGAGAAAAGAAAGCAAAAAAATAATCAACACTTCTTCTTGTTTCAACTAATTAAACAGAACGTAACTGCCTGATTACTTCTTATAGAGAGACAATTTAAATATTTTAGTCACATTTTGAAATATTTTGAAGCAATAACCAAAAGTAATCAATATTAAAAAGAAATTACTAGCTTTTCTCGCATCAGTCTGCAATCACTCAAAGAGAGTTGTTAAATAAGTCTTTTTTTTACCTAATTACCATTTTTAGTCTGAAAAGGGCTCATCGAAATAACAGTTAGGGCACACAAAGATGATCCATTTTTTATCATCTACACATTTCAAGTGTGATCAGCTTTTACACGTAACACACTCAATCCATTGTTCATGTGATACTGAATTGTAATACGAAGCACAGTAAATGATGCACTAACAAACAAAACATTAGGCTATAACAATGGGTCACTTGGGGGCTTGCACTTTCAGCCCCGTTACAAGTACACACCCTTTACATCAAATAAAAAAATACAAATTTAACAGAACTCCGATTTCAATATAACTTTCGATTCGTAAATCATTAACTATCGTTTTAATAAAAAACCGGCATTCATAATTGTTAAAAGTTAGGGAAGAGGCTAAAAAGTATAAACACGAAACTATTCACTCATGTGTTGCGAGAGCGTTCGATTACACACTACCACTCGCGATCGCAGTCACACTAAACTAAACAAAAATGGCTGCCGTCGATGTACGAATGTTAGACATTTTGCGACACAACATGAAAGTGCAGCTCTCTTTTATAATCTTTGAGATATTCCCATCGGCACTTTCAGCCCCGCGCTCCCCTACAAGGTGCAAAGAGGGAGCGCCGCTCCAAAAGTCGTAATTTCTCTATGGACAACAAGGAGCGCGGAAAAGCACCCAAAAGAGGGCTGCCGTTCATTACGAGCTGCTGAAAGCCCCAGAAAGCATGACTGGAGATCGTTATCGAGTGCAACTGATGCGTTTGAAGCGAGCTCTGCACGGGAAGCGGCCGGAATGGGAGAATCGCCATGAGAAATTGATTTTGCAGCACGCCAACGCCAGGCCGCGTGTTGCTCAATCAGTTAAGAAGTACTTGGAAGAAGTCAACTGGAATATCCATTTTATTGCAACTTTTTTTGTAATTTTCTGTCATTGTTGATGAATGTCCTTTTATGCTGTTCATTCAACATCATAATTCTTAACATTTTCTTATTTGTTTCCCTTGGTTACACAATTGCCTATGTTAATTCGTTTACTCTGATTAACATAGCACGTTAACACGTAATGTTCATTATTTTGTATTAACGTTGTTGATTTAAATCAACCTTATATTATTACCAACGTAAAATTACCTTATGCTATTACATAGTATATTTCTCTCTCTCTCTCTCTCTCTCTCTCTCTCTCTCTCTCTCTCTCTCTCACTCTCTCTCTCTCTCTCTCTCTCTCTCTCCCTGACTCTCTCTTGGTATTTACCCGCCAAGAGTCGTAATCGGATACGGTGACAGAGGCGACCTTTTTGAGGGCGATGGAAACCCACCGGCACCCAAACTTCCCGTGAGAGAGGCGCAAGATTGACCGAGGAGGTGAACGCGAAGAGGGCAAAGTTTCGTACCGCTCCGAGCCAACGACACCGCTAAGAGGGAGGCCGGCAAAATACCGCCGGAAAACAATGTTGACTAGAGAAGCTCTCGCCTCTAATTGCTCGACGCCCGATCCTTAGCAGTTCGTGCACAAATTCCACCAACTCGTAGGGTTACGCAAAAAAGAGAACAGTTACCGGCAAAATAATCGCTCAAAGAAAAAAGAATCAAACAAAAAACACATGAATGACGTTTTCAATATCGTCGTTACCAGAGCTTTCAAACGAGACGTCACTTTAACAAGTGACGTTTGAGCCGTTATTCACGTAATCGTCACTTAATCGCTATATCTAACCGATCATTATATCTAATCGCTATATGTAATAACACCGAATAAAAACGAATTCGTGGGGAAGGAGCATAGATTCTAGAGAAAGTCTAGGGATTTCTAGCGGTTTTAGGAAATGTCGGGGATATCTAGAACGTTCTTAGCGGACTCTGGGGAATTTCAGGAACTTGTGTGGTATTCTATTCTGGGGTGTTCTGGGGAACTGTACCCAATTCTGGGGACTTCTGTTGAATTCTAGGAAATCGTATGTTCGATTAAATCGATGCTCTGGGGAGCTCTAGGGAATTTTATGGTGTCTGAGGAACTCTAGGGAATTGCGGGCTTTTAGGGAATGTTAGGGATATCTGGAGTGTTATTGGCGGACTCTGGGGAACTTCAGTAACTTGTACGGTATTCTATGAAATGCCAGGGTGTTCGGAGGAATTCAAATGAAGTATAGGGAATCCTGGAGTGTTCTGGGGAACTCTAAGCAATTCTAGGAACTTTCGTTAAATTCTAGGAAATCCTACGGTGCTCTGGGGGAGATCTAGGGCATTTTATAGCGGCTTGCGCAACGCTAGGGAATTCTAGGGAGTTCGGGACCCTATAGGGCATTCTGGTGTATTCTAGGGAGTTATACAGAATTTTAGTGAACAACCCAACGTCGTTCCTTAGCAAAGAAACTTTGTTTTTTTTCCGACTTATCTGTGCCCTCCGAGCCCCGAGACCCTCCCAGGTAGGAAATTAAAAGGCTGACGATGGAAACAAGCTTGTGCGAGCCTTGTTTCACCGAGCCTGAGTGAGACAGACCTGGCCCAGGTTTCATTGCATCGTTTCCCGAGTCGAAACTTTCGAGCCGCGTTCAACCCACAAAATGAAGGCGAGCAGAAATCGGCGTGAGCGGGTTATTGGGTATCTAAAGGAGGGTACAATGTTTGAAAGTACCATGCGTTAGAGCCTCCGATGAACCTCCGGCATGGCAGAAAGTAGACTTTTTGACTCAAAGGAGGTCAGGGAGGGTCACAATTGAACCTACGGAACCTCAGGTGGGCCTACTTCGTGCGCTCCCGCAGAACCTACTGCCCCCCTTTCGGCCTACTGTACACGGCTAAACAAAAAAATTAATTTATATAGAATCTATTTAAATAAAATAGGTTTTTTTCCTTGTCTCCCAGCCGACTACGATCATATTTCTTTCAAATATATTTATATATGTTAATAAAGATGAGATTGAAATTAATCTTCATTTGCTTACAATGTACACTGTAAAGCTTAGTGTACTATATGCAAAAAATATTTCATAAATCGAAAATAAAATGAACGCATTATTTGAGAGCTTTACTACAAGGATTTTTCATCGTAATTCGTCATTCCCTGGCCTTTGGAAATGATTTTTTTCGAAGAAAATATTTGCCCTATATGCGATTTGAACCTAGTCCTACCTACTCATAACTACGCGCCGCTGCCCCTATGCTACCGAATGCTTATAACATTTTGGTCGCTGATATGGCATAAGAGACCAAATGAATACCTCCAACTATTTGTTGTATCACATAAGCTATAGATTTTTCAAACACACAGACACACACACACACACACACAGTGTGTGTGTGTGTGTGTGTGTGTGTGTGTGTGTGTGTGTGTGTGTGTGTGTGTGTGTGTGTGTGTGTGTGTGTGTGTGTGTGTGTGTGTGTGTGTGTGTGTGTGTGTATGTATGTATATGTTTATTTATAGAAAATCAATCTATTTAATATAGTCCAATAACTACATATTTTATTTGATTCTAATAAATCTGTGATTCGGTTTCATCAGTTTAACATTTTCATCTGTTCAAAAAAACAATTTAGTCAAGTTCACTGAATGGATCTAGTTATTTTTTTTAAATTTACCTTAAATAAAATATTTGTAGAGTTAAGCATTTTTCTATTTGATTGAACTAACGGTCCATCTTTATTGTAACACTCATATCAAAGGGGCGGGGGGTAGTGAAGGTGGAGAGAGAGGAATTATATATATATATATATATAATAGGCGGGGGGTAGTGAATTCCTCTCTCTCCACCTTCACTGCCCCCCGCCCCCTTGATATGAGTGTTGCAATAAAGATGGACCATTAGTTCAATCAAATAGAAAAATGCTTAACTCTACAAATATTCTATTTAAGGTAAATTAAAAAAAATAACTAGATCCATTCAGTGAACTTGACTAAATTGTTTTTTTGAACAGATGAAAATGTTAAACTGATGAAACCGAATCACAGATTTATTAGGATCAAATAAAATATGTAGTTATTGGACGGTATTAAATAGATTGATTTTCTATAAATAAACATTTTTAAAATCAATCATTTTAATAATGGAATGCAATAGGAAAAATTTGGTTCTATGAAAAATCTAGTTAATACAAATTTAAAAAAAATCAAATAGACGCGGTTAGTTAATATCATAATATTTAGCGGGAAAAAATAAAAATATGCTTCATACATACACGTGGAAATATTTTTTAAATTTTCGACGTGCTAAAAATGAAAACAAGGAAAAATCAAACATCTTATTTGAAATCGACGGTAATCGGCCGTCGCCATTTATCAACTCATTATTGAATAAACAAAAAAAACAAAACGAACAAAAACAAAAAGAAAAAATCGAATGAGGTTGAATTCTAAACCGACAATTTCAATCCTTCAGAACATGAAATAGACTATAATTAACACCCTATCGTTCCATATAGAAATCAACATTATATGTTATTTAGATATACACTGCCAGCTAAAAGTTTTCGGACACTCCACATGATCGCAAAACTTTTGATCACTGGATAATTGCCAAATAATGTTAGAGTAATATAATTCATTTAATTTATTATTTCACGAAGATACTATAAAGATCTATATGATTAAGTAATTTCACAGAGCTTTATAGTATCTTCGTAAAATAATTATTATTCTACCATAAGTTTGCAATGATCCAAAGTGATATTAAGTTTTGCAGTTATCTGAAGTGTCCGAATACTTTTGACTGGTAGTGTATATTCGAATATATTAACGCAACCACATATTTCGAGTATTATATATATATATATATATATAAAAAGTATTATATAATATATACCGTCGCTTAAATGTTTGGATACACCAGTCGATATTTCTTGCTGCACTAAAAGTCACATAGCTCCGTAAAAAAAAGATAACCAAATTTACCGAACGGCGTTTTGACGGGAATAAATTCAGCTGTATGTTGCTTTTCTGAAATATTTTTTTATCATTTTCTTTTCGACCCGGTACGCACTTTTATGCGTGACTGATTTTCGGCTTTTTTTCGACCATCAAGAATTGAACGCATGACTTATGGAAAAAAAATTGTTACGTTTATCCATGATGAACTTAAACGGGGTAGCAGGAACTTCATTTGCGTTTTTTATAAAGTTTTGTACGATTTTTTTCGCAATGTTATTTCATTTTTTGCTAAAAAGACTAATTCTAGATAATGCAATGTAACTCAAGAACTAGAGGGCTTAAGAAGAAATGTCAAGAACGAAAAACGTCGCATAAGCTTATACTGGATAGACTGGCATTTTTTAAAGAATTTTCCTGTGAGATTTTTTCTCACAGGAAAATGCCTATTAATCCGATAGAATTGGAGTAAGACTGTATACACAAGCATTCTTTTATCAATTGCCTATAAAATAATAATAAATCGATATTGAGCAAATTTGATTGTTTTCGCATATTAATATTGGACTATTAATTTGATAAGGGGACGATGTATTTTTATTAATTTCGTATTATTTTCGTCATCGAACGGGTTACCGATCAGGTCACAATGGAATGATGATGGAGGAGATATCGAATTTGGGCCGAAAGCAGGTTAGGTGGGGTCGAGGCAACAGTTTGAGATTGAAAGCAGGTTAAGGAGGCCTGTGCTCTGCACGTTTCACCGAAACTGGGGGTCGAGAGAAGGTTTGGGAGGTCTAGCAGAGGCTACCTTGGGCCAAGAGGAGGTCTCTTCATGGCACTGAACTCGACACATGAGGTTTCGTAGGTTCAACGGAGGCTGGCGGCTTATGTATTACAAAAGAAATGGGTCCTGCGAGGGTTCAGAGGAGGCTAAAAATTTCGACTCGGGTTGGAGCAGCCTGGAACCAAGGCTGGCTGCTTAGCCTAAACTCAGGGTTATTTCAAGCTTTATTCAGCCGATGAATTTTGAGGCTTAAAAATCAAGGCTCGATGCAGACTTGTTTCAGGTTGTGATAAAATAAAATAAGTTTAAAATAATATTTTTTCTGTACTCGTATGAAAAAAAAATTTAGCAATAAATTTGTCGGGTGCGAAGGCACGAAAAACGAAAGCGAAGGAGGCAGCTCAGAACATTTAAACATATGCTCTTATCGATATTTATGAGGTACACAAAAAAGTATATACGAAAATAAAAGTACGCAATAAAATAAAGTATTGTTTTTTAAAATATTTTTTATATATATTTTGTAACAAATAATATAACAAATAATACATATATATAACAAATCAAATGAATTCTTTACAAATTTATTCAATTTACCCCAATGTAGAATATAGAAAACTAAAAACAGGCCTCATATAGCCTCGGGAAGAGTTTGAGAAAAGCCTGGTCATAAATGCTCGTGAAGGCGTCATTAAGGGTCGTTTTGAGCCTTGTTGTTTCGTCGTTTCAGGCTTAGTACAGGCTTTTCTACCAGCCTTTGGTCAAGCCTGTGTGCAAGAGCCTGAAACCGCGTTATCATTCAGAGGTTCAGCTAGGCCTGAAATCAGGCTGGTGCTCAGCCTGAATTAAAAAATGTGAGCCTTGTTTCAGAGCTTGGCGAGCCCTTTTTTCATCGTCAATTCCTACCTGGGCTCAAGCGTACTCAACCACTTCTGGCGTCTTTTTGCATCCGGTCCGTGCAGCCAATTGGATTCTAATCGAACGCCATCACGGACCAATCGAATTCCGTTAATTACCGGGCAACTGCTCGAGCGTGTGACACATCGCAAGTCCGAAAAAACAAACGACAATTCATTTGCTCGCTCCAGCGGACTATATTTGTCCAACGATCAACATTTGCTCACACCCTTTCTCTCTCTCTCTCTCTCTCTCTCTCTCTCTCTCTCTCTCTCTCCCTCCCTCTTTCTCTTTTTCTGGCTCGCGTTATATTGTACTGTCCATACGTACCTGTGCCGTTCGGTTTGCCGAGACAACTACTTCGTGACTTCTGACAGTTTGGATAATAGCCCGGAGCTCACGAGTAGCATCGAAAATTTATCAAGCGCAGTGATTAATTAGGGGCTCCGGCGTTATAGCGGTGAGGCAAGCGACTACACGCTGTTTCTCTCCCTCACTCTCCGACTGTCCCGACATCTTTGTTAACTTCGCAGTGCTCGACGTCCAGAATGGTACTGCAGTTGTCATTTATATTCTCGAATCTCTGCCCTGTTCATGGGTGTACGTATATACAGTACGGGTCAAAAGCTTTCGGTCACTTTAGATAGTTGTAAAGTTATATTTGAATAAATATAATTTGTTTTTTTTATTCTACGAAGATAGTATATAGGTTTATAAAATTAATTTTTCTATTCTTATATAAGTTTACAATTATTCAAAGTTATCAAAAACGTTTTACTACTGTTTATAAATTTGTACATACAGAGGGTGATTTACAACTAGAAGGCTTCCCTTGATGAGCATGATAGTTTCTGTTATTGCAAGGAAAACGCGAGTTTTTTAATGTCACGCGACGAAAATTGGCCGAGACATTTGCGTGCTGATTCCAACGCTGAGTCAAAAATGACACAGTAGTTGCTCACGCGCGAATTTTGTTGTTCTTCATGCATTGAGGGGTATTCTCACTTGAAACGCTTAAAAAGGCTGTTTTTATGATTTTTTTGATAGGTTTATATTGTAGTTATTGAGATAAAAGTTGTTACACTTAATAAATACACTTTCGAAATACATTTAAAAGATCTTTTTACTTATTTAAGTCCCTATTTATAGACGAAAATGGTAGTTAGAAAAATGTCCTAAAAAATTGTAGGTCTGCGCTGTTGATTAAATCTCGAAGATGGATCATTCGAAACAAAAACATCAATCGGTTTTGGATTTAGTATGTTAATGGCTATAGCTCATATCATACGATTTCTGATTTATGCAAAAATAACAAAATGGCGGACATTTTTCAAAAAAACAAAAAAAACTTGTTTTTTTTCACCGTTTTTGGCAAAGAAAAATAGTAAATATCAAAATGTAAAAATATCCTTGATATGCGCTATAGCTGTTGTTATAAGGAATATGTGGTTAAAATTTCACAATGATCAGTTCAGTAGTTTCGAAAATTTTATCAACAAGCCGCTGAAAAACGTTGTTTCGAGAAAAACACGTTTACAGTTGGTTTGGATTGCATAAATACATTGAAAACATTTTTTAAATGTATTTTGAAAGTCTATCTATTAAGTGTAACAACTTTTATATCAATATCTTTAATATAAACTTATTTATAAAATCATGAAAATAGATTTGGCGTCTAAAGTGAGAAGACCCCTTAAGGGAGGACACCACTGTGACGGACCGAAAAAGTTAGTTTTTCCCGATTTTTTTCGTCTACTAGATTATTTATTTGAGATTTGGAAAAAAGGTATGTCATTAAGCATATACTCAAGTTATTTCGTGTAAATTTCTATCTAAAAAATTAAAAATTAACAATGTTATAAGGTATAATAGAGCATCTGTATTAAAAATGTGGTCCAACGGCCGGATCGATAACTTGACAATGATTGGTCTGAAAAATTAAAATAACTAAGTTTTATCATCTATATAAATGTAGTTAAAATGACGCTTTAGAAAAATCACAAAATGACGGATGTTAAAAAAACGTGTAATTTTGGCGGAATTTTCACTTGTATTCGGGGACTTAAAAAACACTAAATTACAAACAAATAAAAACAGTTACGTACAACGCGAGCTACTGCATTTACGGAAATTTCGGTTTTTTCAATTGAAAATCCCACAATTATAGCTGGAGTTATGATTCCGGCCAGGTCGAAAAAAGTCGTTTCGAGAAAAACGCGATTGAAAGTATTAGTATACGTAAATCGTTGCGCTACCTACTCTCAATAAATCGTCTGTAACTTGGTCAATTATCAATCTATTAACTTGTTTTTTTTCACATATTCTTGGATAGTATACTTAAAGAAAACGCAAAAAAATTGAGCTTTTTCCCCGGCCACAGTGGTGTCCCACCTTGAATAATAAACGAAAATTATTGAAATGTATCATCGACTTGCGAAGCGAGATTCTGTATTCACTGTTATTTATCGAGAAAAAAAAATTGATAAAAAAATTGTGATAGGAACTATTGTGCCATTCTTTACTATTTGGACTTCAAACGTGAATATCTCGGCCAATTTTTGTAGGATGACATTTAAAAAAAAGCATTTTGCTCGCAGACATACTCTTTATACTCACAAAAGGTACCCTTATAGTCGAGTAGAAATATCGTCAGGGTGGCCTGACATTTGATCCGAGCATGAGCACGCTGTTGTACGGAGGCCTTATTTACGGTGTGCCTGGATTCGCCTGATCCGGCTAGCTTCAAGCAATCATCAAGTAACTGGACCTATATACAGTTTGGCGCCTTTCACACGCCTAACATCTTATCAAACACCAGACGAAGTATGTATATTAGTGCGTCGTCAAAACGTCGAGACATATTGTCCACTCTATGCGCACATATTTTATTATTCCTAATATTTCATTTATTCCTAATAAATGTATGATTCGGTTTCCTCTGTTAAAAAAAACAATGTAGTTGAATCCACTAAATTATTTAATCTTTTTATTTAAATTAAATAGCATTTTCGTAGAGACAAATATTTTTGTTTCATCGAATCAATGGTCCGTCTTGTTGCAATACACACATCGAAGGGGAGAAGGGTACAGAGGGGCGGAGGGAGAGGATTTATATATATATAGCATGATATTCGATGAAACTTTCTAATTATCACAATGATATAGTTTATATGATAGAACAAATAATTATGGAAATCAAGTGGTCTCTTATGCCACCGAAATGCAACAAGAACTTGGTAGCGTAGGGGCAGCGTGCGTAGCTATAGGTAGGTAGGTTCTAGATTCGAACCCATGTGGAAGGAGAAATATTTGCTTCGAAAACATCCATTAAAAATGCGAGGGAATGACGGATTATGATAAAAAAATAATTGTGGTGGAACTGTAAATTAAGTATTTCAATTTTTTTTGGATTTATGAAATATTCTAAAAAATATATTTGAAACAAATAGGATCGTAGTAAAAAACCTATTTGATTGAAATAGATCCTATTTAAATTTAATATTTGTTTGGCAGTGCAATGAAGAATGTGATGAGATGGTGGTTTCCGAAGCAACGGCGAACTTCTCTCTTCGAACTGCACGTCACGTCTTCACTTTTCACCCTGATCAGGCCTTGATTTTTCACCGTGATCAGGCCTCGATTTTTTACCCTCATCAGGCCTTGATTGTTTACCCTCATCAGGCCTTGATTTTTTACCCTCATCAGACCGAAGTCAGGGATCGCGTTTCAATAATGATCAGGGCTTGATAAAAAATCCTGATCAAGGCCAAAAAAAGAAATCAGGAAGCCTGATCGGGTCTTTCTTGTAGCCCGAGCAAGATTTGTACTCGGGTAGCTGTGGATGACCCTGTATATATGTATACATATATGCATAGAATAGCAGCGCCATGGCGCGAGCACAGCATTCGGTTAAGCGTGTGACCACGCCATAGCTCTGTGCGGTGGTTCCATACCATCGTCCGCCGCTTTAGCACCAGAGCGCCGAAACGCGAGTACGACGTCAAGCATCATTTTCATGCGTACATATACATATACGCATACAAGCGCGCACTTGTGTTTTCGGATACTACGTATGAGCCGGGACTTCCGGATGAAAATCTCTTCAATTACACGCAGGGTTACGCGGAGCACGCGCGCCTCGACACATGTAGCCACACGTAATAATAATAATGATAATGATAATAGTGACATCCGACGCACATCACGCGTCACATAGATACGTCTGTCTGGAATACCTCGATACTGGAATGAATCAAAGCCGAGTGAGTGGGAAGAGAAAAATGGATTAGAGGAAACGAGAGAATGGACAAGAGGAGAGAGGAAATGAATAAAAGGAGAAGTGGGAGAGAGGGAGGGAGAGAGAGAGAGAAAAAAAAAAGTCTACCATCCTATACACGATTTATCCTGATCACTGCTGGAGTGCGTCGCAAATATTTGTCGTAATGGCGTTTCGTTCCTCGTGGCGTACATCGCACAGGAGTTATCTATGGTGCGTGACGAAAAGAAGGGGAGAAAATAAAATTAAATAAATAAGACGAAAATTGCTATTGGAGATCTGAGTATATTGGGAATATCTACACGTCTGAGGAAGAACGCTTTCTCAAGCTGCTCAGAAGTCACGTGACATATAGGAACCCGGGACAAATTGCCAGTTGCCGCTACGCAGCATCACGAGAATAAATTATCTTCTTCATCTACAAATTGCGTACAAATTTATATGTATATGTGCATTAATTATTAAAGTATTAACAAAAATGAAATCTAAATAGATAAGGGTAATAATAATTATCATTAGCAATAGATAAATATTATTATTATTACTGGACATTCCATTATTCATCCATATTATATAGTCGTAATAACGCAATAATGATGCTAATGACAAGAGCTATAATTATCTTATTATTATTGTTATTAAGGACATTGCGATTACATATTTGAGCAATTATATGTAACTACAGTATCAATAATGATTATAACAATAGTATATTGATTACTACTGTTTGTATAAGCATTATTATTACGTTATACACGATTATGTTATATTAAGGCGGGATATACATTTACAACGATCAAAAAATCGAATTCTTTTTTTCTTCTTTAAACGATAGAACTATATATGTAAAATATTTTCCCAAAGTTTCAAAGCGAAATTCGAAAAACTTCAACCCTTATAGCGTTTTTCTCAAAACTGCATTATCGAAATTGGCGTGCAGGATTACTCAAAGACTATTAAGCCGATTGAGTTGAAACTTGGTAGAAATATTGATAATATTGGTACCTTCTACTTGACGAAGCTTGTTTTTGAAAAAATTGGCAAAAAAACTACTTTTTGAATCCGCAGTTTACAGAAATGTTGCGTGAAATGTTGATTTTTGTTTGTAAATGAGTGCTATTTTCTCAAATTTGCATTTTCTGTATTTTAATTACCGTCACGTGGAAGCTATACATGTTCTAACTGAAAAAATGTTTGAACTTTTTTGCAAATCAAAGTCTACGGGAACCTAGACTGCACGCCGATTCGCAACTCCCGCGGCAACCTTGCTGTAACACTCTGCCACAGTTCCGCCACTTTGATGATGAATTAATTAAAAACATTCTTTCGTATACGTAAATATACTATTAAAGTATACTTAAAGTTTAATAATTGTAGAATAGTTATTTCTTAGTTTAAAAAATCGCTCAATATCGCTTATTTTTGTCTTGTCTAAATGTATATCCCGTTTTTATTAATAAGGGAATTAACCCAGATAAACACATGTAGCTCATACTGGCATCATATGTAGATCTTCTATGAGGCATAGAAAATCACGAAGCTATGTGCCCCTTATGAGTGCTCCCCTTTAAGTCATATTTGCATCACATGATGACTCACAATAACAAATCGAAATGAAGCAAAGTTGTTCTCACGCGAGGATGCATGTAGTGAGAATTCATCAAAATCGGCTCACGAATATCCCTCAATAAGTGAGTGCATATGGGGCTTATATGGGTGTCACGGCGTGAACAAAATGTAGTGCTCCTATGGAGCTCATATTGGCGGCATGGCGTGACGTAACTATGTTGTATTTGAATTTAAGAAATCTGGTAGTATTTTTTGTTTTCATATGCTTTATTCATGTTCCTGCCTATATGATAATTGGATCGCGGTCATATTGCGCTCGTCGAATGTATCACTAACAAGGAACATCCCTCAGGTGACACACTTCGATTTTGTTGAAATTTGGATATGTTATAAAGCACCGAAAATTAAGCAATACGTATTTTTTTTATCGGTCGAAAAACCGTTTTAAGGGCTGAAACGCACCCTCAAAAATGGGGATGTTTTTCGTTTTTCGTCGATAACGTTTTAGCGGTACGAGATATTAAAAAATTTCAAATTGCAACAATGTTTATTTTTTTGTGCACTATACATTGGAGATGAGAACGATAACGTTATCGACGAAAAACGAAAAACGCCCCTATTTTCGAGGGTTCGTTTCACCCCTTAAAACCGTTTTTCCGACGATTAAAAAAATACGTATCTCTTACTTTTCGGTGCTTTATAACATATCCAAATTTCAACAATATCGAAGGGTGCCGCCTGAGGGATGTTCCTTGTTAGAAACATGCATATCGCCGTCAGAGGATGTATCATTGACACGGAACACCACCTTGGTGTCCTCCGATTTTGTTGAAACTTTTGTATGTGGGAGAGTATCAAAAACTAAGAGACACGTATTTTTTTTCTATCGGCGGGAAAACGGTTTTAAGGGGTGAAACGCACTCTCAAAAATGGGGATGTTTTTCGTTTTTCGTCGATAACGTTTTAACGGTACGAGATATAAAAAAAATTCAAATTGCAACAATGTTAATTTTTTATGTACTATACATTGGAGATGAGAACGATAACGTTATCGACGAAAAACGTAAACACCCCTATTTTCGGAGGTGCGTTTCACCCCTTAAAACCGTTTTTCCGCCGATAAAAAAAATACGTGTCTCTTAGTTTTTTATACTCTTCCGCATAAAAAAAGTTTCAACAAAACCGGAGGACACCAAAGTGATGTTCCTTGTGATAAACACGCATATCGCCGTTATGTTACGGCCATCGAATGTATCACTGAGAAATATGAATATCGCCGTCATATTGCTTGCATGACTTAGCTACGACCAGTGCTAATCCAGTGAATTCACCAACAAAAGTCTTTGGATGACTTCCACATAACGTCAATCTGCAAATATTCATTGTAAAATTCAAATTTGCCGTCTTATGAGTTAATCTTGTATTCAACGGAGGATGCATTTTGAAACGACATATTAAGATCAAAATGTTTCGTACATACATGATACTGAATGAGTTCATGGCTTTGCATCATGACATGTAGTCCATATGCTGTAAATTTTGCTTAATCAATTGTATGCATGACGTGATAATCATAACGTCTATCTGAGAACAGTCATTATTATTAGTATTTGTTTACATTTTTTTAAATATTGATACACCTATATACATATTAATAAAAATATATAATATGTACATAGTGATAAAAAATTACATGGGCATATATGTGTATTAGTGTTGTACGAATGTATTATTTTCCGGACGTACTATATTAAGGCCGAAATGTCACGTCGAGTCCAGTCAAGGCTAGTTGTTTTACAACGTATACTTCTTGACGTATCTTCTTCACCTTAGGTATACGCGAGACCACGACGTCTCATCCAGCTTGATGGATGTGGCAAATATAAGAGTGCCCTCTCCGAACTACGGAGGCGAGACTCCATTCTTCTTACTTCCATGTGCAACGCGTTGTTTCCGTACCGTTTGCACTTTGAGGTCGGAGTTACAAAACGAAAATACGCTTAATGTGTGTCACGACGAGAGCGAGGGAGACGGGACGATTGCACTCTCGAAATGAAAAATCATTCGGAATATTGTTTTTTTTTTCTTTTTTTTTTGTTGTTGTTCCTTCGACCCAAAAATTGGGCGGTTTTGTTTCTTGATACTTGTCACTATGATTTTTTATTTATTTGTTGTTGTTATTGTCTACTTACTTGTAATGTAACTGAATTCTATTAACAATAACAATAAAAATATATTATTGCAGTTATTATAAATTCCTGGACAGCGTATCATGATAATATAAAGTTTGTAGGGTTTTTTAAATTATCAGAATAAAAAAAAATAATAAAAACGAACATAATGATGATGTTATTGTTATGATTAATAATACAAATATTATCATATTAAACCTAGCCATGATATTATTATACCGATTATTACTATTATTGATTCTGAGACAGCAGATAATGATACCACAAGGTTTAACGGTGTCAGATTTTAAAAAAATGATAATAATGTTTTTAATTTAATGTGGTTAACATTAATTAAATTAAATTAAAATTAAATTAAAATAAAATAAAATTAATTTTAATCAATTATTTTATACTAATATTATTAATTATTTTAATTAATTATTTTAAAAATTCAATTAAAATAATGTTTACAATTAATGTGTTAATTTTTAAAAAATGCTAATAATGTTTTTAAATTAATAAATAACGTTTTTAAATTAATGTGGGTGTTTTATCATCGTTATTAATGCCCAAACAGGCGGTATTGATAATATAAGGTTCAATGATGTTATATTTTAAAATGATTATAATTTTAAATAATGTTGATGTCAATATTATTATTATAATGTTTTTTTTTTAATAATGATGGTTTCATTATTATTAATTTGGAGACAGGGAATAATTATAATATACGCTGCGGCTAGCCGTTCGGTTATCGGACGAATAAGCGTGTTATTCGTCCGGATAGCGGCTCATTGTCAGTTCACGCTGCATAACGCCCCAACCAAACAAACCCAAACGAACCCAAACAAAATTTACAAAGATTTCATTCCGACGAATACGTGTAAATTATTCGTCCAGATAGATTGTTTAACAATTTAACACATTCTATCCGGACGATTATATATGTTATTCGTCCGGATACTAGCTGACACGAATCACAGTACGCCTACTGGAAATACGCTGTGAACTGAGCCGCTATCCGGACACTCCGTATAATATAACGTTCAGCGATGTTATTATTATTATATTTATGTAGTTAATAATACATCAGCAGTGGTAGTATCGGCATTTACAATTATTACTAAGAACCCTGGTTGGCCGACACATATAAACGACGTACGGTCTACTCGTCAAATTGCTATTCTCCAAGTGTTAACTTCGACAGGTGATAATAACAATTTTGATACTGTAGAAATGCAATATTGCGCGGCTCATTCTGGTTTCACAACTGTCACGAGCGAAATTGAAACTGCCGCACTGTTTTTTCATTCGTGAAAGTTAAAAACAAAAAAGCACAGGACAACAAAGTTGGTGTGGGAAAAAATTGCAATTAAAAAAAACGCAACTCCGAACTGGGCAACGATTTCCGCTTTGCCGTACACGAACGGTCCGACGAGTACTTGCGATTGCCATGGCATATTTTTTTTTTCGTAACTGGAAAAGCACCGTCAATATTATTATTGAAGTGCAACGGTGGAGAGTGAAAACAGCGCGGCGAAAAGAATTCATGCATGCGCTATTGCGAGTTGTGTGTGTACCTCTCTCTCTACCTCTCTTTCTTTTTCCCTCTCTCACCCTCTCCCTCCTCGCGCGATATCGAATTTACGAACGATTCCACCATTAAACTGCGGAAATTATGAAATCCCGACGAGTCTAGGCTCCGCGCACAGGCGATCGTCCGGATAGTGCTCGAAAAAGCGTGCTTTGTGCACCGATTGAAACCGATGAAAAATGTATATATCCACGCCAATTTCCAATGCGAGTTGTACGTGAATTCATTGGCGTTTGGAGTTTTAATAAGCTCAAGAGGCCTGCCCAACCCGAGTCGAAATTTTTAGCCTCCTCTGAACCCTCGCAGGACCCATTTCTTTTGTAATACATAAGCCGCCAGCCTCCGTTGAACCTACGAAACCTCATTTGTCGAGTTCAGTGCCATGAAGAGACCTCCTCTTGGCCCAGGGTAGCCTCTGCTAGACCTCCCAAACCTTCTCTCGACCCCCAGTTTCAGTGAAACGTGCAGAGCACAGGCCTCCTTAACCTGCTTTCAATCTCAAACTGTTGCCTCGACCCCACCTAACCTGCTTTCGGCCCAAATTCGATATCTCCTCCATCATCATTCCATTGTGACCTGATCGGTAACCCGTTCGATGACGAAAATAATACGAAATTAATAAAAATACATCGTCCCCTTATCAAATTAATAGTCCAATATTAATATGCGAAAACAATCAAATTTGCTCAATATCGATTTATTATTATTTTATAGGCAATTGATAAAAGAATGCTTGTGTATACAGCCTTACTCCAATTCTATCGGATTAATAGGCATTTTCCTGTGAGAAAAAATCTCACAGGAAGATTCTTTAAAAAATGACAGTCTATCCAGTATAAGCTTACGCGACGTTTTTCGTTCTTGACATTTCTTCTTAAGCCCTCTAGTTCTTGAGTTACATTGCATTATCTAGAATTAGTCTTTTTAGCAAAAAATGAAATAACATTGCGAAAAAAATCGTACAAAACTTTATAAAAAACGCAAATGAAGTTCCTGCTACCCCGTTTAAGATCATCATGGATAAACGTAAAAAATTTTTTTCCATAAGTCATGCGTTCAATTCTTGATGGTCGAAAAAAAGCCGAAAATCAGTCACGTATAAAAGTGCGTACCGGGTCGAAAAGAAAATGATAAAAAAATATTTCAGAAAAGCAACATACAGCTGAATTTATTCCCGTCTGTTATATATATATATATATATATATATATATATATATATATATATATATATATATATATAATACTCGAAATATGTGGTTGCGTTAATATATTCGAATATACACTACCAGTCAAAAGTATTCCGACACTTCAGATAACTGCAAAATTTAATATCACTTTGGATCATTGCAAACTTATGGTAGAATAATAATTATTTTACGAAGATACTATAAAGCTCTGTGAAATTACTTAATCATATAGATCTTTATAGTATCTTCGTGAAATAATAAATAAAATGAATTATATTACTCTAACATTATTTGGCAATTATCCAGCGCTCAAAAGTTTTGCGATTATGTGGAGTGTCCGAAAACTTTTAGCTGGCAGTGTATATCTAAATAACATATAATGTTGATTTCTATATGGAACGATAGGGTGTTAATTATAGTCTATTTCATGTTCTGAAAGATTGAAATTGTCGGTTGAGAATTCAACCTCATTCGATTTTTTCTTTTTGTTTTTGTTCGTTTTGTTTTTTTTGTTTATTCAATAATGAGTTGATAAATGGCGACGGCCGATTACCGTCGATTTCAAATAAGATGTTTGATTTTTCCTTGTTTTCATTTTTAGCACGTCGAAAATTAAAAAAATATTTCCACGTGTATGTATGAAGCATATTTTTATTTTTTCCCGCTAAATATTATGATATTAACTAACCGCGTCTATTTGATTTTTTTTTAATTTGTATTAACTAGATTTTCTCATAGAACCAAATTTTTCCTATTGCATTCCATTATTAAAATCATTGATTTTAAAAATGTTTATTTATAGAAAATCAATCTATTTAATACCGTCCAATAACTACAAATTTTATTTGATCCTAATAAATCTGTGATTCGGTTTCATCAGTTTAACATTTTCATCTGTTCAAAAAAACAATTTAGTCAAGTTCACTGAATGGATCTAGTTATTTTTTAAAATTTACCTTAAATAGAATATTTGTAGAGTTAAGCATTTTTCTATTTTATTGTACTAATGGTCCATCTTTATTGCAACACTCATATCAAGGGGGCGGGGGGTAGTGAAGGTGGAGAGAGAGGAATTCACTACCCCCCGCCTATTTTATATATATATATATATATATATATATATATATATATATATATAAAATTCCTATCTCTCTCCACCTTCACTACCCCCCGCCCCTTTGATATGAGTGTTACAATAAAGCTGGACCATTAGTTCAATCAAATAGAAAAATGCTTAACTCTACAAATATTTTATTTAAGGTAAATTTAAAAAAAATAACTAGATCCATTCAGTGAACTTGACTAAATTGTTTTTTTGAACAGATGAAAATGTTAAACTGATGAAACCGAATCACAGATTTATTAGAATCAAATAAAATATGTAGTTATTGGACGAAATTAAATACATTGATTTTCTATAAATAAACATATACATACACACACACACACACACACACGCACACACACACACACGCGCGCGCGCGCGCGCGCGTGTGTGTCTGTGTGTGTCTGTGTGTTTGAAAAATCTATAGCTTATGTGATACAACAAATAGTTGGAAGTATTCATTTGGTCTCTTATACCATATCAGCGACCAAAATGTTATAAGCACTCGGTAGCATAGGGGCAGCGGCGCGTAGTTATGAGTAGGTAGGACTAGGTTCAAATCGCATATAGGGCAAATATTTTCTTCGAAAAAAATCATTTCCAAAGGCCAGGGAATGACGAATTACGATGAAAAATCCTTGTAGTAAAGCTCTCAAATAATGCGTTCATTTTATTTTCGATTTATGAAATATTTTTTGCATATAGTACACTAAGCTTTACAGTGTACATTGTAAGCAAATGAAGATTAATTTGTATCTCATCTTTATTAACATATATAAATATATTTGAAAGAAATATGATCGTAGTAGGCTGGGAGACAAGGAAAAAAAACCTATTTTATTTAAATAGATTCTATATAAATTAATTTTTTTGTTTAGCCGTGTACAGTAGGCCCAAAGGGGGGGCAGTAGGTTCTGCGGGAGCGCTCGAAGTAGGCCCACCTGAGGTTCCGTAGGTTCAATTGTGACCCTCCCTGACCTCCTTTGAGTCAAAAAGTCTACTTTCTGCCATGTCGGAGGTTCATCGGAGGCTCTAACGCATGGTACTTTCAAACATTGTACCCTCCTTTAGATACCCAATAACCCGCTCACGCCGATTTCTGCTCGCCTTCATTTTGTGGGTTGAACGCGGCTCGAAAATTTCGACTCGGGAACTCGAGAGATTTTTATATTTGTTTGTGAAAAAGTCACACATATATATATATATATATATATATATATATATATATATATATATATATATATATATATATATATATATATATATATATATACAAATTTATAACCGAGTACCTTTTTCACGGTACATGGTTATGCCTGCAATATCAAACAATGAACCCGACCAAGTGCTATGGTTAAAAAACGAAAAAAAGGTCCGCTCAAAAGCTTCGTTTCGCGACTAGGATTGAATGGTTCATTTATTCTACCATGTAACCTCACGATTAACGGGGTCCTCTAGTTTCTCGGCTGTTTTTTTACGGCTTTTTCAATAATTTTTTACGAGCAAAGCATCGAAATAATCAATCTCATTGTTTTTGCATAATCTTTATTAACATTTAAATAAGCTTTACAAATTTTTTGAAGTCAAAATATATATTAGAATAAACGTTGTAGCGGCCGACAGGAAGTCATCAAGTAAAAGAGGTGCTTGACGGTGACCAAGATTGCGGCTGTTCTGCTTATCTGAAATCAGAAAACCAAACGGCATTTTAATCTTCATATTTAAGACTAGCGATTGAACTAGAGTGAATTCTAAATTACAAAAATTGACTTTTTTATACACTTTTGAAAATTACATTCTATTTTTTACTCATTTTTTCTTAAGTTTTTCGCTCGTACAAAAAAAACTATCGAAGCAATCATGATAATCCTAGTTCAATCGCTGGCTTATAACATATTAAAGATGCTGTATAAATTTGAACAAGATCGGTGCAGTAGTTTCTGAAATATCGTGGTCACCGTTTCGAAAAATGGTGTTTCGAGAAAAACGCGTTTGAAAGTTCGCGCTTGTGATTTGGCACACATTTTCTACACATGTTGTAGATGTAATTTATGAAAAAAAAAATCGATTTTTTCGACCCGAGAAACTAGAGGACCCCGTTAATTCCAATACGGATATATATATTGGGAGTACAAATAAGTCTCCGCCGTTTTCCCCCATGGAAATATATATACGCAAAAATATACTGCAAATTTATTTTATTAATAATTTTAATATATGTGAAATGTATGCCATGTATTGAAAATATATGTTGCATATATGTGCCAAATTCTAATTTTCGTAACGTTTTTATATATAAGATGTATATGCGTGGTATTACTGTATATCAATGTATCATATATCAATGATATATGTAGCATTTACCCTGCATATATACGATATATATTTAGCATATATGTTGCATACACACTGCATACATACCACATATATACAGATATGCGTAGCATATCTGTATATAGTGTTTATATGCAATAGTGTATTTTAACTGTAAGTTAAGTTTTTTTAAGTTTAAGTTTTAAGTTTTATTAAGTTTAACTGTAATAGTGTTTATACACAGCATGTATTTCTTGTCAGGAATATGTATCAAAAATGTATGCGTCATATATGACGCATACATTTTTAATATATTTTTCTGACAAAAAAATATATCGAAAATATATGGGTCATATATGCGTCATATATTTGGTGCATATATACTGAATATATACGTATTATTTTATTTTTCGTCACTATATATGCGACCGATACATATATATGTAGCATATATTTTCTGCATATATTTTACATACATAAATTTCCATGGGGGTTTTATCAATAATTGGGCCTTTAGTGTGAAAAAACGGTACTTTATGTTTTATTCAAAGTATTGTCCATCGCTAGCCACTACTTTTGCCCATCTTTCTAGCAACATGGATACCGCGTCGGAAGAACGCTTCATCTTTTGAGGCTATCCACAAATCGACCCAATTTTTGGTATCTTCATATGATGTGATGTGCTGCTCAGACAGGCCGTGCGTCATAAATCGAAATAAACGATAGTCAGAGGGAGCAATGTCTGGTGAATACGGCGGCTGGCGTCAACCTTCCCGATTGAGTATATCCAAGGAGGTTTTGAGCGGCGCCGCAACATGTGGACGAGCATTATCATGCAGGAGAATAAATTTATCGTGTCTGGAGTAGTAGTGGGCGCGTTTTTCCTTGAGGGCTCGGCTCAATCTCATCAATTGTGTTCGGTAGAGAGCCCCAGTAATGGTTTCGTTTGGTTCGAGCAACTCATAATACACGACACCAAGCTGATCCCACTAAATACACAACATCAGTTTTTTTTTTCCATGAATATTCGGCTTGGCTGTCGATGTTGAAGCATGACCATGTCGTCACTATGATTTTCTCTTCTTTGGGTTATCGTAGTGGATCTATTTTTCATCACCAGTGACTATACGATGCGAAAAAACCCTTTCGCTTATGCCTGGCAAGCAGCATTTCACATGTGCAAAATCGGCGTTCAACGTTTCTCGGCTTCCGTTCATATGGAACCCAATTTTCTTGCTTTTCAATCATTCTCGACGATTTTAAACGATGTGAAATTGCTTGTTGAGTCACTCGTAATGTGAGTGCAAGTTCTTCTTGCGTTTGCCACGAATCTTCCTCGAATAATGCTTCCAATTCCGCGTCTTCATACACTTTCGGCCTTCCGCTACGTTCTTTGTCTTCGACGTCAAACTCACCGTTCTTAAACTTTTGAAACCACTCACGACAACTTCTCTCTCTCTTAAAGCAGGCTCGCCATATGCTTCAAGCAATCGATGCGCCTCGGCTGCAGATTTCTTCAAATTAAAGAAGTAAATCAAACATTCCCGCAAATGACGCTTATTCGGCTCAAAACTCGACATTTTCGCACGAAAAAAATTATGTGATGCTGATACGAAATCGTTAATATTTCAAGGTTATGGTCTTGTTAGATGTTCAACCTGACCATATGACGTTTTACATCTCACAATTTCAACCATAACCTCCTCGTGGGGCCATCTTTTGTCAAACGGCGGAGGCTTATTTATACTCCCTATATATATATATATATATATATATATATATATATATATATATATATATTACTCACTATATATATAACTTGTTTTTATATATTTTTTATTTTCTGGGTTCGGAGG
This sequence comes from Ophion slaviceki, assembly GCA_944452715.1. Lineage (NCBI taxonomy): Eukaryota > Metazoa > Arthropoda > Insecta > Hymenoptera > Ichneumonidae > Ophion > Ophion slaviceki. The sequence continues at coordinate 1,383,542 of OX101783.1, read as the reverse complement.
TTTGAATGTGTAATCAAAATAATAATAATCATTATAATAGTAATATAATAATAATTGATGTTAGTAGCATAGTTATTTCGTAATTACGATTATGTAATATTATTTTATAATGCAAACTAACAGTCATTATTATTATCGTAGATATAATTTCAATCAATCGAGTTTTACTTGCACAACTTTGATCATTTTTTTACAATACAATAACTTTCCGCTTACGTATTCCTTCACTTGTTTACTACGCCCCAGATTCTTGTACTTCGTAGTATCTAACATTTCTCTCCTCTTCTTCATTGATTTCTTCACTCCATCTCTTCCTCCGCCCTCTTCCTCCTTATTCATCTTTCTGCAGACTTATTTTCATAGAGATTATTTATTGACTTATAATTTCTATTCGTCGATTTATATGTATATCTAAATGTATATATGTAGTTATATATTTTGTATATTTATTGATTTATTTCGTGCGTGCGAACGTATACCCTTGCGGGTTTTTACGTAGGGTAAACCTATCAGTGAATGGACGAACAATGACACTGTAGGATTCAAATAGACCGTACAATGGAAACATTATGAAGAGTTATTTTTTATTGCTATAGTTAACAAAATATATTATTCCGATAGTAGAAAAAATAATTCAATGTAATTGCAACGAATAATATTGGAGGAATTGATAAATAAGTCGTGAATTGACCAAATCGTCAGTGAATGAACGAATTTACTAGTAAATGGACACTCGACCGCCAGTAAATGGACGTTTCGTGTACACGAACGCTGTAAAGGATAACGATTTATTATTTATTTTTATTGAATGCTCATTTTTGAGATCACTATGTTGCACAAAAATTACAATATTTTTATACATATAAGTTTTATATTCGTTATTACGGTTTCGTAGAAAATATACTTTGTTGCAACTTAAGGTAGTTCCTCTGCGAAAATCTCAACCAAAAGTTTACATACCATGTTCATGTTTAAAAGATTGATAATTGGTTTAATTAGTAATAAATAAAATTAAAAACTACGCAATATTGACTCGGTACTAGTAGATAATACGATAAATATCATTTATTGCCGTAAAATATATTTTATATTGTGTTTTTGATCTACCATTGCCAGTAAACTTTTTGCCGGGACTGTCCAGACTTTGCCCCAATTGTTTTTTTTCCAGGCTTTGCCAGGCTTTGCCAGGCTTTGCACCGCAATTGTGAGGGCTTTTCGTGGTTATATCTTGGAAACTAGGTGGTGAATCACTCTCATTTTTTTTCACATTATTCGTGATATCTTACTCTAGATTATCCTCGTTTTTTATCAATTTCTTAATTTTAGTTTTGACGATAAAATTAATGATGCTCTGTTTGCCAATCATAACGCATTTGTTGCGTGTAAACCAAGCCAACTTTGAGTGTAAATATCTCAGGTTTGGGGTGGTCAAACTTATTCAAATTGCACAGATGTTTGGATAATGTATTGAATAACATATATGTCAAATTTCAACCATTTCTTAATTCCATTCTTCTGTGGAGGTACTACCTTAACGTGACATTCTCAAAAAAAAATACCCAAAGCTAGTTTCGACAGAGAAAACGAAAGTTAAATTTTGTACGAATTTTAAAAACAACTGAAATGATTTTATGACAACGTTTGATGAAATGCACACTGTCATCTCTTAACCGAAATTGATTTTGCAATTTTCAGCAGATGAGCTCAATTTTTAAGTCTGCTTTGAGAAATATCAGAACAGAACCTGTGTGTCCATTGGCTGGGAAGAAGTTAGAATACAGCACCAGTGAATAAACATGTTTCATTTTGACCTATTATTATGGATTTGTGAAAAAAAATTTCACAAATATATATTTGTGAAAAAATATATTGTGATATATATTTCACAATATATATATATATATATGTAATCCCCCGAAAAAACTCCAAGAGAACTATCGGAAAGAAAATGCGGTGCGCTTCTGGGCCGGGATTCGAACCCGGGACCTTTCGATTGCCGGTCGACTGCTCCGACCACTGAGCTACGCCAGCCTGCTTACGCTTACCTGCTACTAGGATAGTCTCAATATTCGTAATGCATCGTTAGAATACACACACACACACGCGCGCGCGCACACATACACACACACACACACACACACACACACAGGCACGCACACGCACGCACGCACGCACGCACACACACACACATACACGCAGACACACGCGCACGCATTGAGGCTGTCCTTTACGCCGAGCCTTGCGAAGCTTTCTTCACGATTTCCAAGTTAATTGAGCAGACAATCTTGACGGCTAATAGCATAACAGTGACGGGTGTGGGCGGCGAGGGCAGTGAAACAGAACGTATTGCGAACGACCGAAGTTTAATTAAACTCCAAGTATGGTTCCATGCCTAGGAGCTATTCTTTCGCGGGCTGACTAAATGTCGAGAAACAATGAAGGTCGACGCTCTTCTCTCTCTCTCTTGCTCTCCTCCCCTTTTCTTCTTTATCTCTCTCTGTACGGCCCACGTCTACGATTGTATGCACACACCCACACACACACACACACACACCTATATATATATATATATATATATATATATATATATATATTATATCGTCACGGAAAAGCTATCTGGAAAATTTGCTGCACTTCATTGAGACGGGAAAAGTCACCACGAGAAAAACGTCGAGAGAATTATTAATTATAACTTCGAATTGCCGTGCACGAAACGATCGAGCGGATCTCGCGTTGACATTTACACAGAATTATTTCCGCGATTTCTCCTTTCACGTTCGATTAATCAACTGCGCTATCGAGTAGCAAAATTATTGCCTCAACTCATATAAAAATATATATATTTTTGAATATTTTTGTTTTAATATAAGGTCCAAACATGGAGGTTATGTGCGGAATACAATATCCGATAAATGGCCGCCTCGTCCCTGTTTGCAAACGTTCACTCTAGTGACGAAATTTTCAAAAACATTTTGGCATTATTGCGGACTAATTTCATTAATTGTGCGTCCAATTGCTTCCTTGAGCTCCGGAATGGTCTGTGGATCATTCGCATACACTTTTCATTTTAGAAAAGCCCAAAGAAAGAAGTCCGATGGCGTCAAATTGCTTGAGCTTGGTGGCTAATTCTAATCGTTTACTCGTTAAAAAACTATGTCTCCCAACTCCATGCCGTTCAATTCATTCCATAAAAAGGTTGGTTATCATGTCACGATAACGAACACCATTGACGGTAACCGCATTTCCAGCAGCATTCTCGAAAAAGTACGGCCCAATAACACCTCCAACCCAAAATCCGCACCAAACAGTGACTTGTGGTGGATGCATAGAAAGCTGTTGATCACTTGTGGATTTTCGGTCCCCCAAATTCGATAAGTTTGTTTATTTACGATAGTGTTTTTCAACGAGTGAACGCGACCCCCAGGGGGGTCGCAAAGTCTTGCTCGGGGGGTCGCGGTCGCAAGCCAGGTAACATTAAAATCCGGGGATTGTAGGTCTTACACTACAATAAAAATACAACAATTTCAGTGAGAAGGCTGTGCCTGTTAATTTTTAATAAGTTGTCGAGTCGTGGTTCTATTTTTAAGTCGCAAATAACCAAACAATTTTCTAGTTAAAGAGACGAGTTATTTTCTAAAGAGACGAAAACCCAGCACTTTTAGCGTAGAATTCGAATTTTTGACTGAAGCTAGATGGTTGCATACTGTAGTAACCCCAATGAAATTTTGCCCCTCAACTCGCCCCAACCCTATGGAAGGTTGAAGACTTAAGGCGTTACCCCCACTTGTAGCGCAAAAAAGGCCTTTTTCATGAATTTTTTTAAAGAAAACTACAAAACTTTTTTAATCGATTAATATACCATCTTAAAGAACACATCTTGAAGAACTTTCAGTAATTTTTTTATTGAAAAATATTACATTGTTTAGTGGCAAATGGCCGTCAATGAAATAATGTTTTTATATACACGGTTTGCGGTGACCAACATTGCGGCGAAGTGGATCATCTGAAAAAAAAATGCGGATAGATTTAGTCAAATATAAGTATAAACTAGTCTTTAATCGAAGGATTTTAAAAAATATTCATTTTTCACAAAATGGCGGACAGTCAAAGTTAATGGTTCGATTTTAACGAAAAAAAACGGCCGTTTTTTGACTATAAAACGGCCATTTTTTTCGAAAAAAAAAATCGAACGATTAAAGACTACATTTTTATGTATTAAATAAGCCTGCAAAATTTCAAGAAGATCAGTTCATTAGTGTTCGAGTAATCTTGGTCACCGACTTCAGAAATGCCATTTTGAGAAAAACGCGTTTAAAGTTTCAATTTCAGTTTACACGAAGAAAATATTTTTTTTTTTGTAAACTTACATAGAGTCATCTATTCCGGGCATAAAAAAAAACTGCACTTCAAATTGCACTTCAAAAAAATGCAATAAAGAAAAATCGATTTTTTCAAAATCCCAAGTGGGGGTAACCCCTTAAAAATCGCCGTATCTCGATAATCAATAGCTCGATCAGAAAAGGTTTCGAACAAAAGTTGTTCGGAATAATAAAATACGCATAAAGATGTCTGACGTCCAATTCCCTATTTTTGAAAATAGCAGCACAAAAGCGCGAGAGCATCACTAACCTAGACAAAGACGCAGCGACGTGTCTACTCCGCTCTCCGAATTTTCTAATAGTTTTTGTGCCGCTATTTTCAAAGATAGGGGGTTGGACCTCAGGCAACTTTAGACGTATTTTATTATTCCAAACAACTTTTGTGTAAAACAATTTTTGATCGGGCTATTAACTATCGAGATACGGTGATTTTTAAGGTTTCAACCCACATTTCTTAGGGTTGGGGCGAGTTGAGGGGCAACATTTCATTGGGGTTACTTTCGGTATGCAACGATCTAGCTTCAGTCAAAAATTCCAATTCTACGCTAGAAGTTCTGGGTTTTCGTCTCTTTCACTGGACCACTAGATCACATGTTTTTTTACGCGTAAAGGGGTCGCATATTCAAGAAGGTTGACAAACACTGATTTACGTAGCCACTAACAAGGAAAGGTTGCGAGGTCGACCTCTCCGATTTTGATGAAATTTGGCATGCTTGTAGAATGGGTAAAAATAGGCGACACGTATTTTTTTACATCTCCGGGACCCGATTTTTAAGGAGTGAAACGCGCCCTCGAAAGATCGGGTGTTTTTCGTTTTTCGTCGATAACGTTAACCTTCTCATCTCCAATGTATGGTACACGAAAAAATAAACATTGTTGCAATTTGAAATTTGTTCATATCTCGTACCGTTAAAACGTTATCGAGGAAAAACGAAAAACACCCGAACATTCGAGGGTGCGTTTCGATCCTTAAAATTCGGGTTCCGCAAATATAAAAAAAATACGTGTCCCCCATTTTTACCCATTCTACATACATGCCAAATTTCATCGAAATCGGAGAGATCGACCGCCCAATTTTTCCTTGTAAGTTGAAAATGCGCTTCATCGCTGAAGATGGCTTTCTTCGAAAAACCACCACCCAGGTAGGAATTGACGATGAAAAAAGGGCTCGCCAAGCTCTGAAACAAGGCTCACATTTTTTTATTCAGGCTGAGCACCAGCCTGATTTCAGGCCTAGCTGAACCTCTGAATGATAACGCGGTTTCAGGCTCTTGCACACAGGCTTGACCAAAGGCTGGTAAAAAAGCCTGTACTAAGCCTGAAACGTCGAAACAACAGGACCCAAACCGAGCCTTAATGAAGCCTTCACGAGCATTTATGACCAGGCTTTTCCCAAACTCTTCCCGAGGCTATATGAGGCCTGTTTTTAGTTTTCTATATTCTACATTGGGGGAAATTTAATAAATTTGTAAAGAATTCATTTGATTTATTATATATATTTATTATTTGTTATATTATTTGTTACAAGATATATATAAAAAATATTTTTAAAAACAATACTTTATTTTATTGCGTACTTTTATTTTCGTATACACTTTTTTGTGTACCTCATAAATATCGATAAGAGCATATGTTTAAATGTTCTGAGCTGCCTCCTTCGCTTTCGTTTTTCGTGCCTTCGCACCCGACAAATTGATTGCTAAATTTTTTTTTCATAAAAGTACAGGAAAAATATTATTTTAAACTTATTTTATTTTATCACAATCCGAAACAAGCCTGCATCCAGCCTTGATTTTTCAGCCTCATAATTCACCGGCTGAATGAAGCTTGAAATAACCCTGAGTTTAGGCTAAGCAGCCAGTCTTGTTTCCAGGCTGCTCCAAACGATGCAATGAAACCTGGGCCAGGTCTGTCTCACTCAGGCTCGGTGAAACAAGGCTCGCACAAGCTTGTTTCCATCGTCAGCCTTTTGATTTCCTACCTGGGCATCTATTTGTTGATGCTCCAATCTCCACTTGGCAGATATACGGCGTTGCGCATGGTCTGTCGGCTGCAGTTCTTGTGTCAATTGGATTTGGTAAGCATGCATATGCAAATCTTTCACCAAAATTCGCGGCACAGAGCATCTCGAAATGTTCAATTGTTAAGCACAATGGCGAATCGAAGTGGAAGGACTTTCGTCAACACTCGCACTCAGTGCGGCTATGTTTTCATTCGACCGACCGACGCGAGGACGGCCACTGCTTTTAGCGGTTAGAATTGAACCCCTAACCTCAAAGTTCGTGATTAAATCTACCACAGTGTTGCGAGATGGTACGCTATGATGACCAAAAGACGTGCGGACTTTTTAAACCGTCTCCACAAAACCTTCACCATGTTTGTAGTGAATTTTCACAATTTGTGTGCAATGCTCGATCGTGTAATTCTCCATGACTAAACCTCAATACTTCCTGATGCCAGTTGTCAAAGATTAGTACTCTATGTTCACCACAAAAAAAATGGCGCGCAATTCAAAATGTCAGGATATTTTGAGACTGGCACCGCTGGTCTCAAGTTAAGCATCGTTGTGCATGGCCGATACTCGAAGGGGTGACCGCTTAGCCGTAGTTGAGACGGCTGTGGATGCAACGGAAGTTAGATTAGATTGGCGAAGTGCGGCCTAGAAAGTGACGGGAAAGGCTTCAATTGGGAAGGGTTATACGTAAAATAACCGAATAAATACGAATATTATACGTAAAAACCTAAGGTTATACGTTGGATATGAGGAATAAAATGTATTATATATATATATATATGCGTGAGCGCGAACCACTCCAAACCGTAGCAAAAAAAACCATAAGATCTTATTACGTTACGAAAGAAAATTCGAAAAAAAACAGAAGGAACACGATTACCAAACTTTTTCCCAAACCGTAACGCCCGAGCAGGGGGCAACATGAGGAGAAATAGATATTACGATTGGGTCGCCGGCAGCGCGTAGGAGGGTGCAGGGGTGGTTGGGCGGCGCGGGAAAAGGGGAGGACAGCTCGAATTGCTAAAGTTTGACATTGCCAGGGACGTTTTTTGTTAGTATGGACCGCATTGTGAAAAGTGTCGGTGGCGAGTAAGATTCCAGCTGTGGCTTTTGTCCGCCATTTTGATCTCTCCCTCTCTCTATATTTATCTGTCCATCTATCTATTTGTCCATATATCTATCTAGCTAGTTATCTACCGAACCATCTATCGATTTGTCTGTTTATCTATGTATATATCTACACGGAGAAAAATACGGCCTCAAATTCTAACATTGGTTACCAGAATTCTAATATTCAGTGCTAGAAAAGTATAGTAGTTTACTGCCAGTTCGGAATTCTAAGACTTGTTATAGAAGTGTAAAAATGATTCTCACACCGTATAGTAAAAATGATACGTGCATATTACATTTGAAACTATTCTCGCATAGGCGCGAGTTATATTTTCATATGGATCTCACTATACGCATAGCATAAATGTTCGGCGTATGGTGAAAAATATTACGAAGTTATTAGTAAAATGTGACTCTTTATACCGTACTTTTGTAGAATACTGGAAACTAATTGTTCCATTCACGTGGGCAAAATATATTTTGAATACTACAAAAAATCACAATATGCCGAATAGAGTGTATTATTTGTATCAGTTTACGTACCATATCGTAGGTTGAAATTTAAATGTCTTCATTATTACTATACCATAATTACAATTTTTATCTTCCATTCAATACTTTTTGATATTTAATGATATTTTTTTTAGAAGCATAGTATTAATTCTAAACTTCGAGGCTCCCGTTTTGTCCGTGTATGTATCCAAATATCTATCTATTTGTATATCTATCTACCTAACTATCTATCTATTTATCTGTCCATCTACCTATCTATCTATTTATCTATCTACCTATCTCTCTTTTTCTGTTGAGTGAGAGAGAGAGAGAGAGAGAGAGAGAGAGAGAGAGAGAGAGAGAGAGAGAGAGAGAGAGAGAGAGAGAGAGAGAGACAGACAGATAGACAAAAAAAGACAGCAGAGAACTTTCCCCACAGCAACCACAGAATCAATTTTTTTTATTCCACGTGCCTCCCCGAAAGTCTTCACCGCACCGGAAGTGACGAGGGTTCGTGGCAAGGCGCCCAGATTCGTGCGGAAATTTCTGAAATTCTTCTAAAACTGCACACAAATCGAGGTCACGTGACTCGTGCAATCGAGGACTCGAAGGCGGGAGAAGAGAGAGGAAGCAAGAGACAATGCTGCTTCCGGTCTGACGATCCTTGACGAGCCCGCGGATACATTTGCCACCGAAAACCAGAATTCAATGAGAAAAGAAGCAAACTTCGGCGTAAAAACAATCGATATGCGTTATCCGCCGATAACGCATATCGAAGAATAGACGAAGAGAGGAAGGGGGAGGGAATAATAAGACAATAAGATTTTGACCACACGTTCATGACGTTGTCGAAATAAATCGTCCGGCGAAAAATTCTGCGACGTTGAAACGGCGGGGTGTCAACTCTGCACCGTGCAAGTCGCCTCTGTGTCAAGTCGCCACTTCAACTCGCCGTCTGTTCAACTTGCCAAAGCGGGCAACTCGCCACAGACCCAAGTGGACACCGTAGCAGCCCGCCGTTTCCCCGACGCTCGCGTAACCCCACTCTTCAGATTCGGGCCGGGCATTTTTTGCTACCGTTTCAACTCGCACCGTGTCTCAACTCGCCACGCGCTGCGTGCTCAACTTCCATTTCCTAGCGACTGTACTTTTTCCGAATCACCCATACCCGGGAACGAGAAATATACAAGCAAAATGTTTTCACATGTACCGACTACCCGCTCTGTCAGTTCTCTAGTTTATCGACTGATTTTGAATGGAAATTTCACGAGCGGCATTTTTCTATAGCTTTATTCCTTAATAATGCCACGAACATATATGTAGTCTCCTAAAATTTTAATTCTTCCATAATTCGCGGAAAAAAGCGTCATTTTTGAGTACTTGAGAGTAACGATAAGCAATACTAAGAGAACTGAAAACTCATATAATAATCGTGTGAAAGAAAAACTGGTGGCCTCGTACAGTTGGACAGATTTTCGTTGCCGTTGAATATAGGATTATGATCTTCAAGAGGATGTTTAATTTTGTTCTGAATTTAATTTCTTGTGGCTCTTGATTTATTCTTAAAAATCATTGTGCAAAGTCTACATTTTATAATCAACTTTTTAATCATCAAAAATATCGATGAAAAAATCATATGCATTTACAAGAAATTAATATCATAAAACGATTCCTTTCATTACAGATTTAAACGTCCACATTATTATTATCCATGTTGTTCAAACACTTAATGCCTCAGAACAGTGCATGTCGGATATATTTATTTTTCATTAATGTGTGACATATCGTCTACTATATATGAAAAAATTGAATCATCGTATAACATGAATACGCTGTGTTGAAAAGCGCAGAATCATTAAGGGTGGGGGGTAAGGATAATTTGCTATAAAAAAGCATATTTTCGATATTGTTTGTTGACGACACTGTTTATATATATTTATTTATATAATTAGTGTAAGATAAAAGGACATTTGAAGAATATTCTGTGAAATTTTCGTTAACAATTGTGCAAAAATAAGCCAGTGACAGCAAATATTCTCAGACGCCACAAAAAAAAGTTACATTGCGGTGAACTGCATAACTCACCACTGGATAATCCGAAAAAAAAAATCCAAGAAGATTGTATTAGTTAATAAGTTTCTTGAGGTAACGCTGTCGCGTTTTTATTTTTATTTTTTTTATTTTCAATTTTTAGTCACACTTAGAAGACAAAATAGCGATTTTTTATTTAAAAAATTGGAACCTATATTATTGCAAAATGAATTAAAATGATGAAAAAAAACTCGTCAGCGTTACCTCAAGAAACTTATTAACTAATACAATCTTCTTGAAGTTTTTTTCTCGGATGATCCAATGATGAGTTATGCAGTTCACTGCAATTTTTTGGAGGTGTCTGCAAAGATGTGTTCTCAATGGCTCATTTCTGCATAATTGTTAATGACAATTTTACAGAATATTCTTCAAATGTCCTTTTATTATATACTTCTTACACAAATAAATACATATCAGCTGTGTCGTAAAAAAAAATTATCCTAAATATGCTTTTTTTCGTAGCGAAATAGCCTTACCCCCCCCCCCCCCCCCCCGCCCTTGCCCTTAACACGTCTGGCCACCCTGGCCACTCGAAAATGTTCTCTAATTGTATTTCGTGACACGTTTGATTGGAACAACTACCAAAAAAAATCAAATCGATCCACTTAACCGTTTTCGGAATTTTTTTATATTTAAAAAAAATTCATTTTTCTAAAACCATTGCGCTGACGGGGATGACATTTTCAGAAAATTCGTTTTTTTTACACCTCAGAATACACTCCAAATTTCGCTGGAAAAAATGCGAGGGCAATTTTTCCCTACTTACCCGGCTATTGAACAGTTATTAATGTAGGATGTGAATCGTAGCATAAAAAAATCCGAGACGGCTGTGCATTCTTTTAAAGAGTTAAATAAATAAAATCACAAGTATTGACAAAAATTCGACAATGATCCTTTTATTTATAAATCCGTTCCTTCGCTTCAGTATTTACTGTACTGATCCGAGCCAAGTTACTTCGTTACTTGGCAACATGAAAAATAAACTTTTTTCTTCATGATTCTGTCAACGAAGATGCTTTTTCGTTGTTTGCCTGAAACGGAAATTCATCTTACAATAATATTCGTCCTATAATACTTTAAAATAAAATTTATTTGAGGCATTTTCAAAGCTGTCTCTTACCTTAGGTTAAAAAATTAACATATATTGTTTTATACTGTTGAGTTTATGACTTTTAAAAAATAATGCCCATTTTTCGAGTGGCCAGGGTGGCCAGACGTGTTAAGGGCAAGGGCGGGGGGGGGGGGGGGGGGGTAAGGCTATTTCGCTACGAAAAAAAGCATATTTAGGATAATTTTTTTTTACGACACAGCTGATATGTATTTATTTGTGTAAGAAGTATATAATAAAAGGACATTTGAAGAATATTCTGTAAAATTGTCATTAACAATTATGCAGAAATGAGCCATTGAGAGCACATCTTTGCAGACACCTCCAAAAAATTGCAGTGAACTGCATAACTCATCATTGGATCATCCGAGAAAAAAACTTCAAGAAGATTGTATTAGTTAATAAGTTTCTTGAGGTAACGCTGACGAGTTTTTTTTCATCATTTTAATTCATTTTGCAATAATATAGGTTCCAATTTTTTAAATGAAAAATCGCTATTTTGTCTTCTAGGTGTGACTAAAAATTGAAAATAAAAAAAATAAAAATAAAAACGCGACAGCGTTACCTCAAGAAACTTATTAACTAATACAATTTTCTTTTTTTTTTCGGATTATTCAGTGGTGAGTTATGCAGTTCACCGCAATGTAACTTTTTTTTGGTGGCGTCTGAGAATATTTGCTGTCACTGGCTTATTTCTGCACAATTGTTAACGAAAATTTCACAGAATATTCTTCAAATGTCCTTTTATCTTATACTAATTATATAAATAAATATATATAAACAGTGTCGTCAACAAACAATATCGAAAATATGCTTTTTTATAGCAAATTATCCTTACCCCCCACCCTTAATGATTCTGCGCTTTTCAACACAGCGTATTCATGTTATACG